>CM065589.1:48062490-48662490 GCA_033119425.1 Bufotes viridis
TGACGTGAACGCATAGCACCCGCACTGAATCCTGACCTTTTTCATTTCAATTGGTCTGTGTACATGAGCGTTTTTTTTCACGCATCAGTTCTGAATTGCATGAAAATCGCAGCATGTTCTATATTCTGCGCCCTGGCCCCAGAGGAGTGAATGGGGCTGCGTGAAAAACGCATTGCATCCGCAAGCAAGTGCGGATGCAATGCGTTTTTCACTGATGCTTGCTAAGAGATGCTGTTTGTAAACCTTCAGTTTTCTATCACGCGCATGAAAAACGCATCAAAATGCATTGCACCCGCGCGGAAAAAACTGAACAACTGAATATAATTGCAGACAAAACTGACTGAACTTGCTTGCAAAATGGTGTGAGTTTCACTGAATGCATCCGGGGGCCAATCGGTCACGGGCGTCGTGTGTGAGGGCTTGATAGGATGCGGGTGCGTGGCGGGGAAATCACGCGAGCGCGCACGCAATTTCAGTCCGTTTTGACTGCGATTGCGTTGCGTTCAGTTTTTACCGCGCGAGTGCAATGCGTGAAAAAAATCTGAATGTGGTACCCAGACCCGAACCCGGACTTCTTCACTGAAGTTCAGGTTTGGGATCGGTGTTCTGTATATTTTATTATTTTCCATTATAACATGGTTATAATGGAAAATATTAGCATTCTTTAATTCAGAATGCTAAGTAAAAGATCCATTGTGGGGTTAAAAATAAAAATTTTTTTTTAGCTCGCCTCATCCACTTGATCGCGCAGCCGGGCTCGTCTTCTTTCTTCTTCTTCAGCAGGACCTGCGCTGACGTCACCACAGGTCCTTTTCCAGCCAGGTCCTGCAAGAAAAAGATAGAAGACGAGCCCGACTGCATGATTAAGTGAGTTAACTCATCCCTCGTCACCTTAGCAACCATGCCTGAAAATCGCACCGCATCCGCACCTGCTTGCGATTTTCACGCATCACCATTAATTTCTATGGGGCCTGCGTTGCGTGGAAAACGCAGTATATAGATCATGCTGCGATTTTCACGCAACCACAAGTGATGCGTGAGCCGCTCATCTGCACAGTCCCATTGAAGTGATTGGGTCCGGATTCAGTGCGAGTGCCATGCATTCACCTCACGCATTGCACCGGCCCCGAAAACTCGCCCGTATGAAAGGGGCCTCAGAGTAGAAGTGCCTCTCCACATCACTGCTATTTCAGTGTTTGACTTGACATATTTTTTTTTTTTTTACACTTCACTAAAAACTCTCACGTCCCACAGACTGCTGTACAGTGGAGCAGTCTGTTCATTTGATTTTAGGCAGCCCTCCCCTGCTTCACGCTGCCCACCCCCTGCTTTCATTCACGTTCTATTTGATCAAGTAGATTGTATGGCAGTGGGTGATGCGTGCTAACGCTGGAGCGGGCGAGCCTGCCCACTACACACAAGTTCTTTTGCACTCATTTCACTGCATCAACTGTCTGGAGGGTAACTTTAACTTCGTAAACAGCTGATCAGCGGTGGTCCCTGGTGTCGGACCCCCACTGATCAGATACTTACAGATCCTCTCTAATCCCATTAATCTAATCTCTTCAGATTAAAGCCCAGCACAAAGCGGCGTGTATGTACTGCATTTGGCCACTATGAGGCGCTGCAGAGCGGTGGCCAAATAATTCTTAGTCGCATTGGTGACCATTTTGGATGCCGTTTTCACAGATTTCCTTGCGCTGGAACTATTGATAAATTGCTCCCATTATGTAAAGCTTCAGCTTTCACACCAGTCCTTGACCACAGGAGCTTACAATCTAATTTTACTATCTCATATACTTTGCGGCAGAGCAAACTAAAGGGGTACCCCATTCAAGACAAACCCCACTTGTAAGAAGCTGAAGTGTCTGTCTGGACCCCCAAACGATCCGCTATATCTGTGGGGAAACATGTCAGTAAGTGTTGGTTTCTCTGCAGTACCATCGCAGGAAATAAAGGGGTCTTCTGGGACTGTAAAATGAATGACCTAACCTTATGATCGGTCATCACTATCTGATCAGTGGGGGCCTGACACTCAGCATCTCCATGATCAGGGGTTGCATCTGCTGCTCTGCATTAAATCAGCACAGCTCCATACACCGCTTAGTGGCCGTTAGTGGTACTGCAGCCCTGTACCCATTTAAGTGCATTGGAGCAGCACCGCAGTAGTTCTTTAGCTTTCTCCCAGGTTGGATTTTTTCTCCTCCTCTGCATCAGTATTGCAGGATAACGGGCTGATCTGGATGGACCAATGTCTTTTTTCCTTATTAAAAGCTATGTTATGACTTATTTGCATCAGATTACCATTAATCATCATGGTACCATTATTTTCTTCCACTTGTTATATACATTTGTATATCCGCCATCTGTGCTGGGGAAAGTCCTAGCTGCAGTAAAGTTGCCGTTTGTCCTTTGCGGTGTTTGTTTTCCATTAGCTGCAGCAGTCAGTGATTTGAGGCCTGGTAACTGAAGAGTAACCCAACTATTGAATGCTCATCTTCTCTGGCCACTACCCCGGATTCACTTGGTCCCCTATGCTTTACACTGCAGCTCTGCTTGTTTAGATTGTTTGCTATGCATAAGCAAGGCTATGGATAGAGAGCGGACCTGCTGTGCTTGCGGTATACATAGCAGGCAATGCGGACAAGAGTTTTCTTCTGAGCTGGTATGCTCTGCGACATGTGAATACGTCCCGAGGACTGCTCCACTAAATACACTGTTGGGTCCAGTGCCCGTAATGAGGCAGGGTCTTTGGGGCACCCTAGTTTTCGGAGCCCGGTCGAACTCCCTCCCATTTAATTCAGGCTCCGTGTAGATGTATTCTGAATGCTCTCCGGAGGCGACCATCAGGGTGTAGGGAATAGATGGTGACAAAAGCTGGGAGAATGAAATAAGTAGTAAAAGAAAGTAACTCTGATTTAGATTTGAACAGTGATGAAATAAGGAGGTGTTCCCCTTTTAAGCGCGAGGAACTCGCCTCTGGCCGTTTCCGGACGTCATGGTTGTGCTGCCGGCATCCATGATGTGACAGGACATGATTTTGTTCCCTTGTGGACGGTGATGGATGACAAGTCTTCTCCGCTGAAGGTCCTGGGGTCCGTTGCCCTTGTTTTCCTTGTCGTCTTTTTAGTTTGATGTGTTTTATGTTGCAAAGAATGACTAGATTGTAAGACAGCCTGCCCGCCAGAAACATGATGGCATGTCAAAGAAAAATTAAAGGGATTTTCCACGCTGGACTGTTCTTGTCCAGTGACAGAGCGCTGCGCGGCTAGGACCCCCAGAGAACAGCTGCAATATATGGAGGGAGCAGGTGTTCACTTCCCCTGCTTAATGGGGTTTTCCGGGTCTTCGATATTAACTTATACACTTTTCTACCCTTTTTATGACTTGACCGACAAGGGGGGGGGGGGGTCTTAACAAGATGGGAATGACATCACTGTGAAAGGGGGCGTGGTTTAAGCACAGTTCCTGCCCAGTTTTTAGCGCAAAGTAAGCCGACAAATTGTCGGTGTAACCTTGGACTAGACCAGGCAACCTTTTTTTTCTACAGAGCGCCAATTAAAAAAATCAACACAAACTTTTGAAAATAAATCTGGTATTTACTAGCTATGTCACAAAATTCCGCCTGACTTGCATAGTTTTAAAAGGTTTCCAACTTTTTAGAAAAATTGCCTTCCTGCAAATATATGGATAGAAATGCTACTTATCTGAATCCGCCCAGGTGACCATCCCCCCCCCACCAACCATACACTTACTGACAGTGGGTCCAGTGTCCGACGTACATATACTGGTCACCACCCCCCCCCCCCCCAAATATTAACAATCGGAGCTCCACCAATCACACCTAGATCTCCTTCCACCCCCAAACTAGTCACAGTCCTTGTTCTCCCATCCTCTCTCCACCTTCAAACTGGTCACAGTCCTTGTTCTCCCATCCTCTCTCCACCTTCAAACTGGTCACAGTCCTTGTTCTCCCATCCTCTCTCCACCTTCAAACTGGTCACAGTCCTTGTTCTCGCATCCTCCCTCCACCCTCAAACTGTCACAGTCCTTGTTCTCGCATCCTCCCTCCACCCTCAAACTGGTCACAGTCCTTGTTCTCCCATCCTCCCTCCACCCTCAAACTGGTCACAGTCCTTGTTCTCGCATCCTCCCTCCACCCTCAAACTGGTTACAGTCCTTGTTCTCCCATCCTCCCTCCACCCCCAAACTGGTCATAGTCCCTGTTCTCCCATCCTCCCTCCACCCTCAAACTGGTCACAGTCCCTGTTCTCCCATCCTCCCTCCACCCTCAAACTGGTCACAGTGCTCGTTCCCGCATCTCCCAAGTTCACAATCCTCCTCCCAACCCCCAGTACATTGAAACACTTTTCCTAATTTGTGGCAGTCCTGAGGAGGAGGAGAAGCGCAGCAGCGAGGTAGCCGGCAGCCAATATCGCTCCTCTTTGGTGGCCATGGCTGGAAGCGCGTGGGGCGGGCCTAGCAGATGCATTGTGCATGACATGTCTGAAAAGTTTTTCATTCAAAGGTATAGCACGGCGGCAGAGCATCTAACAAGTGGCAACAAGACTGAAAAGTCATTTGGCCACAGCTGGCGTGCCACAGGTTGCCGACCCCTGGTCTAGACCGTCTAAAGGTGCACCAGACTCATCATCCAGGATCGGCCACTGTGATCTGGGGCTATTTAAAGGGATTGTTTACCTCTGAGGAACTTTTCTGCAGATCCCTTAGCATGACCGGACCTGTGGTGGGATTCATACATACTTGTTCCCTGCCACTGGGTTCTAGCTTCATCACTCCCCCTTTGGGCGCCGCAGGTCTCACCGCATCAACACCCAGTTTCATGAGGGTCACGTAGCAGCTGCAGCCAATGACTGGTCACAGTGGTGACGTGTCACCCACCTCAGCGACGCCATATACCTCCATAGTGATGAGAACATGAAGGAGAAGAGTAATCTGGGGGGAAGTGTCAATGCATATTGAGCAGAAGCTCTGGAATCGCCAGATGGGACTTCACTTTGCAAATACTTCATTTTATGGTTATATTTTTTATGAAAATTATTTTGTGGACTTTTGCACCAGCAGAATAAAATATTTGCTGCATTTCTCTTATCTACTTGATAAAGCTGTGGGTTTCGCTTTCTTTAATACATGGCTCCTGTTCCTCAGCTCTCTCACACACACACAGATCTGAAGCGGCCTGCTCTATCTAATGTCACCACTAGAGGGCATTCTGTATGCAGTACATGTGGTTGTATATGGCTTCTATTGATTGGAATGGGAGTTGAGAACAGATTGCCCTCTAGTGGTGACAGTTGGCAGCAGGCATTTTTACAAGTCTGAGTAGTTGGAACCATGCTCTACCAAAAGAAATGAAGCAACGAGTATATCAGGACAGTACACGGATTTGCTGAGACTTCTTTTGTCTTGGAATTAAAATTGTCTTGGTCAGTTTATATTAAGGGTAAATTCACACCGCAGTGGAAATAACGGCCATAAAAACTGAGAAACAGTTTGTTTTTCATGGCTGTCTTGCATCCATTTCCTAGCCGCTTGTCCGTTTTTTGATGTCTGTTAAAACTGGACATTAAAAATGAATACATTTTGTTGGCTTTAAAAAAAAAAAAAAAACAAACAAACAAACAAAACCCCCCCAGACCCCTGCAGTTCCCCCTGTCTATACTATGGCCCCCTTTGTGCCCCCATATATCTAATGCCTCCTCACTCACAATAGTGCTGTAAAACCAAATTACTTGCTGGGGCCCTCACTCCCCACTGGACGCAGTAGGACCTGGCGCTCCAAGAGTGATCATGTGACATCACAACACTGGGAACGTCAGGTCCTGCTGCCTCCAGTGCGGAGAGAGTGCCATAGATGTTTTTTTTTTGGTATCTGTTTTTAACAACCGTTAGACGGGTGCACTTCTCTGTAAACGGCCATTAAGAATGGTCCCATTGATTTCAGAGGGGTCCGTCTGGCCGTCAAAACGCCCAAATATAGGACACGTCCTATTTTTTTGATGGCCACCATTCACTGGCTTTTAAAAAGACAGCCATGTGAATAGCCCTATAAACTGCAATGGTTCTGAGAATGGCCATGTGATTCCACGTGTGAACATACCCTTAGGTTACATCCGCATGACAGTGGAAAACCATTTGCACGTGGTATAAACATTTTGCATTCAGCAGATCCGCAGCATTGTACATTAAGAGCATAGCGAATGGGAATTTTAGAAATCTAGTCCACAATCTGCAAAAAAATCCACGGCGCAAATTGCCCAGCGGCGCAGGTTTTAAATCGGCAGCATCTCATTGGAGGTCCATGGAAAACCCGCTCTATGTGGCTATATCCTGTAGTTATTTTTTGCATTTTATACTTTCTTTGTGCAGCTCATAAAGCGGCTTATATTGTGTCATTTGTGGTTTTCAGAAGGAAATGAAATTATTGTGACGGAGGTATTTGTTATGTTGTGTAGGATACTCTATTTGGACTGTTGCAGTACCGTCTAAATGCACTAGAGGGCAGTAGAAACACACTTATCCACATTCTGGATTTGCAGCCACAGATTCACAAATGTTCTCATTACAGAGACGTAATGTGATAGCAGTGCGGCCTGCAGGTGGCGCTCTAACATACTGCTTGTATCATGCCTTCTGCAGTCCCGTGAGACACCCCATGTAATGTTCTTGTAATGGATGTATGGCAGACTGCTATATTTATTATTCTGATATACATAATTGGTGTCTTATGGGTCACTTTAAATGGACCCTTAAAGGGGTTATCCAACCCTATAATGACTCCCCCCCCCCTATATACCCACTAAGCCAGCTCATCACAACTTATATACCCACTGAGCCAGCTCACCACACCTTATATACCCACTGAGCCAGCTCACCACACCTTATATACCCACTGAGCACGCTCACCACACCTTTTATACCCACTGAGCCAGCTTACCACACCTTTTATACCCACTGAGCCAGCTCACCACACCTTATATACCCACTGAGCCAGCTCACCACACCTTATATACCCACTGAGCACGCTCACCACACCTTTTATACCCACTGAGCCAGCTTACCACACCTTTTATACCCACTGAGCCAGCTCACCACACCTTATATACCCACTGAGCCAGCTCACCACACCTTATATACCCACCGAGCCAGCTCTCAGCACACCTGACCTCTTTTAACTACATGCTGCCGACGTAGAAAGTGGTCATAATAATGTGACTCCACTGTGTGTATCCCCCTAAGGGACTCTATTTTGGCATCCCCGGGACTCCTACAGGTCTGTAGATAGGTTCAGCATGTGTCCTAGGAGCATTTCTCACTACGTATGCTGAATGGACACTGCAATTGCAATTAAAAGCATAATACTTGGACTGCAAATTTGCTGTTAAACATTGCTACAAACTTGTCAGGCGCCTCCTTTGGCTCTATGGTCAGCACTTGTGAACAAACTACGGTAAATTTTAGCAGTTATCAATTATTTATGATCTGTGGCTATCTGGAAACTGCCAGTAAGCAGGCTGGTTCCTTAATCCTATGTTACAGTGGTCGATTGTCGGTCAGATGATCACTAACAAGCGTTCGCAGATCTGGTGGTGTAATAATGCCCCTGGAGGGAGGGATATGGGACCATTGGGGGGTCGACACTTTACATGGGCTCGGTGCTTGTCCCTGGTCAGTGCCGGGCATCCTGCCATTTGTAGTTTCCCTCTGTTTTTCTGCATGTTACTCAAGCCCGGTTTATCTTGCAGTGAGATCAGTCGGCTGGACCTGGGGCTCATTGTGGAAATGTGGAATAAAGGCCTCATCTGGGACACCATGGTGGGGACCCTGTGGATTCCTCTGCATACAATCAGACAGTCGGATGAGGTGAGTCCTAAAGGCCGTGGACCATAATAATCAGCACTTATTTGCATCAGCCTATTACACCTGGAGCAGGTCCTTTTCTGGCACCCAACCCCCCCCCCCCCCAATACTTTTAAAAAATCGTACCCCCTGATCATCGTGCCCCCTTTTTTTGTGTTAAAAAAAAAACAACAAAAAAACACAGTAACTACTCACCTTGTCCCGTTCCTGAAGCTCAGTCCTCTCTTCCCTGTAGGCACAGATCGCTCTGCAGCACTGTGTGGGCGGATCTTATGCAGATTGTCAGGCTGCAGGCTCCTCCCACACAGGCCGGCAGCGCGCTCTGTATCTGCAGAGCTCCAGGAAGAAACACCGTTGATCGCACCATCAGCTGTGTTTCTGTCCAGCAGGACGGGGGCCGCATGCGGTCCGCGGGCCGCAGGTTGGGCACCCCGCCTTATGTAATGCATTATATGTATTAGAAGGCTAAAGAGAGGCCAAATGTAGTGCAATTAGGCTCCTGTACTTAGAGAATCACTCCGCATACTGATATTTTCACTTATACGGGGTCTAAAAACCATAAAGCCCGCCAAACCTAAAAGAATAATGTGGCCAAATTCATGGTTGCCCTGTACATCTGGACTTGGTTCATATCTGCGCAGGAGGCTTTGTTTGGAGCTTCCATCGCAGATTCAATCTAAAATGTCAGACAGCATAGCCAGCATCACACTATTTGGTACTACGGGACAAAAACCAACAGACTGTCAGTCATGTGGCGGATCCGTCTCTGGCTTGCATTCTGTTTTTCTGTTTCTAGGATGAAGCATATGTGTACAGACTGCCCAAGGCAGATGTGAACAGGGCCTTAGTTTGTGTTCACAGATTTTGGGCTTAAATGTAATGAACAAACGATAGGCACCATGCTATATAGATCTTGGTATCCAGCACCGGTCTAGCACAGAAGAGGTTAAAAAACAAATCCAACCCCATGGTAGCTTTTCCGAACCTGCGTCAAGTAGGAGAACAGCTATTGCACTTGATCTGTCTGGATATGTAGCCCCCCTCCCATGCAAGGGGATGTATTTTCCTTGATCTTGGAAGCATGAGCTGTGACCCGGACCATAGACAGGACCTGAACTTACTTTCTTGTTTTTATCAGGAGGGTCCTGGAGAGTGGGCAGCACTGGAGGCTGAGGTCTTGATGAAGGACGATGAGATCTGTGGGACCCGGAACCCGACTGTTCATAAGATCTTACTGGACACCAGGTTCGAGCTGCCTTTTGGTGAGTTCTGGGCATTTACCTGCCACTTTTTTTTCACCCCAGATCCGGAAAGTCTAAACAAAATGGAAGAAAGCCGTGTACTAAATAATGTATGATGATACAGCAGAGCTAAGATTGTAGCTCATCACAAGCCATTGCAAATTCAGTTTAGCTCTGCCGCACCTATTCCTCTGCCGCACCTATTCCCTGCCTCTGCCGCACCTATTTAATGCCTCTGCCGCACCTATTTAATGCCTCTGCCGCACCTATTTAATGCCTCTGCCGCACCTATTTAATGCCTCTGCCGCACCTATTTAATGCCTCTGCCGCACCTATTTAATGCCTCTGCCGCACCTATTTAATGCCTCTGCCGCACCTATTCCCTGCCTCTGCCGCACCTCTTCCTGCCTCTGCCGCACCTATTCCCTGCCCCTGCCGCACCTATTCCCTGCCTCTGCCGCACCTATTCCCTGCCTTTGCCGCACCTATTCCCGATTTATATTTTTTTTAATAAGAACTGTAAATGCAAATTGGCTAAAATGATCATGACCATTCTTTGGCCGATGTCCATGAACGGCCAGATGCCCACATTCATTGACAAACAATTCTTCTCCTTATCCTAAAGTGACTGCGGCAACACAGAATCATTCCGGACAATGCCTGGTTGCGGAGCTGACTTTCGATCTGTGTAGCTTCACTTTTGGGCCTCTAAATACAATATTTTTGTAACTTTTAGAAACTTTGCTTTATATCAACATCTGCTCCTGTCACCTCCAGAGCTGCATTCACAACTCCTCAGCTTTGTTACGAGCTCCAAGTCAGCAGGACTTCCCCCCTCTCTGCAGGTTTAGTCTCTGTACAGAGTTGTATTATTGCATTGTACTGAAGAAAAAATTGAAAAGAATGGTATACGGATGCAGTTTGAATGCAGCTCTGGATGGGGCTAGAGTATCAGATGTGAGTAAACAAGAAGATATACAGTGTTGTTGAATTTAGACTTGTAGTGTATCTCGCCCAATTGGGGGGGTGATCAAACGAGTTGTCTTGCACTTTCTCGGGAGGGGGCTGTGACGTTGATTCTAGAAGAAGCCTCCGATCAGCGGGGGACCACTCTCTGTGATTTCTCTGTTATTGTCAAAGATCATTTAGCGCCTCTTAAGTTTCTTGATTGAAGAAGGAAAGTTTCTTTATTTAGGAAGTGAGATTATTGTGATGACATAATTATCCTGACGACACTGGTGCTTTAAAATGGGAACTCCTAAAATTATCCTTCATGAGACAAACTGAGTGCACCAGGGCGCCAAGGGCTTCATGTTCTCCATTAAAGAGGTTTCACATCTTGTAAAATGTGATATGCCATCACTCTATGAAAAGAGGTCAGTCCTCCACCGATCTTGAGAATGTAAGGTTTGCAGTGCTGGATTGCAGGATCAGGCACAGGTCAGAACAGGAAGTGGAGGGTCAGAGTAACAAGCAGAGGTCAGTACTCAGGCAGACAAACAAATACAGCATAGTTTGCAGGAACTAGCAAGTTATAGAACCTATTGCTCAGGCACTTAACCACAGGGGATAGGTCTTCAGTATCAGATCAGCGGGGGTGCGACACCTGGGACCCCCACCAATCAGCTGTTAGAAGAGGCCTCGAGTGCCGCAGCTTCTTCCTAGGCTATTGACATGACTGTACATCGGTCACAGCGGGAGGTGGGTCCGGCCTGCTGGGCAGGATAAGTGGGACTGCAGCAGCGGCTCGCAGCCACTGCTGTAACACTTTAAATGAAGTATGAAACTAGGATATGGCGTTCTTCAGTTTTAGAAGTGTCTCACACCGGCCTGTTTTCACATTGGGCGCTCCCATCGTGCTGGGTCTGCATGCTCAGCCTTACTAACATACAGTACAGAAACACAAGGGGGGTCAGTCAGCACTTCCCTGTATGCAGGTGCACGTAGCTATGGCAATTATACATACAAACAAAAAGATGCAACAGCACCCTGCAACCAGAGCTCTGCCCAAGATAGAAGCTATAAGAGGACATTAGTGATATCGCATACAAACAGTGGAGACATTAGTTTACATTTTGATCAAAAGGTAGTAAGCCCACTCACCCCGTCACGGTTGTCTCCTAGAGTGGGTACTAACGCTAAATCTGACCTGCTATGGGCCATATTTTTAAAAAAAATGTATCTATATAACTTTTTTTTTTTTTTTTTAACCAGGTAATGTATGGTTACTGTAGTTGTTGTGTATCCAGTCAGCAGTATTGTGGACACTTGAGTCTTATGGGATTTGCATGTCCTTCCACCCAGACCAGCATCTTGTTCTTCTGGAGACCACTGGCTCCACTTCTTGCTGAAAACCCCTTCATTATGTTATCCTTGGCCGCTGCGTGGTATATCTTATCGCTTTTCTCCCTACAGGTGGCGCTCTGCAGCCTGAAGTTTTATCCATTGTGTAGGGGTATGTCGGGGGTGTGCAGATTGTCTTGCTGTGATGTAGTTTTTATGCTGCTGCTATTTTGGCATAAAGTTGTCATTCAGAAGAGATTCCACAATTGCGGGCTGAGAAGTGATCGCAGTTGAGTCTAATTAACCAAAATTTTATGACAGCCTGTATCTGGCAGAATACAGACTGTTGCAATTAATACCTTACTCCGCTGGAAGACTCCTATGACAGCGGGAAGGAGGTTTCAGGCAATTCCAAAATCCCCACTTGCTGTAGGTCAACGGAGAGCTTGTTTACCCTCTGGGGCTGCTAAACTCGCACAGGAGCAGACTCGTTACAGTGTGTTGGAGTCAGAAATATCAGTGCACCAGTTTGGACAGCACAGTTTTAAGATTTTGAATGCAAACAACAATGTTCTTATTAAGGGCTCATGCATACAAACGTATTTTCTTTCCTGGTCTGTTCCGTTTTTTTTGCGGACCGTACGCGGAATGAGTCCGCAAAAAAACGAAGGTTACTCCGTTTACATTCCGTTTCCGTATGTCCATTTCGCAAAAACTAGAACCTATCCTATTATTGTTCCACATTACGGACAAGGATAGGATTGTTCTATTAGGGGCCAGCTGTTCCGTTCCGCAAAATACGGAATGCACACCCGTCATCTGCATTTTTTCCGGACCACAAAATACATATGGTCGTGCGCATGAGCCCTCACAGACAGCAATCAGAGATCATGATGAAGAATCAACATGCAATGTATATTGGGAAGTTTCAAAACTTTACCAGGTGTAGCGGTCATTTATAAAAGTCTTTATGTGTCACAGTGACATGTCAGACATTTTGATTAGTGGGTGCTGAATGCTGATGCTTTCCCTGATCACTAAAATGAAATCACAGAATCGCTCAGTTGTGTCCCTTTTGTTTTTCACTGTTTCTGCTTTGTTCTCCTTGGAGAGCAGACTAAGTTGGGTACAGGCTCATCGAAAGCTGAAGTTCGTGCGCTGCTCTCTTTGCTTTCCTTTTATTTTCATTATCGATGAGGGTTGCAGAACCCAAGCCCCCACTGATCAAAACTTCTCACGTGTCTCTATGATTCAGCAAAGATTTTCACGAAATGATTGGTACACGTTAAGCCTTATTTACATAGAACAAAAGGATCAGATGTTGCACAGGGAGCTCCCCATGCACAGAAGATTGTCGGGCGGTCCTGCCGAAAGTGGCTGGTTAAGCCTACAATCGTATGATGTGTATGGGGGGATTTGGGCTCTTGGCACCAACCACTTCTGAAATCAGGTAGGTTCCCCTGGAGCACTGTGTGCAGTTGGGTTTTCTGCATGGTTCTGATGATTTGTGTTCTATACTTATGTGCATGAAGTCCTTTAGCCTCATTGACCTCCCCATTATCCAGGCACCTACGGCTGAAGACACTCATATACCATCTGCATCACTTATCATGGAGGAGGATTTGCCTTTGCTCTAGTTTTCCCCAGATTTCCCAATGACCGATTTCTGTGTCCTTCTTTAGATATCCCTGAAGAGGAGGCGAAATATTGGACCACGAAGCTGGAGCAGATTAACACCTTGGGAGAGGCCGGAGAGGTGGGTGTATTTTTAGTTCCTCGTTCTGTGTAGGAGGAGAAGAGGCCAAGGTCAGAAGCTGAACGTGCTGCGTCTGCCAGTCATCCAGATCTCTGTATCCATGGAATCTGCCTCCAGTATCCGCAGGGCATCGCGTCATGTACTGCAGCCTGGCCGGATCTTACAGTAATGAGAGGCAAACAAGGCTTACATGTAGTTGACTTAAATATAAGAATGTGTCCTTCACTTATCCTGTGTTCAGTAGTTTTCTTAAAGAGGTCTTCTGTCTTGAAGCTTATGTCCACCATTCTGCACCTACACAAAAAAATCTACCCAAAATTGGAGTCACTTATCCGGTATTAATCCTTAGTTGCTACTTGTATTATACTCTAGAGCTGCATTCACAATTCTGCAGGTTTTCCCAGTTTATTCAGTGTCTGCTGGGGTGGACTGGGAACTTAAAGTGGTCCTGGAAATGAACCTAGAAGTGGCCCCCATGTTGTAGGTGGGTCACAAATGACAGAAGGTGAAGCAACACAAGTAGATGGGGCCAGTACATGTAGGCAGGGTCAGTAATACCATAGTGCAACATAGAATATCACCCCCCAGAACTAAATACCACAGTGCAACACAAAGTATCTCCCGAGAAGCTGTCCCTCTGTGGTGGCCATCAATAGCTTCCACGTTCTGTCCGCCTCCTCCAAATATGGAGCAGGGGACTTAGGAGATGAAATGTGGGCCGGAGTACCAAGCCAGCCCTACCTTCAGCATAATGCCTGGACTTCCTCTTAGGGCTCATGCACACATGGAATGGACACGTAAAAGAAAATCCGTTCACGTGCATAATCCCTTATAATGACCTCTATAGTTCCCCTAATAGTATGTACCCGGCCAGTGGTACTGAGGAGGGCTCGGGTGGCCCTAGAGGCATCGTCCCACAGGGAAAATTCCCTGTAAGGTCTATGGCCAGTCTGCCCCTGAGTGTCTGTAAAGAACAGGTTCTGGTGATTAGCATTTTGGGAATTGTGGTCTTTACACCAGGCATTGTGCCGTCATCTGATGTAATGAGAATTAGCAGCCCTCTTGCATTTTCTGAGCCCAGCTAAGCGGTTTGGGGTGTTTCTTTCCAGTATCAACTTTAGAATTGTGAATTCTGCTCTGGAGTATAGCACAGGCTTTAACCCTATTAACCTCCCCAATTTGCCTGTGTTTGGCTGCAGCGAGAGCCTTTTTGTCAAGTATTGTGTGGTTGTTTGCCACCACTGCAGCAGGCGCCCAGAAGTTGCACAATCTTTCCGTACACTAGAGAGAAGTCTTAAAGGGGTTCTCTTGGCTTGTACCTAAATTGGCTCTTCCAGCTAACCTGTACTTGCTCCGCCGATTCCGCGCTCCCATCTGTGATCACGTGACGGTCCGACTGGCTGAGGGTTCTCCCGCTGACCTCGCAATCGGATGTGCTTCTAATTCTTCCAAAAACTCTGCTTCCTGTTAGTGATGGGAGACATTATTTACGTTAAGAGTCTGAAAACCCTTCCCGATAGTACCCTGCTGGCACAAGTGCATGGTGTAATGCAAGAGAGGGCTCCTATGGAGCCCGGCAGTGGTGTGAGGGGGACTAGGTTTAAAGGGAATGTAAATGAGTAATGTCTCAATTTACAGACAGAAAGGAGAGCTGTTGAAGGCTAAAGGGGTACTCCGATTAGAAAATATAATTCCCCATCCGTTGGATAGGGGTTAACTGCTAGATCAGTAGGGATCCTCTGTGATCATAAGAATGGTGGCCCTGCGTTTCCCATTGGAATGGAGCAATGGTCAAGTGTGCATACGTTCCCTCCATTTAAAGTCCATGGGGCTGTACGCGGCCCTGTCTGACAGTCCTATAGAGATGAGTGGGGTGGCCGTGTGCATGGTCAACCTGCTGCTCCAGTCATGCGGGGGCACGGGATCCCAGTTCTGGTGATGATCACCGTCCAGTGCATAGAGAATAAACTGTTCTAATCAGAGTACCCCTTTAAGAGTTAGGTTTGTAGATCAAGCTATAACGATGTCACTGTACCCCTCCGCCATCTTGAATACTACTTTGTAGAAGGGAGTGAAGGGTGTTGCCACGTACCCCTGCCCTTTATTTTGCATTAGAGCGGGGTCGCGAGAGCTGACAGGTCTCTATATTGTTGTGACTTGAGAGCGATCAAAACCTAAAATCTTCCAAGTAAAGCAGAATTTGTCTTTTCTTCTTACCCGGCAATTATCCTCCCACAGCTCGCAGCAGCGCTCATCACACACAGCAAATAATAGTAACTCGCCTCTCACTGCGAAGGCAGCCGCTTGCTGGGCGCCTATGTGACACTGCACATGTTGGATACCTCCTGTATACAGCACAATTACAGGGCACATCACAGCAAACGTGCGGCTTTTACCCAGAAAACACTCCCTCTTCTGTCCCATTCCCCACAAAGGGTAATGGCGGGTGGGGGTTCATGGGTCTGTAAGCTCATCAGTGCAATTTGCTAGAAACTGACTACGCAAACGGACGTATGCATATTTAGTTTTTCAGGAACAGCACCACTCCTGGTTTTTAGGCTGTTCCTGGTATTGCAGCTTGGCCCAGTTCCCTTTGGAAGGCTGGACTGCAATACCGCACACAGCATGTGGACAACGGCGGAGCGCCTAGTGTGGGAGTAATGTGGTTGGTCTGAAGGGACCTTCCATAATCAAACTATAGGCTAAGATCACAATGTCGCTCTATTTAATGCCAGCTGAATGTGGTCATTGTGATTTGCAAGTTAATGCAACGCGTCCACTATCAGGAGCGATTTTAGCAATTCAATGTAAGTATCTTAGAGGTCATCTGTCAGCAGATTTGTACCTATGGAACTTGCTGACCTGTTACATGGGCACTTGGCAGCTGAAGGCATCTGTGTTGGTCTCATGTTCATATGTGTCCGCATTGCTGAGAAAAATGAAGTTGTAATATATGCAAATGAGCCTCTAGGAGCAACGGGGGCGTTACTGTTACACCTGGAGGCTCCGCCATCTGTGCAACTACTCCTGGAGAAGTCAGACCAGGAGTGATCAGGTTGACACTGCTTTTCCCTGTCTAAGTGCAGAGGGCGCAGCAGTTGTAGAGAGAGCAGAGTCTCTAGGTGTAACAGAAACGCCCCCGTTGCTCCTAACGGCTCATTTGCATATATTAAAACCTCATTTTTTTCAACAATGCGGACACATATGAACATGGGGCCAACACAGGTGTCTTCAGCTGCCAAGCACACATGTAACAGGTCAGCCAGTGTCATAGGTACAAATCTGCTGACAGATGGGCTTTAATGTCGCATGGTCATAGCCGCCATGCCCCCCTAGTCTAATACTGGTATGGACCATAGCTCTTGTTCAGTTATATGTACACAGCCCAATGTGATATTTTTCCGGAAGCGCCCCCCTATATTTCCATGCAGGGATCCATCCTGATGTGTTCTGATAAGCATTGTCCTGCTGTGGTGGTAACAAACCCACCATGCACCCCTGGCTACTAGAAGAGTGGACAGTCCCCCCCCCAGTCCCGATACTTTTACAAAAATACACATACACCCGCCCCCCTTGTATTTGACAGAAGGTAGATAGGAGGTGATTCATTCATGTCTTTCTTTATATATGTCTATGTAACTGTATTACATGTATGTAATATAACAGATATTATACGGCGTCCATATGTCTCCTTTCTAGTATTCCGACACAGAAGATGTGCAGAATAAACCGCTGCCCATGGCCGTCTCTCAGTGCTGTAAGTTTTTACGCCTCTTCTGTAACTTCTCTTCCAGTGTAATGAATGCATATGGCTGATAATTGCTTGTCCCGCCCCATATTAGCATATTAGGGGGCTCTTGATCACAGATCTGTACAACCACCTGCCCGTGTCTGTATGAACCAGCTATTGCATGTGATTAAAACTGCAAAAAATTGCATACGTGATGTTATGCAATTTTGGTTCTGCAATATCATGGAGTTTCTGCTGCACATCGGCCTTAAAGGGGGTATTCCCATCTGGACATTTACGGCATATCGATAGGATACGCCATAAATGTCTGATTGGTGTGGGTCAAGCCTATGGGATCTGCTTCTGTTTCATGAAAAGCATCCCAATGTAAATGGAGAACACGTGACGCATATCAGGCCGCCCCTCCATTCACTGCTAAGACCCTTAGTCTTGAATGGAAAAAGCTACGCATGCACAGCGTGCTCTCTGTTCAGGGCATGGTCCCATCCTTGAGATAGGAGCAGGTCCCTGAGGTGGGTCCTTCACCAATCGGACATTTATGAAATGTCACGAATATCCAGCTGGGGCAACCCCTTTAAGCTGGCCATATAAATCAGATTAATGTTGGCCAAAAATATGTCTGGCAGAATAGCATGAATGGCGGTTTCTACATTTGCCCCTGATGGCAGATTTCAGGGGGAAAATGGGTCGAACTGTTGGGTTCATTATACCTGATCCTTTTGTTTTCAGGGTTAAGCCTGTCAGCAACTTGCGCCACTCTCCCTACCGAGAACACATGCATGCTTGACTTAGCTGATCATGCATGTTTATTGGGTGAGGTTGTGGGATCTCGAGGAATTTGTCAGCCAAACGACTTCTGTGCAAACAGCTATCCATGATGTATGGCCGGATTTACTGACGTGGTTTGTAACAACCAGGTTAGCCTAAAGTATCAGACAGCTCACCCCTCCACCGCCATCAGCACGGTAGAGGTTAAAGTCTTGTGATTTTTTTTTTGTTTTGTTATTTTTTCCTCTTATTCCATAATTTCATGAATAGCTCTGAATCTGAAGCCTCCCTTGTTCCTCTGCACAAATCCACATAAACTGTAAACCTTCTCAGCAAAAGACAGAATATAAATATTGAAACGTCTCCTCGCCCACCCCCCCTCCCCTGCGGATATTACTCGGCAGCTGCTGTGATAAACAAGCGGCGGGTAAGCGCTGCCGTCCGCATTACACACCGCACACGATCCTGTAGGTTTTGTGTGCCGCAGAATAAAAATCCCGCTTTGAATACAATTTTTCAATTTATTTTTATTTCACCAATTAATAAGAGGCCGGCTCCGGGGGCAGCGGCTCGCCGCCACCACTCCACTGTCTCCGTTTATTCTGCATAATTTAATAAGTTCTTTAAAAGGAGCAAAAATTACTTCTGTGTCGGGGAAGGCGTCAGACGACGGGACCGAGCTGCCGATTATTAACCATTTCATTCAGAATTGCAGATTGGTGCAGATTTTAAACACAAAGTCTACTAGAAACCCACAATTTTTAATCTCTCAGTGGATGGAAACGTTCCTTTTTTTATATATATAAACAGATGTCTATATATATATATATATATATATATATATATATAGACATGAATATCTAACATTTATCACTTCTGAGGGTCTGTTACTCTGTATGCAGTCTGAGTAAACCAGTTGGATGCGTTTTAGAGCCCTTTATGTGGGACACTAGAGCGGGCAATGAATGGGAATGAGTAACGGTAATCACTGCTGTATGGGGGATGAATGATCGTCACTATGATCAGTTTGTCCCCATACAGTTCCTTTGTGTGCCGGCTGCACTTCCTGTTTACACAGGCCAGTACCTATCATCTGGATAGGTCATCAGCTTGTGATCAGTGGGGGTCCCAACACCCGGGACCCCTGCCGATCAGCTGTTTGAGAAGGCACCGATGCTCCTGTAAGTGCCGCAGTCTTGTACATTGTATAGCGGTTGTGCTTGGTATTGGGCCATGTGACCAATGTACGTGAGGTCACTGGCCTAGAAAATGCTGTGCCTTCTCAAACAGCTGATCAGAGGGGGTCCTGGGCGTCGGACCCCCACCTATCAGATACTGATCCAGAAGTTAGGTCATCAGTCAAAAAGTCTTGGAAAACCCCTTTAACGAAGCCACGACAACCAATGACAGCATGATTTTGTGGTAAAATCGTGTGGCCATTAGCTGTCGCAGGTGGGCATGACTTGGCCACTTGTAACTAGCTGCACTGTTTGGCTGGATTAGAAATCCTTAGGGTACGTCCACGGGGACATAATTTGCTGCAGGTTTGCCATGCATTTCACCCTATGCATCTCCAAGGGTGAAATCCACAGCATAGATTGACATAATTTTAAATTTGCTCCGCAGGCCGATGTGCCATTCCTTTATTATTCCTGCTAGAAGTTATGAATAAATTGCTAGCAGTCTGCAGTAAGGGTACAGAGGGGTGGTAACCAGTTGTGTACCTGCACAGACTTACTCTATCCAATCAGTGCTTCCATTTTCAGACTGTGCAGGTACACCGCCCCCCAACCTCAACTGGTTACCTCCCCTCTGTACCCTTACTGCAGACTGCTAGCAATTCATTCATAACTTCTAGCAGGAATAATAAAGGAATGACACAACTTTACGCCATAAGAATAGATGCTCCTAAATTATTACATGGGGAATGCAGGTAGCTATTAAAACAGGCATGTCAGGAGAGGTGACAGGTCGTCTTTAAGGTCGGTAGCACAACTAGCTCTCAGCATTTTTTTAAAGCATTTTCTCTCCTGATACATAACTAGAAAAAAAAAAACACCTTAAAAATATGAATAAAATTAGGCCAAAATAAAACCATCCAAAATAACTGTCAAGGAAGCCTTGGGGTATGTTCACACGTTGGCATAAATGTCGACGTTTATTTCGGCTGCAGAAATCTGAGGCTGATCCCCTGGTTTTGGCACGGAGATTGTACTGTTCGGTTGCAGCAGAGCACGAGGCTTAGCCCATGTCATTGAATAGAGCTAATCCTCAGCATTTCCATGCGAACACGGTGAAATAAATAACATGCTATCTTTTTTTACAGCTAATTTTTTTTTTTTATTTCTAGTTACTGTGGCAAAAATGTAGCTGAATTTTTCTTGCAGCATGTAAGCAGGGTTGTGGAGACCTGTTCACGTGCATTGGATGCGGCCTATCTTCACGTCAAATCCGTCATGTCTGAACGGTGTATTCATCTTCGCAGGTTTTCTCCAATGCGTGTACGCAGCAATGCTCCCGTTCACTGCCACACGCGGGGGTCAAATGAAATACGATGTATATGCCTATCATGTAGAAAGAGAACTCAATTAAATTTCAGAAATTGTCCCTTCCGCTTTATTAGCATGGGCAGTCCTGACCGTAGCAACAGTGGCGCCAGTAATCGCTCAGTCGGAGCTCAGGGTTGCCAACTGGAATTTTTTTTTTTTTTTCTGAACGTAGCCCAAATTCATGGACAATATTTTTTCGGACAAATTGGAAAACCATAATGAATGATAAAGATTCTAAGTAATTCATGTCTATAGCTCAATATTCTGATAACTCATTACCAGTAGTTACTGTGAGTTGGAAAATGATGATGACTACCAAAATAATATATTCAAGAACCACCAGTCTCCGAAAAATCACTGACTTAAGAAAAAAAGTCGCCTATTTTTATGGACTGTTGGTAACCCCGATCAGGATATTGATTTGGGGTTAGATCTGCAGCCCCTGTGTATATGGATGCTGTCATAGCCTATGGAAGCCTGTAGAAGGCGCACTTCTGTGATAGGATCATTGAGTCGATACGTCTTTTTTTTTTTCTTTACCTTGACCACAAATTATCGGACCCTTCCCCCTGAATCTATATATAATCCGTGCGGTGCGCGTCGCCATACTCCCACATCTCTAGCAGATACTCGAGGTGAATCACACGTTCCAGCCGCTCGGCAGACAAATCCTAAAATCGTGTAATGTAACTTTCCGAGAAGGGAAGACTCTGCTGACTCCACTAATTCTCCATTTAATACATTCCTAAGACGTCTTTTGATTTCCGTGACCTGACAGGGGCTGCGGCTGTTTAATCGGCTGATTAAAGCAGAAATCTGACGAGCCCCAGGGATGGGCCGCTCACTGCTCCCTGGGGGGGAATGAAAGGCCGAGGGCTTCCAACCAATGTATTTTGTGACGCGAGAGAACCGTGTTCTCCGCCACTTTGTAATTAGGAGAGAGATCTTATAATTGAGTAGGCAGATGGCAGCTCCGTCGGGTGACAACACCATATTATTACCAGGGCCGGCATCCTGTTGTCATGGAGAAAATGAACTAGCGCAAGGCTATTTATTACACGTTCTGATCCAGCCCAGGAAGCGGATGACAGGAAGGGGTTAATTACGACAGAACGAGTTGACACGTACAATTATTACTATATTTTTTTTTTTAAATGGCTTTGACATGACGAGGGAGCAGATGCAAATGAAAGAGAAAAAAGTTGATTTAAAAAAAAAATATATATATTTTTTTTTTTGCATATGCTTTAATAATAGAATCGGCATAATCCTGGAGCATTTCACATATGGGCCATTTATTTTCTGCTTGACATACATCGCCTCGGTAATGTGTCAGAAGCAGCAAGCGTGGTCCTGTTAGACATGGTGGCTATATGCCGGCTGCGATTTCTGTGTGATGTCTGGATAGTTGGAAAATCACGGGAGCAGATCCCTGATTCCATCTGAAGGGATCCACTTCTGAGACGCTTAGTTTCAGTCTCTGTCCCAGTTTGGCCATTGGCATGGTTGGGAATAGGAGTTAAGTTATAATACATTGGAGAAACATATTAAAGTAGATTTTCAGGCCCCTCCCTCTGGGGGAGGCTCCTCCCTTTGGGGGGAGGCCCCTCCTTTCAATCTTTGTGCAGCAATCACCTAATCTATTCTGTTTTTGTATTCACCTTGGTGGTTTAGTTGCTTGTAGTTTTATAATGGCCATGTCCTGACTTTCTCCTGAGCTTGGGCGCTCATGGAAAAGTCTGAACAAGCAGGGCTGCAGTGTAAAGCACAGGGATAGGCATTAGTCTTTACCGGTGACGAAGAGCGATCTTCTTCCCCTCCACCTCACTGGAGCAGCCATGTCCTGGCACCACAGAAATTACAAATCGGCTAAACATCAGGTTACGCCCCCCAAAATAGGGAAATTTAGCGTAACTGTAGAAAATGAAAAATCTGTGGTCACAGGCATAGAACTGATCCCATTTTATTAAAAAATGAAAATGAATAATTTTTCTGCTCTCCTTTTCTAATCAAACCCCATCCCACGAGATGATTAGACAACAAAATGTATTAAAAAGTTAGAAAGTTGCAGAATCTCTTATTATAAGCTTTAATTCATACAATCCGGCCTCTCTGGGACCATCATATTCAGAGCATTGTAAGTAAAAAAATCTATATATACCGATCTGGCTGAACCTTATGATTAATAGGAGATTGATATAAAGCTAATGTAGTTCTATAGGGACAGATATGTGTAGGCCCTAGGTAATTATAAACCCGTTTGATGGGCCATTAGATGATTTTTGTGACCGTACGTTGTAGGCCCACATTCGTCACATGCCCGATAATTAGAATTTTCAGACCATCTGATTTAGGGTACATTCACACAACCGTGAAAACAAAAGCTACTGAAAACAGCAAAACGGCCTATTTTTAATATTGTTTTTTTAACGCGTCCTTCCTCAAACAAGACCGTAAAAAAATGCCTGGGCCCTCTTTCCGATAAAATGCCCATATTAATATACTCATAGACTTCGATTGGTGTGAAAACGACCATGTGACGGCGTTTTTTACTGTGAGTTTTACTGTACTATCATTTACATAGAGCTGTGCGACCTATAAAGTGCCGCAATATTTTCTTTTGTTCATTTTTCTGATTCAGTACAAATTAAATTCTATGGAATGGAAATTTGTCATGCATATTTTTTCTGACCCTTAAAACCAGATAGTGACACGCATCCTTTTTTCTAATATGTTATTATTTTCTGGTTTTAGATATTTTTTTTTAATTCTATTTGCTGTACATTATTATGGGGGCAGCCATCTTGTCTGAGCTGTTCTTAACAGCATTTACCCTCAGTTCACACTTGCGCGTTTTACAGCGCGTTCGAACGCGCTGTAAAACGCTCAACAGGAGAAAACTCATGTTTCCCTATGGGCATGGTTCTCACCTGAGCGTTTTACAGCGCGTTTGAACGCGCTGTAAAACGCCCTACGCTCAAAGAAGTTCTTGAGCTTCTTTGGGGCTTTTTGTCGCGCGTTTGCACCCATAGACTTCAATGGGAACGCGCGTAAACCGCGCATTTAACACGCGTTAAAGTGTAGATATGCCTTTTTCAATTGGTCTCCAGAGTCACATACGCGCGTATGACGCGCGTTTCCTATTTGCAAAAACGCGCTGTAATACGCGCGACAAAAACGCGTGTGAAACGCGCGTCTCAGAAACGCTCAGGTGTGAACCCAGGGTTAGAGATATGCTTTACAGCAGCCACATGGGCCTTAGACACTAATAATAATAATAGTAATAATGGACAGAAGGGGACTCATTGACCTCTATGGCATGCTCTGTGACCTGTGCAGAGGAGTAGATGAGCTGTGATATCACTTTTCGTTAATGGTGGATCCAGTGTTATTTGTATATAAAGGGGCACATTTATTGACCCCAGCGTTTTAGACGCCGGTCTTAATGAGCCCTATACCTGGCAGTGGATGCACCAGTCATGAAGTCATGAAGAGACGCCGGCCTCTACGTAACTTCGACAGATCCTTTGCTGCTTCTAAATGTAAGACCGATACCTAGTTGTCTTACATTTAGACCATTTTCTACACCTAAAATAGGCGTAGAAAATGGTAAATGAGACGGGCCCTTCTCCGCTCACTTCTTTAGATCTGGCGTGATGAGGGAGAAGTCGCAGATTGCAGAACAAAGGACCTAACGTAGGCGTATTTCTGTTTCATAAATGACCTCAGTGTTTGCTGTCTTAGTATTCCTGTCTGTGAAAATAATGAGATGACTGCTGAAAAGTGATCTGGTGCAAGAAGTGGTGCCTGTTATTAGGTGTAATGGCCAGTGCGAAAACTGCAGGATTTAATTATAGGTGTTGATATACTGTAGATTAGGGGTGAGCGAATCGACTTGGGATGAAACGGCTGAAGTCGATTCGCATAAAACTTCGTTCTAATACTGTACAGAGCAGGAGCTCCGTACAGTATTAGAACGTATTGGCTCCGATGAGATTATTTTGTATAATAATAATAAAATTAATTAAATTAATTTGTACTGTAAAAAAAAAACATCTTCCGAACTCTGGTTCAGTTCCAAAGTACATCCGTTCATGAAGCAGAAAACCTGATTCATCGGAGAAGACAGCCCTTCAGCAATCAGCGATACTGCTGCAAGTGAAGCATTTTGCTACCGATGCATCTTCGTTAGCATAGGTGCAGAGAGCATCTTTCTGCTTCTTTGCCCCATATGCAGTAGGGTTCACTGAACTGCTGTTTTAGACACACATCTGGTAGCCCCCTGGTTCACTTAGCGGTGAGCTGCTCCTCTGTGTATATCTCTCTCTCGCTCTCTCGCTCTTTCGCTCTCTCGCTCGCTCTCCCTGGGTCTACCCTTTCGTTTATATCCGAAGCTATAGCAGTGACCACTGCCAGGATACATTGGCATCTCATTATGATTTCTATCTTAAACATGGAGCCTCGGCCATCTTTGTGCATCTGTATTGGTCACTCCATTCATGAAGACTGCACCCATTTTCCAGTACAGCTTCTAGAGTGGTCTGATTTGGACCACCCTTGTTTTCTGAAAAGCAACCCTGTCCCCGGAAAGCGGGCCAACTATGCTTGTTGGAAGAAAAGGTTAGCGAGTCCCCGTTTAAATTGAAGCCTTTTATGATTCTCTTTAAAGGGACTGCAAAAACATGGCTTGTTTTTTCTAGAAAACAGCGCCACTCCTGTGCACAGGTTATAGGTGGCATTGCAGTTCAGCTCTATGGACTTCTAAGTAGCTGAACTGCAATATAAAATACAACCCTGAGCCTGTGTGACACTTTTCCTGGAAGAAAGCAGCCATGTCTTTGTAATCCTGGACAAGCCCTTGACTTGGCCGTGTCATGTACTGCCGAGCTGGGTCCTCCAGATGAAAAGAAGCTGCAAGTCTTCACCGTTCTCCCTGATCAGTGGGCTCACTCTGCACTAATAAAAGGGGGTAAGTTAAGTGTTGGATGGGCCGTAAGAAGCTGTATCTCTTTATAAATTTGCCTTGGCAGCGTGCTCATTTGCAGCTTTTCCATTAGTTGCTATAGGAACTGACTTAATTGTCTCAACATTTGTTTTATAAGAATCCCCACTTAAATATTTCCTGCTAAAAAGTCTTTTTGAAGTCTGGCGGTGGCAGCGCTGCCAGGTGCAGAGCCGCCACTGGTTATTTCCCTGTGCGATATATAAAGGTAATGAATATACGCTTTTGATGGCCGCCAGGAAAGCATTAATATCTGTGATGCTCGTTTACTGGGTGTTCCAGTTTCCATGGTGATCAAGAAGTTATTCCCATAGGTATCAAGGATTTTTTTTCCCTTACTTTATCTTAAGTATTTTTTGTTTCAGGCCAGCTTTACTTACTGCTGATGTTAGGTTTTACTTTAGGGTCGGCCTAGCCACAACCGTTACGCAGAGCTATATTCTACAATTGTTTCCTTGTCCTTTATCATTTCTAATGATGAAGGATAGAGTTCATGTTCTCAGTCGCCCCCTGCTAGATAATAATTTGTTGCTAGGAGTCACGGAAGGAATAGCAATCAGAGTACATATATCTCTCAACAGCGTTTGTCTCCTAAATCGGTAAACACAGCGCCATGTATTTTACACCAGCAACGACTACTGCAGTCATTCTCCTAATGGTCAATAATACAATGATTTTAAAACTATGCGCACCTTTGACACTGAAAAAGTTAGTTTATTTATGTAGGTTTACTTTTATAACTCTAGGTGAACACGAATTCCTTGATTTATCAAGATCGGCGTATGCTACGCCAGCCTTGATGGGGACTACTTTGCCGGAGCAGGGATTTAATTTACCAGGCTGAGGCCTCGTCATAAATTGACAGCACACCAAAAGATTCTTTGCAATTGTGTGAATTTATTTAGACGGATTGCATTTTTTAGTAGCAGTAGCAACGTTTCGGGCAACACTTATGCCCTTCATCAGGCTATTGTTGGTAGTGTGGTGATATGTGCAATCGCATGCGGCTTGCACATACCACCACGCTACCAACATTAGCCTGATGAAGGGCATAAGTGTTGCCTGAAACGTTGCTACTGCTACTAAAAAATGCAATCCGTCTAAATAAATTCACACAATTGCAAAGAATCTTTTGGTGTGCTGTCAATTTATATAAGAAGATTTACGTAATTCCTGGAGTGGAGACGGGGATATCAATCTTGACGGGCACCCTTTATATACAGCCTAATATCTGGTCGAGAGCTGTGGTCCTTCCTTTTTGAACCATGAGGCCTCGTCATAAATTTAATTCCTCCTCTGGCAGTCCGTGTGCCAGACTGGAATCTACTCCAGCTTGGGGCTAGTGTAGATTTAACCAAAAAGTTCCTTGATTGTTCCTGGGTGAGGATTTCTATTTTGCTGCAGGATCCACGTATGGAGACAATTAGTGGATTTTACTAAAACATGACGTAAAGTCATGATTTTATGAAAGACACGGAGGCGAACATTGCTTAACTCTTTCTTTACTTTTGACATAGCAGCAAAGAAAAAACAGATGATGTCATTAATATTCCTCCAATCCGGAGGTAGCTCCTCCCCTAAATCCCTAATAAAAGGGACTCCCCTCCAGGCATCTTCCTCTTTCTTTAATCACGAAAAAACACTCCAACTGTAGCGAACTGGAACGGACCCAAGCATGCCGAAACAACCGGACAACCAACAAGTACTGCCGGAAAACGGAACTGGTAACTTCAACTCTGACACCGGAAACAGAAGATTCTCGTGAACTTGAGTGCACCGAACCATGACTCAGCCTGAAAGGAAATAAAGAAAAAAACAATAATAGTAATAACAATAACTATCATAGTACATCCCTGGAATGACAAAGGTTAATAAGCACAACACATACTAGGTGCAAATTATAGCATAAATCCCCGCCCTAGGTGATAGTCCACCTAACGGGAGGGAAGGGAGGGGCAATGTTCGCCTCCGTGTCTTTCATAAAATCATGACTTTACGTCATGTTTTAGTAAAATCCACTAATTTTATTTCAAGACACGGAGGCTCCATTGCTAGTTCAAAGTCGGGCCACAACCGAGGAAAAAATATGTGGTCCTGGCCTGAAATAAAAGTCCCTGAAGGTAGATACGCGGGACCAGTCGGCCAGACGCATGATATCTTCCAATTTAGCCCCTGACAGAGCCAGGGAGGTGGCCGAGGCACTGCGCACCGAATGAGCCGAGAACAGAGAAGTATCAACCCCTGAGAGGGACAACAGCCACTTCACCCATCTGGACAACGTTACGCTCGTCACCGGCTGGTAGGGACGGCGAAAAGAAATAAACAGCTGATGGTGAGAAGGGTTGCGCAGATGCCGAGTGCGGGACTCGTACTCCTTGAGACAAGCCACCGGACAAATCGCTAGCGCGGATGGGAAGGACGGATAAACGACGGACCGGATGTTAGTCTTGGTGCGGCGTGAGATGTTAAATACCACACCATCCGGGGTGAAGGACCGGGCATCGTGGTCCAACGCGCGCACGTCCGACACCCTCTTGCAAGAGACCAGGCAGAACAAGGTAGTCAACTTGGCCGACAATTGGCGCAGAGACAGCTGGTCATTAGCGGGCCAGGAAGACAGGAAGTCCAAAACCGTAGCCACGTCCCAAGTATCATTGAAGCGCGGTCGTGGCGGCCGCGATAGGCGGGAGCCCTTGAGTAACCGACAAACTAGAGGGTGTCGGCCCGCTGGGCATCCATCAAAACCTCGATGCCCCGAGGAAATAGCTGATCTAAAAACATTAATAGTACGATAGGCCTTGCCATCATCATACAGGGAAGAGAGAAAAGAATGATATCAGTCACAGGGGCATAAGTGGGATCCAGATCCTAGACAGGCACCAGTCAGACCATGAGCGCCAGGCAGCCCGGTAAGCTCGCCTGGTGCCCGGGCCCAAGCGCTGTCCAGTAAGAAACAAGCCGTCTCCGAAAGACCTGCGGGCGTCTCTGACCTCCGGAAACCCTGCAAGCCAGAAGGCAGAGGGAGCCGTCCTCCACTAGCGGGTGGGGCTGCCACCGTGCGTCCGACAACAGAAGAGGAGATTGAGGCAACCGTCTGGGAATATCCACCAACATCTCCAACATCAGAGGGAACCAGGACTGGGTCCCCCAAAACGGTACCACGAGTACGAGGTCTGCTCGCAGGAACCGAACGGTGGACAGGACCCGAGGGATGAGTGAGAAGGGGGGGAAGGCATACAGCCGGCCCCGCGGCCACGGATGAGAGAAAGCGTCCACCGCCTCCGCCGACGGATCCGGACGCCAGCTGAAATAGCGGGGTAGTTGAGCGTTCCAGCGGGAAGCGAAGAGGTCTAGGGACAACGGGCCCCAGAGGGAGTGAATGGCAGAGAACACCACCACGTCTAACCTCCAATCGCTGGAGTCCGAAATAAACCTCGAGCTCCAGTCTGCCATCGTATTGTGCAGACCCGGGAGGTACTCCGCGACCACTGATATGTCGTGAGACAGGCAGAAGTCCCAGAATTCTTTGGCCAGGTGGGTCAACATGGCGGAGTGTGTGCTGCCCATGGCATTGATGTATCGGACTGCCGATACATTGTCCATCCTGAGCCGAATGCATGCGTGGACTCGCCCCCTCGCAAAGCTGCGGATGGCGAAGGAGCCCGCCAAAAGCTCCAAAGCATTGATGTGAAGGGACGTCTCCCCCACTGCCCAGGGACCTCCAGGGGATACCCCTTCGCAGTGCGCTCCCCAGCCGTGAAGGCTGGCGTCCGACTCTATCACCAGATCCGGCCGCGGGCCGAAAATGGCCCTGCCATTCCAGGCATCTAAGTTGGCTACCCACCATGCGAGCTCGTCGCGCGTTTCCGGATCCAGAGTGATCAGATCCGCATATGAGGCACCCGCCTGAAGGTGGGCTATCTTGAGTCGTTGGAGAGCCCGGTAATGGAGGGGGGCTGGAAAAATTGCCTGAATTGATGACGTCAATAACCCTATCACCCGGGCCAGGTGTCTCAAGGACACCTGCCGAGAAGACAGGGTGCGCCGCAGTTCCTTGCGGATCGACGACACTTTTTGAGGAGGCAGGCTGAGCGTCAAGGCTTCCGAGTCTACTAGAAACCCCAAGAACTCCATGGTTCTGGCGGGTCGTAGGCATGACTTTTCCCAGTTGATGACGAACCCCAGATTGGTAAACAGGTCCAGGGCCACTAGAAGGTGCGACCGAAGCCTGTCGCGGTCCGCGGCGATCAGCAAGATATCGTCTAGATAGACGATGAGTCTCACTCCTCGACTGTGAAGCCATGCCACCACTGGACGCAGAAGTTTGGTGAAACACCAAGGGGCGGACGATAGGCCAAAGGGCAGGCACGTGAAGCGCCACATTGCGTTCCGCCATCGGAACTGAAGTAGATCTCTGGACGTAGAGGCCATCGGCACCGTCAGGTACGCGTCTTTTAAATCTAGTTTGACCATCCAATCCCCCGGGAGTAACATGTCTCGAAGAAGATGGATGCCCTCCATCTTGAAATGACGATACCTGACGTAGGCGTTCAAGGCCTTGAGGTTGATTACTGGGCGGAATTGTCCACCCTTTTTCTCGACCAGAAAAATGCTGCTTACGACCCCTCCCGGGCAAGAAGCCGCCGGTTCTATTGCTCCCTTGTTGACCAGGTCGGTCAGTTCCACATCTATGAGAGCTAGCATCTCTGGAGAGTAGGAATTTCGTGCAGGGGCGGGGTAGAGGTGCGGTTGTGCTACCAACTCCATCTGGAACCCCTGAACCGTGCTCAGCACCCATGGATCCGAAGTGATAGAAGCCCATACTTGCAAAAAATACTGGAGTCTGCCCCCTACTGAGATATCGGAAGAAAGGTGAGTAATCGCGGGACTTACCGAGGGGACGTCGAAGATTCTGTTGTCCTCTAAATGAGCGACCACGTCCAAAGAAGCCTCTCGGAGGGAAGAAGGAGGGCGGCTGTCTGGGGTCCTGATACGAATTCCGGAAGGATGAGGAGCCTCGCCCCGTAGCTCGGGGTTGGTAGGATGCTCGGCCGGCCAGACGGCCCCTCGCACTGCCGGCCCTAGCGGAGACCTTCTGCCCAAAGACTCGCTTCATTGACGACTGTGCCCTATCGAGGGCCGTGAACGTGCCCACGAATTTGCCGAGCTCCTTGATGAAGGGATCTCCGAAAGGAGTCCCTGTGCCTCCGCGCCTGTCTCGGTCAATGCCATTGCCGCCAACTTAGGCTCTATCTTAATAAGCAGGGCTTTCCTGCGTTCTACTGCCAGGGCTGTGTTAGCATTCCCTGTTAGGCAAATCGCCCTCTGTACCCAGCCGGCCAATTCTACCGGGTCCACCTGGTGGCCTTCTGATTTGGCGGATTCGGCTAGGTCGAAGATCTTAGCTAAAGGGCCCATCACATCCAGTAACTTATCCTGGCATGATTTCAGAGAAGCGTCTAGGCCTTTACGAGGGTTAAAACCCGATTTGGCCAGAAATTGGATTACCTTTGGATCTACCGAAGGCGTCTCATATACTTTATTAGGAATAATGGGACGCGGGCATTCTGCCTTGAGTTTACTCCTAGCTTCCTTGTTGAGGGGCTTACGGATGCGAGCCTCAATATAGTTGGCCACATGAGTTGCCGGAAGCCATTCGGACGACCTCGGATGGTGAAGGGAATCCGGGTCAAATAATGGGGCGCCCGAAGGATCCGTGAGAACGGCCTGGGGGTCAGCCACCGAGGGTTGTGAGGCCGAAGGCTGTAAGCTAGGGAGAGGCTTAATCGGCCGCGAACCTTGTTCTAGAAAATCTGCCAAATCTTCTCCCTCAGAAACTACAGGGGAGTTCAATAATACCTCCTCATCAGACTCCGCAGAGTCGGATTCTGATAACGGCTGAGCTCTAGCCGCTTTCCAATTTCGCGCATGTTCAGCCTGGCGCGTGCAAGCTCGTTTGCGCGACCGAAGCGCGCCGTCATTTGATGGACCAGAGCCATCCGTCACAACAATGTTGTCATTGGAGGTAGTGGAGTTCTGACCCATAATAGGTGGGACAGTGGCTTGTGCACATAAGGCTTGGGACAGGGAGGCAGTGAGGGCCGATGACACTGAGCCCATGGCAGAAAATATAGCCTCTGAAATAGATTGCTGCAGGGCCCTAGCCTGTGCCTCCATCGCAGGAGGAGTTAATTCGGTGCCCCCTGTGCAGTGCAGGGAAGGGGCAGCGGGGGATGTCTCAGAAGAGCCCTGAGTGCTGTGGGTGGTTCCCCTGATAGGAGTAGTCATTCTACTGAAGACCCTTCAGAGGAATAGACACTGTAATATTAATATTAAATCCTAACCGTGCGGCTGAATGGCGGATAAGATGGAGGCTGAGGAGAAAGGCGGTAAGCGAAATCTCGCGATATCTCGCTTCACCGCCGCCACAGATTCGAGAAGAGACCGCGCCGCTCCCGCGAGATCTCGCCGGGAGAGCGCGGTCCAAGCAATATGGCCGCCGAGATCCCGCGCGTCGCGAGATCTCGGACGACAGAGGGAACGAACTCCGCGCCGGGAGGATTACCAGGCCGCGACCCGCTGCTAGCCCAGCGGGAGGGAAAAACAGAGGACCGAAGTCACCCGACAAGGAAAAACAGGAGAGGTAACTGCCGCGAGCGAGACCACTATAATAACAATATATAACGAGGTTATCTAATACACAAAGACCAGTAAAAAGAAGGATCCCTGCTGCCCAAAGACAGCAGGGTGATACTTATCTTTGATCCAGCAGCAAAGAAAGAGGAAGATGCCTGGAGGGGAGTCCCTTTTATTAGGGATTTAGGGGAGGAGCTACCTCCGGATTGGAGGAATATTAATTACATCATCTGTTTTTTCTTTGCTGCTATGTCAAAAGTAAAGAAAGAGTTAAGCAATGGAGCCTCCGTGTCTTGAAATAAAATCCAAAATTTCCTCTTTGGATGTAATAAATAGTTTTGGATCCGCGCCACTATACAGTCAAGAGGCTGCTATACAGACAGATAGAACGCCGAATCCCGAGGAATGCAGTAACACCGTGTCCTTCCTCTCCTCTTTACAGGTACCGATCCGGTATTTCTTGACCCACGGGAGGCTCCAGATCTTATATGGCCCCACCTTTGGAAGAAAATTAACATGACATAGATCCACTAAAAACTTTTCACCAAAGCACTTAATTTACTTGCAAGATTCTTGTTTATTTGTGCATAAAATCCAACACCATGCCCGACCCGGGCTTCATATGGGGCATCCTGATGAAGTGGAGCAAAACCCGGGTCGGGCATTGTGTTGGATTTTATGCACAAATAAACAAGAATCTTGCAAGTAATTTAAGTGCTTTGGTGAAAAGTTTAGTAGATCTATGCCATGTTAATTTTCTTCCAAAAGTGGGGCAATAAGATCTGAAGCCACCTGTGGGTCAAGAAATACCGTATCGGTACCTGTGAAGAGGAGAGGAAGGACGCGGTGTTACCGCATTACGGGGGGTTTGGCGTTCTATCTGTCTGAATAGCAGCGTTTTAACTGTATCATGGTGTAGATTTCAGTTACTTACTCCAGTTTCTGGCATAAATAATAATAAATGTGCCAGGGCCGAATGCCCCACCCACACCCTGCACTCGCCATATCCTCTTTTGTTGAACTAGCAAAGGTGGGATAAAAATGCCAGTTGCTACGTTAAAAAGTCGCAGTGGCATTTAAAAAGTTACAAAACCCGGTTTTGCGACAGTTTAACAGCTGCATTCATCATTGCTCCATTCATTTCCAGACCAGTTTGCAACCTCCTAGTTTCAGGGTTTTCTAGTGTGAATGTGACTGTCCCAGTAATACATGCTGGATGTCAGGGTTTTGTTCCAGGATGCTCTTGCCTTCACAAGCTGTCATGCAGAAACACACCATTCCTGGGCTGATTTTGTTTTCCTCTGCAGTCCATAAAGCATCTCCTCTCCCTTTTTCTGACAAAACTCTGAATTGTAGTGGTGCATGCACAGCTGCTACTCCGGTATTAACAGCAGAGCCTTTGTACTTGAGCCGCAACTCGGAGTAGTGGGGCACACATTAGATTTTTTGGGGCAGGTGAAATGTCCTGTCGTTCAAGTGTGAGAAGGGAGCATCTTGAGCAGTGGGGACATCACCTCGCTGTACAAGAACTCTTTTGAACAAATCGACACTACTATAACACTGTCTGCTGTTGTCAAGAATATAACTTCTATAATGTCTGCTGTGTACAAGAATATAACTACTATAATACTGCTCTTATGTAGACGAATATAACTACTATAATACTGCCTCCTATGTACAAGAATATAACTACTATACTACTGTTCCTATGTATAACTACGATAATGATGCCTCCTATGTACAAGAATATAACTACTATAATACTGCCCCCTATGTACAAGAATATAACTACTGTACTATAATACTGCTCCTATGTACAAGAATATAACTACTATAATACTGCGGTATACAAGAATATAACTACTATAATACTATGTACAAGAATATAACTATTATAATACTGCTCCTGTGTACAAGAATATAACTAATATAATACTGCTCCTATGTACAAGAATATAACTACTACCAGTGGCGTAAATAGAAATGACTGGGCCCCACAGCAAATTTTTGAATGGGGGCCCCCTCCCCCAGAAATTTTTTCACAACCCCTTCCTTCCATGCCGCCCCCTTTCCTGTGGCTAGCAAAGATCTCTCTCTCAGACCAGGCCCGGCAGCTGTTCCATCCGTTTTCTACACTGTCTATACCAGTGTTTCCCAACCAGTGTGCCTCCAGCTGTTGCAAAACTACAACTCCCAGCATGTCCGGACAGCCTTTTGCTGTGCAGGCATGCTGGGAGTTGTAGTTTTGCAACAGCTGGAGGCACACTGGTTGGGAAACACTGGTCTATACTGCCACTGTATATAATTTCATTGTTTAATAATGTTGAGGGGCCCTGACAAAATCTTTTAGTACTTCTCCTCCTCTTGGATGGGCCCCTTCTGGGTCTGGGCCCCAAAGCAGCCGCTTCCCCTGCTTCCCCTATAGTTACGCCCCTGACTACTATAATACTGCTCCTATGTACAAGAATATAACTACTATAATACTGCTCCTATGTACAATAATATAACTGCTATAATACTGACAACTATGTACAAGAATATAACTACTATAATACTGCTCCTATGTACAAGAATATAACTACTATAATACTTCTCCTATGTACAAGAATATAACTACTATAATACTTCTCCTATGTACAAGAATATAACTAGTATAATACTGCTCCTATGTACAAGAATATAACTACTATAATACTGCTCCTATGTACAAGAATATAACTACTATAGAGGGCGGGGCCTGACTGCTCACTGAGCCGGACGCATGTGAGAGAGCTCCTCCACACATGACCCTGCAAACTGGTCAATTCTGCTTTTAAAACAGCTCCAGCATGGGAAAAGTCGGTAGGTGCATACCTAGAGACAAGCAGGACACCCCCAAAGCTGATAAGGGATCTTCTGATATGGAGAAATTCCTGAACAAGAAGCACACAGCTCCTGTGCCCAGCGCTCCCAAGATGGCGCCGTCTGAGTCAGACGACTGTGAACACGAGGCAGAGAGCTCAAATGGAGCCGCAGCAGCCGGGAACGACATTCCACAGCAAGCTGCCTCGACACGCATCACTCGCCAGTATTTACAGCAGGCTCGCCTCGGCTCGACTCAGCTCTGGCTCCGGTCATCCATGACCTGTCTGAAATTAAAACAGACATCAAGCAAATGGGGCACCGAGTGGAGGACCTGGAGCACGATCAGGCTGCCATACTGACATTTGCCAAGGCCATAGGAGACAACACTACCGCCTGCATGGCATCCTTGGACAATGCATATGCCCTCATAGAGGACCAGGAAAACCGCAGCAGGCGGAAAAATATCCGCATTCGTGGACTCCTGAACAAGTGCCGCATGAGGATTTGCCGGACGCGGCGGTCGCCATCTTTACCAACTTACTTGGCACAGAAAGGGCAGACGGAATAGAGATTGAGCGAATCCATAGGTCACTTAGACCCAAACCTAAAGAAGATGAACAGCCCAGGGACATCATATGTGGCCTCCTCAAGTACACGGACACTGCGGCCATTTTGAAAGAAGCCAGAGAGAGGAGGGAAGTGCTTTACGGAGACAACAAAATTCTTTTATTTCAGGATCTGGCCCCCTCAACATTGAACAAGAGAAGAGCTTTGCGCCCTCTCACAGATCACCTGAGGCAGATTAAAACGCCTTATAAATGGCTATTTCCTTTCGGCCTCACATTTGCAGTTGGAGGTAGAAGGTGCACCATCAGGTTCCCCAGGGATCTGCCTGCAGCCTGGGAGTTGCTCCAGACGACCCCCTTAGATATACCGTCATGGCTTCCTTCTGCAGACTCCGGGGTGCCTCTTCCTGCTCTCCCTGACGCCCGTAGATGGCTCAAAGTACCGCCAAGAAAGAAGATGGCTTCCAGACAAAGAGACACGTGAGCCAGTGATTCTTCACCAGATCTGAAAGTTTATGTATCCTTCTCTTATATAGTCGGCTATTGCCGCGGACTACCGAAGGAAGTCACTGAGCTTTAACTTATGCTGCCTAGTCTTAATTGCTCCTCTTGTTATTTTCTGTTGTGGCGCTGTTACTAAATGTTTGACCCCTATATGCTAAGTTCTCTGTCTACCTTACTAGGCCCTCCATTTTCAACTATGCGATTTACCTACCTCAGGTCTAACACTGCGCCTTACACTTAATATATAAAGGGGGACTCCTACATTTCCCAGGCACACTGGACTAGAGTTAGGAAGTCATATGCTCCTTACAATGTTTACCAGATGTTTTATAAGTCCTGCTCTCTCAGGTTATTTACTGTTTACTGTATTATTTGTTGCTCCCCATTCTGTGACACCATGCCAGTTTGCAGGGTAACCCCTGCGATTAAGTGTGATCACACATGTTCACCCCCCCTCGACCTCCCACCAGGACCATTGCTGCGCAGACCTGGTGTGAGCGCTCTTGCGCTGGTTTTCCCTGGCCTGCCATTCTGCCGCTTTTACATAGTGGGAATGCCTATGGTCAGATAACCCAGCACCCCAGTTTGTTGGTTCATGTTGAACCTGTATTGCATATGTTATGTTTCTCTGTTCCCTACCTACCCCACTGGTTCGTCCATCGCTATAATGTTTTCAGGTGCTGTAGTGTGATACCCATTTGCAATGATGGCCCAGATTAAATGTACCTCATTTAATGTTCGAGGCTTCAATACCCCACAAAAAGGTCACAGGTCCTGCGCCTTTTAAAGAAATCCCACACCGAGATCTGCTTCTTGCAGGAACTCCACTTCAAAAAAGCTAGAGTCCCTACTTTGCAGAGGTCATGCTTCCCCCACTGGTTCATTGCTAGCTATGATAAAGCACAGAGAGGAGTTGGCATTGCGATCGCCCGGAGTGTGCCTTTTCAGCTGGAGGCCACACAAACTGACCCAGAGGGGAGGTATGTCTTTGTAAAAGGTCTGATTGGCAACCAAAAAGTCACCCTGGCTAGCCTTTATGGCCCTAATAGGGGGCAGAAAATGTGGCTGACTAACACGATTGGATCTCTGACCGCTTTTGCAGACGGCATGTTAATTGTAGGTGGCGACCTCAATGTCACCCTTAACCCCTCGGTGGACGCATCAGACGGCCTGTCACAACTCACTCAATCAGCGATCGGTTGTATTAACAGCCGAATTGCTGAAGCTAACCTGATCGATGCATGGCGTCTGGTGCACCCAACCGACAAGGATTACACATTCTTCTCAGCCCCCCATAACTCCCACAAACGACTAGACTATATACTGATCTCCTCCAACTTTATAGATGCAATTGAGCATGCTACCATAGACCCTGTCACAGTCTCAGATCACGCCCCAGTTTCAGTGACACTGAAGTTCCTAGATTTGCCAGCACGTCAACGCCAATGGTGATTAAATGAAACTTTACTGGATAAGGATGAACACGTTCACTCAATTAAACAGAAATTGTCATGGTACTTCCAGGAAAATACTACCCCTGATGTAACACACACAACGGTGTGGGAGGCACATAAATCGGTCATGAGAGGGGAATTTATAGCCTTAGGCACCAAAGTAAAAAGGGACAGACAGGAAGCACTCCACTCTCTACTCACAAGAATAGCGCACCTAGAATCTATTCACAAGAGATCAAGAGCTCTTAAAGCACAGGCAGACTTGACTCTCCTACGTACTCAGCTGAAAGACCTCCTTAATGTGTGCCATGCAAAATCTTATCAATACTCCCAGTTCCGCTTTTATTCCCATGGAGATAAAGGGACTAAGCTGATGTCGTCCCTCCTCAAACAACGTAAGGATTCTATGCACATCTCCCACATAAAATCGGAACAAGGAGTCAAACTCCATAAAACCTCTGACATTGCCAGGGAATTTCAGCAATTCTACCAAAAGCTGTATGGCCTTCCAGAGACTGCTGATCACTCGTCTTTGACGGATGCCTTCCTAGACAAACTGTCTCTACCTGTCCTTGAAGACAGTGCTAGGGCGTCATTGCTGACACCTGTCACTGACGAGGAGATACGCCAAATTCTGAAATCCATGCCCCTAGGCAAAAGTCCAGGTCCAGACGGCCTTCCTGTCGGATACTTTAAAAATTCCTAGACACCCTCTTGCCACACTTGACTAAATGGTGCAATGAACTAATGTCAGGATCTAAACTGCATAAACAATCACTTGAAGCTATAGTCACAATTCTACCCAAGCCAGGGAAGGACCCCGCTCTATGTGGCAGCTACCGGCCTATCTCACTCCTCAATGTGGATGTGAAAATATGGGCGAAGCTACTAGCGACTCGCATAGGCGTGTATCTACCCAAACTTATACATCCAGACCAAGCAGGGTTTGTCCGTGGTAGAGAGGGAAACCATAACTCCTGCCGAATAGTTACAGCGATGCAGTGGGCTTTCAAAAACCGTTCACCACTTGTTATGCTAAGTGTAGACGCGGAGAAGGCCTTTGACAGGGTCAATTGGAGCTTCATGATCCGAGTTCTGCAGAAATTCGGCATTCCACAACAGCTTCAAGAGGCAATCATGACACTATATAGCTCCCCAGTGCCAGAATTAGAGTCAATGGCACATTGTCACCATCGTTCCTGATCACCAATGGCACCCGGCAGGGATGCCCTTTATCTCCCACCCTATATGTTATGGTGATGGAGACTCTTTTGCAGGCCATTAGATTGGACCCGGATATTAGAGGGGTGCGCGCTAAAACTGACTCTATTGAATATATTAATGCCGCATATGCTGACGACCTCTTAATTATGATCTCCAACCCAGTCGAGGCCTTCCCGCGTCTTCTTACACTATTTGAACAATATGGCTCAGTCTCCAACTATAAAGTTAATTATACTAAATCAGAGGCGATGAATGTCTCGGCATCACAGAAGTCAATAGCTTTCTTAAAATCGGTGACTCCATTTGTTTGGCAAACATCACACATCTCTTACCTAGGGGTGAACATCCCTGCTAAATTATCGGACTTATACCAACTAAACTATGCCTCTCTGCTCACAGATTTACAGAAACACCTGAATGAATTACGTATCCCATATGTATCGTGGATGGGCAGGAAAAATCTGCTGAAGGCCTTTGTGATGCCGAGAATTCTGTACATTATGCAGATGCTCCCCCTCTTCCTCCCATCCTCCTTCTTTACCCAATTACGGAAACTCTTTAGAACATTCCTTTGGAGTGGTAAGGGAGCCAGGATCCCTTATGACAGACTGATCCTACCAAAGAATCTGGGAGGATTTGCACTACCTGATGCTCAGCTCTATTACAGGGCTATCCACCTCAAGCGCTGGCTACAGATCCATGTCCCCTCCCTTCACACATTAGGAACTGAGTTAGAGCTGCTTCAATTAGACCCTGCACAGAAGGCCGCGCTATGGGGCCTCACACCCTCTACTCTTCACACACAGGCTTTGCTCAGAGGCACAAGCCTAGTAATGAAACAGCTCCTTAAGGAGCACAACCTGCTAAACAACCCTTCTCTTTTTATGCCAGCAGACCTCACCCCGTTTGCTGTAAGATCAAATGTGTCACATTTAGCGCCGGTCTGGCTCAAAATACGTAAATACACCACTGGTGACTTTTTGAAGGCAGCATCTAGCCCCTCACCGGATCAGCACCCACTGAATGACATCCTGATGTCCTCTAACTTCTTAGAAACAGCAGAGTTACACTCGATTAGCAGGGTGCTGCTTGATAAAAAGGCACTCAATTCAGAAATAACCTGGTTTGAAAGATTCTTCCTACACTCATCCCCTCCTCGTGGGCTAATATCCCTGCTTTACACAGCCCTGAACAAACCGCAGAATAGTGAACTACCGCAGCATCTGAGGACGTGGGAGGCTGACCTTCATACCACCTTCTCAGACACAGAGATACGTCGTATATACTCGGGCTCCCATGGCTTCTCACGTTGTGTCAGAGTTCAGGAGCATTCTTATAAAGTAATGACCCAGTGGTATCAAACACCGAAGCAGCTTTATATAAAGGGCTCAGCACCTCGGACAAATGCTGGAGGTGTGGCAAAGAGGCAGGGACACTGTTACACATCTTTTGGTCTTGTCCAGGTGTAAAACAATTCTGGACTGACATCTCAGAGGCCATTCATAAAGTCACAAAAGTAAAATTGTCCTGACCCCGAACTGGTTCTACTGTGGCTTCCCACTCCCGGATTCACACCCTCCAAAAGGGATCTGGTAACACAACTGATTCAGGCCGCCAGACTCTTAATACCCCTCAAATGGCTTTGCAGAGACCCACCTTTGTACTCTCAATGGGTTATGAAAGTGGATCACATTAGCAGGATGGAAGAGCTAGCTAGCTGGGAAGTCAGGAAACATGCCCAATACATTAAGATCTGGAGTCCTTGGAAAACTTTCCGAACCTCAGAAGCCGTGCATTAAATATAGTCTGACACCTATGCGAGGCCTCACGCCGTTGCCTTCCTAGATGGTACTTCAAATGGGATGTAACCAACACACACAGATCTTTGTTTTATTTTGTATTTATGATAATGGCGATGACGACCAGTTCCCTTTCCTAATGTTCCCCCATATTACATTCTTAGATTCTGTTCACTGCATTTTTGTGACATGTCGATGCTATATTATGTCTTCATCTCTGCCCGCGACTCCTCTGCTGTGGCTGTCGAGGCAGTGTTGTACTTTTATATACTCATGTCTTCAATAAAAAGAAAATTGACAAAGAATATAACTACTATAATACTGCTCCTATGTACAAGAATATAACTACTATAATACTGCTCCTATGTACAAGAATATAACTGCTATAATACTGCCAACTATGTACAAGAATATAACTACTATAATACTGCCAACTATGTACAAGAATATAACTACTATAATACTGCCAACTATGTACAAGAATATAACTACTATAATGCTGCTCCTATATACAAGAATATAACTACTTTAATACTGCCAACTATGTACAAGAATATGACTACTATAATACTGCCCCCTATCTACATTGAATCTGCCTCCTATGTACAAGGATATTCATCTGCTCAGTTAGGTTTGTATATGCTTGGTGAAGATTACAGAACCCCATTGTTGTGTGTCTTATATGCATTATTGGATTTTGTGTCAGAAATTTTTGTCCATAATGAAGTTTTATGAACAACTGAGTGTTGAATGTTTGAAGACTGAAATGAAAAGCCGCCATAAACATTAAAGGGAATCCGTCACGAGCAAGCTCCCTATTAAACAGATTGCATAGACACATAAGTGTGGTTTACCCCTCTCTTCGTGCTTTTCCACTGCCTGGCCCCATCAATCAAAGCAGTGAGGGCTCGGCTGGCCACAGACAGGAGTGGAGCTTGGGTGCAACAAGAGCTATGGTGACGCCCTTATTGCACCAAAGGCCTAAGTTTCATATTAAAAAGTTTCCTAACTCTGGAACGGAGCCTCTGATCAGGTGAGCCACGGGTATGTGTTTATGCAAACCGCTGGATAGGGAGGTCGCTGGGGACGGATTCCCTTGAATGCTGCAGCAACTACACCTTGAATGTTTTCTCCACACACTCAATGGTCCCTGCAGAAGCGTGTTCATTGAGGTGTCATCGCTGCCTTGACACGGAGCATGTCCCTGTAACCAGATGTCTTTTATATTGATCTTGATGCATTTTTGTATTTCTCTTCCTCATTGCTGTCCATTTGCTTGTGGCTATACTTTTCTCTCTCTGCCTTCCCATAAGTTAGCAGGTATCCGTGTCCACCTGTCATCGCCCACCACGCTGACCACCCATCACAGTACAATACTCTTCTTGCCTCATTTATGCTGAAATTCTCTTTTTCCCCCTTCCTTGCCGCAACTTCCAGGCAGCTGGAAATATTTCGGATGGGGAGAAAGCCAGAGTATGTAACCCTTTCTTGCTGGACCTGTGTCGGCATGCTTCATAAAGTGATATGCAGTGTGGATATTCATGCATACGGGGTCACTGTGTCGCCCCCATCAATCCCACAGAGCCTCGTTCTGTTATTTTCAGGGTTAGACTCCATTACATTGTACTGTGCTCCACTTTTGAACATCTTTGCATAGTTTTAATCCACAGGTGGTTTAGGACGGCTTCTCCAGTAGAATGGGGTAATTTCAGCTTTGAGCTGCACAATTGGGTCACGTCTAGTTGCTGACGACACTCTTTTCAATGGAGTTGTCAAACGGCAGGTTTTTAGCAAACAGTCTGTCCCTGGCAAATCATGAAGCTCCTGGACCTCAGTCCAAATCTGCAAGAGGGTCCCCCAGCTACCACGTGCCATTTATAATGGTGTATTCTGTGGTGGCAGAGGGGGCTTCTGGACCCTTCAGGCTCCAGAGTCTTGATAGGACTGCTCCACCTACAACTACACTTTTGAGTCTCTGATCTTCAACTCCAGAAAATACAGAGGTCTGAGAATGGGCGAAAGTGCACCAACGACCACAGCTTCCTTCCTACCACGTCCTAGTTAGAGAACCAGAGTGGCCACCTGGAAACCTTGAGCCCTTTTCTAAGTGACACCAGCCTAAAGGCTTGCCTGAGATCCCACAATGCAGTTTTTTTTTTAAGATTTAATTAATTTTTTTCCCCTTGGTTTATTTGGTGGTAAGTATCACATTTAGTCAGTGGCTCAGTCAGGATCTGGTCCCTTTTGGCCGGTGGAACATTTATCCGCCTCATCCGTGGTGGTCTAGTAGCAGTGTGTTTTAAAGCGGTATTTCTGCTTGGATATTTATGACATCTGCACACCTGTGTGGAAAATAGGGACCCCTTACCTGCATGGTGAGATTGCACCACCCACACATCCTGGGATAGATGGAATAGAGAGGTGGGCAGGCCTGTGGACGTCTCTCACTATTTTCTTCTACTGGAGATATGGAAACAACCATGCATGCAACCACCTCTCCATATTTCCTCTGACTGAATGTCGGGGCTGAAGGTTGAAGGAACCCTTGTTCTCCGCAGAGGTGCAGGTCATGGAGGAGGCAGCCACATCTTAGACCTTTATGGTGACTATATTCCAATATCTATGGAGGAGTCAATAAGGATAACTGTTCGGTTGACAGATACCAGAAGAACAGTTCAGTACGTAGTCAAGATTAGTGGGACAACCAGGAAAAACCTCAAACATTTGTGAACCCAGCCATTTTTATTTCTTTTCCCCTCCCTTTTTCCAATACCAGACTCTTTAGTAACGTCTCCATCAGTCTTTGCCTCTCGGTTTGTGACTGTCTCGTGGTAACAATGTCCCATATGCATGAATATCCTACTGTTCACAGGGCCAAGCATGCAGCAGTTTCCAAGTAGCCATACAGTACTCTAGTCTGTGTGCTGGATCTTCTTCTGCCCATTTTATAAGTTTCTGTTCTGTGCAGTTATTTTGCCATCCCCTTCACTGCTGGATTGACACCTTTTGTATTATTTTTTATTCATGTTGCATTCTGTGTGAACTGTGGCCGAATTTCTTTTCAATTCTGTGTGCTGCTTTTGTACAATCTCTTCTCCTAACCTTGAGCTGCTTCCATACCATTATATAAGTAGAGATGCGCTCAATGTGGTAACAGCAGGTGGACTCCTCCAAATAATAAAAAAAAAAATATTCATTGCTTCTTCAAAAGGTCTTATGAAATGATCCTATTGTAGAAACATCCTGAAATTGATTCTCGTAGCTTGGAAAGTAGTGAGTGCTCATGATTTTCATATCATAGTCATATAGTCAATTATGATTAGTTGATGGGTCCAGACCTTGTGAAGAAGCTTTTTGTATTCCTGGGACAATTGCATCTCTCATGTCCTGCAGAATATGGATACCAGTCTTATGGGTCTCTAAGTGAGAAGTGTTCTTCGTTATTCCCTCAAAAAATTATAGGTTGTAACCCTATGGTTATTGATTCTTTGCAAAAACTCACATTTACCAATGACTGAGACGGCTGCTGACAACCTGTGCTGTTCACTTGAATAGCGTGAATGGCCACCTTTGATAACCCCTTAAAGGGGTTGACCCACAAGCAGTATTTACCTATGATTTACAGGATAGGTGATAAAGGTATGATCATTGGGGATCCAACCACTGGGACCTGCACCAATTACAAGCGCTCCATCAATCCCTTGGAAGTGAACAGAGTGGTGGTCATACATCCATTCACACTTAAGGAGCCCTATTTTCATGATCAGTGGGGATCCTAGTGCTCAGACTTCCAGTGATCATACATTTACTCCAAGAAAAAGATGGCACCAGTTAGCCTGATAAGGGTAGTAGTTTTGGTGCACAAACTCCGTCCCAGCACACGTTTATCTGGGCAGATTTCAGAAGTAAGATTCATCAATCTTGTTATCTTTTTTCCAAAAAGGACACTGTGTCCTCCTAATGTCTGAAGATTTCACTTCTCACTTAAATGACCCTACCTAAACATTCTGTATGAAAAGTCCAGTACACATGCAGAGATCTGATTGACCATTAAAGGTCCAGCCTTGGTGGTGGCATAGTGTCTACAATGTGGTGGTGGGTGACCCTCGCAGTGCACGTGAATTCTGGTTTACTTTTCTAGTAGTGTACCTTAAACATCATCTTCAATTACTGTCTTGTTTGAAGGCCTGAAGAAGGTGAATCCGAGAGTGGAATGTTTTTGACTTGGTGATAGCATCTTATTATGTTTGACTGCATGGCAATTACAGCAAATGGTTTTGAAATTTTTGTATCCCTCTCCCCCACATACAGTAGAACAGGAAATCATTGTATGCGGCCTGTAACCTGTCCTTTGTTTCAGCTTTCGAAGATCATGATAGTGCTGTTGATGACCGGGACAGCGACTACCGTAGCGAAACCAGCAACAGTATGCCGCCTCCATACCATACAACCTCTCAGCCCAACGCCTCCATACACCAGTTCCCTGTGCAACCTCGACTGCAGCAACAAGGGGGATCTCGGGAGTCCTGTGTTGACTCTATGCAGAGCTATGACCTGGACTTCCGGGAGAGGAGGGCAATGAGGTAAGGTCTAATGTAGTAACCTAAAGGATTTTGTATTCCTGTTATTAGCGAATACACATTTTTGGGTTCATTTTATTAAAAAATTAAAGAAATTATTTAACACAAGAACAGCCAATCCCAGCACTAAGCAGTTCCAGAGGAGAACTTCAGTGTGGAAGTTCACGTGACTCCTGCATCTTGACCTTTTCCCGTACTGCACTAAACTATAAATGGGTGAAGTGGTTTTTCAGAAGATGTGAAGAACGACAGTGTCTCATTTCCATTCCTTGCTGGTGATTTTTGATTCATTTCACTATGAAGGACATGATGCATATTTATACTACAGAACTTATTTTTATTTTTTACTTTTTTCTGGAGGATGGGGGCAAAAAATGTGATGAGAATGAAATTCTTAAATAATATTTCAAGGGCTTTGGTTCTGAAATTGGAGATTTTTTTTAAATGTTTTTTTTTCTAATTGGTTAACTAGTAATGTCCTGCTCTCATTAGTTCCTGTTACTTTTAATGCGCTAACTTAATTCTGCAGCGCTGTACGAGTATATCGCTCCTATAAGCACCTGTCTCCAATGGAGCTCACAATCTAAATCCTTTCAATTTTAGAGGAATCCAATCAACCTGCCAGTATGTTTTAGGGTACCCAATGCAAACCACTTACATACTGCATGCAGATATTTCTTTTGCTAGCGTTTGCATGCAGGATCCCAGTGATGCCAAGCAACCGTGCGAACCACTGAGCCCCTATAAAACTTATGTTTTTAGAACCTTTCCAATCCCTCTGCTTGTCTGCTGGAGTTCCTGCACTGCTTCTTATTCAAAGATGGAAGGAAGAGCAGATAAGGACAAGAAACCTCCATGTCTACAATTTAGGGAATATATATAACTTTTTTTTTTGAGGCGAGATTGAGTATTTTCCTGAACATTTACAGGAAGGTTGCGAGCAGGGAATTAGACACTGCTGGAGGGTAAGGAAGATGGTGCTTTCCTCTAGGGATGGGAGCTTCATGTGTTTACACATCTAGGATTATTGCATAAAGAAACAAAATGAAAGAGGTTGTCTCATCTCAGCCTTTGAAGGCCGATATGGGAAGAACCACAGTAAGCGGTGGCCATACTTATGGAAACTTCCGAGTGGATGGCACTCCACTGTTTTCATAACTCTTATTCACTGCTTTTCCGGGTGCTCAGCCTTTTCCGTAACGTTGCCTCTCCTGGCCAGCGCTTACTTTTGCCTTTCGTGGCCGAGATGGCACAACTTCTTTAAGACAGTACACTTCAAAAAAAAAAAAAAAAAAAAAAAACTTCTACTGTTATAAAGTTTACATTTTTTTCCGTTTATCTCTCTCCATATCAGCAATGTGTCTTTTATTAATACATTGTTTCATTGCCTCTTGTCTTTAGGGACGTGGATGTTTCTCATGTCTGTATCTTTGCAGTGCTGATTACGACCCTCATCATGTTGTGACACTTTCTCTACCGGTTTCCTACTCTCCCTTTTCTCTCCTTTTCAAGGCGATATGATAGCATAGATTCCAGTGCAAATGGACGTCACGATCTAGAGTCTGCATCAGAATCTAGTCAGCTGACGAGCCGCCATTGTTCCTTAGAAAGCAGGCATTCTCTAGATCTGTCCGATAGGTAGGTCATCCTCCTCTCTGTCCCATGCAGTGTCTTCGGCTTGTCTTGTGGCTGTGTAAAGTGTCGTGGTAGTTGCATGTCTTCAGTGTGTGATGCAACTGGTGCGTAGTTGGCCGTGTCTGTGCATTTTTTCTGATTTGTAACATCGGAGGCTTCGTTTGTCGTGCAGTCGCACAGAAGGTAAAATGTTAGGTTTTTTCAACGGCTTTGAGGATGTAATTACTTTATTTTGGAATACGGTAGTGAAATCACTTTAAAGGGAATGTATCAGCCATATTTTTTTCTAATTAAACCAGATAATACAACATCCATTTTTTTTCTAAAGTTTTTTGTTTTCTGATTGTAAATCAGTTTTATTCCAATTCCTGTACTTTATTTTGGCGGCAGCCATCTTGTCTGAGCATTTGGAGATGTTGACCATAGACTGGAGATGTTCATTGATTTCTATGGAAACGTTTTCTAGGCTTGCTCTGTGACCTCTGCAGAGGTCATTGTGCCGGGTGGGAGAGTAGATACGCTGTGAGCATCAACTATTGTAAATGGTGGATTGTGTGTTATCTATACAGAGGTGTTATCTTTTGTTGTAATCCTGCCTGATCATTAAAATGGACATGATCTCCACAAATCAGGAAGTGTCAGCATATGATTTCTAAAATATGAATTGGTAACTTAAAGAATTAAAAATAATATCTTTAAAAATTCTTAAATAATATGTTTAACATAAAAAGTTAATTTAAAAATCTAATATTCTGATGACACATTCCCTTTAAAAAAGAGTTGTCGAGGATTAGGAAAAACATGCCTGCTCTCTTCTAAAAAAAAAAGGCGCCACTGCTGTTCACAAGTTTTGCGTGGTGTTGCATCTGACCCCTTGTTCACTTCAGTGAAGTCGAAGTGCAATGCCATGGACTAGCGTGGAGCTATTTCTGGATGAAAGTGGCCTCATTTTTCTAATCCTGGACAAACCTTTTAATTCTAAATTAATTTTAATGGATGTACGATATCCATATCTAGACTTTTGCATGAATTTTTTTTAAATGTTGATCGTACATTAGTTTATCTCTTGAACAGACTAGATCATTTTTCAGGCCATTACTACTGCAATGTTCAAGTTCAGTGTTCATGTTTATGACTCCTTTTGTAAAACAAAAAAATCTAGTTAAGCAAAATGTAAAATATGATAAATGGTATGAGTTTTTAATGTTACATGCACTGTATGTTTGTTATTCGAACAGTTGACACAACTGTTGGACAACGTTTTTATGTCTTTCATTGTTTTTTGTTTTTTTTTTGTTTTTTTGTCTACTCCCTTTCTGTTCCTTTGTCCTCCCATTCTTCTCCTTTGATCTCTATACACATAGTAGAACTCCCTCTGTAGTTAAAGATAAAGTTAGGATCATTCCTGTAGAGACAGGTTCTGTGGAAAAAGATTGGGAAGACGAGTGTGAACAATTAGGCAAGCAGCATATTGAAGATTTTCTAAAAGAAAGTCAGAAGAACTGGCAGGATGCAAAGCTTTCAAACAAAAACCTGAATGTTGAAATGACTGCAAGAGTAGAAAAACTCACGTCTGGTCAAGACCTTATTCGAAAATCTGGTTTTACGCAATACCCAGAGGAATATAATACTATTGATAGACGAAAACTGAAAAGAAATTGTCGAACAAAAAGCAGGGAAAGAGAGGGTAATGGCTTATGTTCAGAAATGACTGTTCAATCTAAAAAAGATATATTATGGTCGGACGCACCATTTGATTCAAATAACGAACCTGTAATTTCTTTCTACCCGATTTTGCGACCTTATAAAAATGGTTTGCTGGTAAAAAGTGGGCGACGAGACCATGACACGTCTAAGCCAGATAAAGATGTTGTGCACTTAAAATTCTGTCAAGAACTTGTTGAGCAGCAGCCAGCCATTCTTGGTCACAGTTCCTCACTGGATACTCTGGAGGAGTATGACAGTAGTGCTTCTGAGGGTCAACCATGTTCACCAGTTTCAGATGACGATTTGGAAGAGCTAGCATTGATTTCCCAGTCTTGGGCTGGTCCCAGTCTCTTTTATTCTACTAATGTAGCATTGGGTCCTCTAAGTTCAAACCCACTTGATAATTTAAAACCTCTCCCCTACAAAAACTCTTCTAGGGGACCATCTAGTAAATATAGCTACCCCAATTTGATGTTGTCTCCAGTTGAGGAGCCAACCGAAGAATATGTAGATACAATGGATGAGTTACAATGTCTAGTTGAGTCTGTTTCAGAATATCTGGCTGAAAAGGAAGAAGAAATCAACAATTTCCATAATTTACCAGTTAGCAAGTTGACCAGTGGCAGTATAGCAATCAAACCCACTTCTGCTGATAAAATGAGCAGTAATAAAATTGACAATTTGCCGAACGATGTAGACAAACCAAACATAAGTGGCGATGACAAGTCAGAGCCTACTCCAGATTTATCTGGAATAAAAACAACAGTCAACTCTTTGTTTACCTCATTTACACAGAAGGTTGGCTCAGGGGCCAAACTAGTTACAGCATCAGTGGAGAAAATGGTTTCTTCAGCTCCTGAGAAACCAGAGCATCCCATTACTGGGGGAATATCAAAAATCTTCAGCAATAAGCTTAAGTTTGGAGTTAATTTTACAAATGAAAAAAATGATGACATAAGTTCTGTGAGTGGCCAGAAATCAGGTATTTCTCCTGGTACTGGTTCCCAGCAAAAGAAACCAAACAAAATCCAAGAGGGCACCAACCAACCACCTGAAGTAACTGTCAGTTCCTCTGTGTTAAGTAGTAAGCTTGCTAACAACCCTCAACTGAGTAATACTGTTAATTTGTATAATTCTAGAAACTCTACTAAGGTCTTAGAACCCGAATGTGCAGCAGATCACGTAATGGTTGAAGTTCATCATTCAGACTCTCAACAATTAAAAGTAAATGGAGATGCCTTAACCAAGGGAATTACTAAACCAAGTGTGGTTGAGCTGAATCAGGATGTAAATGAGGTTACTGTAAACAGATTCCATCCAGAAGAACTGCACAATACATTAACACATAACAAATGTGACTGTACCATGCAAAAATCCACATGTAACACCAAAGACTTATCCATGAACGTTACCCATAGCGCTGACCCAAAACCAGGCAAAACTGGTGACTTCTCAACATCTAATAAAGAATTTTTACACCCTTTGAAAAAGTCTTTCAGCCAAGTTTTCACCCAGTCTTCTAACAGTATGGGAAACAATGCAAGCAACTTGGAAAGTTTACGAGGCTTTAAATCTGAAACTGATATTCGGGACAGTGATTCTTTTGGAATGAGCAAAATTCAAATCCCCTTTTTCAGCTCTCTTAGTTTGACACGCAAGAAGGAAACGGACAAAAATAGGGAGGTCTTCTCTTTACCTGTGTTTTCATCTGGTGACCATGTATCCTCTACAGACAAAGAAAGGGAAAAAAGAAGAATTGAGTCAAAGCTGCTGTATAAAGAAAATTTTAAGAAAGAAGCAGAACCAGGTCCGTTTACATCTTTTGACAGAGTTGAAATAAAAAGTCATCAACCTAAAATGGATTGTTCAAGAATATGTGATGAGACACTGAAGACAAAATGTGAGGTTGTAGAGTACCCACCCACTCAAAATGTAGGGAGTCTTCAAGAGCAAAAACGATTAAAACAAGACCTTTCCTTTACTATCAGCCACAATTGTTCTGACGGCAGTGTACCCGAGCCTAATCAGAATCTAGAAAAAGAGTCCCCCAAAGGATTTATCTCCAGACTGTTTACTTTTTCATCCAATGAAACTGGATCTGAAGAAAAGCTTGTCAAGGAGAGCAAAACCTTTGAAGATAAAAAAGCAACAGGTTTATTTTCAGGGTTCTTTAGGTTTGCATCAAATGATAACTTACCAAGCGGCAAAGAAAGCTCCACTAATGTTTTACTGAATGCAGAAAAAGAACCTAAAAAGAGTAATGAGAATGAGATTTCTGATAGTCTGATACAAAGTGAGGATTCAGGTATGTTTAGCAAACTCAAAAATCTCCTGTCTGTACAGAAAGAAAGTGAAATGGTTTTAAAACCTTTAGACAAAGTTTCTTGCTTAGATGAACAACAAAAAACACTTAAAGAAGGTTTGAAAGAAAGAGGTCTAGGTCCTATTGAAAGCTACTCAAGGGATGTTTCAGTCCAGTTTGATTCAGAAATTGAAGACTCTGGTTTGTCCTGGATGGATGATTTTGAAAGTGGCTTCTATCCCGTTGAGATTAGTTTAGGTCGGTCAACCATGTTAGAGGGCTTTGAAGATAATAGAAGCCATTCTAGTTACGAGTGGGACTATGAGGTTAGAGGTTGGGGTGATGACATGGAGGCAACAGAGTCTTGTCATGTCAAGCAAAACAATCTATCTAGTAATATGCTAGCAGTAACTGATTTAAGTGGTACAGTCATGAACTTGTGCAAGAAAGATGGGAATGCTAGCATGGATTGGTTATCCTTTTCACAGTTGGAAGAGGGATACATATACACAAAGGATTTAGATCTGGGCAATGAGTCGTATAATCAGAACATTGACCTTGCCTCTATAAAAACTGAGGTCTATAGTTTATATGAAGGAATTCCCTTAGATTTGAGTTTTTCTGCTCAATATGACCATCCACTTTGGAGCTTGATTGATTACGGCTCCTTAATTCAGAATGAAAACTCATTGTATTCTCCTGATGATGAATATTTAGAATGGTTAGCTTTATTAGAGTTTGGTTTATGGTGGCAATCTGAAGATGGAGACTGTGGATATTATATGTACAGTGATGGTATTTATGTGTACTCCCTCTTAACTGACCCTACTGGGGAGTATGTCTATGTGTGCACTCCGGACTCAGAACTGTGCCTTGACTATGAAGATTATTTAGAAACTGATTATTCTCTGTCAGATGAGACAGTTATCTTGTGTGGATTCAAGGTACCGATAAACAATAGAGAGCTTCCTTGGTTTGTTGTCGATGAACACATGGATAACCATGCCGTAAACAACCCCATTAACTTGGCATTAAATAGAAATGACCACTTAATGAATTTGGAGACCTTTTCTCATATGTTTGAAGAATCCGTGTACTGTGAACGAGACCAGCCTCTAGATTTCTCAACGTGTAAACTTAAAAAACTAAAAGTAGACCTTAGACCAGACAATGAAAACATATTTTCAGATAATTATTCACTTGACTTAACTAAATGTCCCCAGTGGCACTCTAAAGTAGAGGTTGTTGATTTGGCAAAGCATAACACCAAACAGTTTTATGATCGAAAAGTGACTGAAACCTCCAAATTTGCATTTATCCCAACTGCCAATGCTGAACCTCTGTCAAAAATTGAATCCCAGTCTACTGAAAAAAGTGATGTTAAAAAGAGTTTATTCAGTCCTGTTTCCTCCTTAATCTCCTCTCTTGGTGGCCTGTTAAGTAAAAGTGAAAACCTTAATCTTTCCCCTGCTACTAGTGATGAACAGTCAGAGGCAGTCGGTGACCTTAATGTAAACAGAGTAAAAACAATGCCACTTGATGATATTGCCAGCCAGAGATATGTGAAACCCAAGTGTGATGACTTTTTGGACAATACAAAGATGCCCAACAAAATGAAAAAACATTCAGTACAAGGAACTCTGGAAGATCAGAATTCAAGCACATGTGATTTTTCTCGAAATCTGACCAAAGAACATGGAAATACTGACATGTTTACTCCAAGACAGACTTTTCTGGCAGAGGGAAGTATCAGCAAGTTGAGGCAGCAGGTTCCAGAACACACAGATAATGCCTCCCAACAAAGTGAGCCCGAAAAAAATCTGTTTAAGAGTGCTCTGCAAATCTTTAACATCAGTGATGGCAGCTCGGACAAAACCCATACTGATAAAAACGCTACTTCTGGCTTCTTGAACTTTTTTAGAACCCAGATTGATTCCGTGACATCAGGCCCACCTCCATCAGCACCTGTGGAAGAAAATATAAAAATTAATAAAACCTCAGAAACTTTTACTGAAAAGAAGGAAACTGGCATTTCATCTGTATTTGGATCTCTGAGCGATCTGTTTAAAACAGAGTCTGTATCTTCTAAGCAGGCCAGTGACATCATGCCTACATTAAATGAGAAAAGCCCATCTGAGAAGAAGTCAGTTGAGTTAAATAGGGATGATAAAACTGATACTGTTCAAACACCAAGGAGTAAATTACTAAAGAAACAAGAGACTATTCAAGACACTAGCCTGAGAACCACCCTACAATCTACACATAGTGTAGGTAATAGTTTGTCTTTAAGTACGCCAGTAAATAAAAAATGTCCAGCAACAGACTCCGCTGCTACTGTCTCTAACAAACGTTTATTACCGGCTACCCCTCAACAATCTGTAAAACTAGAATTTGGGAGTAATGAACAGCCTGCAAAAATGTCTGGCGAAAGGGGTCCTCAAAACCATAAACCAGAGCAGCAAACCAGTGCACAAATAGGGGACAGTCTTTCGCAGGCAGCAAGTAGCATTTTTAATTTTTTCAGTAAATCAAGCAAGTCCGATTCCACCCCTGTGGAGGTACCAAAAACTCAAGCCAAAGAGTCAGAACAGAGTCCATTTAAGAAGCCTACTTTTTTTTCTTCAAGTAAACCCAGTGTCAGCGAGAGACCACCACCCACTACCAATACCTTTTCTAGCCTTTTTGGTTTTTCTTTGTTTGAAGAGACAAAGGTTCCTGATGTTGGTGTGTCAAAAAGCACCAGAGAGGATGGTGGTGTAAAGTCGGTACAAAAACAAATGCCTATTTCAGATTCTCATTCCTTCTTGAACAAGGGCTATAGTGAAAATGCAGGTGAACTAGAGCAGCCTTGTGTGAGTAAAGGCACTCCAGTTTATGAACCATCAGTTCGTGGAGATAGTCCACTGATGGGACCTTGTGTAGTTGAAGAAAGTCCACCACCAGATGAGCCATATATTTCTAGCAGCAAACCAGAGCTTGAATCTTGGGAACCAGACAATGATTTATTTCTAGAAAATTATGAAATAGATACAACTTTTCAGGTCCATGAGTTTCAGAATGGAGGTCCAGAGCAAGAGGAGTGTGAATATGAAAGTCGTAGTCTGGTAGAGCCAATTGAGTATGCTTATGATTTAGCAAGTGAACAGTTTGAATACATTTCTGAAGATTTTAGTCAAGTAAATGGTGGTGAGCATATTGAAAGCACAGTACATGAAAACACAGAACCTTCTGTGGAATGTATTGCCCCAGATTCAGAAATGTGTCCCACTGTTCACACGAATGATGAACCATTTGCTCCTGTAGCTAAATTTACAGATAACTCAAGCTATGTGCTTAGTGAGAGCGAATCCTTTTTTATTGGAACGCCAAGCAGCTCTGGGTCCGATAAGGAAATCCCTTTAAAATCCCAAGATGATGCATGTGAAGTTAGGACTAGTTCCAGTGACCTCAATTTGCAGATGGATGAACAAGCTACAGAGGAATATGGATTTGTACAGAATAACCTAGGTCCTTTACAGCCAGCAAAAGAAGATGCAGCTGTTTTTAAACCTTCAGATCATCCATCCTCCACCAGTCTATCTAAGGAGCCTGAGCAGGAAAAATCTGTGTTTGATTCTTCAGTTGAAATCTTCTCTAGCTTCATGTCGAAAATCAGTGTGTTTTCTACAACCTCCAGTGAGCCCCAGAAAAATACATCCAACTTCTACTTTACCCCTCAGTCCTCATCTTCTTCAGCACCCAAGAAAAGCTCATTATTTGGATTCTCCTCTTCTCCTCAGACAAGTACATTTTCCAATGACTTCTTTGGTATTTTTAAATCTTCTAGTGAAACGACCAATAAACCACCTGAAACAATGGTGCCCACAAAAGGAAGTAGCAGTCAGTTCAAAGCACCTGTTCAAGCAAACAATTTAATAAAACAAACTGGTTTTGACAAAGGCCAAGTTCACATATTTAATCCACCTGTGAATCAAGGCACCAAGATGGGGCAAGAATCTGTCTTGACAATGGAAACTTGTATGGTGGCCACAGATTTTCTCAGTGGCGATTTCATTCAAACTAATGACACAATAAACTTAAAGGATGGGGAGTTTAAAGTGGATCATTTAGAGCGAGGACCCAGTAAAGTGGAAAAGACTCTCCCAATTGAGTCATCCTTAAACATCATTAAGTCATCTGATGAGGGGTTTCTTAACAATAAGTTCGAGAATATGTTGATTTGCCCCTCTGAATTAAATCTAGATACTCAAGACTCTGCTACAGCTAATCATGACATGACTAGTAAGACTTTTCCTGCTTCTTTTCCAACTTCAACAAAGACCCTTTTAATTGACAAAATGCAAAATGGTCGTTACAATAGCCAGTCCCCTGTATTTGGGAAAAAGGAATGGTCATTGGCTTGGAAGGTGGATTTGGAGAAAGGTCCTTCTGAAGTTGACTTATCTAGATTGCCTGTGCTCCTGAAAACCAGTGCAGACGACCTTTCTATAAATGAAACTGAGAAAAGTACTGTGTATTCTAATGGAACCTCAAAAGTAGATGAAGATGCAGTAATTTCTGGGCAAAGCTTTTTACAAGCCAAAGACACCTTGGACTTGTGTTCTTTCCAATCTGACTCCTCTAGCGTTCTAGCACATAGTTCAGATGAGCCTCAAACCAAAGTCCATGCAATTGACCTAAGTCCAAGTCCCTCTCCTCGTTTGGATATTAGATTAGGAAGTCTCGAAATAATGTCTGCAAGTTCTTTGGATGATCAAGATCAGACTGAGCCAAAGACCAATGATCCCACATCCAGCCCTAGAGTCTGCACTGTCCCTTTTACCAAGGGAGCAGCAACACAACTCAATAGAAGGGAACCAAGGCCAGTTATATGGGCATAATAAATGGTGTCTATCATGCAGCCATTTATAATGCGCCTTAGAATTAGTACTGTGTTACTTGTTAGAATGTAGTAAACTCCCCTGCTATTGACTCTTCAAGCATTATAGTTTTAGATATGAGTTTGTATGCTTAGTGAAAATGACAATCCTACCCCACAGTCTCCTCTAGCAACATAAATGTTTGGTCAGCCCCACCTTTTCACTTGTTGTTTCCCCAGTTCTACCGCAGACACCCAGTCAACCTGGCCACTGATAATTTTCTCCATAAAGAACATTAGTGGGTGAAAATCATGGGTGGTCAAGGTCCTAGCCTAGGGACACTCCTGATGACCAATGTAAGAGGATAATGTTTAAGCTCATTACTTAAGTCCTTAAAAAATCTCTTATTTTCTACAATGGAAGTGTCTCTGCCTAGGAGTCTTTCCTTGTATTTTAGTGATGTCTGCTTATTGAAGCTTCGATGTTTTAGCTCATTTTGCTAATATACCTAGATCTTTTGTGAAGAGTGTATTCGGAAAACGGTTGTCACTGTGTTTAAAACCTCTGGAGTTGAAAATGTCTTGTAAATTGTATTGACTGCTCAGTCGATCACAGCTCTGTTGAATGTAATTATTTTCATACAACCCATTCCTTCAGCAGGCAAACAATCCCCCTGTTTATAGAGTCTTGTAGTCAAGTGGCATCCAACCTGTTGATCTTCAGCTGGTGCAAAACTGTAGCACCCTGTCTGCCGGGGGAGCCTGTAGGTATCTGGACATGCTGTGAGTTACTGTTTTGCAACTGTTGGAAAAACACAGGTTCAAGATCACTGATGTAGAGTGGTCCTATTTTGGAAGTACTGCCTTACCTCTTTGAAGCACTTTGGCCCAAAGTGTGGCATCTGAGTAAATCACTATTAAACACATCACCGTTTGCAGTGAAACCTTGTTTTCTTGGTGCCCTCTTTAGTATTCTGCTTTTCATACTTGTAGACTGTGAAACTTTTGGTCTGAAATGTCAAACCTTTATACATCGTTCAGTAAACGGTGGATGGTAAAATAAGCAGAACACTCAAAAGATTCCAGTCTTTACTAGCCCTCATAAAGTACAGTAGCTCATATGGGCATGACCCTGTGTCCTACAAAGCCGGGCTATCTCCTTTTTTATCTTCTGGAGAATCTAAAATTAAGTCATCAAAATGCAAGTTCTGTCCCATGTATATACCATGGAAATTGAACTCGCCAGAGCTGTCTACCAACAGCTTGTTCACCCCCCTCCCCCCTGTTGTGAACACCTCCACCATGCATTCTTAGCCGGGAGTCATTGTTGACCACTATCTATCGTATACAACCACCTTTACTATATGATATGCTTGGTGTCATAGTTTAAAGGGGTTGTCCAGGATTTTACAATTTACATATATTCCAATTAATTAATGAAAGTAACTCCTAAAATCACATTTTATTGATCATTGTTAAAACCCCTTTATGTTCATACAAACCCCTATTATTCAAAACTACAGGGGCAAGATGATTGGCAGTACGGGATAAGTAGATGGGGTAGGGCCCTGGACTATACTCTGTCCCTCGATCCCAACACCCTATCTTGGTCTCAGCCCGAGGGCACCCCGTCGTGGTGGGGACCCCTCGTCCTCGTGCCTAAACTCTCTATCCCTTACAATATCCCTAATGCTGTCAAACCACAGCCCCTATATATCAAACCTTATAAATCTAATAGTACACCAATACCCCGTGTATCCACTTAAATCATGGATTGTAATGTAGTATATGACGGGACAACCAAGTATCGTGTAGCAGACAAATTAAACAACAACCACAGGGGTCCAGGGCCCTACCCCATCTACTTATCCCGTACTGTTAATCATCTTGCCCCTGTAGGTTTGAATAATAGGGGTTTGTACGAACATGAAGGGGTTTTAACAATGATCAATAAAATTTGATTTTTAGGAGTTACTTTCATTATTTAATTGAAATATATGGGATAAAGAGAAAGTGAACCCACAAATATCTATGTACATCATATATTTTTTAGGTCTTTTACAATTTACAGCCTCAGGATAGGCCATCAATATCTGATATGGTTGAGGTCCGACATCCAGCTCTCCCTACACAGCTGTCTCCTTTGCGTAGTGGTCGGAACTAGTTTCCGCAGCGCTGCTCCCCTTCACGTTAGTGGGAGCAGCACTGGAATAACCTGCTCTGTCCCCTACACAGTGGACGGAGCTATGTAGTCTCGGCACTAGAGCTACCCCGAAACAGCTAAATGGCTGGTGAGGGGGTGTCAGACGCCTGTTGATCAGATTTCCTGAGGATAAGAAATGAATAGTAAAATCCTAGACAGTCTTTTTTGGATAAACGTAGCAAATGCTCTTCAAAAATATTGAGTTATGATGGGTGGATGGTCTGCCAGTCAATCAGTGGCAGTAAAATGACCCAGTTTACCAGTCTGCCTTTCAGAGAGATGGCTTGACTGGATATTTTTAACCATTTAAAGGAGTTATCCAAGACTAAACTTTTTTTTTTAACAGAGATCTTCAGAGTGGCTGGACTTGCGGTGGGGTTCATTCTTACCTGGTCCCTGCTGTTGGATTCCGGATGCATTGTTCCGTGCCCGCCTCAGCAGTTCCCAGGTCTCTGGGAATTGACATTCTGGTGATGAGTGTCACGTGACCGCTGCAGCCAAACAATGGCCGCCTGTGCAGCATATGACCTTGTGACGTACCGCCTAGGTGTCAACAAGATGTTGATTCCTAGAGACCTGAGGAGGCCATGGAGCTATGCAGCTGGAATCCAGTGGCGGGGAGCAGGTAAGTATGATCCCAACCACAGGTCCGGCCACTCCGAAGAGGTCTTTTAAAGTTTAGTCTTGGCTATATCTGCATTAGACACCCCTGGCTCTTCTGCTAGATGGCTGTATGAAGTATATCATCCGACTTTAGCAATATTATTACACTATAATGACACAGGATAATTCAGCCATTCTTCCATTCATATAAACATCAGCACGTGTGATAAGACTTGTATGTCATGTTAATTACATCCATGTCAGATAACATACCATCATGGATGAGAACAGACAGGATCCATTATCCCGTGTGTCACTGGAAATGCGGGACTTAGATTTTCCATTATTATCATTTAAGTTGTCACACACAACATGTCTGCCAGGCTAATGCGCCTTTTTTATTTCATTACACGTCTCAGAAGTTACCTGAGGCCCCATCATGCAGTCTGCTAGGTTGCGTTGTGGGAGATGCACGTTTTTATTGTAATATACACTTTCACTTATCATAAATCAGTGCAGTTGTGCATAAAACTACATTTGCATTGTTGAGGAGCATGTTATAGAGCGGACTGCTCTACAGTTCTTGCTCTTCCACAGTGCACTATAACGGCGCAGCATGCCTTGTATCGACACTTCAGCCTGCAGGGGGCAACACTGAGAGATCACTGGAGGAATGCAGAATTGTGAATGCAGCTCTGGATGTGACAAAGTACAGATTACATAGAGCTTCTGAAGGAACATTTATTGACTTGTATTGTTCTCAAAGGTGAAGCCATGTCTAAAATTCACGTAATTGATGATCCACGCTTCTTTATGGTGTTCTGCTGTTTTACCTTCACCTGTGTTTTGGTAGCATGTCAGTCAAGGGTCAGACTCTCAGAAATAATTGTTCTCCGATTCCTCCTTCCCCACAGTCCTGCAGGGAGCAGTCGCTACGGCTCATCTGGTAATGTCAGCCAAGGAAGCTCCCAGCTGAGCGATTCTGACCATTATCATGAGAGTCTACAGTCTCTGGACTTGGAAGAGGAGCGCCACGATCCAAATTACTGCTTCGGTGGTCCTGCTAACCAGAGGAAGAGTGACCAAGAGTGGTACAATGGCCATGAGCCCAAGAGAACAGGAGAACCTCAGGAAGGCGAGGCACAGCCTGAAGAAGTGGCCGCCAAATCACCTCAAGAGCTAGAACGAACCAAAGATGTTCAGCTGGAGAAGCAGGAGAGGTTGGTATTGATCTGCTTATTACTTGGTGACCCTAATTCTCACATAATGACGGATCGCTGTATGGTTTTATGACCTGGTATCACACATGAGAGGCTTGGATACATGAGCCCAACAGAGAGTATCTCATGTGAGAGCAGAGACCTAGATACAGTGGCTCAGTAGCTCAATATTCCACATCAAGAGTGCACAATACACCAGTTTAAGACAGTATCACACATAATAGGCTTAGATACACCTACTTATTAGATAAGCCTACACATAAATGCTAACACCTACAGCATGGTATCTCAGAGGAGAAGCTTTGGGTATGTTCACATGTCAGATAAAGCGACTCTGCATCACAGTATGACCCATGATGGGCTGAGACACACCAGGCCAACATTCAGTATCACACCTGAGAAGAGGCATAGATAGGCTTCATAACCAGGTAAGACGTTTAGATACACTGGCTCACCAGAGAGTGGTACAGATAAGACACAAGACGATATCACACACAGTGGACTCAGACATCAGCTCTTTAGGCAGTATCACACCAAAGAGGCTTAGATATGGAGATAGTATCACATATGTTCAGCTGGGATACACCCGCTTAACAAGCTGGATCACTCAAGAGGCTTAGATACACTGCTGCACTGTGCTTGGAGGTTATTTTATGTGCGGGTATATGGGTGCCTTACTGGCCATATTCCTTCCAGTACTGTGTGGACGGAGGCCCGAGGGGTCTTTAGTGCGGCATCAGCTACATTGCGGATCGAAGGAGACGATTGCAGGAGTTTAGGGGCAGCGTTACGTGAAGGCATCAGTATTCACGCAGCGTCTGAAGTAACCACACTCCGGCTCAGTACAATTGCAGAAAAAGATGAAAGCTTTCGCTCCAAGATTGTTCCTTGCGTCTAATCTAATAAAGGATGTGGCGGAGAAGTACAGCACATCCATTCCTTATCCCGGCTCCGAGCCGCACACAGCCCATAATGCAAACGTATTAAAACAAATTTGTTACAGTATTTGCAGTCTTCGTGTGTCGTCTTCTCGCACCCGAGATGAGGCTTCTGTCCCGGTAACATGAGACGGTCGCCGATTCTGATTAACACATTTTAGTCCTCAGCCATAATTTATCTTCCGTCCTGCTGGGTGCTTTTAGTACATGTCATTTTGCCGCAGGGGGCCGTGTACAGCTGCACTTTCCCACACATAGTGGGTGGACGGAAATCTATGCATTAGATAAAGTTCCACGCCCAGGCGTCTTGGTGTATTAACCCGGGAAGAATTTATCTGTATTAAACATTTAGCTAACTGGTTTGGCCATTTCAAGTAAAGGTTTCCTTTCTTCTCGCTAACAAAACTTGCTATTTATCCAGAAGAACATAGAGCGCAATGCTCCTCATCCTCCGGGGCCTTCCTATAAGCCTGCGTTTTCCAGGGCCCTCTCCTATGGGCCCGCATCGGTCAGGGCCCTATCCCATGAGCCCACATCGGTCAGGGCCCTCTCCTATGGGCCCGCATCGGTCAGGGCCCTCCCCTATGGGCCCGCATCGGTCAGGGCCCTCTCCCATGAGCTGCATCGGTCAGGGCCCTCTCCCATGAGCTGCATCGGTCAGGGCCCTCTCCCATGAGCCCGCATCGGTCAGGGCCCTCTCCCATAAGCCCCCATCCGCCAGGGCCCTCTCCCATAAGCCCCCATCCGCCAGGGCCCTCTCCCATGAGCCCCCATCGGTCAGGGCCCTCTCCCATGAGCCCGCATCGGTCAGGGCCCTCTCCCATGAGCCTGCATCGGTCAGGGCCCTCTCCTATGAGCCGCATCGGTCAGGGCCCTCTCTCATGAGCCGCATCGGTCAGGGCCCTCTCTCATGAGCCCGCATCGGTCAGGGCCCTCTCCCATGAGCCCGCATCGGTCAGGGCCCTCTCCCGTGAGCTGGCGGCCTCCAGTGCCCTCTCCCAATAATTGACCATCACAGGTGGTCCCCAAAACATAGATGGTCACAGTGTCCCTATGTTAACATCCAATGTGAAACAACAGCAGAAAATTCCTGCGGGTGCCAGTGGATTACTCCCTGCTCCTCCACAAGAAGTACCAGCTTCCTAAGCTCCTCCTATTCCTTGTTTCTGTTCCCTGTTCTTTTCAAGACCTCTGCTTGCGGTCAGGAAGTACAAACATTGATTTTATTATATTTGGAGGCTGTAAAGCCCTCCTGACCAAGTCCTGCTCACACAGCTGATGGGCCTGCTGGCGTACAACAGAGCGGGTGGATTCCATAGGCTGGGAGTTCTTAACAAGAGAGAGATTTGTGCTGCTGGGGTTAAAACTGATACATTGTGAGAAACCCTCAGCTGTGAGGAGGACTCGATCAGTACTTGATTTCAGCCTATGAATATAGACAATTACTGGCTAAGGGGGGATTGCTGCAGCCTGCATGGTCATTTCTTGCACGTCAAGAGGGACCAAGAAGCAGAGACCAGCGGGCATTAAGAAGCACTGGAACGGAAGCGGCGGGGATCAGTATGGTAGCATTTATTTTTATTTTTTTTCTTTAAAAAAAAAAAATTAGCTGGATGACCCCTTTAACAACTCTACAGTTGCTGATATACTACTAGTCCCAGCATTATCATTAGCCAGATATTCCCACACACAAGGGGAGCGTGTCACACTACAGTTGATATTTGTAGTCTTCACCTTTCTTACAGCTTTCTCATATTTTTACTTTCTTCCCCCTACAGCTACCATGAAGATGTCGGTCCTCCTCCTTTCTCCCCCGCCAAAGCGCGCTGGCTCCGAGCTATTAATAAAGTGCGGGTACAGATAAACGAGGTAGGAACACAGCGCTCTTATTGTTTCATGTTTGTCCCAAAATCCGGACTCTGTAAAATCTCCCGTCACATACATGGCGGTGATCACCTGCACACACCAGGGTTAATCCCTTTGCAAACAGTGGCAATCTAGTCATAAACCTGCAGGGCCGAGGAGCAACTTTACATTCCCTGCAGCAACCGTCAGCAGGTGTTGGCCGGTGTCTGTGCTGCCCGCTGACCCTGCAGTGACTGTAAAGGGCATATTTACCAGTTTTCACATATCTATAATCTACTTAGAAAGTTCACTCAGTTTGTACAGTACATGGTTACTTATCCTGAGTTACATCCTGTATTTATACTCCAGAGCTGCACTCGCTATTAAGCTGGTGGAGTCACTGTGTACATACATTACTTATCCAGTACTGATCCTGAGTTACATCGTGTATTATACTCCAGAGCTGCACTCACTATTCAGCTGGTGGAGTCACTGTGCACATACATTACTTATCCAGTACTGATCCTGAGTTACATCGTGTATTATACTCCAGAACTGCACTCACTATTCAGCTGGTGGAGTCACTGTGCACATACATTACTTATCCTGTACTGATCCTGAGTTACATCTTGTATCATATTCTAAAGCTGCACTCACTATTCAGCTGGTGGAGTCACTGTGTACATACATTACTTATCCAGTACTGATCCTGAGTTACATCATGTATTATACTCCAGAGCTGCACTCTCTATTCTGCTGGTGCAGTCACTGTGTACACACATTACTTATCCAGTACTGATCCTGAGTTACATCTTGTATTATACTCCAGAGCTGCACTCACTATTCTTCTAGTGGAGTGGCATTGTATGTACATTTCCTATCCTGTACAGGTTCTTTATGAGTTTAGCACTGCAGTATTATACTCATTGCACTCACTATTTTTCAGGCTTTAGAGCTGAAATCTCCTAAATCTTCCTGCTTATTCAGGGGTCTGCACAGATCTTTCTCTGGGGAGTTGCATTATAGGAATTGTTTTTATATCAGGTACTCTAAGCAGTAAGGTATGTCTGTAAACATATATATAATGTATGTACACTGTGACTGCACCAGCAGAATAGGGAGTGCAGCTCTGGAGTATAATACAGGATATAACTCAGGATCAGTACAGGATACGTAATGTATGTACACAGTGACTCCATTAGCAGAATAGTAAGTGCAGCTCTGGAGTATATTACAGGATGAGTAGTGTGTGTACACAGTGACTCCACCAGCGGAATAGTGAGTTCAGCTCTGGAGTATAATACAGGATGTAACTCAGAATGAGTCCAAGATCAATAACATGATGTGGCTCAATTGCAAAATGATGTTGATTATACATACAGAAAAAGATAGGTGAATATACACTTTAAACATTCCCCCAGCCCTGAAGGTAATTTTACGCAGAAGCTATGGGATTGCATGCACAAAATCTATACAGCAGGCCCATATCGGCGCTTTTGTAAGTGGTAATTCTCTGAGGTGCTTATCACATCCGGCTCTAACACTGTAAGACTTCTCTAGGAATTGCATTCTTTTCAAGCAGCGAGGTAATCGTGCTTATTGTGACCTGATAATACAGCGACCACTACAGGTGGATGGCGGTATGACAAGTCATGGCCATCTGTGTTCTTCATGGACGGGCCAGGTCCTCTTGTTAGCAATAACTCTGACCAAGTGGAGACTCTCTTTTTTTTTTTTTTTTTTTTCTTAATTAGAAATTCTAATTGCTCCGACCTATTGCTACTGATGTACCATGACCTGGATCTTTCACTTTTAATTGGAAATGTCTTAATTACAAAAATGTTTTCCTGCTCGTCCCCTGTATTATCAGTGCAGTGTAGGACCACTGGGGTCTTCTGTAGTACATGAAGAAGCGTGTTCCCACCTTAGACAAGTCTAATACTGTAGACGTGGGTTCCACCTCCGTGACCTGCCCTGACCTACAGAAAGGGATCCACCGAGGTAGGTGCAGGTCCCAGAGGTTAGAACCCCCTTCCCCATCCCACCTTCTGAAGTGAAGGGTATCTTTCTACTTCACTTCTATGTTCTGAAATCAGTGCGGGAGGTAGGTGCAGGTCCCAGTTATAGGATAACTTGTGGATATGCCATAAATGTCTAAGATGGGAGGCACCCTATGATCCTCCTATGATCTTTCCCTCCAGCGTTACATCTACTGGCAATAACAGCCAAATGTATTGAGATCCTCACATCCCCTTCTCCCCAAATCTACTAGTCACAGGGGACTGCCCCTTTAAGCACTTTCTGGACATTCTTGTCCCTTTAAGGCATAATGCAGGACCCGTACCTGGCGAAAGGTGTTTTTTTTTTTTTTAAGTTTTTTTTTTTTCCTGGCCCTACAGGGTTAACCCTGGCGTGTGTTGCCCGCAGTTCCATGGCATCAGGCAGCCGGGGAGGCAGATTGCTCATGACTTTCTAAATCCTCCAAAGCTGATTTTCTCGCTGGAAATATTTTGTGATCAGTGTGCGCTTGTCATCCTGCGAGTAATAATGAGAATAATAGTCGCCGGGGTGAGGAGGCACTCCCCCCTTGAATGCGTGCTACATGATGATTGCTGCGTCCTGTGCTCCCGTCTCTGGGCCATGTGTGATGTACGGTGAGAAAGGGGCATCATGCTGGAACTTGTAGTACTGCAGTCACACTAGCAAAGCATGCTGGAACCATGAGCTGTGCAGGAACTGGTGATCTGAGCATTTATTATATGACCATAGTATTATGTTTCATTTTCTTTTGTGCTGTCTATTAGTAGTCTGCAATCTGCGTCTCTCCAGCTGTTACTACAACTCTCAGCATGCCCACACGTGACGAATGGATCGCTCCAGAGTAGCAGCCACAAATGTGCAGTTTTAGGGCTCATGCACACAACTGTATGTACGGTCCGCATCCGATCAGCATTCCATTGTTTTTAATGGAAATCTGTGGGTCACAGGAACAAGTAATTTTTTTTTATATTTTTTTTTTTATTACAATTATTTGCAATCTAGTATTAGCTGAAGTTTGGATGAAACCTACAGTTCTGTTCATCCTGAGCTTCCTGGTTCATGAAAAAAATCCTGGGAATTGACACATGACAGTATAGTAGGGAATTGTGTATTATAACAAAGTATCTGTTTTCCGTTCTTGGTCCTAGGTGAAACCTATCGAACCAACATGTTCCCTATATAATGGACATGTGCCTCAGCCCAAGCATCAGTTTACTGACTGCGAGTACAGGTCTGTAAACCCATGGTTGGCTCCTAGCACACATCCGAAATCCGCATGTGCGTAGCCTGCCTAACATGGACAATTCAGGGGCTCTTTGTCCTAGCAGTGACTCCTGAGAGCCCCCTGTGTACTGATCGCTATGATATATATGACGGTCTCGGCTCATGACGGGCCCCTGTCTGTCCAGAACATGAGCAGGTTCATGAAGGCTGGATGTCAGGCAGTAAAAGCTCCCCTCCCGCGTCTAATAAATCTCTGCGCTCACAGCGGACAAGGCCAATCGTATTATTCTCCAGCGTCTCAGGGCTGCGGGCGAGCAAGGAAATGGCCTCATTAATGTGATTTTTGTAGAGCCAGTTCAATAAGTGCACATACAATCTGTGCCTGGCATCAGGGACCATGCAGTCCTCAGCCTTACTACACGTGGGATCACACGGGGTTTCAAATACATTTCCTATTGCCTTTTATTAACATTTCTTAAAGGAGACCGATCAGTTGTAATTTTATAAAAAGTCTTTAATTTCCAAAAAAAACTGAAAAAATGGTTTTAACGTCCTACTTCTATAAATTGTGCCTTTGTGCTGTCCCTGTGATAACTCTTCCTGATCACTCGGCACATGAATTTTAACATTTATGATCTGGTCATGGAATCTACATGTATTTCTGTGCAGGCTAACCCTTGGATTTCTGCCGCAGATTTGCTTTGAATGTGAGCTGGGTCTCCGCCACTGCTCTGCAGGAGGAGTAGCACTGTTGTCATTCCTTGGGGCTCCTCCTTAGGTTTGCATGCAGAATCTGCAGAAATAGGCGCTTAGTACTTGTTTGTACAGTTGATTTTTTTGCCCACCTGTATATTTTCTGCTGCATATGAATGAGGTTGCAGAATCCAGATGCAGATTTTGGCGCGGAGCCCAATGCACCTCATACCCACATGCTGCATGCAGACATTAGAGGCAGATGCAGCGAACCAGCAGATCATCGCTAAAAGTTAATTGTTTGCAAAAAGTGAAATGTTGTGATTTATTGTAAAGACATTTTTCTCTTTAAGCACTATGGTGGCGAAATTTATCAAAGTTTTTTTCGCCACAGTTGAGAAAAAAAGTCACAAATTATGGCACACTCCATGTTTGCTCCATAATCTGCGACTTTTAGAGGTTCTCACTACTTTTCAAAAGTATTGAGAAAAGGGTTGGGGCTCAGCATTTACACGGAAACTGGCGTACGTTATAGCTAGAGTCTGCGCCAGCTCCTAGCTGATTTGAGTTTCTGGTGCACAGAGGAGAATTGCAGAAAGAGTTAATGAGAACGGAATTGCATGCCTGTGGTTATTTGGGAAAATTGGAAAGTGTGCAACTCAGGGAGGATTACTACCACCATTATTGCTGCTGCCTATACACAGCTATTGGGAGAATTCTAGTCAGGGAGTGTCCCAAGGGAAGAAAGGGTGTGGCCTCCATTCACTGTGCACAGGCCAAGGTGTGCCACAGGGACGATTGCCACCGTGAACTGTGAGTACTACTACCACTTTCAGAGCCACTACCATTCCTCTCATTCTCGCCATCCCTCTGGGTCGCTGCACATAGATTGTGATTTGAATCCAAACCACGTCCCTGACACAAAGATGAATCAAGGCAGGAAGTGTTGTCATGAGATCACCGCAGCAGCTGAAGGTTGTCAGACTGAATAATAAAATAAGATATTGAAAATGATGATATCTTTTAGGATTCATTCTCCTTTATGAATATTTCTAAGAAAAATAGAAGTACTGTGACAAGGGGGAATGGAGAAGAGAGCGGTTACAGCCTGAGATGCGTACTTACACAAAGGCAGGTACAGACTCTCCAGCAGGACAGAGTATTTCAGGAGAGGCGTGTGCTGATTTTGTGGGATGTCACTGGCTGAGCGTTTGTAGTGCCCTTATGATTTGTATGTAGAATTTCATGCCGAAACATAGGGAGCTTTGAGCCTAAATCCAACACGCCCAACACTTCTTTCCCTCATCATCTGTCATTAAGTCAGGACACACCCAAACACATTTTTTGATCACTAAGTCCTTCCAAAATTGGGAGGTTTGGATGACATTCATCTAATTTGGAAATAATGGGATTCACCAGCAGCACTGAGTATTTAAGGAGTGAAAACAGGGCTGCATGTGATTGATGGAGTTTTATATTGGCGGCCTGGTAACCCCAGTTTATTATGAGTAGTTGTCCTCTGCTGCAGACACTGAGCAGTATGGAGGTTTCTTTCCTGCAGGGTGTTCTTGTGCCCCCCAGGGTACAGCGTCGTCTGGATTATTTGGCACATGGCGGGGCAGGGGTCCGCTCGTCTTGCCGTGTTTCTTGTGAAGCTTTTCTGGACTTGCCCCCAGGACTCGGTGTCTGGTGATGATATCTGCCAATCACCAGCTTCTGCAGATTGAACCGTCACTCATCAGTCTGCTCATCGGCCCTGGCATATTTAGGGCAGCACCAGTTTCCGTGCATGTAGTGATATTGATGGTAAATGAGAAATGTAATAAGCACCCACAGAAGCTGCACTCTTATTTAGCCGCTTGTCCGCTATGAACCCTCAAAGTCACGCAAACGTCATCGTCCACCGTATGAGTCACGTATCGGCTTTGTCAGTGCCTACAAGAGGGGCAGTGAGAAAATGCCACGCTCCCATTAACATTCCACAGGAGCCTTATCAGCCGCCAGTCATCCTGTCTTCAGCGCGGGGAGAGCCTCTGTCTTGTCGTTTCCATAATGGATTTGCTGCTGTGATTATTATTCATATTTCATATCTGCAGTCGCCAACCGGCCCCAGAGTGATCTGTGACACAAAGGGGGGCCCTAAACAAAGCAACGTTGCTCGTTTCTAAATGCCAGGAGATAGCTGTGCCATATGTACCCACAGTCCTTCTATAGAAACTGGCGGACTGTACAGCCAGCCACGGGCACTGCACTACTTACGGTCTGGCTGACCGTCCCCGTTCCTCTTCCTTACACAGAGCTGGTTCCGGCTGCGGGCATCCGCCGCAGGGTGCGGCCTGTGCATCTACTTCAAAGACTTCCAGGCTTGCTCTATATGGGGCGCATGCTCACTCTCGGCCAGTGCTCACATCCAAATCCTTCTCCAGCCGTTGTCTGGGCGTCCCTTGATATTTCAGGCACCCTCCTCAGTGGGAGGGTGCCTGAGCGTTAGGTTTTCTAGTATCTAGCAATAAGCAAAGGATTATTCTCTGTCTGACTACCCGTGTACCGTACTCCAGCTTGATAAGAAAGATCTTGTCCAGCACAGCACGTCCATTAAACACGGGAAACACAACATTACATAATAAAAGGAAAGCACGTTCAGCTCATTAATGAAGGAACATCTCATCGGCGCTCTCTCTCCATTAAAGAGGTGGCTTTCCAATGTTTAACGTGTTACACAAACACATTATTCGGAATCAAATGCTCGTGTGCTTCCTCCGCGCCTATAAGATCGTCACATGGGTTTTCTAATTATTCGTGCAAATTCTTCTTGATTCTTTGATCTGATTTGGTTGTTCATACCTTGATTTTCTTATATAATATTGTGAATGTCAGTGAGCTTTGTATAGCCCGAAACGCATCAGTATTTTTATTAATATGTACTATAAAGTTCCTCCTTTTTATGGAGATTCAGCAGTGCTGGATAAGATTTTTCTTATCGGCATTGAGTCCAGCCCAGTCCGTTCACATCTTCTCCAAGTGGATGGTGAATCCAGTGATACTACTGCTCTGGTGCTTGTGTTTGTACTCCAGCCTGACTACCGACTACCCTGACCTTAGCCTGTTTCTCGGTTTGCCCGCCTGTCCTGAACTCTGACTTGTCTCATGGATACGCTTGTACGCTGCCTGCCCTGACCTTGGCCCGTCTCCAGAATATGCATATATCCTGATCCATTGATGCTCTGCACCTGTGTCTCTGACGCCCGTGGGGACTATCTCAAGAGGTAGCGGTCTGGTGGCTCCTCCACAGCAAAGTTCAGATCCCCGTATAGGGATTAAAGGGTAAACACCGGAGCCATACTGGTCATTTGGTACAGTAACAGCAAGTCATTTCCAGATGCCTAGTATGGGATAACTAGCTTATATCGGAGGCGGACAATGATGGAGAATCTGGGAAATGGTCCCATAGTACTAGCAGACTTATATTGGGCCATTCCTCTGTTGTTCCTCATGGAAATGTACAACTAAACAGATTGGCATTACCTTTCCCGTTGTCAGTAGGATGTGTCCCTATGCATATGGGCACTGTTTGGACCTTGGCACTGTATAAGGACTTGTCCTTTCGGCCTGGAGACTGGTAATGCCCAGCGGCCAATCTGTGTATTCATTTCCAAGAGGAACAACAGAGTAATGACACAATACAGAACTGGAAGTGAAGATTCTCCAGTGAACATTTACTGAGGCAGGAATGTGAGGGGGACAGACAGGTCCTCATTAAATCTTTAAATTCTGCAAGATCAAGCTTGGGCCAGGAGAGCAGTAGAGACAGGCCTGGTTTTATGTGAGAATGTGTCCATTCCATGACAGCAAGCAGATATCTTGAAAATGGAGAGACATATATATTATATAGCCACAATTCTGGCACTTAAGCAGCCCGCTTCCATAGACTGTAGCCCCGTCCTGAATGATGCGTTGTAAGGCAGTGCTCCGCTGTGCCCCGGATTGTGCCCATTCTCATCAGACTTGTCTGGGAATAATAGTCTGTAAAATCAATTACATATTCAGAAGCTGCAGTCACAGCCTTGTACCATGTTCTAACGAGTTTAATCCAGTCCTAATCTCACAAACTATAAAATCGAGCCCCGCTCCTAATCCTCCATGTTGTCCTCATTGGACAAATCCAGGCTTCACGGGTCACCTGCGCTTCAGGTGGATGAGGGTTGTGCTGGGTTAGGACTCCTATTATTGGAGATTAAACTTCGATGTAGGATTTCATGGTAATCCCTTCTTGGACGCACCTAGATGGCGGTGTGCACCCCTCCGATCGGATGGCAGCAATGTAGAACGGTACAGAATCGGCTCAGTATGTTGTCCCACGAAAGGCCTACTTTTTCTATTGAGGCAGGACTGTTTCTGAAGGGTTAACATGTGAATTCACAGTCGCATACCGACCCTAAGCTTACATAGTGCTTTATGCCCCAGTCACCTCCAAAGCTGCCTTTACACATTTCTTGGGGCCTTACATAGGAACGCATTACATCCTGAGCGATATAGTCTGTGGCAAATCAGAAGCAAAACCTAGACTTTTTCTCGCAGATTTCACCCCGTTTCCCCAGTGCATTGAAAATCCGCAGTGTGTTCATATTTCTACGCACATTTATTACGTCCTGTGCATCCACACGTGTTATACTGTAAATTGTCAAGGATGTGCCATACAGAATCTGCAATGAAAATCCGCCATGTCTGAACCTGGCCTTATTAAGAGAGTGTTGTTGTTAATAGGATGTTGGCAGGACTTTGAATGCAGCTCTAGGTGTGAGCGGAGTATAAAATAGGCCAGTCTACAGAAGACCGCAACTTTAGCTAAATAACATATTATGGACATAAAGAAAATGAGACGGGCTACATGTTATATCTAGGGTTGCCACCTTTCCCAACAAAAAATACCAAAGCCACACCCCAAAGGGGGTGTGGAGAGGTGGCTTAAAACAGGGTGTTAAGTCACTATGTCATAATGTGGCTCCCAGTAATATTCATGTCTCTATTAGTGCCCCCTACTAATATTAATACCTCCATTAGTGCCCCCCCCCGAATTAATAATGCCTACATTAGTGCCCCCCAGAATTAATAAAGCCTCCCGTTAGTGCCCCCCAGAATTAATGCCTTTTATTAGTGCCCCCCAAAATTAATAATGCCTCCCATTAGTGCCCCCCAGAATTATTAGTGCCCCCAGTAATAGTAATACCTCCATTAGTTCCCCCCAGAATTAATAATGCCTCCATTCGAGCCACCAGTAATAGCAATGCCCCCATTAGCACCACCAGTAATAGCAATGCCCCCATTAGTTCCCCCCCGTGATATTAATGCCTCCATTAGTGGCCCCCAGTAATAGTAATGCCTCCATTAGTTCCCCCAAGTAATAGAGTGCCTCCATTAGTGCCCCCCAGAATTAATAATGCCCCCATTAGCGCCACCAGTAATGGCAATGCCCCCATTAGCACCACCAGTAACAGCAATGCCCCCATTAGTGCCCCCCAGCAACAGTAATAGCCCCATTAGTACCCCCCAGTAATATGAATGCCTCCATTAGTTCCCCCCAGTAATAGAGTGCCTCCTTTAGTGCCCCCCAGAATTAATAATGCCTCCATTAGTGCCCCCCAGAATTAATAATGACCCATTAGTGCCCTCCAGAAGTAATAATCCCCCCATTAGTGCCACCAGTAATAGCAATGCCCCCATTAGTTCCCACAGTAACAGTAATGCCCCCATTACTGCCCACCAAAATAAATAATGCAATAAAGGAAGAACTCTCCTCATCCATTTCATTGCGCCGCTGTGAACACTCGCTGCTCACTGGAAGCTCAGGACAGGAGCTGCGCTCCAGAGTGATGGCGCTTTGCAGGTCCTGTCAGTGAGCAGCGAGTGTTCACCGTGGTGCATTGAAATGGATAAAGTGAGTTTTTTTTTTTTACTTAACACAAGTGGGGGAGGGGGTGGGAGTTAAAGGCTGCATTGATAAGCGCCCCACGATTGAAGAGCTCTTTAGTAACAGTCCTTATAGGGAAATACCGGCAATTATTATTCCCGATAGAAAAAAATTATCGGCACTGGCAGGAGCACTAAATTACCGGCCGGGTGACAACCCTAGTTATATCAAACATTAGTGGGTTAATATGAGGCCTCGTGCACACGACTGTATTTTTTGTCCATGTCAGATTTGCATTTTTTTTTCTGATCCTACATGGACCAATTGTTCTATTATTCCATGAATCCTCCAAAAAAAAACGGACAGCATACGCATGTCATCGGACAGCACACGCACTGTCCACATCTGTGCAGCTGGGCTACAAATTATAGAACCTGTCCTATTCTTGTCCGTTTCGCAGACAATAGGCTTTATTACAGACCATTTTTGTGTAGACTATAGGCTTTTTGGGTCCAGTGAAAATTGCGGGATGCACGCAGAATGCATCTTTATTTTGCAGGTCCGTGATTTGCAGCCCGCAAAATGGTTGTGTGCAGGAAACTAAAGGGATGTCCATGCAGAACAATCCACGACTAATGGGTGTGCCCACAGTCCCCACTACGTTAAAATGTAGAATAATGCGGTGTCCTCCACCCCACAGTGATATCTTAATAGACAGAGGTGGTCTTTAGTGGATAGCCCCTCTAAGCCCGGGCTGGACACATCTGAACCGGGGGATCACAGTGTCTGATAATATGCTCCTGGCATAATTTTTTTTAGTTTTTAATTGATATCTGTTAAAGTCTGAATCAATGTAGTCCCCCGGGTCGGTGTTGCAGGGTCGCATGGGGAACGTTCTCTAGTGCCCTGCACCTTCCTGCTCATTAATCAGAACCTCCATTGATGTCGATTGTCTTTGTCTGAGAAGTGAATAGCTGTGATGTGAATGGATCTAAATTAGCACGCCCTTGATAAAATTACAGCTTTCCGTAGTGTTATTATGGATTCACTGTGGATATTGTTTTACAGGCTAAATGGAGACAGAATTAACCTTTACTTGTCTTTATAAAATGTTAAAACAGTCATATCGCGTGTTATACTCCAGTCACATCCAGAGCTGCATTCAGAATCGTACGGTTACCTACTGGACTACTCTAGCTACATCCAAAGCTACGCTCGCAATCCTGCCGTTACATCCAGAGCTGCATTCAGAATCGTACGGTTACCTACTGGACTACTCTAGCTACATCCAAAGCTACGCTCGCAATCCTGCTGTTACATCCAGAGCTGCATTCAGAATCGTACGGTTACCTACTGGACTACTCTAGCTACATCCAAAGCTACGCTCGCAATCTTGCCGTTACATCCAGAGCTGCATTTGTACACTTGCTTTTTTGTCATGTTGTTGTCTAACCACAGTGGTAATGACGCTACCACCACCAGAGCTGCGTTCACCCTCCTCCTGTTGTTATTTTATATTGCTTCTTCTACATCAGACATATCCAAAGCGGAATTTACAAATCTCCTGCTTAGTTTTTTGCACTTAAAGGCCTTGTGTGTCAAGTTAGGTCATCAATGCCATACGACTCCCAGCACCCCCGCTGATCAGCTCTATAAAGAGAAGGCCGTGCTTGTACAAGTGCGGCCTTCTCTTCATTGTATACCTGCTCGCCGTCGCAGCGATAGTGGTGAGCAAGTGCAATTATACCAAAGCCGCCCTATTCACTTCAATGGGACGGCTCCTTCCTGTTCACTTGAATTCTGCTGTGACGGCAAGCAGGTAAACAATAAAGACAAGGCAGCGCTTGTACTACCATTGCGGTCTCTTCAAACAGCTAATCAGCAGGGGTGCCGGGAGTTGGATCCCGCTGATCTGATATTGATGACCTATCCTCAGGATATTGGTAATGATGGACCGGCACTCACTTCCAGTAGTTTTCAGTGATTGTCTTTATTGTCACATATATTTCCTTGTGACGTGTTTTTTGACACTTCCCGTGTCTTTGTCAAAATAGTTTGACAAAGACACGGGAAGTGTCGAAACGCGTCACAAGGAAATATATGTGACAATAAAGACAATCACTGAAAACTATCAGAAGTGAGTGCCGGTCCGTTATTAGCAGTGTTATATGGGATGCCGATCCTAGGACGTGAGCACCACGTGATCTCACCTGCAGTGCCGACCTACTTGAACACAATACTATCCTGAGGATATGTCATGAATATTAATAAGACGGACAACCCCTTTTAAGGGGCTGTCCCAGCATTGAAACTTACAGTGCACTAGGAAAGTCTTCAGACCTTTTCACTTTTTTTTTTTTTGTGGCCTTGTGCTAAAATAATAAAAAAGTTCAGGTTTTCCCCATTATTTTACATTCAATACCTCATAATGATAATGTGAGAACACTATGTTAGAAATCTTTGCTAAAAGGAAAAACTAAAACCTTCCATTGACATAAGTATTCAGACCCTTTACTCAGGACGTAGTTGAAGCCCCTTTAGCAGTGATTCCAGCCTCCAGTCTTCTCGGGGATGATGCCACAAGGTTTGCACACCTGGATTTGGGGATTTCTGCCATTCTTCTCTGCAGATCCTCTCAAGCTCTGTCCGGTTGGATGATGACCGTCAGTGGACGGCCATTTTTAGGTCTCCAGAGATGTTTGATTGGGATCAAGTCAGGGCTCTGGTTGGGAAGCTCAAGGACATTCACAGAGTTTTCAATAAGCTGCTCTTGTATTGTCTTGGCTGTGTGCTTAGGCAGGGGAACATTTGGCCCAGTCTGAGGTCCGGAGCACTCTGGATCAGTATTTCATTAATAATTTCTCTCTGCTTTGCTCAATTCAGTTTTCCCTCAATCTTGACCAGTCTCCATGTCCGAGCCACTGAAAAACATTCCCACAGCATGATGCTGCCACCACCATGCTTCACTGTAGGGATCAAAATGGACAGGTAATGGGCAGTGCCTGATTTCCTCCAGACATAACACTTAGAATTCAAGCCAGAAAGTTCAGTCTTGGTTCCATTAGATACGAGAATCTTGTTTCTTGCAGTCTGAGTTATTTAGGTGCTTTTTTGCAAAGTCCAGGCAGCTTTCATGTGGCTTTTAATGAGGAGAGGCTTCTTTCCGGCCGCTCTGCCATAAAGCCCAGATTGGTGGAGTGCTGCAGTGATGGTTGAACTTCTGGAGATTTCTTCCATCTGCAAACAGGATCTTTGGAGCTCAGCCAGAGTGACCGTTGGTTTCTTTTTCACCTCTCTTTCCGAGGTACTTCTCCCCTTATTTATTTAGTTTGGGGAAGGGGGGTGCAGCTCTAGGAAGAGCCCTGGTTGTTCCAAAATTCTTCCAGGTTTAAGAATTATGGAGGCCACTGTGTTGGTATCTTTTAGCGCAGATTTTTTTTTGTCCCCTTCTCCAGATCTGTGCCTATACACAATCCTGTCTCTGAGCTCTACAGGCTGTTCTTCCTCCTCGTGGATTGGTTTTTCTCCAATATGCATTGTCAGCTGTGAGATCTTATATAGACAGGGCTGAGTCTTTCCAAATCATGTCCAGTCCGCTGAGTTTAGCACTGGTGACTCCAATCAAGGCGTATACTGTAAGTATCTCAAAGATGATCAAAAGGGATGGGAGGACCCCAGAACTAAAATTCCAGTGTCATAGTAGACGGTCTGAATACGTATGTCCGTGCAAAATTTTCATTTTTTCCTTTTGAATAAATTTGCAAAAATGTATAAAACTTCTTTTTTTACTTTCTCATTATGGGGCATTGAGTGCAGAATGATGGGGAAAACGTGAACTTTTTTTTTAATGTTAGCACAAAGCCGCAATATAACAAAATATGAAAAACATGATAGAGTCTGAAGATTTTGAGTGCCTGGTGGAGTCTGATTGCTGGGACCTTCACAGATCACAAGATTGGGGGTCCCGTCTACCCATTTAAATGGAGCTATGTTTGCTGTCTCTCCATTCAAACTCCATGGAATTGCCTGAAATACCCAAGTGCTGTAGTCCACTGTCTTCATAGTCCCATGCAAATTGAATGGAGTGGTATGGGCCACAGCTCCCTTCAGATGGGGAACATAAGGCCCCCATTCTCATGATTGGTGGGGGTCCCAGCGGTCAGATCCTTACCAATCAGACAATTATCTCTTATCCTGTGGATAGGCGATAGGTTGCCATTCTGATACAATCTCTTTAAGTTGCTTTCAGAGCTGCATTCATAATTCTGCTCGGGTTCTCGGGCTGCATACCCTTACCTCTCACTGCTGCCTCCTGCTTGTTCTCTATACAGAACGTACTCTGCCATTCTGTATTGTGTGGCGTGTGGTGTTGTTATTATGGACTCGCATCCTCAGCCGCACTGTTAGTGCCCCCCTCCTTCCTAATGCACTTCAATGGACAAAATATAAATGAGATAAAAAAAAAAGCCCTCTAAAGATCTGTAATGGGGAAATGTGGGGAAAAAAAGACTATAAAATTATAGTCCAGAGAGGAGTTGTGAAAAATCAATGCAGATGCTCACGCGTTTTGGCACTACACACACAATACTAGTCTTAGCAAGCCAGAGGCAGGGATCCGTAAAGCACATGGACTTTGATGAGAAGGGTTTTATGTTAATTAAGGTGCTCAGGTGCTAGTTGGGCCCTTAACCCTTGGTTACCTGTTCCTGGTACATTGATCGGGGATCTGGCCTGTACAACATGAATGCCCCCCGCATCCATGTTGTACAGACCCGGTCCTCCTCTCCTGGTATTGCTGCCCTTCCTCTGTCTTTGGAGGATAAGAAGATGATAAATGAGTTTAGCCCAGTTCTGTCTGGGAAACTTTCCAGATTCTTAATGGATTTTTATGCTGATTTTCCTGAATTTACTGCATTTTTATGTGCAGGTCGTGTATAGTTCACCAGTGCAGCAGCCTGTATTCTGACTGCGACCGCCAGAAATCGTATAAAAGCTCTTGTTCTGTACCATCCCTACAGCCGTGTGAGCAGGCCTAGGTCAGAACAGGGGCTTCAGCCTCTGAATGTAATCATTTAGTTCTTCCATTCACTTCCAGCAAGAAGAGATGTTGTAAATGGTGATGAATGGAAAGCGTCTGATTACTGCGTGCCCGGCTGCGTTAACCCTCTGCTCATCAGACTGGGGAAGGGGGGTTCCCTCCCCCTCCTTCTTTCTATGGCCATTTGCAGAGGACCCCTTTAAGGCTGTATTCCCGTATCCCCTAATGTGACACTTTCACCCCTGTCATGTATGATTTACAGACCGATTGGTGTCTGTCCACGTCATTCATGTATGATTTTATAAAAGTGGCATGTGGTGGGAGTGTCCCGGCTCTGGCCTCATGGGGTGCGGGGCTTCGGATCCATTTATTTTATTGACCATTTGTGCTTGAAGTTGTGTGTATGTGGAGTGCCTGTCCTTGAGCCCTATAGATTTCAGAGAGTGGACCTCTATGAATATGTATGGACTTGGGTATGACTATGGGGCATGGCTATAGGGGGTGCAGAGCTAGTGATTGCCCCAGGGACGTGGATGCAGAGGCAGACTCCAGTATTAGAAATAGCGCATGGTTTGTGGGGCCCCTGTTACAGGTTCTTGATTGGAGCCCAGGATCTTCTTGTGTATAGACAATATATAGATAATGACTATAATGTGTCTTCTGGAGATTTATCCTGCAGTTCACCTTTACTCCACCAGTAGGCGCTGTGGCATTGCATCTTGGAGTGGATAGTGGAGGGCATATTCTAAAACCATCACTACACCTGTGCCATTCTCAGCTGTAATTAAATATCTCCAAGAGGAAAATATGACGTAAAAGAAAACTCCTTGTTCCTCTTCTCCTGCCGTCTCACCTCAGTTTTCACGCTGTATTGATGTGAAGGGTGCGGCACCGACCCCACTACCTCCAGAATGTCCGAATATCCCTGGTAACAGAACCAGCTCAGCTTCATATACAAGATCCTGCGGTTTAGCAGTAAAGATTCCAGCGGCTTTATTAGTTTCAAGATCTGATATGGATTGAAGGTCTGATGTAGGGGTGGATGATGGGAGTTAAGGTCTGATATGGAGGGGCAGATGATGAGAGTGAAGGTCTGATATGGAGGTGAATGATGGGAGTCAAGGTCTGATATGGAAGACAGATGATTGGATTGAAGGTCTGATGTAGGGGTGGATGATGGGAGTCAAGGTCTGATATGGAGGGGCAGATGATGGGGGTGAATGTCTGATATGACGATGGATGATGGGAGTGAAGGATTTGATATGAAGGTGAACGGTTGGCGTTAAGGTCTTATATGGAGGGACAGATTATGGGAGTGAAGGGTCTGATATGGGGGGAGGATGATCGGAGTTAAGAATTTAATGTGGTGGGTTGAATGATGGCAATGAAGGATCTAAAAGGATGAATGATGGGACTGCTGGATCTCATATGGGTGATATGGGGTTTGATGGTGGGGATGAAGGATCTGATATGTTCGGTGGATGATGGGACGAAGGATCTGATAATGGGGGGTGGATGATGAGAGTGAAGGATCTGTTAATAGGGTTGGTACTGGTACAACTGATATATGGAGTGGTAGCGAAGGATCTGATACCAGGGATGGTGAGAGTAAAGGAGCCGCTATACAGTGCCTTGAAAAAGTATTCATACCTCTTGAACTTTTCCACATTTGTGGGTGTGACTTGAAAACATGTTAAAAAGTTCAAGGGGTATGAATACTTTTTCAAGGCACTATGTTGTGGTAGTGAAGGAGTGTACATAGGGGATGATGGGAGTAAAGCAGCTGCTATAATGGGATTGTCATATAAATGGTAGTTGGCAGGAGCTGATATAAGGACATGCTATGGGTGCAGATAGGGGAGTATTATGGGGGTTACTGGAAGTAGTGTGAATATCGGGGAGTGAAGGAGATTGTAAAGGGGGAAACGGGCTGGGAGGCGTGAAGGGGCTTATATGGAAGGATGCTTTATGTGAAGGATCTGACTGGGAGTGAAGGGTCTGCTGTGGGAGGGTGCTGGGCGTAGTAGGCTGAAAGAGGAGGCTAGGAGAGAAGGATCTGATGTCTGAGGATGCTGGGGGTAGTGGAGCAGATATGATGGAGAGATGCTTTATGTGAATGATCTGACTGGGGGTGTACTGGGAGTGAAGGGTCTGATGTGGGAGGGTGCTGGGAGTAGTGGGTTGATAGAAGAGGCTATCAGAGAAGGGTCTGATGTGAGGGGATGCTGGGAGTAGTGGGTTGATAGAAGAGGCGATCAGAGAATGATCTGATGTGGGAGGAGGCTGGGAGTAGTGGGTGATATGATAGAGGGATGGTGGAAGTCGAGGAGCTGATCTGATTGGGGAGGTGAAAGCTTTGTGCCTCCGGGCTGTGAGCAGGGGGTGATTGACAGCGCTGGTGACAGTGTGAGATTTCCATCAGCTCCTGGTAAATGTACCGTTCACACTAATTCTCAGTGAGAGGCAGCTGTGGAGTCTCCGGGCTGCAGTAATCTTCCCCTGGGGGATTCATCAGTGTGAATTCTGCTCCGGCTCCATCACCCTCATCTCAGCTGCGCGGAGTAGCAGTTCTAGCGGAGCGCTGGTGTTATGTATGTGCACGTGTGGCAGGGAGGAGGGGGATGCTGCTCCATCTATAAGTAAGATCGGAGGCAGCAGGAGAGGAGGAGTGCAGCTCTGCAGGGAGCAGAGGCTTTCTTGCTCATACGCGGACACTGTTCCCTTTTGACCATCGACATGCAACTTCTCCGACTGGCACAACAAGAGTTAATGGGATTATTGCGCAGGATGGCTGGGGATACAAGCACGGTGCACACCATGCTGTTTCACTGATGGGTCCCTGTCACAGGCTTGCAGCCCCGGGTAGTAATTTTGGGTAATAAGTCCATCTGATCCTGAGGTAACATCGCATGTCACCCGTCACCTCCTCAGCATATGTGATGTGCCACCGGGGGTGACGTCTGGAGCACCCAAAGTTTTTGCCACCCTCTGTGTTCACTTTACCAAGTGTTTGGGTCCCAGTGTTGTGGGTAAAGACCACAAGGTAAGTGTTGGGTTTGTGGGAGAGGACCATGGATCTAGGATCGTCTCTTGTATGTATTTCTGGAGAAACAGATGTAGCAGAGCTGAGTTGGTCATTTGACCATTTGGAAGATGCATTTTGTTAATGCAGTAGGATTTCCAGTTGTGCTAGGGAAACCGACTGGGAGCACATAGAGACGTTGCCTTGAGGTGACGAATTCAGCTCTGCTACACCTGTCCAATAAGTTCAGTTCATTTTCTGCATTTGCTGTGAAATGTGACTCATGGAAGACGGAGAACAGAATTACTGGGCTGCCTAAACACATGGAGCCCGTGTATTGGGGAGAATAGATTGTGAGCTCCTGGGGAGAAGGATAATGGGAGTGATGCATTTTATGTGAGATGGGGAGGTTAGATTGTGAGCTCCTGGGGTCAGGGATAATAGTAGTCATTCATTGTGAGAGATGGTGAAATAAGATTGTGAGCTACAAGAAATAGGATGATAGGAGTGGTACATTGGGTATATCATAGGCATATTAGAATGTGAGCTGCTGGTGTCAGGGATGATGGGAGTGATGCATTACTCATACAGATCTGTTATTGGGTTGTACGGACGGGTCCAGCACAGACAGAATGGTCGGCAGTGGTGGAGCCTTCTGTTCATGGGGCTGATCCTACCATGGCCGGCTCCACTCGGTACATTGATCTTTTCAGAGCTTTTCTAGTCTGCAGCGTCTTTAGTAATTCAGGAAATTAAAGGATATTTAGTATGAAGGAAATGGAAATTAGTCGCCCTCAGGTGTGTAGAAGACTTGCAGCAATTCCATCTTTTCTGAAAACTTTTCTCATTCTGTATAATAGGTCTGCTAATTAGATCTGCTTCCCTCCGGTCAAAAACACATCTTCCCCCTCCTGTTGTAGATTCTCACTCAGCAATTATCTATCTATCTATCTATCTATCTATCTATCTATCTATCTATCTATCTCCTATCTATATAATCTATAATCTATCATCTATCTAATCTATCATCTATCTAATCTATCACCTATCTAATCTATCACCTATCTATCTATCTATCTATCTAATCAATCTTTCGGTCTGTCGATCTCCTGTATCTGTTATAGAGCCGGAGTTGCTGGGTAGATTAAAATATGGATTTATGAGAGAAGATTACATATGTATTTTATTTACGTAAACTCACTGGCCCCCTATGCTTAGCAGTCCAGTGGGGGCCCTATCGGTGATAGATATTTATGTATGAACACTTACCCAAGGAAGGCTGTAGAACCGCCCCCTGGTGGCAGGTAAAGGATGGAACTGAGCATTGTGCGGCCATCTCAGTGTGCAGGACAGAGAAATTAGAAAAAGAGCAAACAGCAGGTGGCGCTATACAGGTAGATTTCAGTGAATAACTCATTGGCTATACTAAATCTTTAATTATGCAGTTGTGCAGTTACAAAAGTTTTCAGATGCAGGTGCTGGTTTAAAAAATGCAGAATATTTTTTGTGGGACAATGCTTTTAAAGGAAATATCAGAAAGCAACATATTGTTTAAATCCAACTTTTTAGGTTTAGGTAAAAAAAAATATATAAAAATCCTAAAGTCTTGCAGTTTTTACTCTGGACACTGAGCCTAATAATAAACTGATACTTCCCGTTCCTTGGAGATCACTTTTTTAGCAGTCATCCTATTATCACAAGATAAATTACGATGACAAATGATAGATAGATAGATAACAAAGGATCACACTATTTACAAAAGGTAATATCACAACTTAACTACTCCTCTTCCCTGCAGAATGAACTCCTGACCGATCACAGAGTACTTCTAGAAAACTCTCCCATAGACGTCAATGAACATTTCCTGTCTGTTGTGCCTACAGTCCATGTGGCTGTTGTAAAGCTTATGTCTAAATGCCTTTACCAGTCCATAAACCACAGCACCATGACTAAGGCCGCGATCAAGGTCTATTGTTGGCCAGGGCTAAACCACTATTTTTCTGGATGGATGAAAAAATAATAATAAAAAAAGCATCTGACGCAACAGCAACTAGAGTGTCGTGGTTTTCCCTTTAATAGGCCCATGGTCAGACTGTAGGCCCGAGGCCCATGGTCAGTCTGTAGGACCGAGGCCCATGGTCAGTCTGTAGGACCGAGGCCCATGGTCAGTCTGTAGGACCGAGGCCCATGGTCAGTCTGTAGGACCGAGGCCCATGGTCAGTCTGTAGGACCGAGGCCCATGGTCAGGCTGTAGGACCGAGGCCCATGGTCAGGCTGTAGGACCGAGGCCCATGGTCAGGCTGTAGGACCGAGGCCCATGGTCAGGCTGTAGGACCGAGGCCCATGGTCAGGCTGTAGGACCGAGGCCCATGGTCAGGCTGTAGGACCGAGGCCCATGGTCAGGCTGTAGGACCGAGGCCCATGGTCAGGCTGTAGGACCGAGGCCCATGGTCAGGCTGTAGGACCGAGGCCCATGGTCAGGCTGTAGGACCGAGGCCCATGGTCAGACTGTAGGACCGAGGCCCATGGTCAGACTGTAGGACCGAGGCCCATGGTTGGGTTGTTATGTGTATTAAGGTTGTGCTGACTGTTCTTCCACAATATCAGGGAAAGTAAGGATTGGGCATGTTGAATTTCAGTGTGCCCATCCTTTTCCCCCTCCCACACAGTAGACTATAGACATTAGTATGCTGGTTATAAATTTCAGATAGCCATCCCTCCGTCTATATACATGAATGCTGAAGGGGAAAAGGGGAATAAACTGCTGCCAAACAACTCTGACTGCTGCTTATCTCCAGCGAGTACATGTTAAAATCCCACATGTGCGACCCGTCTTCCACCTGACCGCTGCCATGGAAGAGATTAGTAACACTCTCATACATGTTAGATGGTCAGCCCATCTGTAGGTTCAGCTGGTGTGTAATGTGTATGGTAGTGGTGATAGGCACTGCCACATATTCTGATTATACCGCCATACGCTTGCAATGCAGTTGGTTGGTCCCTCTTTTTTCTTAGTACTATTTGTGCTCGACATGATGTATTCCCAAAGACATGAAGTGCATGCAGTGTTTTCTAGAGGGCATAGATTATTTACAACACGGTGCCCGCTCTTCCTTACTGAGCCCCACAGAGCGCGGTGCCACCTTCAGCTCATCTTCCTATGGTTGATGTTGCGGTAAACGCAGCCGCTGGGACGCATGTTGTGCTGAAATGATTAAGCTCATCAGGCTACGTCTCGGTGACTATGTTGCCGCCGGGCAGCTGTGTCTTGTCTCTTCTCACATTTAACACAAATGAAGAAGTGTTACAGTACAGCCTGCGGGTGAACAGGAGGGCAGCAGCAGCACCAAGATAGCACACCAAGCCAAGGCCACGATTTTAGCTAACTTTTAATCACTATGTAGTGGAAAGTTACTGTACTTTGTGTTTTCATTGTTAATCGTTTGCAGACTTACTGTTTGCTTTCAGTGAATGGAAGCATTCTTATTTACACCTAGAGGCATAAAGGGAACATATCCTCAAATAATAAAACCTAATGTTTTTTATTTACTGATTTGTATATTTTTTTTTTTATTCTCATTTTTGGACCCAATTATGGGGGGAAAGCATCTTGTCTGAGCTGCTTTACAACAGTCACATGCGATCTTTATTTCATTCTGTGGGAGAGTTTTCTAGACATGCTCTGTGACCTGAGTAGAGGAAATTGTTCAGGGAGGGGGAGTAGATAAGCTGTGACCATGACCTATTATAAATGGTGTATGCTGTGTTATTGATTATATAGATTTAGATGTTATATGCCATTGTAATCGTGCCTGTGATGATAATATGAAAATTATTAAGTCTCCGTTTAATATCAACACCTTTAAACAGTTCCTCCTTTTCTGATGCCACATTCCCTTATATGCTCGTGTCTCCTCAGTTGCAGGATCGTTACAGTCTATCAGAGACCAATTTGTTCTTCGTCTGCAGTTTTATTTCCGAAACGGGGCAGGCTAGGTGGAGTAACACATGGCTACAGGATCAGACTGTGCTGGGCTTGTAGTCTGTAATCGTGGACACGCATAGGTCTGCATAGGAGCTGTATACACAAAACGAGAGTGAATTTTAAATGCTTTGGAGCAATAAAAAAAATATTGGCTTAAAAAAATGTACATTCTTTGATGCCCTCCGATGTCTGGAACACTAGCAGTCGGCCTGTTCGCCGCGTGGTGGTATTATTCTCCCTGTCATGGTTAGCAAAGCGTTAAATCCACGCCACTTTTCCGGCCGTCTATAAGGTAACAGGAAGCATATTTTCCTTGTGGATACAAAGTTGCAGCAGGATTTTGTTTTGACTAATTGATTTAAAAAAAATAAAAAATCTTAAGTCGCCTGGCACAAGATGGTGGCAGCGTGCCAGCATTAATATCCCGCTCCAGAGACTGTAGATCTTTTACTGCGTAGACTTTAAAGCGAGCGGTCTGCCGGCAGCAGGAGGACCCAGGCTCCGATGTGCTGTCAGGTACTGCTTAGGATATCAGAGGTCGTTTTACTACTTTTTCACCTGAATTTAATAAGGTTTTTTTATTGTAATTCCTCCATAAGTCAACTACTACAGAATATGCCACTTCTCCGTCTTCCAGAGTCGCATACCGGGAAATGTATGGCAAAATGGAAACTGTTCTTTAGGGAAGAAATAAATGATTTTGTTCCAAGCAGATTACCGCCTGTGGTCTAAGGCTGCGTCCACACAGTCAGGTTTCTACATGCAGTTTTGGAAGCCAAAAACAGGAGTGGATCATAAAAGGAAAGAAAGCATACAGGGCAGATAATACTACTTAACCTTTCTGAATCCACGCCTGGATTTGGCTTCCAAAACTGCATTCGGAAACCTGATGGCGCTGCCGTGCCCATAAACCTTCGAGGCTGCCGCCCTTTCAATGCTTTACACTTCATTAAGGCACGCTTAATAGGAATGCGGCTTAGCGCTGCTGCATTACTTGTTGGAGTCTGAGGTGGTCTGAAATCCACCTCTTGTCTGCTCAGTGGCTCAGGCGGTGGCTCTTTCCTTCTTCCATTTTTAATGGGAACCTGTCAGTACTTTTGACCATCCGACAAGCCGCTAATAGGTGCTAACCCTGTTTGCCATCACTGATTAAGCATAACTTAAAGGGGTTGTCTAGGATTTTTTTCTTTTTAATTTGCATCTGTGGAGAAATCTATCCTCCCTTTTTTCCCCCGAGACGCCTTCCTCTCGGTCTCCATCTGTCATCTCGTGCCCGGATGGGGTCACGTGCACCATTACAGCCAATTAATGGTTTCAGTGATGAGGTGTCCCCAAGCGGCATGTCACTGCTGAATCATGTGCCGCTTGGGGACACATCACCGCTGAGGCCGTTTATCATTGGCTTCAGGGGCGCACGTGATCCATGCCGAAGTTGATGGATGTGGACTGGAAGACTAATGAAGAGAACCACGGTGTTGGTGGAGGAGCTGGGGGGGGGGGGGGGGGTGTCAGGTGAGTATGGATTTTTCCTCAGGTACTCCAGGCTGGTAGATGTATTAAAAAAATGGACACCCCCCTTTAAGGGTTTTTTGTGTGGACCAGGCATACACGTGTTCCTCACTTTTGTCCCCCGCAATCGGTTGAGAAAAGAGCAAACGCTAGTTTGTCGGTTTATCTCCTCTTTTATGTGCATAATTATAATTTGTTGGCAGCACATCGCCGAACAATAGCGGACACGAAGAGCTGCACGAATGATCGCATCGCTCATGCTGTCGTTTCTTTGGGCATTTATCCCCCCATGTGAAAGCTGTAATGAGTGATGATTGACTTGTAATGGCAATCAGCGCTTGTTATGGGCAGAAATCCACTTTAGAAAATCAACTTGCATTCACTGTAGCGCAGTATGTAAATGCCTTCTGAGATGGCTGCTGGGCTGTTTGTCCTCCCGTGTAGTGCCCTGTGTTGATAGCAACAAGCTCTCCCCGACCCCTACAGTCTGCTGCAGACTGGCATCAGATGAGGCGGGAGGCCGCAGGAGATGTCAGCCTTGAGCAGATGATGGAAGGGTTGATGCCCTTCTCAGAGGACATTTTACCAGTGAGCCCTGTGGACACCTCAAGTGTCATTTACGTACCTATGCCTTCAATGATGGCAAGCAGGGGTATGATTGCGCTTCTTTTCCAAGCACCTATTTTGCAATGTTAGTTGCTTGGAGATGGGATTGGGGAGTACTGAAACATTCCCTTTAAGGCTAGGGCTGTACGCCAATCATGGTCGCAACAAGCGTCGCGCTACCGAAAATCTCGCTTTTACTATGCTACAGTGCACCATAGTGAAAGTGAATGGAGTCGCGGGTGACTGCAATACTGTAGCTGCAAGAAATACAACCCTGCCAAATATCTTGCGGCTGTTCTGTCGTAAGTAACAGCACGACACCATTCACTGTAACTATGCTATTGTAGCGGTGACGGGTGTATCGGCCAATATCTCAGTGTGGCCCTAGCCTAAGAATGCTGCTTCTTATACGCACAAGGTCAGCGGCACACGAACACATAAAGAGCTGATTTCCATTACCATAAGGTTATCTGCAACATATAAATGAGTTTCAGGGCTATTGTCTGTGATGTATAATGTATTGTTTGATGTATGCGCCTCCTGTATTTTTCTCGAACGTGACCACAATTTTAATAAATTGGCAGGTCGCCCTTGTGTTATGCTAGTTTTATAAAGGAACCTGCAAACGGAGGTAAATGCAGCAACAGGTTGGGTGTGATATGGACTCTGGGGTTCGTGTCGCTCCCTTTCTTTTATAGATTTCTGAGTTTCCATAGCAATAGGATCTTAAGTCTTCACCTAAACATAGGATAATTTAAAACTGCAGGGGCACAAAATGCCTTCTGTCACCAGTAGGCATAGAAAAGAATGTGCATTGACATGACGTGCCCGCTGTAAATGTATTCTGGCTTTGGAAGAGAAAATGTTCCCGTTAATCATAAATGTCCAAAATGAAATGCAGTCCTGTCTCGTTGGAATGACTTGTGTTTCCAGTTTTACATTTGCAGTTGCTTCTTCCTCCGCTTTTTAGCAGGGAGTATATATTCAGCACCCTCTACATTGTTAAAGGGGTTGTCCCATGAAAAATATTCTACAGTTTTCAAACCAGCATCTGGATCTGAATACTTTTGTAATTGCATGTAATTAAAAATTTTGTATAGCCATTGAGTTATTCACTAAAATATACTGTATAGCGCCACCTGCTGTTTTTTCTTTTCTTATTTCTTTGTCCTGCTCACCAAGATGGCCGCACATGCTCAGTTTCATCCTTCAACAGCCTCCTAAACTGTGATAGGGAGAGCATGGACACGCCCCCTGAGCAGCAGCAGAAAATACACTCCCCTTGAGCTGCCAGCTTGATATATATCTAGCAGTGCAGTGAATGGGGAGATCTCTGGATCTATGAGAGGTACAGGGCTGGTTCTAGCCTTGATAGAAAGAGATTGTCATGTACTATATGATGTCTGATTTTCATTTTTGACATTAGTCATGGGATGACCCCTTAAGAAATGCTAATCATTGCAGAGTTTTGTAGTGGAGACAACAAAATGGTGAACCCCATGTAGTTGGAGACCATTATTGAAGACCACAAACGGTCTGTCAAGCTTGTTCTCTCAATGCAATATGTATTAAGTAGACAGAACATTCTTGCTGCTGGTCTTTAGGTGCCCTCATAAGTATATTTGTTGGAGGTCAGGGTAAGTTTCTACATTGTAATTTTCATGCAATGCTTTCCCCCTATGTACTAGTTCCATCATGAAGACTCCTTTACTGCACATTGTACCCAAGAGCCTGTATCTACCATAACCTTTGTATTGATGTATAACGCTATGAGAAGAGACAGGTGCTACAGTTGATGATGTTTGCCAGAAGCAAGTTGAAAAAGAGAGAAAATTGTTCCACTCTCGAGCACAGAAAATTTCCTCTTAAAATCTTGTCAATAAAGTCATCAAAAAGGCAAAAAATAGCTCAGTGTCTGAGAGAGAAAATGAAGAGGCTGCTGCAAGGGCCCGTAGAGAAGCTTGCGGCAGACCATAACGGGCAAGGTTTTCCTGTGGAGATAGATGCCGACTTGTTTGTTTGCGGAATAAAACGAAAATCAAACATGGATGTCCAAGCCACTCGAGACCTCATGGAGGCAACTGAAGACACCAAGACAGTGAATAATTTTTGTGCCAAAGAGAGTATTTCCAGTTGGGTCCCAAATGTACAATTGTCTCTCAACTCAGAGGAACATGACAGTCAAAACACATTGGAAGAGAGTTCTTCTGATGAACAGAGTTCAGACATGACACCTAGTCAAAGTAATGGACTTTTGACTGATCAGCAGGATCTTTCCACTATTAGTATTACCATGAGTTGGAAGGAGATAACCGAAAATAATCAACTTCTCTGCCAAAATAATCTATCTGAATACAGCTCTGGAGGCAGTTCTGTCACTAGTGACCGGTCTAATGATGTGGTGGAGTACATCTTAAAAGAACTGCAAGGCATCAGTCGCATTCAGGCTGAGATAGCAGAGCTACGTCAACACTTAAGTTTGATCAAGGGGTCAGTGGACGAGGTGTCCACCTGTGTGGATTCTGTCCTAACTGAGATTGAGGGTTTGCAATCAGGATCTTTCCCCAAAACCCCAATGCTCTCACCAAGTGGGGAGACGATTAGGGATCCTCTAGTTGACGAGACGGTGTTATATTTTTATGGGATCTCGGAGCATGAAGATGAGAACACTTTGGAGAGGATTCACTGTTTCTTATGTGACCATCATTGCTTTAATGGAATTCAAAGTAGGGAATATATAAAAGAGGCCTACAGACTTGACTCTGGATCCAATGCCTTTTTAGGACCAAGACCAACCGTAGTTAAACTTTCTCATCCTGATCACAAGGACCTTATACTTCAAAAATCAGACAACTTCCAAAGCGCCGGAGTAAAAATTGTTCCATTTGAAGAGCACAATTTGCAAACAAGAATAAGAGCAAATTCTCTGTCTGTCCTTCAGCAGGGCTTAAGAGAAAATCGCTGGAGCTCCCTGAGTCTAGATAAGGAGGTGGTGAGGACAGGTGAGATTGTGAGTGAACGTAAAACCGAGTCATTCAGAATAAGATATCAGAACAAGAGTACCGAGGCTCCATGTGGTGGAGAGGAATTCCTTTTTGCACAGAAATGCACTTTGGCAAAAAAATGCAGTGTTTCTGATGGGGATGCGGTCCGAGTTGATGGGAAGGAGAGCTGTGAGCAGTGCCTACAGAAAAGCGTAAGTCATCTTTGTATTCGTCTTGACTCCCAAGAATCTCAGAAAAACCTTAATGTCACCAACCTACCTTCCTCAGGTGAGAAAGCCTGCCGATGCTCCAGGTTACTATCTCGTTCTAATCGCTTGAGTGCATCTTCAGAGGCAGAGGAGGCAGAAATTGCAATCCACCGATGCTGCTCAATCGTAGATGATCATGATGGGATGTTTAAAGGAGAAGGAGACCTGGTTTCATGTGACTCGCGGGTACAATTTCGCAGCACAGAGAAAATTAACGTTATTATTAAAGATCCTTCAGGCAGTTTTACCTCCCTAAGCTTTGACGACACGGTGGATAAGTGTGCTGCTGGTACCATATCAGAAACTCTTAAAGAAGTGGTCCACATAGACTTAGATGGTCCAAATAAGTCAGGTCATGTCTTAAGAGATTTCCTCGATCAGCCTAATGAAAACATAGATATAGTGGACATAAAATTTTACGCAAATAAATTAGGAAAAGCGCTTAACCATTTCCGGTCGGCTTTGAAAGTTGCGTTTAATAAGCTTGAAAGTCCTGATGCCTTTATGGAAAATAAAGATCCTGGGTTTCCAGTTCCTGACTATGACACTCTACAAAGACTAAACAGTCTTGAAAGTGGCCACTTTAATGATAGCATTCCCACACATTCAAGCATAAGTAACAGCTACAGCTCGAGCTCCAATCTGAAAGAAGATGCCTATTTTGTCCTCAACAGAGTTCCCTCTCTTCCTCATGAATCATCTATTCCCTCACTGATCCTGTCTCCTGATGTAGACCTTAATGGCCCCCAGACAATAATATCTCCCGAGCAGGCACTAGAAGGCAGCGAAATGTTGGAGGGAATGAAAGAAGGCAAGCCTCTAAGGCTCGATCAAGTATGTGTAGAGACCATTTACCTGAACAAGTGCATCAATAACTTCAAAAATGTCCTACGGGAGAAGAAGAAGATGCAGCGGAAGCTCCTGAAAGACATCGTTCAAGAAACTTTTTGGGTTTCTGGTGAAGAAACGAATGCAGGTACATACTGTATTGTCTTGTGTTTCGTCAGGAGTTGAATTTCATGTTCCTATGTATTTGACATATTTGTTGTGCTTTGTTGTGGTGTTTTCCATCGTTTTAAGTGATGAAACATGTCAGAGTTGGGTAAAAGGTCAAGAACTTGGTTATTGAAAAAGTTTTTGATTTAACGTTTATCATCTCTTATAAATTTCTTTTAAATTTCCTCCCAATAATACTGGGTTAGTTTTAGTGGAGCTTCAGAAAGACACAATTTCTAGTATTTCTGAGGTCTGTTGGGGTGGTTATCTCTTTGGAGAAGTGAGATTACCGCCACTGCTGCCAACTTTTGAACAGACTATTAAATCTGCATCCTCATGTCTTTTCTAGATTCTAGGGATTGTGCAGACTTGACATTTTTTTCCCATTCAGACCAGTCAATGATTTGTATGTTGTATGACTTGTGAATTTCCATGATTCCTGAGATGAAGTGTGCATGAAGACTTTTCCATAATTATTTTTTTTTATAAAAAATGTTTTACAATATATTGCAGTTTTTCTACAAAGATGGTTGAGTAACTGCAGATAATTGACTTTTCTTAATTTTGACTATTTTTTAGTTCTATTTTAAAAATCCTGATATAATTTCTTGAGGTGAACTTTCCTCTCAAGAGTTTTCCAATGATAAGCTGGTCAAAGGTGCCCAACTACAGGGATTCAGTTGGTGCAGCCAGTGTCATAGGTACAAATCTGCTGACAGATGCCCTTTAAATCGGAGGGCTGAGAGTATAATGTATAGACATGGGTCCTCCAGAATGAGACCTCCTTTATAGCCTCACTATACAGTGAGTGATGGTGGCCACTCTTTGCCAAACTAGAATGCTCCAATAGGGCACCTTGAGATTACTTTCTAAATCAGACTACGCCTTTCACATTTTAAGGATTGTAATCTATTTGGCGATGGTGATTTTTATTTTTTTTTGTTTACATGTGCATTTAGTTTTTTTTCCTATTAAATAATCCCCCTCATGTCCAGTGGACTCTTCTACCTTCTCATTTTCTTTGTATGTGGTCTTTCCTGGCATTTTCACAACATCATATTTCCCTCTCCTCTCTCGCAGCAGAGCTTCTAATTTTCCTCTTTTGTGAAACTTTCCTATTAGGCCGTGAGTGCATTGTGATGTTTCCTGTGGATTAATATGATCATGTTGTTCCATAAATGACAGGTTGGCAGCATTTTATTAAATGTACTTATCGGCCCACGATTGCCAGAGTCCGCTGCTGTGACCTGAATAGAAGCAGTGAGTGTGTGCAGGTTCCCAAATGAATAGTGTTAGCCAGGTACTCCCCCATAATGAGCTGTCCATTAACCAATGCCCACTGAAATGATTGCATTGGTTGTTCTGGAAATCTCGCTCCGCTTTTTTTCCTGCTAATGTTTAATTCCAGGGTAGTTTCCATGAAGTGAAAATAATTACTTAGAGTAATTGTCTTCCAAGTCCTGTGTAGTCTTGATGTTCCTTCTTTCATTCAGGTACCATGATGGGTTACCTTTAATGGCAGGCATTACAGTGCCTATAGGGCTACTGTCTTACTGTCAAGCTTCACTGTACTCGCATTTTGTTAATCAAACAGGGATATCGGAGTGAGCAGGGTCCCATCCAGTTACTCTCACAGCTCACAGACCTACATACATACCAAATAGTTCCAGAATTGCCGGCCGTAGGGTCTCCCATGAGGCTGCGGGCCATAGGGTCTCCCATGAGGCTGCGGGCCGTAGGTTCTCCCATGAGGCTGCAGGCCGCAGGGTCTCCCGCGAGGTTCCCTGTCGCAGGGTCTCCCGCGAGGTTCCCTGCCGCAGGGTCTCCCGCGAGGTTCCCTGCCGCAGGGTCTCCCGCGAGGTTCCCTGCCGCAGGGTCTCCCGTGAGGTTCCCTGCCGCAGGGTCTCCCGCGAGGTTCCCTGCCGCAGGGTCTCCCGCGAGGTTGCCTGCCACAAGTTCCTCCATTAAGTGTCCGTGCCCAGTAGTTCCCATGAGGTGCCCCCCCCCCCAGGGCTTCCCATGAGGTGTCCCCCCCCCCCCCAGGGCTTCCCATGAGGTGTCCCCCCCCCCCCCAGGGCTTCCCATGAGGTGTCCCCCCCCTCAGGGCTTCCCATGAGGTGTCCCCCCCCCTCAGGGCTTCCCATGAGGTGTCCCCCCTCAGGGCTTCCCATGAGGTGTCCGCCCCCCCAGGGCTCCCCATGAGGTGTCCGCCCCCAGGGCTTCCCATGAGGTGTCTGCCCCCTCAGGGCTTCCCATGAGGTGTCTGCCCCCCTCAGGGCTTCCCATGAGGTGTCTGCCCCCCAGGGCTTCCCATGAGGTGTCTGCCCCCAGGGCTTCCCATGAGGTGTACAAACCCCCCAGGTCTTCCCATGAGGTGTACGCCCCCAGGGCTTCCCATGAGGTGTCCGCCCCCAGGGCTTCCCATGAGGTGTCCCCCCAGGGCTTCCCATGAGGTGTACGCCCCGGGGCTTCCCATGAGGTGTCCGCTCCCCGGGCTTCCCATGAGGTGTCCGCCCCCCCAGGGCTTCCCATGAGGTGTACGCCCCAGGGCTTCCCATGAGGTGTACCCCCAGGGCTTCCCATGAGGTGTCCGGCCCCCCACCCAGGGCTTCCCATGAGGTGTCCGCCCCCAGGGCTTCCCATGAGGTGTCCGCCCCCCAGGGCTTCCCATGAGGTGTCGCACCCCCCCAGGGCTTCCCATGAGGGGTCCGCCCCCCCATGGCTTCCCATGAGGTGCCTGCCCCCGCCCCCCCAGGGCTTGCCATGATTTGTCCGTCCCCAGGGCCTGCCATGAGGTGTCCGCCTACAGGGCTTCCCATGAAGTTGCTCCAATAAAATTTCTGACCCCCAGGCAATCCTTCTTTTCTGTTGAATTTTTACTTCATCCTTTGCCCCACCTCATTCCATTGTACTCTAGCTATCTAGTCAGAGGTTTCTCCAGGGGCATAGCTATAAGGGGTGCAACAGTTGCAGCAGTATTTTGTGCCGGGTGCCTGAAAATACCGAAAGGCCCCTTGTCACATGGGGCCCATATTATAAATGGTGCTTGGTAGATGGGGGCCGTGTTCTATATTTCACACAGACCCTAAGAGCTTCAAGTTGAGCCTCTGGGATTTTCACAGTGACTCCCTCAGTACAGGAGAAAGCACCAATACAGATTAGTCATTTTCATAATAATTGGCATCATTCCAACATCTACCCACTTTTTGGAAATACCCGTATGATATCTTTATAATGCATCCTGCGAAGACAGGGCAGCTAATCCAAAGTCCGGGCTAATATGTGACCCCCTCCCTAATTCTTCTGAATTGCATTGTCAGTTGTGTTTCCATGAATATTGGATCAGTTGTGCGGGTGAAAAATTCTGTAAAAGAGCTTTGGAGTCTTTGATGCCACATCGGTGGCCTCCCTATTGTAGAAGACTATGGATCTTGCTCTGTGTGCAGAGGATAATACAGCTTTTGTAGAGCTCATCTTTTATATCTTTTTATTTTATTTTATTCAGAATTTATATCTATGGAGGAGAGCACTTGTGACCCACATACTGTACATCTTATCTAAAGGATGATGTCCTTGGTGCAGCGTTAAGTGCAGGAGATTGGCTGGGCCTCATAGGGATAAACGTATTTAGTATAAGGATGGCATTCCTGCATCTTGCAGTGTTTATGAGTATATTGGATGATTAAAGCTTCCTTTGCAGCTTAGCATATAGACGGGCACTTCAGATGGCAGGCTGGTGGTGGGAGGACAGGCATATAATGTGTATACGTGCATGCATGGCTTATTCCCAGCATCAGCACCAATATACACTGATCCAGACAGAAGAATACATGCACTATGTACAGCTGCTATAACCTGGGCATCTCCTGTATATACAGCTGGTATACATTATATATCTCCTTGTATATAGTGATGTGGACCATGCTGGTACAACCTGGGTATCTCCTGTATATAATTATATATGTACAGCTGGTATAAGTTATATATCTCCTTGTATATAGTGATATGGACCATGCTGGTATAATCTGGGTATCTCCTGTATATAATTATATATGTACAGCTGGTATAAGTTATACATCTTCTTGTATACAGTGATGTGGACCATGCTGGTATAACCTGGGCATCTCCTGTATATAATTATATATGTACAGCTGGTATACATTATATATATCTCCTTGTATATAGTGATGTGGACCATGCTGGTATAACCTGGGCATCTCCTGTATATAATTATATATGTACAGCAGGTATAAGTTATACATCTTCTTGTATATAGTGATATGGACCATGCTGGTATAACCTGGGTATCTCCTGTATATAGTTATATATGTACAGCTGGTATAAGTTATACATCTTCCTGTATATAGTGATATGGACCATGCTGGTATAACCTGGGTATCTCCTGTATATAATTATATATGTACAGCTGGTATAAGTTATACATCTTCTTGTGTATAATGATATAGACCATGCTGGTATAACCTGGGCATCTCCTGTATATAATTATATATGTACAGCTGGTATAAGTTATACATCTTCTTGTATATAGTGATATGGACCATGCTGGTATAACCTGGGCATCTCCTGTATATAATTATATTTGTACAGCTGGTATAAGTTATACATCTTCTTGTATATAGTGATATGGACCATGCTGGTATAACCTGGGTATCTCCTGTATATAATAATATATTTATGGCTGGTATAAGTTATACATCCTCTTGTATATAGGGATATGGACCATGCTGGTATAACCTGGGCATCTCCTGTATATAATTATATATGTACAGCTGGTATAAGTTATACATCTTCTTGTATATAGTGATATGGACCATGCTGGTATAACCTGGGCATCTCCGGTATATAATGATATATGTACAGCTGGTATAAGTTATACATCTTCTTGTATATAGTGATATGGACCATGCTGGTATAACCTGGGTATCTCCTGTATATAATTATATATGTACAGCTGGTATAAGTTATACATCTTCTTGTATATAGTGATATGGAGCATGCTGGTATAACCTGGGTATCTCCTGTATATAATGATATATTTACAGCTGGTATAAGTTGTCTTCTATATGGTAATAATGGTTAGTATCACACATTACGCGCCCGTTGTTGTCCCTTGCAGGGTTTCCTCTGGTGCAGTAACCCCGGTCATGTAGAACGGTGTTCAGTTGGGAACATGGCGTGCTTAGGTTGTACTTACCTCTCTTGTCGTAGAGCTGTTTACTGCCTCTATTCCGGAGTATAATCTGTTAATCACCAGGTAGTTATTTTCTCACCGCTCGCTGATACATGTATTTTAAAACATTTCTGAAAGTGTTCTTTCCACATCACGTTACAGAATACGTCCTGATGCTGCATAATTGCTAATTACTAATCATATACTCAAAGACCTAAGTGACAGGTGACGCCTTCCCGGTGTGTCTGGATGGCGGTTTCCTCCACAGTCATTGGCCGTCACTTCTTTAGTGTCTTTCGTACAGCGGCCTGCCCTTTTTTTCTGTCTCTAGATGTAATTATTGACTTGCAATGTTTTGCTGCGGGGTTTGAATAGAAAAGGACATAGAAGTGGCTCTTGTGCTCTCATTATTCCTATTGGAGCTTTAATCCGACCGTGCGGGGAATAAGTGCAGCTTTATGTAACGGTAATGAGCCGAGAATCTTGGCAGTCTTCTTAAATAAAGCCAGGCATGTTTAAAATCCAACAGCCTGATCAGATTTTCTCGCAACACCTGCCGGTGGGGGTGGGTGGTGGATGAAATGGGCACGCGTCCATGGTTGATTGGTCTTGCTGAAATCTGCGGGTTTGGCCGACAGTGTATGTGGACGCCTTTACTAGTGCCATAGTTAGGCAGGCTGAAATACACGCAACCTTTGACATTTGTTCATTTTAAGGAGGTGTGGTGTTCCCGTTTCTCCAAACATGGTTGGCTTGTGTTTAATAGGTTTTCCACTTTTCTGTAGAGATTAACAGTCTTAATGCATACATCATGGAAGGTAGAAGGCTGCACCTAATAGGAGCTGTATTGTTAAGAACAACAGGTGTCGTTTTCAACAGCCGCAAGCCCCAGTTTTCCCCATAAATCTGCCCCATAACTTCACATGTAGTAATATCAATTTATCAATCAGTTTTGGCCATGCTATACTGCTGACAGTATTTTGATGTGGCTGGGGAGGACAGGACAATCATAACTTTCGTGGAGCTTTTTTTTTTAATAGGACTAGTAGTGTGAATATGAAGTTTTATTCTGCTAGGTTCTACTCCTACCGGTGCCCAGGAGGTAGAGCTTCACTGTGAAGCGTCCCCACCCCTCTACTCTGAGTGACAGCTGTAACATCCAACCTGGAGACCACTACAGCTGTCATCCAGAGGGGAGGGGCTGAGAAGCAGCTCAATGTAGAGAGCACTTCACAGTGATCTCCGCCTCTTGAGCGCTTGTTGGGTCAGAACCTAGCAGAATTAAACTTCATATTCACACTACTCCTGATGAGAAAAGCTCCACAAAAGACATTTTTCCTGCTCTCTCACATCCCAGCCTAATACTCTCAACCTATTAGTATGGTCAAACCTACTGACGGGTTCCCTTTAAGGCACTGATTCACTTTTTCTTTTTTAACACTTTAAAGGGGACTCGTCACCTCTACTATGCTGCCCTCATTAAGGGCAACTTTCTAAAGTGACGGACACACTGCTTTCAGCAGGCTGTCACTTCTGGGCTAGTATTCAGTGATTTTAGAGTGTTGACAGGCCGTACCTCGTAGCGCGTTCCAGAACTGCAAGTGAGATGAGTCTGATGAGAGTTGTGGCCCCGCATCAGACTCGTCTCCCTCCCAGCACTGGCGCAAGCTACTAGGTTCAGCCTGTCAGTACTGTAAAAGTACGAATACTAGCCTGAAAGTGACAGTGTGCTGAAAGTAGCGGGTCTGTCAATATACTATGCAGCTCTCGGTGAGGCCGGCATAGTAGAGGTGACAGGTTCCCTATAAATACTTTCTAACAAGTTCTATCAGTAGTTAGAATCCAATTACAACTAGAGCAGCATTTACAATCCTTCTGGTTTTCGGATATCTCTCAGGCCAAGTCCTTCCTGCCTCAGTGCCTTTCTTGCTATAGCGCACTCTGGAAGATGTTGTGCATATATCGGACATCAGTCACTTCAGATTAATAGAAGTCCTCATTCACATGTATTATTGTTGTACGGACCCATAGGACACCCATAAATGAGCACTATATGGCGTCATTTATAGTACCAGCCTCTCCGGAGAACGGATTAGCAAGGACTCCTTGCCTCCGCCAAGCCTCTTAAGCTGCATCTTCTACAATGTGATGCAACCAAATGAGGATTTTCTTGGCTAGATGTGTATGGGTATGTGCGAGGAGAATGGTAAAGGCAGCTTTGGCTGTAGCTGGAGTATAACACATCATTTAAAGGGCATCTGTCAGCAGATTTGTACCTATGGAACTTGCTGGCCTGTTGCATGTGCTGTTGGCAGCTGAAGGCATCTGTGTTAGTCCCGTGTTCATATGTGCCCGCATTGCTGACAGGGCCAGGTGTGATCATGTTTACACTGCCTGGTCCTGTCAATCAAAGTGCAGAGGGTGCGGCAGTTGCAGAGAGAGCTTAGCCTCTAAGTGTAATGGTAACGCCCCCGTTGCTCCTAGAGGCTCATTTGCATATATCAAAACATCATTTTTCTCCGCAACAAGGACACATATGGACATGGGACCAACACAGATGCCTTCAGCTGTCCCATGTAACAGGTCAGCCAGTGTCATAGGTACAAATCTGCTGACAGATGCCCCTTAAAGGCAGGTAGGAAAAGCAGCGCCATAGTGTTTCTCACCAGCAATACAATACGGTATGATGCCCTTGGTGACAAAGGTGGTTGTCATTAGTTCTGGATGCTGGGACTTGTGGTCCGCATCAGCAGCAGTAAACCGCAGTTCCCGTTGCAAAATGAAGACTTTGTAACCGCATTTCGATCAGCTTTTGCAGGTGTTTTTAGAGTCATTTTGGTTTAATGGTCTCTTTATTAGAGTAAATCAGTGTTTTTTCCATACACTGCCGTGTTCTATTATTTACCAGGAACTACGGCTGTATCCAGCTCTGTGCTGAAGAGGGGCTTCCATCTAGAGATTTGCATTTTGCTCCATGTTCTCGTGTTGTCCTTGTTGTGCTGCTGGAGAAATGACACTAATTGGCGGGGGAGGGGGTCCGAGCGTCGCCCACTCGGTTCACAGTCTACCTAATAAGCCCCTGGAACGAGTCTGTTGTGTAGGAACTCGGAGGGTGAAACGTATTAATTATCTGCTGCCTGACGGATCCGGCAGCAAAGTCCTGGTGTCAACTACACGCTTCGGCATGCGGGAGCTGTAATTATTTGAGCATTAGCCGCTTATGTGACAACACGGATATTAATTTACAGAAGAGACGGTACCTGCCAAGGTAATGGGTGCCGGGGAACAGACCTCAAACTCGGTGGTGAATGGATTCACTTTTGTGCGCTCTTTATAATGAATGCTGTGTGATGATAGAGGTCTGTGCTTGGTAAAAAGTGTTCAAGATGAGCGCAGCTCTGGATGTGACTAGAGTAGAAGTACAAGATGAGTAACTTTGAAAATGTTATGTAACAGCCAATCAGAATGGTTCTCTCGAAGATCAGTCAACAGCTCTACGAGGCTCAGATGCTGCCTGTGCGGAGTGTGCCCCTTGTGTTGCGGTGACTGTTTTGTGGATGCATACATGTAATATGTAAGTGGTCTATCCCGCCCTTATTATCAGCGCGGGGGGATAGGTTCCCGCTATATTCCTGGGTGGGCGATTGGCCTGTTATCAGGTTAGGACGCCCCAGCTTCACAATCCAGTCTGCAGGTAGAATACGTGCGATGTAACAGTCGACCACGTTCTTGACCTCTTGCCACATGTTGTCTGTCTGTGTCCTGCACGCTCGGTGTGATGTCTTGCCATACAGTGTGTATTGTGTCTGACACAAGATTTGCAGAATATTTCACCTTGTGATCAAATTGTATCCCCTCAGCTTGTTCATACAATGACTGGTTATGAAGCCAGAACTCAAAACCGTATCTGCACTGTCATTATTATAACCATATCTGCTCTGTAATACTGTACAGCGTGTTTGCACCATATCTGCGCTGCCTTTAGTGTGCGCCATATCTGCGCTGCCTTTAGTGTGCGCCATATCTGCGCTGCCTTTAGTGTGCGCCATATCTGCGCTGCCTTTAGTGTGCGCCATATCTGCGCTGTCTGTAGTGTGCGCCATATCTGCGCTGTCTGTAGTGTGCGCCATATCTGCGCTGTCTGTAGTGTGCGCCATATCTGCGCTGTCTGTAGTGTGCGCCATATCTGCGCTGTCTGTAGTGTGCGCCATATCTGCGCTGTCTGTAGTGTGCGCCATATCTGCGCTGTCTGTAGTGTGCGCCATATCTGCGCTGTCTGTAGTGTGCGCCATATCTGCGCTGTCTGTAGTGTGCGCCATATCTGCGCTGTCTGTAGTGTGCGCCATATCTGCGCTTGTCTGTAGTGTGCGCCATATCTGCGCTGTCTGTAGTGTGCGCCATATCTGCGCTGTCTGTAGTGTGCGCCATATCTGCGCTGTCTGTAGTGTGCGCCATATCTGCGCTGTCTGTAGTGTGCGCCATATCTGCGCTGTCTGTAGTGTGCGCCATATCTGCGCTGTCTGTAGTGTGCGCCATATCTGCGCTGTCTGTAGTGTGCGCCATATCTGCGCTGTCTGTAGTGTGCGCCATATCTGCGCTGTCTGTAGTGTGCGCCATATCTGCGCTGTCTTTAGTGTGCGCCATATCTGCGCTGTCTTTAGTGTGCGCCATATCTGCGCTGTCTTACTGTAAACATACTGTATCTGTGCTGTCTTACTGTAAACATACTGTATCTTTAGTGTGCGCCATATCTGCGCTGTCTTTAGTGTGCGCCATATCTGCGCTGTCTCACTGTAATCATACTGTATCTGCGCTGTCTTACTGTAAACATACTGTGTCTTTAGTGTGCGCCATATCTGCGCTGTCTTTAGTGTGCGCCAAATCTGCACTGTCTTACTGTAAACATACTGTATCTGTGCTGTCTTACTGTAAACATACTGTATCTGCGCTGTCTTACTGTAAACATACTGTATCTTTAGTGTGCGCCATATCTGCGCTGTCTTTAGTGTGCGCCATATCTGCGCTGTCTTTAGTGTGCGCCAAATCTGCACTGTCTTACTGTAAACATACTGTATCTGTGCTGTCTTATGTAAACATACTGTATCTTTAGTGTGCGCCATATCTGCGCTGTCTTTAGTGTGCGTCATATCTGCGCTGTCTTTAGTGTGCGCCATATCTGCGCTGTCTTTAGTGTGCGCCATATCTGCGCTGTCTCACTGTAATCATACTGTATCTGCGCTGTCTTACTGTAAACATACTGTGTCTTTAGTGTGCGCCATATCTGCGCTGTCTTTAGTGTGCTCCAAATCTGCACTGTCTTACTGTAAACATACTGTATCTGTGCTGTCTTACTGTAAACATACTGTATCTGTGCTGTCTTATGTAAACATACTGTATCTTTAGTGTGCGCCATATCTGCGCTGTCTTTAGTGTGCGTCATATCTGCGCTGTCTTTAGTGTGCGCCATATCTGCGCTGTCTTTAGTGTGCGCCATATCTGCGCTGTCTTTAGTGTGCGTCATATCTGCGCTGTCTTTAGTGTGTGCCATATCTGCGCTGTCTTACTGTAAACATACTGTATCTGTGCTGTCTTACTGTAAACATACTGTATCTTTAGTGTGCGCCATATCTGCGCTGTCTTTAGTGTGCGCCATATCTGCGCTGTCTTACTGTAAACATACTGTGTCTTTAGTGTGCGCCATATCTGCGCTGTCTTTAGTGTGCGCCAAATCTGCACTGTCTTACTGTAAACATACTGTATCTGTGCTGTCTTACTGTAAACATACTGTATCTGCGCTGTCTTACTGTAAACATACTGTATCTGCGCTGTCTTACTGTAAACATACTGTATCTTTAGTGTGCGCCATATCTGCGCTGTCTTTAGTGTGCGCCATATCTGCGCTGTCTTTAGTGTGCGCCAAATCTGCACTGTCTTACTGTAAACATACTGTATCTGTGCTGTCTTACTGTAAACATACTGTATCTTTAGTGTGCGCCATATCTGCGCTGTCTTTAGTGTGCGCCATATCTGCGCTGTCTTTAGTGTGCGCCATATCTGCGCTGTCTTAAGTGTGCGCCATATCTGCGCTGTCTTTAGTGTGTGCCATATCTGCGCTGTCTTACTGTAAACATACTGTATCTGCGCTGTCTTACTGTAAACATACTGTATCTGCGCTGTCTTACTGTAAACATACTGTATCTTTAGTGTGCGCCATATCTGCGCTGTCTTTAGTGTGCGCCATATCTGCGCTGTCTTACTGTAAACATACTGTATCTGCGCTGTCTTACTGTAAACATACTGTATCTGCGCCGTCTTTGCTGTGCATTGTATCTGCACTGACTTTAGTGTGCACCCACCATAAAGGCTCTGTCTTTAGCTTACACTATATTTACACTGAGTTACTGTACACCATATCTGCGCTGTCTTTACTATACACCATATCGACTCTGGCTCTTCTAGAAAGGTTATTTGTTGGTTATCCCTGCGATCAGCATACAATGGTGTACTTACTGGAGGTGACTGTGACCGGAGCGCCTCTATACTGATCATATCTGCATGTTCTCATAGTGTGAGCGGTCTGATAAGGGGGAAGATGTTGTATTGGATGTAAGTCTGTGTATCTATGGCCGGGTTTGGATGCTGTGATGTGGGGTTCATGTACTTGGCCGTTGTTCACCAGTCATGTCCTGCGCAGCGTGCGTCCACACCGGTCGCGGGCTCTACTAACCTTTGCTCTCTCTCCTGCTCTTTCTTATCTACACAAAATGGCACAAAGCTGAATATCAGGTTAATTGTGTGATATTTTTATCTATATCTATACTTGTGTATGTCTGCATGGCAACCACTATGGGCTACTTGAGATGAGCCTGTAACCCATTCATTGCTGGACAGATTAAAAATGTGCCAAGTAGGAGCCTGTTCAAAGCAGGAGGCCAAATTATTTGAGTGTTGTACGATCTTACAAGGCAGGTCCTGAGGCGGTAACATTTTACCCCTACTTGTAGGCTGTCACATAGCAGGACCTAATGTCGCAAGCCCTGGAGGAGCAGAGGATGGGAGTGGTAGTGGTAGTGGCTCTGGCTGCAACAGTTATTCACAGTGGCACTCCTCACACTGATGCTCCCTAGTGCCGGGCACCCTTTCTTCCGTCAGGGAGCATCCTGATATTGGGGCACTTGCCTGATGGTAGTTGGGGTGTCTTTGGTGTTGTGGGTTCAGTGCGGGTGCAAGGCAGGAGGTGATTATACAGTGACCTGGAGTCAGGAACCAAGCCAGCTGTACAAAATCAACCTCCCTCTTTACTAAAGTGCAGAATGGGAGTTGTTGTACATCCAAAGGTATCAAAACTATTCCAAACAATTCACAGTGCAAGTCTTCCCAGATTGCCATGTATGCCATAAGTAATAATGGAGGGTTGTAGTACTCCTCCTCTCTCTTTCACAAATTTTCTTTCTGCAGAATCTAAGGCTGGCAGTAAGGGTCTTGCGATGGAGTACAGAATTAAAGGGGTTTTCCGAAACTTTTTTCACTGATCACCGATCCTCTGGATAGGTCATCAGTAATTGATCAGTGGGGGTCTGACACTCAAGACTCCCACCTATCAGCTGTTTGAGAAGGTATTGGCGCTCGCATTAGCAGAGGATAGTTCATGAATTGCTTTTGAATAGCAGTGACTTTCTTGTTCAGAAATGATAAATCTCTGGAAACAAGGCCTAGTTTTTTTTGGAGAGAGCACATGTAGCTTCGCCTTGCTTCTTAACACACTACTAACTGAGCTAGGGGCAAACCTAAGTCCCTCTCAGCTTCCTGCAGGGGCAGAGTCAGGATAGTTAACCCTAACAGATCCATACAAAACTATACTGGATTGTACAATGCATTAAATAACGATATGATAACCATAATGATATAACATAACAATACCAGATTGCAGGTACCTTATTGTGGGGTACCACGCTAGTATCTCGCTGCTGCCCCCTTTTGGATTAGTGTATATAGAGAGCATGCTCTGCAGCGGTGCTTTGTGCTAGATACTACAGGTGAAACTAGAAAAATTTGAATATTGTGCAAAAGTTCATTTATTTCAGTAAAAGGTGAAACTAATATATGAGATAGACTCATTACATGCAAAGCGAGATATTTCAAGCATTTATTTGTTATAATTTAGATGATTATGGCTTAGGGTACTTTCACACTTGCGTTAAAGTTTTCTGGTATTGAGTTCTGTCCTAGGGGCTCAATACCGAAAAAAAAAATACGGTAATCAGTTTTATCTCAATGCATTCTGAATGGAGAGAAATCCGTTCAGTATGCATCAGGATGTCTTCAGTTCAGTCACTCTTACGGTATTTTCTCCGTCCAAAATTCCGAAACACTTGGCAGAATGCCGGATCTGGCATTATTTTCTATTGAAATGCATTAATGCCGGATCCGGCACCAAGTGTTCTGGCAAAACGGAGCTGGTTAAAAATGCAAAAAATAAATAAATACCGGATCCGTTTTTCCAGATGACACCGGAGAGACGGATCCGGTGTTTCAATGCATTTGTAAGACTAATCCGGATCAGTCTATAAATGCTTTCCGTTTGCACACGGATTTTCGGATCCTCACAATGCAAGTGTGAAAGTACCCTTACAGTTTATGAAAACCCCAAATTCACAAACTCAGAAAATTAGAATATTGTGAGAAGGTTCAATATTCTAGGCTTAAGGTCTCACACTCTAGTCAGCTAGTTAATCTATAACACCTGCAAAGGGTTCCCGAGCCTGTAAATTGTCTCTTATTCTGGTTCCGTAGGAATCACAATCATGGGGAGGACTGCTGCCCTGACACCAGGCTCGGACTGGCCCACAGGGGTGCAGGTGAATCCCACACTGGGCCCCTAGTCTTCCACCCGCTGCACAAGTGGCACATAACACTGGAGACTTACTGCACTACATACATAAATTCAATATACAGCACCTCCACCAGAACTGAGACGACTGCTCGCTATAGAGGAAAGCTGCCAGTGTCCTCTTCTCCCCAGGACCTACCTTCTCAAAGTTGCTGCAGGGACCCCCATATTCTATCATCTGTTAGCACCTTGCTGCTGTGTGAGCAGGCGATATATGAATGTATCTGTACAGTGGGCCCCCAAAATAAATTTCACTGGTGGGCCCTAGGCACCCCAGTCCGATACTGATTGACACCCTCCATAAGGAGGGAAAGCCTCAAAAGGTAATTGCAAAAGAGGTTGGATATTCTCAAAGTTATGTGGAAGGGACAAGTGTGGAAGACAAAGGTGCACGAGCAGCAGGGATGACCGCAGCCTAGAGAGGATTGTCATGAAAAGGCCATTCAGAAGTGTTGGGGACTTTCACAAGGAGAGGACTGGGGCTGGAGTTAGTGCATCAAGAGCCACCACACACAGACGGATCCTTGACATGGGCTTCAAATGTCGTATTCCTCTTGTCAAGCCTCTCCTGAACAACAAACAGAAGCAGTCAGAAGCGTCTTACTTTGGCTAAAGAAAAAAAATAACTGGTCTGTTGCTCAGTGATCCAAAGTCCTCTTCTCTGATGAGAGTAACTTTTGCATCTCATTTGGAAACCAAGGAGCTAGAGTCTGGAGAGGTACACAATGCAAGATGCTTGAAGTCCAGTGTGAAGTTTCCACAGTTTGATTTGGGCCATGTCATCTGCTGGTGTTGGTCCACTGTGCTTCATCTATTAAGTCCAGAGTTTTTTTTGCGGACCCCTTAAAATAAAAGGTTCCGCATACAGTCAATAAAATGGCACGGACACGGAAAGAAAATACGTTTGTGTGCAGGAGCCGTAATATTGAGGAATGTAAGCACATACAATTCTAAATTGTACTCTAGATACTCTGTTCTCTGGATACAGCCAGCAGTATAAAGAATGGAGGGTAACACCCTAATTGTCAGGGGCAGGCCTATAAATATATGCAGTACTCCTATACACAAGGCACGTTATGACAGGGTTAACCCTTTCCTGCACAGCACTATACTATCATACTGCTGCAAGTAGCGGGTTAGCGCTAAGTGCCATAAGAGTATGGTGCCATGGAGGGTCAGGAGCTGGTCCTGCGCCATCCCTATATTATACAGCGGGCACCCTGCTCTCGCTGCCGGATTGGAGTTTAACCCCTCAGATGCTGCTGTCAGTTTTTCGCTAGAGCTGGTCTTCCATTCGGCACTCACATGTATTAGTTTCTATGTAGATCATACTCAGTTACTTTATAGAATGCCACTATGACTGTGCAGTGTCTTACCACGGTCTGTCTTAGCACGGATGCATGCTGTGTTTTGTCTGTGTTCTCGGATCCATCACGCCCGTTATAGTCTATGGGTCCGTGAAAACCATGGATGCAACACGGATGCCATCTGTGTTTCGTCCTTGTTTCACGGATCATTTAGGCAGAGATGCTTTGAAAATTATTTTTCAGCTGTGCAGTGTCAGTGAAACATGGATGACACACGGACAGCAAAAAACAGACCCAACACGGATCCATCACTAACACCTTCACTGAGGCATCGCTGACTACTTTTTCACGGATTTGAGCACGGTCACGGATGTGTGAATGAAGCTTAAGATGCCGTTATATAATGCATTAGATGTGCTCCAAAATGTTGCTGTTACAACTCATGGTGCAAAAAAACAAGCCTTCATAGGAAAAAATAAGGTTATGGCTTTTGAAATGCAGATAAGAAAAAAACGCTGCATCCTTTAAATGGGTTGTGCAGCTTTTAACACTTTCAGTCCCCAGCAGCATGTTGTATCTGTTGTAACACTCATATCTGGTCCCTTCACTGGTCTTCTGATCGTGTAAACTTCTGGACGGAGAGGGTCACTTGTGCCGCTGCAGCCATTGACTGGCCTCAGCGGTGATGAGTCCCAACCAGCAACGACAGGGACAACATGCTGCAGGGCCTTTAAAAAAAAAAAGTCCCAAAAACTGGACAACCTTTTTCGGAGGGGAGAGTATAGTTCTATTATATATCCCACTCTGATCTCAATGCCAACATTTTTTCCTCCCCTTGACAACCCTTGTTTTGTTCTAAAATTCGGCTCCAACAAGGATATATTCGTGGCCCCAGATGTAACCATGACAACCAGAAAGAAACCCTCCATTCTTTACACTACTGGCTGCATTCAGAGGGTGGGAATATGGTGCAGAATAGAAACAAGGTTTATAAAAAGACGCTACTTCTTTCATCTAGTTTATAGCTGAAACCGGTTTCTTCTTCTAGGTCAGTCTGTCAGCTGCGTTTTGAATGTATCATCTCATGATAAATGGAAAAGTGCCCGAAAGCCAGTTGTGTCAATGAAGAGTTAATACGTTTTATAATATAGCATGTGATAATGCAGTAGCCCAGTGGGGTTATTGCAAAGGCTTAATTGATGTAATGTTATATCGCTAAGATATATTGTTATATTGCTGCGGTATATGGCACTGTATGGACAATTGATGGTTCAAATCCTGGCTCATTGTGTTAGGTTGTCAGGAGATGTACCTGGGTCTACCCCCTAGTTAGAGTTTCAGAGAACCTCCACCTCTGAGACTTTTACAGTCAAGCAAGCTAGTTTTTCATCAGAAGTTCTCCAGATAGAAGGAAAATAAAAGTTCCAGAATCTACAAGGCTGGAGTCAGAGAGCAAGGTTTTGTGCACGTTTATGGCATAAAGACTTTGCTGCTGTGAGAGGGTTTCTTACTCTGAAACGGTTTGACCAGCTGCATCTTACATCTGTACCCCTCAGCCAGGAATTTCAGAAGTAAGAGCTGTATTGCATGAACATGGTTCTGCTAAGGCGAGAGAGAGGAGTACTACAACCTCCATCATTGCTGCTGTCCATACGCTGCTATTGGGAAAAAATTGCTACTGCTACTTCTCTCATTTGGCACTTTATTTATTGCAACCAATTGGCCTAATTGCTGACTGCACCATCCACTGGCTACTTCACCTAATGCACCCAGACAAACGCATAACACTGAGGGTACCCCACCAAGCAGGAGCTCCAACTCCACGGAGTGCTCTAAGGGAAGTAGGGGCGTGCCCTCCAGTCAGTCCACGGCCCCAAGGAGCTCAGTTAGTTTAGTACTTGATCTGTTGATCTGGCTTAGTTTTCCTTCTGCCTGGTTGTGCCAGATCAAAAAATAGTAACTGCAGAGTTTTCCAGTCTAACATGTTAGGGGTTCTGTGCGACTTGGATACTGACCATGTATCCTCAGGATAGGTAATCAGTGTCAGATCAGTGGGAACCCGACAGCAATCCGATATTTCGGGCATCTGCTGGTGTTGGAAAATATGCAGTGAACGGAGCCGGAAGCAGGAGGCTCTGTCCCCTGTGTAGTGGTTAAATGGGGTACTGCAGCTCAGCTCCTATTCATGTGAAGCCACACAGCAGACAGGGCCTTCTGCTACCGGCTTCGTCCAGTGTATAGTTTCTGGGGCTTCTGCCCAAAATATCGGATTGGTGGGGGTGCTGAGTGTTGGACTCAAACCATCTGATATTTATGACTAGGGATGAGCAAACCTGAACTGCAAAGTTTGGGTTCGTGCCGAACTTTGCGAGTTCGGGGATCCAGGCCCGAACCCGGACCTTTTCACTAAAGTCAGAGTTCGGTGTTCAGGTGATTTTATTATTTTCAGTTATAACATGGTTATAGCGGAAAATTATAGCATTCTTAAGTCCGAATGCAAAATAATATGGCCATTTAGGGGTGTAAAAAAAACTACTCGCCTCATCCACTTGATCGCGCAGTGTCTTCAATCTTCTTTCAGCAGGACCTGAGGTGAGTGTTTTTTGTTTTGTTTTTTTACCCCTATATGGCCATATCATTTTGCATTCTGTCTTAAGAATGCTATTATTTTCCACTATAACCATGTTGTAATGGAAAACAATAAAGAGAAGTTCGGGTCTCCATTGACTTGAATGGGTTTTGGGCTCGGGGTCAAGTTCGGGTCCCGAACCCGAACTTTGACCTGAAGTTCGGCTGAACCCGGCAAACAACTACTTCCACTGGTTCGCTCATCCCTATATCTAAATTCCACAAAGCCTTTTTATTAGGTTGGGAGCTGTGTCCCATCTGCTCTGATGCCAAATTGTCATATGTTGTGCCTGGCTCAGGCATAAGATATAAATGACATGTGTGAATCTAGCGTTGGGGTTTAGTCACACGATGGAAATGCACGTCAGAATTCTGCTATGTTTTCCATTTGCACGCCCTTTGAATCTGCCCAAAAATTATCTGCATTCAGTGGGAATAATCCACATATGAACACCCGCTGTGGTTTCTGTTACAGTTCCCACGCTGAAAACTGCCAAGAATGGACATTCTTATCTTTTTTTTTTTTTCAGAATTCAATTTTTTTAAATATACTCACGTAAAAATTTGGGCCGTATGAACTATGCGGTGAATGCCTGTTAAAAAGAATTGGAAGTTTTTGTGACAACTCATTAGTCCTCGTCAAAATCTCACTGCCCTTACAGGGTGACATGCTCTGAACAGGCTCTGTACCTGCCCCATGTGTGAAGAAAAGTATGTGTGTATACAATGACATGAAAAAACTTGGGCACCTCTGGTCAGAATTTCTGTTACTCCAAGAGGCATAAAGTTAAAGATGACACATTCCCTTTGTATTTTAAGAAAAAACTATTTATGTTCATCTTTTACATTTTAAAAATAACAAAAAAAAAGCAAAACTTGGGCACCCTGCATGGTTAATACCTAGTAGCACCAACTTTTGGCAAGTATCACAGCTTGTAAACGCTTTTTGTAACCAACCAAGAGTCTTTCAGTTCTTCTTTGAGGGATTTTCATCCATTCTAGTACAGGAGCCCATCCCCATTCACTTCAGTGAAGCTGAGCTGCAGCTTGGTCATTTAAATGATGTACGGTGATGTCGCATGGCCTAGGATGAGACCACAGCGCTCACAGAGTTCTTAACAGCTGATCAGCGAGATTCGGGGTGATGGATCCCCACCAATCTGATATGGGGATAGGTCATCAATATAACTTACCAGATAACCCCCTTTAATTACATTTCAAACTGAGGATATGGCAACCTGAAAACACGTTGATATCTTCTTATAGCCTTCTCCTGCTTTGTGGGGCTCAACTATTTTCATTTTCAATGTGTTAGGCAACTGGTTAGAAGAACCCATGTCTGCTGTTTTTGGGAAAAGGTTAGAGGAGCCTGGGCATTTATAAAGCTTAGAAATCTGCATCACCTGGTTGAACTTGATGGACTTATGGATTTCCTTGGTTAAACTTGATGGACCTATGCTTTTTCTTCAACCGTAATAACTATGTAATGAATATAAAATCAAATATAGTGGCTCAACCTCCCAAGGAAGCAAGGGTTCGGTGCTCACCCACGGTCTACCCCTTTTCGGATCAAAAGGACGTGTATATATATATAGTAAAGGATGTGGGGGGCACTCAGCTATTTAGTGCCAAACGGACACAGATTGGTTCTTTAAAGAATAGTGAATGTAATCCTCAATACATAAGCAGAAAAATAAGCAGAAAAATAGGCATAAAAATATAGCAAATCATGCACGACTACAGGACGGGTAAAGTACCGCTAATACAAAGTGCAAAGAACTAATCCATCTTACTAATCATCTGCTATATTTATGGAATACGATTTTTTGCTACTTTCTCCATTACACCGCTAACCTGATGGAAACATCATGAGTCGTATCCAATACTACCGCCTTAGATCTAGTGCGCGATACCCACCTACATAGAGATACAGATATTCAGCTTTCTCCGTTTTGGACCAGCAGAGATAGGTAATTGGGGATTCACCTAGTACGGACAATAGAACCATCAGGCTGATGAATATAACTATTTTCTCCCTTCTTTTCACAAGAACGTTCATTGTTCCATTTGGTTTTATTTGTTTTATTACCTTTTTTTCAGCATTTATACTAACATTTATATTATATAGCTGATATGTTATGTAGGATTCTCTCTATTTTTATGCCTATTTTTATGCTTATGTATTGAGGATTAAATTCGGTATTCTTTAAAGAACCAATCTGTGTCCATTTGGCGCCAAATAGCTGAGTGCCCCCCACATCCTTTACTATGTAACATGGCCTTTCCTAATGATGATTGTGACCAAGGCTTAAACCTAACGAGCTCTGTAAGTTCCTCGGTAAATGTTATCTGAGCGCTCAAATCTCCTTGGGTTCCCTTACTTTTGCAAGGTACTCCTTTCCTTTCTTCACTCTAAAATTGTATATTACCCAAAAAATACACTGATATTGCTTAAAATGTTGTAAAGTGTTTTTCATCTTCTATGCCTTTTGGAGATCATTTCTTCCTCAACTTGCTTAACAATTCTTCACAGTGGACAGTAATTTTGACCAGGGGTACCCCGACATTTGCATGCCAGAGACAATCCATATACTCTGGGGACAGCAGGGGTGTGTATAACTATACAATCCATGGGAGCTGTTGTGTGCACTGATCTGAGTCTTGCATGTTTTATGTGTGTGCACCAGAGGCGGGAGCTGTGTGTGTTGTGAGGTATCCGGCCGTATTATAACGCTCTCATTTTTGTCTTGACTCTGACCTGCATTTCTGTTTTCTCCATCAGACACAAGATGACGGGGACCCATCAAAGGCACCGTGGTTCAAAGGCGACGGGTGAGCTCTCTTTATTATTCTGTTTGTACTGTTTGTGTTGTGCGGCCTCTTAATATTTTTCGATGATCAGTGAGAATAATTGATTTATTACACAATAGAGGACAGATGAGGCGCTCGGCACATCACAGCCAGAGGCCACTAAATATAAGGAGATAGACTGGATGCGTAATGTAGACGCCCTTCATAGTGTATGCTGTGCATATGCATGTAGATATATATATAGGTATTAATGGTATTGTTTCCATAAGAGAAATGTAGATGAGTGACTCACGGGAGCAGGAGGCGTCAGAAGTTATTTTTACCCAGTAAATCTGATTTCATGGAGATTTATTCTTCAAGGCAAGAGGCTGGAGCCCCTGGTACCAAGATCAGTGATGTCACACGGAGAAGCATTACCTCCACCCCCGGTATCAGTTGCAGTAGTATGACATTGCACTGCATGCATTAAAATCATACAACCGCTTCCTTTACATTGATGGCCTATTCTCAGTATAGGCCATCGATATTTGATCAACGGAAGTCCAGCAGCCTGCACCTCTAAAGATCAGTTGTTGAATAGTAGCTCCAGCACTGGACACTGTTCTGCTCGGTCCATTGTGTAGTCGACTGGGCTGGTTACTGCAGCATTCACTTTCATGGAAACCAGCTCCATTCTCTACACATTGGATGCTGCTGTGTAGTTCTAGTGCTGGAGTTAAGGCTGATCGGCGAGAGTACAAGGTGACGGACCCCCAGTGATCAAATAATGATGGGCAATACTGAGGATAAGTCATGCAAATAAAAGTATTGAAAAACTCCCTTAGAGGGATTTTTAAGGAATTTCAGGTTGAGGGCCTATTTTCAGGATAATTAATCAATATGGTATTGGAGGGGTTTAAACTCCTGGAACCCTAGCTGATCATCTGCTTGAGGAGGCCATGGTGCTCTGGGGAGCACTGCGGCCTCCATGCAGCTTATCAAGCACAGCGTTGTCCATTGGATAACGGGTGTGCTTGGTATCGCCGCTCAACTCATTCACTTGAATGGGACCGAGCTGCCCCTAGGCCATGTGACTGATGAATGTGACATCACTAGGAAGAACTGCAGCACTGCAACCTCTTCATACAGCTGATCGGCTGGAGTCGGATCCACACCAATCAGATATTGATGACCTATTCTGAGCATAGGACATCAATATGAAAATCCCGGAAAAAAAACTCTGATTCTGGTGGACATTGGGTTGTAGTTGGTACGATGACCCTCAAGTATGGGTGCTGGCATGCAGTTACGGCCGCTGTACCCTCTATTGTTGCTTCAGTGGATAAAAGTCGAGCTTCTGATACAGCTATAGATGTCATTAGAAAGATGCTACCGTACACTGTGCTATTAGTGAGGTCTATGTATGACCGTATGCAGTAAGAGCTCCTTAGTGCTGACGGCAGGAAGACAGAACATTATGTCTCTGCAGGGGATTTGGAGCTCCTGTATCAGAAAAATGGAGTTCTGACCACTATAAAGATATATCAAGAAATGGATCCACACAATTTTTCTTTAAAGTTAAGGAAACATTTATTGAACTCAAAGTATAGCAAGTGAAAAAAAATAGAGGCCGTCACTTCTGCAATATGAGACCTCTAAGGTCATGGTGCTTATGTGTCCAACTTGAGGCGTTCTTGTGTTGGTAACGGATCTGTTAACAAGGCTCAGGGGTGATTGTTTAATGAGCCTCGTGTCTTTGAGGTATTGGCTTGTGGCCTATAACACATAGGGACAACCATTAAGAAGGGTCTCTGATGATTGGGCCCTCTTCAGCGACCATTGGTACCTTGAGCTACTGAGGGGTGTTTTGGGGCTTCTGTGGTGGCTTACAGTTCCTTAGGTGGATATTCAGCGTCTCTCTTATCTCTTGGGGGCCTTTTAAAGGGAACTCCTGATGTTGAATTATCTTGAGGGCTATCATTTCGGTGTCTTGCTGAACTCTTGTTTTCTTGGGCCCTCTTGGTTTGCCTACGATGTAGTGGGAGGCTAACTGATGGTCTCTGATGTCGTGGGAGACCAGCGATATCTTATGGCCCTTATTTCTCTTCTTGCTGCCCCGTAAGACAGCTAAAAAGAGAGTTTGTAAATCTTCTCAGCCCTTGTCTCAGCCATTCCAAAGACCCTCTTTTAAGTTACATTGTACTTTCAAAGATCCTTTCAGCACGGCTGGGGTCTTCAGCTGCTTCCTGATGTTCAGCGCAGCGTTCTTCCATCCAGCCGTCTACATCTAACGATGAAACATCATAGAGGATGTCATCATCCTCTGGATCATAATATTTAGGTGGCAGCTCACCATCTGAGGAATCGGAGTCTTGTTCCTCAGTAGAATCCTCCACAATGCCTGGAGATGTCGATCTGCTGCTGCATGATGGTGCACGAATGTGTCTCACAATTTCACTTTCAGAGTTATTCCAGTAAGAAAAGGGTGTCAGCTCATCATCAGAGGCATTTACATCTACCTCCTCCTCAGCCGAATACACCATGAAATCTGGAGATGTCAATCTGATGTCCTCCAATGGTTCTTGAATGTAACTGACAATCTGAGTGCTCTGCCAGTAGGAAATGGTCTCCAGTCCAAATCCATTATACAATATCGCCGTGTAAGTGAAGTAATCCATCGCGTAATCCATGTGCTGTAGAGAGAACACATTGTGGGAATCATTAACATAATCATCTTGTAAGATATGGAAGTTATCAATATGACCGATATGAAACGAGAGAAGGTCTAGTCCTGATGATCCTCATCCATGACCATGTTAGGAATCATGTAGAAAATCCAATACTACATGTAGAAAGTAATAGCTAATAACGTGACTACAGAGGATCAGAGATCAGGAGGACATTGCTGCCCCCTCCCTATCAATGATCTCTGGTAAAGGACCGGCCTAAAGCTGAGAAATAATAAGAATGGAGGTGTAAGAGGAAGCGCCCGCTGATGGTCCTCACAGGGAAGAGTCCAGTGGAAGAATGGGATGAGAAACTGATCAGATAGACGACATAATATGGAGAGAAGAGACATACAGTCTACTTACCGCCATTCCAGGTGAGAAATTGCACTTACTGTATGAAGAAGAGAAGGAAAGTAGAACTTCTGCTGATTGTGATGTCATAACTGAGTAGAATCTGCATTATCACCTCAGCAGCAGGGGATTTCATGTTGACATATCTGGAAATAATATCCATAAATATCCGTGTGAGTAGAAATATGAGCCTTTCTACATAGATGCCGCTCGTCTCTTCTACCAGACAAGTGTCTGTCGCAGATCTCCTGTAACAGCAGATGTCATAAAAGTCTGATAGTTGCAGATCCCACCTCTAGTACCTGCTTCTATCTCAAAAATGGGTCCCAGGAAATGGATAGTGTCACTGTTTTCCGGTCTGTGTTGCCCCCATAATGTTACCCTGTTATGCTGTCTGTGGAGCGACCATAATAGCCATCCTATACCTCTGTCCGATGACCCCATAACCAGCCATGTAGCTCCAGCTCGTATGTCGTGTTGTGCGGTGTGCGGAGGAGAAGCAGTGATGACTGTAATCATGTCCTGCCTATCATTATATTTATTATATCACATTATTAATGAGGACTGGTGCAATCTGCAGGTTAATTATTACACTTCATGTGTCTTCATTGTTTGCAGAAGGTCTCATTTATGATTCTTACACTGTGGAGTCGCAATAAGTTACTGGTGTAATTTCTTTTCTTGTGTCTAAGAGCCATAAGTGCTAATGAAGAATTCCCCCAATTATAGATGACACTATCCACTACCAAAATATTAATTGGTCGGGATGGTCCTCTTTTAGGCTGGTGCTCCACAGCGTCATGCGTCACATCAACGATTGTCGATGGCGTCGCAGTGCAACATGTGACAGTCACAAAAAATCCAGACCTGATGGATTTTGTGCCTCGGGTCGTGTGAAACTTTTAATTCATTGACTTTAATGTAAGTTGCATGCAACGTGAAACTATCCGGCAACTTTTTTGTCACTTGGCTCTGTTATTACAGACAAATCACCGCTCTGAAATATTCGTACGATGGCAAGTTGCAGACGAACATAGTTATCACACATAGGTTTTGTCGTGTGACTTTTCTGCGACACATGTCACTGTGTAGCCCCCAGCCTTGAGCTACGTTCACACGAAATGGCCATGAAAAACATATACATTTAGTCTTTCATGGCTATTTTTTAACAATTTATGCATCCATTTTCTCTCTGTCTGGCCCTTTTCAATGGCAGGTTTTGCATTTTTTTTTTTATGGCCATTAAATGCATCCATTAAAAAATGATAATATTCCTTGACATCAATTGGTTCTAAAAACTACCGTGTGACAACCACTACAACGTTATGTTGTATGAATGGAGCCTTGACTTCCGATCCCATCAGCCTGATGATCTGGCTGATAGGATCGGAATGTTTCTGTCACGATGAAGGGCAGGTCGGCTGTACTGTCTATCTATGCTGATATCATTTGCATCATAAGTTTACATTATGGTACTTTCTCTCTCTACAGACACTTTGCAGCCTCTTAAGTCCTTCTGCATTTCCCAGAATGAGGGGGTGCAGAAACCTTAGCTATGGGTGGCCAGTCCATCACAAAGTATGGAGTGATGGGATAGCAATATTCCTTTCTATAACAGCAAAGCCTTTCTGCCATTGACGAGCACAGCACCTTCCTGTCTGAGACCAGTGCATGGCCTTGTGAGTTCTAGACCTTCTTAGATATCTGGTGTCTCCTTCTCTCTGGAGCTCTTCATGGTAGAGTTACTACCAGGGCAATTGTAGACTCGGAGAGTAGGGTTCTCTGAACTTGGCTTAGCTATGCAGGAGCTGAACACATCTTCTCCCTTGCACTGTTCAGACTGGACTCCCTCAACACTAACTAGTTAGGGGGCAGCCCTACTCCATCTCCTGACAACCTAAAACTATTTGCCAAGTTGGTAACCTTATAATGTCTATACAATGACATTTAGTGCATGTACATAGCAGAGCACGACATTTAATTAAACTTAGCATTGAATCTGTCAGTTGTAATTAACCCTTTGCAGTAGTCCTTCTGGGGTGCTGCACTTTGCTTACTATGCTTACATTGATTTCAATGGGGCTGTGTACATGAGTGTTGTTTTTCACGCATCAGTTCTGCGTTCTGTGAGAATCGCAGCATGTTCTATATTCTGCGTTTTTCACGCAACCCTTGCTCTATAAAAGTGAATGGGGCTTCAGTGAAAAACACCTTGCATCCGGATACAATGCATTTTTCACTGGTGGTTGGTATTTGTTGTTTGTAAGTCTTCAGTTTTGTTTTTTGTTTTTTTTTTTCAAAACTGATTGCACCCATGCGGAAAACACTGAATGCAATTGCAGACAAAATTGACTGAACTTGCTTGCGAAATGATGCAAGATTCACTGAGCGCACCCTGAACGCATCTTGAGCCAATGTGTATTGTTCGTCTTAAAGAGGCCTTAGAGGACATTAGTATTGTGTGGATGGCATTAGGGGGATGCTTTTGTAGGGTTTCTGTGTACAGGGCACTATCTGGGTATTCTTATTTACTGGGGAGCAATAAGGGGCATTTTTTGCCAATTGAGAGCACCAAAGGGACACTGTTAATGTGTGGTGGTGGTATGGAAACACTTTTAAAGTGACTGGGCACGATTAATGTGTAGGGCACAAAGACAGGCCCCTAGGCATGTTTGGAACCTTTTGGGTTGTTATCTATTACTTTTGGTGCAACCTTAGTTATGACACTTAGACTTTTTGTGCACCACTTTAATACAGGACAGGGTCAAGTGGCAACAGTCACAGTAAAATAGGAAGCAACCGGTTGGTACTGTTTAATGGGTGTCAGGATGGAAAGTTGTGTAGAGGGTAAGAATTAGGTGCATTTTTCACTGGTGGTTGGTATTTGTTGTTTGTAAGTCTTCAGTTTACTGGAAAAATGATTTGCCAAATGTGTGGGCAGCAAAGATAAGTTATGGTCTGGAGAAGTCTTCATTGAGGTCTGAGTCAGATGGAGAAGAAAAGGAAAGTGAAGGACTCTGATCAGAGAACTTGTCTCCTGTAATCACTGAATATAAGTGCTGTAATTACTTATGTGATGTGCACAGCTGCTATATACCACTCTATGTTCACTGTACAGTGGTGATGTTGGCTTTTGCATAGTGTGTTTTAGTCAGTAAGTGTGAGATGATATTATCCATACACTGTGTGGTGGTGGTAATACATGGTCATGATGGGGTGGTAGGATTTGGCTCTTGTATAGTGGTATCACATGTAATGGTATGTTATTTCAGGGTCAAGTATAATGTAGTGTAGCCTAGAAATGATGCCATCCCACTATATTACTTTTATGTGCCCCTTAAGGGCTCATGCACATGAACGTGCACCCACAGTCTGCAGAAGTGGACCCATTCACATGAATGGGGTCCGCATCCGGCAGCCCGTACATGCACTACTTTTTTGTGGTGCAGAGGCACTGACAGAAAACCCACAGAAGCACTCCGTAGTGCTTCCATAGGATTCTGATCCATACATACGTTCTGCACCGTATGATTCAGATTGTGGACCCATTAAATTGAATGGGTCCGCATCTGTGATATGGTGCGAACATGGCCGGTGCCCGTATATTGTGGACCCGCTGTTTGTGGGCCGCAATACAAGCACTGCCTGGCAACGGCCGTGTGCATGAGCCCTAAAGGGGTCCTCTCACTTCAGCAAATAACATTTATCATGTAGAGAAAATGAATACAAGGCACTTACTAATGTATTGTGATTGTCCATATTACCTCCCTTGCTGGCTGGATTCATTTTTCCATCACATTATATGCTGCTTGTTTCCATGGTTACGACCACCATGCAATCCAGCAGTGGTGGTTATGGTGTCACACTATAGAGAAAAAGCGTCTACCTCTCTGGCCGGGACCATGAGAACGCACTTAGGATGGCGCTTTATCCTATAGTGTGCAAGCACATGGGAAAAACATGGAAACAAGCAGCTTATCATGTGATGGAAATATGAATCCAGCCAGCAAAGGAAGCAATATGGATAATATTGATACATAAGTGGCTTGTATTGACTTTCTTTGCATAATAAATGCTATTTGCTGAAGTGAGAGGACCTCTTTAGGGTACTGTATCCTCGTATAAATGTATGTGATGACTTTAACCGGATGAAGAGTTGGGCACAGAAGATGTTATGGACAACGGGCTCCTGCTGCAACGGCAGGGATCTTAGGAGTTGCTGATCTCTGCTATTTAACCACTTACATGCCACAGACATGTAATGATCTTGCAAAATAAGTCTGCTTCAGTCCTGGGGGAGGAGGGGAGTGGGAGGCACAGTGTTGTCACCCAGGTACACTCCCAACACGAAATCGGAAATTACCTACACAATGTGGGGGAGGAATGTATAATAAAACTTAACGTTTACTAGGTATACAATAAAAAGATACAAAACATCAAAACGAACCAACGGGGGTTATTCTAAAAGCTATACCCCCATACTTGTAAGAAAAATGTCACCCGTTGATAAACAGGTGTTAGTAGTTCACAATATGTAATAGAACAGTCTTACCGGATCCTGTAGAAAACTTTGGTATTGGTCCAGTACTGGGATAGGGACAGGGAACCATTTGGTTCTGTGGGGGGTCCTGGTGTCCGTGCAGTAGTGGTATAGTTTAAGCCAGGAGGATTCTATCCCTATTTCACCCTATATATGACGAAGGGATGCATCTATTAAACTCTGACTATCTACACAGAGCACCCCCCGAGAAGGGCAACCTGCCCTAGTCCCTGATAGTCACTCTCAACGTAACACATTTCTGTCCAATTGACTCGTCGGGGGATGAAGTTCAGAGACTAAAACAATTATTCTAGGCCACACTACATAGATAACTAGGACATTTTTGCCAGCTCCTAAAAAAAAAGGAGGAGCAGCATGCCCGCCAGTGGGATTGGGTGTTCAGGTGGCATGCCCCTGAGTTATGTACTGCCGCCAGTGGGATCAGGAGTGCAAAAGCCGCTTCAGTTTTGGGGTCTTTTAGAATAACCCCCCTTTGATTTGTTTTGATGTTTTGTATCTGCACAACTTTTTATTGTATACCTAGTAAAAGCTAAGTTTTATTATTCATTCCCCCTCCACGTTGTGTAGGTAATTTATGATTTGGTAGAGGCAGGAAGGCAGTGCTATCTGTCTGTGTAATAGTTATGGGCCCTAACCTTATCCATTATACATCCCTATCCCCATTGGAGCCGAGCTTTTAGCTCAGTCATCTTTTCTCAAAAAAATGAAAACACTAGGTTTTCTGCACGGAATATATTATTGTCTAGTTCTAGGAAAAATACCTTAGACTTAGCGGTCTGTAAAAATGGAGATGATGTCGGTGTGCATTCCGTATTTAGCGGAACGGAACAGCCGACCCCTAATAGTTGGTCCCATGTTCATTTATGTTCGCAAATAAGCCTCTAGAGGCAACGGGGATGTTGCTGTTAGGCCCCTTTCACACGGGCGAGTTTTCCGCGCGGGTTCAATTCGTGAGGTGGACGCATTGCACCCGCACTTAATCCGGACCCATTCATTTTTATGGGGCTGTGCACATGAGTGGTGATTTTTTTACGCATCACTTTTGCGTTGCGTGAAAATCGCAGCATGCTCTATATTTTGCGTTTTTTCTCGCAACGCAAGCCCCATAGAAGTGAATGGGTCTGCGGGAAAATCGCAAGCAAGTGAGGATGCAGTGCGATTTTCCCGCATGGTTGCTAAGCGACGGACCAGATCCAATGTGATTGGACCATGTGATGTGACGTCATCACAGGTCCTTTAGAATACAGCTGAAGCTTGAAGACAGAAGAGAGATCGCCAACTATGCGATCAAGTGGCTAAGGTAAGTTATGTTTTATTATTTTTAACCCCTTTCTCTTCATTTTACTAAGCATTCTTTATTGAGAATGCTATTATTTTCCCTTATAACCATGTTATAAGGGAAAATAATCAATTCTCCAGAATACTCAACCCGAAACCTGACTTCAGTGATGAAGTTCGGGTCTGGGTACCATACATGGCGATTTTTCCAACGCGCGTGCAAAACGCATTACAAATGTTTGCCCAGGCGCGGAAAAATCGCGCATATTCCCGCAACGCACCCGCATCCTATCCGGGCGTCAAACATGACGCCCGTGTGAAAGAGGCCTTACACCGAGAGGCTCTACTCTCTCTACAGTAGGTGCACTTCTTTACTTTGATTGACAAGGCCAGGCTTGATAATGTTTTCACTGCCTGGCCCTATTAATCAAAGTGGAGTGGGTGCGGCAGTTGCAACCCCTGAACCTGTATTGATGTTCCAGTGTAGATAAGGCTGAGGATGTGGTTAGAATGACCTTACTTGCTATTAGTGTGGTCTGTGTATAACAGTATGCAGTAAGCGCCCCCTAGTTGTGACTGTATGCAGGCAAAATATTTTATATCCTGCCCATGTTTATGCCAGAGATTTTGAGATCTGCATTAGAAATAACTATTTCCAGCCACTGTAAAGAAATGAATATGCACAGGTTTTCAGTTAAGAAATTGTTTATTGATCTCAAAATATAACAAGAAAAAAGAGTCCCCCGATGTTTGGAAAGAGAAAATTTTATGTCTTTGAGAGGTTTTGGACACCTCCAATCTTTGTGGCCTTTAGGAGGCCTCTGAAATTGCTGTGGGCTTCCTGATGGGGGATACCTACAATGTATTTGTGGTTCCCTGATGTCCTTGCGTTCAGTTTGAGGCCTTCTGGGTTTGTTAACTGATCTCTTAAGAAGGCCTATGTGATGTTCTCTGATGCTTGGGTTATCTTAAAGCCACTGATCTCCTGAGGGATTTCAATGTTGTGTGACCACTGTGGTGAATTCCAGTGTCTTTCGTAAATATTCTTATTTCTTGGTGGGCTGTGATATATCTGGATTATTTTGAGGGGCATCATTTTGGGTGTCTAGCTGGGCCTCCGTGTTCTTTAGCAGTCTGGGTTTGCCTCTGATGTAGTGGGAGGCTTTATGATGGCCTCCGATGTCATTTGAGGCCGGCAACTTCTTAGGCCCCTTATTCCTCTTCTTCCTTCCCCCTGAGGCAGCTAAAAAGAGAGTTGGTAAATCTTTTCATGCCATGTCTCAGCCATTCCAAAGACCATGTCCTTGGTTGTTTCTTTCCACTGATCCCATCAGCACGGCTGGTGTCTTCAGCTGCTTCCCGATCTTCACTGCTGCGTTCTTCCATCCAGCCGTCCACATCTAATGATGAAACATCATAGAGGATCTCTTCGTCCTCTGAAGCATGATATTTAGGTGGCAGCTCATCATCTGAGGAATCGGAGTCTTGTTCCTCAGTAGAATCCTCCACAATGCCTGGAGATGTCGATCTGCTGCTGCATGATGGTGCTCGAATGTGTCTCACAATTTCACATTCAGAGTTATTCCAGTAAGAAAAGGGTGTCAGCTCATCATCAGAGGCATTTACATCTACCTCCTCCTCAGCCGAATACACCATGAAATCTGGAGATGTCAATCTGATGTCCTCAAATGGTGCTTGAATGTAATCTACAATGTGACTGCTCTGCCAGTAGCGCATAGTTTCAAATCCAAATCCATTATAAGATATCGCCGTGTAAGTGAAGTAATCCATCTCGTAATCCATGTGCTGTAGAGAGAACACATTGTGGGAATCATTAACATAATCATCTTCTTGTAAGATATGGAAGTTATCAACATGACAGATATGAAACGAGAGAAGGTCTAGCCCTGATGATCCTTATCCATGACCATGTTATAAATCATGTAGAAAATCCAATACTACATGTAGAAAGTAATAGCTAATAACGTGACTACAGAGGATCAGAGATCAGGAGGACATTGCTGCCCCCTCCCTATCAATGATCTCTGGTAAAGGACCGGCCTAAAGCTGAGAAATAATAAGAATGGAGGTGTAAGAGGAAGCGTCCACTGATGGTCCTCACAGGGAAGAGTCCAGTGGAAGAATGGGATGAGAAACTGATCAGATAGACTACATAATATGGAGAGAAGAGACATACAGTCTACTTACCGCCATTCCAGGTGAGAAACGACACTTACTGTATGAAGAAGAGAAGGAAAGTAGAACTTCTGCTGATTGTGATGTCATAACTGAGTAGAATCTGCATTATCACCTCAGCAGCAGGGGATTTCATGTTGAAATATCTGGAAATAATATCCATATGAATGTCACATTCGTATGGGTAAAAATATTAACCTGCCTACATTAATACGGACAAGTGTCTGTCATAGATTGCCTTTAAAGACCTGTTTCCATCTGGGAGATTTATGGCCTATTTAGAGAAAGTCCATTTGAGTCAAAACCCACCTCTTGGATCCATTTTCAAACTCATGAACGGGGCCCTTTCCTATAGCTTCCATGAGTGGAGAGGTGGGCCACCCTACTTTCACTTCTTTGGGAGTTCCAAAAATAGTCAAGCACGCTTTCTAAGCTATTTTTTAGAACACCCATAGAAGTGAATGGAGAGAGCTGGGTATGTGTGCCCACCTCTCCATTCACGGCGGCCTTGAGAACAGGTCCCAGTTCGGTCACAGAGGAGACATCTGCACTGATCGCACCTTATGCCAATTCACGGGGTTATGCCATAAATTTCCCAGATAGGAGTAGCCCTTTAAATACCCTCTGACAAGGTTTATGAACCGCAACAAAGTGAATTATGCGTACATGTGCCACAGCTGCCACGGAACATCATTTGTCACATCTGACGTACTATGGACTTTTTTAGCTCAGTCAGTTGATGGTTCACAGGAGCTTCTCACTTTTTTCTTTAAAAAAAAAAACAAAAACTGAAAACACAAAACTATAAATCAGCAGATAAAGTGTTACATAGGATAACGTTTCACTTACCACAAATTATTAACCCCTTTTTGCCTTTTTCAGCCCTAATGACCAAAATGTTCTTTTATTTTTCTAATTGTTGCATTCGAAAAGCCATAAGCTTTTTATTTTGTTGCAGCGGTATGACGGATTGATTGTTAGCGGGCCGAGTTTTTGTTAATGGCAACATTTTAGGGAACATTTTACTTTTTAAACAACTTTTATTACTTTATTTGGGGAGCATAGAGAAAACACATTTCTGCCTTTGTTTTAATTTTTTTTTTGCATTTTACATTTTTGACGATCACTGTGCAAGAACGATTGCCATATCAAACCATTGCTCTCCTCCCTCTGTAAACAACCCACAGTCACTCATTTCTGTTGTGTTTGCATGACCGGAATACACCTGTCAGTCTAGTCCTTCTGGGTGGGTAGAAATCCAGCTGACGCGTTACTTGTTTCAAGCTCATTTTTCTCTGAAGTGTCACTGCATTTTACAGTTCAACATAGTTTTGAAACATGAAACTTTGGACAAATTCCCTTTCATTTCTGTGATGACATTTTTTACGTGCAGACTGTGCTGGCTGTTTCTACATCATTTAGAATTAGAAACCGGGAGGAAGTACTATCTACGACTACATAATTTACAGGGAGGCAGTACTATTTACATTTTTTTTTTAGAGAGAGAGAGACAGGAGGTCTACATCATTTACATCTACAGGGAGTGCAGAATTATTAGGCAAGTATTTTTGAGGATTAATTTTATTATTGAACAACAACCATGTTCTCAATGAACCCAAAAAAACTCATCAATATCAAAGCTGAATATTTTTGGAAGTAGTTTTTAGTTTGTTTTTAGTTTTAGCTATTTTAGGGGGATATCTGTGTGTGCAGGTTACTATTACTGTGCATAATTATTAGGCAACTTAACAAAAAACAAATATATACCCATTTCAATTATTTATTTTTACCAGTGAAACCAATATAACATCTCAACATTCACAAATATACATTTCTGACATTCAAAAACAAAAACAAATCAGTGACCAATATAGCCACCTTTCTTTGCAAGGACACTCAAAAGCCTGCCATCCATGGATTCTGTCAGTGTTTTGATCTGTTCACCATCAACATTGCGTGCAGCAGCAACCACAGCCTCCCAGACACTGTTCAGAGAGGTGTACTGTTTTCCCTCCTTGTAAATCTCACATTTGATGATAGACCACAGGTTCTCAATGGGGTTCAGATCAGGTGAACAAGGAGGCCATGTCATTAGATTTTCTTCTTTTATACCCTTTCTTGCCAGCCACGCTGTGGAGTACTCGGACGCGTGTCATGGAGCATTGTCCTGCATGAAAATCATGTTTTTCTTGAAGGATGCAGACTTCTTCCTGTACCACTGCTTGAAGAAGGTGTCTTCCAGAAACTGGCAGTAGGACTGGGAGTTGAGCTTGACTCCATCCCCAGCCCAAACCAGTACTCCACCTCCACCTTGCTGGCGTCTGAGTCGGACTGGAGCTCTCTGCCCTTTACCAAACCAGCCACGGGCCCATCCATCTGGCCCATCAAGACTCACTCTCATTTCATCAGTCCATAAAACCTTAGAAAAATCAGTCTTGAGATATTTCTTGGCCCAGTCTTGACGTTTCAGCTTGTGTGTCTTGTTCAGTGGTGGTCGTCTTTCAGCCTTTCTTACCTTGGCCATGTCTCTGAGTATTGCACACCTTGTGCTTTTGGGCACTCCAGTGATGTTGCAGCTCTGAAATATGGCCAAACTGGTGGCAAGTGGCATCTTGGCAGCTGCACGCTTGACTTTTCTCAGTTCATGGGCAGTTACTTTGCGCCTTGGTTTTTCCACACGCATCTTGCGACCCTGTTGACTATTTTGAATAAAACGCTTGATTGTTCGATGATCACGCTTCAGAAGCTTTGCAATTTTAAGAGTGCTGCATCCCTCTGCAAGATATCTCACTATTTTTGACTTTTCTGAGCCTGTCAAGTCCTTCTTTTGACCCATTTTGCCAAAGGAAAGGAAGTTGCCTAATAATTATGCACACCTGATATAGGGTGTTGATGTCATTAGACCACACCCCTTCTCATTACAGAGATGCACATCACCTAATATGCCTAATTGGTAGTAGGCTTTCGAGCCTATACAGCTTGGAGTAAGACAACATGCATAAAGAGGATGATGTGGTCAAAATACTCATTTGCCTAATAATTCTGCACTCCCTGTAGAAACAGGGAGACAGTACTATCTGTGTCTACGTAATTTACAGGGAGGCAGTACTATTTACATTATTTTTTTAGAGAGAGAGACAGGAGGTCTACATCATTTACATCTAGAAACAGGGAGGCAGTACTATCTGTCCCTTTATCATTCACAGAGAGATACAGGGAGGCAGTACTATCTGTCCCTTTATCATTCACAGAGAGATACAGGGAGGCAGTACTATCTGTCCCTTTATCATTCACAGAGAGATACAGTGAGGCAGTACTATCTGTCCCTTTATCATTCACAGAGAGATACAGGGAGGCAGTACTATCTGTCCCTTTATCATTCACAGAGAGATACAGGGATGCAGTACTATCTGTATCTCTATCATTTATTGCAAGATTACCAATAAAGACCTCACAAAATCATATGAGCATTTTTGGTCCTAGCTCAAAGAACTGCATATCCTATAGTATATAGGCCCTATACTAATACACCAATAGCCCAGACTAATACAAAAATATCAGCAAATGAATAATAGGATATGTATGTTTATTGAAATACACCACTGCAAAAAAAACTTTGAGCAAGATGGAACAGACCCAATAATATTACTAGAGACATAGAACAACCACTGTAAAGCCGGACACTCGACCATAGATATTATATAATATTTTTGAGAGAGAAAGGGAAGCAGTTCTATCAGTGCTTACATAATTTACAGAGAGACAGTTAGGCAGTGCTATCTGTGCCAACCTTATTCAGAGAGACAGGAAGGCAGTACTATCTGTACTTGCATCATTTAAAGAGAGAGACGGAGAGGCAGTAATATCTGTACCAACATCATTTACAGAGATGGGAGGCAGTACTATCTGTGCCTACATTTAAAGAGAGAGACGGGGCAGTACTGTATGTACCTACATCATTTACAAAGAGAGACGGGGCAGTACTATCTGTACCTACATAATTTACAGGGAGAGACAAGGAGGCAGCACTATCTGTACATAAATCATTTACAGGGAGGCAGTACTCTCTGTGCTTACATCATTTACAGAGAGTGAGAGAAGGAGGGAGTGAGTACTATCTTTGCCAACATTATTCAGAGAGACAGGGAGGCAGTACTATCTGTACCTACATCATTTACAGGGAGGCAGTACTGTCTGTGCCTACATCATTTACAGAGAGACAGGGAGGCAGTACTATCTGTACCTACATTATTTACAGAGAGACAGGGAGGCAGTGCTATCTGTACCTACATTATTTACAGAGAGACAGGGAGGCAGTACTATCTGTACCTACATCATTTACAGAGAGACAGGGAGGCAGTACTATCTGTGCCTACATCATTTATAGAGAGACAGGGAGGCAGTACTATCTGTACCTACATCATTTACAGAGAGACAGGGAGGCAGTACTGTCTGTACCTACATCATTTACAGAGAGACAGGGAGGCAGTACTATCTGTACCTACATCATTTACAGAGACACAGGGAGGCAGTACTATCTGTACCTACATCATTTACAGAGAGACAGGGAGGCAGTACTATCTGTACCTACATCATTTACAGAGAGACAGGGAGGCAGTACTGTCTGTGCCTACATCATTTACAGAGAGACAGGGAGGCAGTACTGTCTGTGCCTACATCATTTACAGAGAGACAGGGAGGCAGTACTATCTGTGCCTACATAATTTATATAGAGAGACAGAGGGGCAGTACTATATTTACCTACATCATTTATAGAGAGAGACTGTGAGGCAGTACTGTCTGTATTTACGTCATTTAGAGAGAGAGAGACTGGGAGGCAGTACTATCTGTAGACTAGAGAAAAGTCTAAAGATTTTACTAGTTATCTAGACTTTGAATTGTATGAGTTCAAGACTTGGGAGGGATACACTTGTAGGTTTAGGCTAGGGCTACACGACGACATTTGTTGCATGATTATTTGTCGAAACAATGTCATGCAACGTTTTTTGTAAAGATAGCACTGTGCACTGTGACATGCGACATTCTGCGACAACAGTCACACAAAAATCCATCTAAGTTGGATTTTGATGCGACTGTCGTGTCGCGGCATGTCATATGTCACAGTGCGACATCATAGGCATCATTACAAAAAATGTAGTGCGACATTAATATTGCACAACACATGTCGCAATCCAGTTGTACCCTTCTGTCGTGCGTCAAATCTCATCGTGTAGCCATACGCGTAGGGCCCTATTACACGGGCAGATTACTGTTAAGATGATCGCAGATTACCCAATAAACGAGCTTGTTCATCGGGTCATCGAGATCTTTTAACATGTTTAACATTTCCTGTTTTGCCGGCAGCAGATTGCGCCGTGTAATAGGTGCTCTGCTGCCGGTAAACAATGAGACGGTATAGGGACGAGCGATGCACTAGCGATCGCTCTTCCCTTTACTGAGGAGGAGATCGCTGCATGAAATAGGAGCGGTCTCTTCCTCCAGCGAGCAGGTGATTGATGGTAGGGAACACTTACCTCCCTACAATCATCTGCTCTATTTGCCCATATAATAGGGCCTTTAGCCTGACTATGAGATTGCTGCAGGCTTTGCTGTGAAGCCCTTGAGTCTGCTGTGTAAAACTGTATTGCTGGAGCTGAGTGTTTGCACTGATAACTGTACAGATAAGAACACCTTCTCCTTTGTTAATGTCTCCTTTGACGAGCGCTCTGCTCTTTCATCCACAGTGTGTGACCTGATAACCGAGTTGCGCTTTATTACATCCTGATCACTAATTATATCAACGTCGCCTATTCTGTTACCAGTTCTGTGTGATATCGCTCTCCTGTAGGAGTGTATTTTCTACCTTTCGCTGTATGTCTTTCCCCAGGTCTGTCGGAGGCTTATACGGGATTGACAGCATGCCTGACCTTCGCAAGAAGAAGCCGATTCCTTTGGTTAGCGATTTGGTAAGTCTGACGTGACGGAGCTGGATGCATTGTACTGCGCTAAACGTATGGCTACATTTAGTGGTACTGCTTGTGGTGGTGAACTAAAGTGCGTTCTGGACAAGGGCGTGAAGTTGAAGTCACTGCTTTGTAGTAAGAATAGTGTGCCCACTCATTTTGGCTTTGATGGGTTAGTAAGGTCATCATTTTTGTTGAAGATGTCCCATCAGCTCTCCTGACGTGTATTTTAGTAAATTCTTAAATTCTTCCATTCCCCATGAAAATAACCATTGTGTTTTTTTTTTTTAGAACTTTGTGTAGTGCCATTCCTTTGTTATTCCTCTTGGAAATGTATAACTAATCTAACAATAGTATTTTCCTTTTTTCGCTTGTCATAAAAATGTGTCACTACATAGCCAGTTGTAACTAGAGTATGTAGGAACACGTCCATTTCAAAAGGTTATTGGTATCACCCATTTGTTAGTTGATTTATACATTTCCAGGAAGAATAAAAGAGGAACTCCTCAATATAGAGTTCTAAGAAAATGCTCCAGAATTGTTATTTTATGGGATACTAGTATGTACTAAAACACATGTGTCAGCCTAGCTAAGGTCATCTTTAAGTGATGGTAGGTTCGGTTGTTACTAGCACCAGGCGTATAACAAAACACGCCTCTGTAGATGATTGGACCAGTATGGCCATTCCTCTCCATTTTATTGATAGGTAAGGACAAGTTGTCAAGGCTAGTCTTCATTGGTATGGGATTTTGTCGGTTCATCCTTAAGGCTCATTTACACAGGCAGATATTTGATCAGAAATGTTCATTTCCGATCATTGCCCCATGAAAACATGTCCTCCGAAAGCTCATTTTTTGAAATCCTCATTTGTCAGTAGCATGTCACCTCATGTAAGGCGAGGGAACTGAATAGAGATGAGAAATTGTTCATTGAAACATACTGAGGATGATTGTTCCTTGTAAATAGACAGAAATGAGCGCCGGTCAACTTGTTAAGGGCAGATTATCAGATTGTAAATGGACCCTTAGCCATATGCCATATGTGGTAAGTTCATCCCTTACCAAGAATGGTAAGTTCAAGTTTCTTCAGATCTCCATTCTCCTCAAAGGGGTTCTCTGGGAATTAGAAAAATGGAAATATTACTTCATTATAAATTCATTCCCAAAGACCTTACATTAGTTATAATGGCTCATTTTTTCTGGGGAGCAATCATTAGGGGAAACAAAATGGCTGCCGTCCTATTGGCACACAAAATCTGTCCTAATCAGACAGCAGGACAAGTCACTTCACAACACTGAGGTAAAGAGCTGCCTCACCCTCCTCTCTGCTTGTCAGGGATTATGATCCTGAATACAAATGATAAGATCTTTAGCTGAATCTCTGTTGGAATTGAGTTCATGTGCAGATGTGGCTGATGAGGAACAACTCTTGTCTGCAGTCTCCATTACCACATTCTGTCCTGTCCATCCTTTCTGTACTTCATGTCTCCCCATGAACTCCATTCCCACAAAGATTTAGCTAAATATCACAATCCATGACAAGCAGAGAGGAGGATGAGGCAGCTCTTTAGCGAAGTGTTGTGAAGTAACTTGTCCTCCTGTGTGATTAGGACAGGTTTTGTGTGTACTAATCGGACAGCAGCCATTTCGTGTTTCCTAATCTTTGCTCCCTAGTCAAAACGAGCCATTATAACTAAGAAAAGGTATTTGGGAATATATTTATAATAAAGAAATATGTACATATTTTTATTTTCTTAATTCCCGGAGAACCCCTTTAAAGGGGTTTTCTGAGTGTTTAATACTGATGACCTATCCTTAGAATACGGACCATAGAGAAGTAGTCTGAAAATGTAATCAGAATTAATATAAAAGTTTATTCAGAATTAAAAATTAATAAAAATATATACACACAAAAATCGCACTTTGGAAGGTGCAAATAGCTAGAATAGCAGCAGGTATGTGCAAATAAGCAATTAAACAGTATGCATTGGATATATAAATAAACTGTATCTATTGGATATAATGGATGCCAGCTGGTTGCTGCAACCGAATGGATAGAAAGCTGAATGGATAGTAAACTGATCTATGCGCACTTGGATAAATGTTGCCAAAGGTTTTGCGCAAATGCGTGTTCCACCAGGAGTCAGAGGATCTTGTAACGATCTCCTGGATTAATAAACAGTAGACCTGGATCCCAAGTCCATACCTCAGTCAATGTATCCAGAGGGATCCCTAGCAATATGAAAGCGTTCAAGTCCGGAGCAGCGTCCTGCTCCCAATAGTATGTGGCGGCGTCCCGTCACTACTGAGGAAGTTGTGAGGAAGGGGTGAAATGTAAAACCCCGAAACGCGTTTGGTGTATTTCCCTATGATTAAAAGACCGCATGAGAAGGATCCCCTATCAAAATAAACCGGAGAATTATACTACTACTACCAACCGCAGAAAACCGCTCGGACGCCGGCCTAAAAAGAAATAACACGTGTTACCCAAGCGGGAGAGCGTTGACCGGACGTCCGCTGCTACAAAGTAAGATCCCCGAGACCGAGGTGGATACTATACCGAAGGAGACCACACCGGAGGGGACCAAGCTATCCTGCGGTTGGGTAAGATCTACTCTGGTAGTTACAAACTGTATTCAATAAGTAGTGACGGGACGCCGCCACATACTATTGGGAGCAGGACGCTGCTCCGGACTTGAACGCTTTCATATTGCTAGGGATCCCTCTGGATACATTGACTGAGGTATGGACTTGGGATCCAGGTCTACTGTTTATTAATCCAGGAGATCGTTACAAGATCCTCTGACTCCTGGTGGAACACGCATTTGCGCAAAACCTTTGGCAACATTTATCCAAGTGCGCATAGATCAGTTTACTATCCATTCAGCTTTCTATCCATTCGGTTGCAGCAACCAGCTGGCATCCATTATATCCAATAGATACAGTTTATTTATATATCCAATGCATACTGTTTAATTGCTTATTTGCACATACCTGCTGCTATTCTAGCTATTTGCACCTTCCAAAGTGCGATTTTTGTGTGTATATATTTTTATTAATTTTTAATTCTGAATAAACTTTTATATTAATTCTGATTACATTTTCAGACTACTTCTCTATGGTCCGGGTTCCCTGAGTGTGCCCAGTCACAATTCATATTATTTTGCATCTGGTTTAGTGGGTGTGACTAGCCGACTTGGTGCACCCCATTTGATCTCACTTGTCCTTGTGCGACTTTTTTATTTTTATTTTTATTTTATCCTTAGAATACGTCATCAGAATCTGATCGGTGGTTCTGACACCTGACATTCTCGCTGGTCAGCTGTTTGAAAGACCCACAGAGCTCCAGTGACCACCGCTGACTTCTCACAGCTTTCCAGCCGCATCCTTTGGGTAGTGGCTAGGGTTGGTATTACTGCCCAGCCCCATTGATGTGAATGGCGCTGAGCTGCGCCTTAGCCACGTGACTGATTAATATGACATCACTGGCCTAGGAAGAGGCTGCGGCGCTCACTGGAGCGCTGTGTCCTCTTCAAACACCCAACTGGCTTGTCTGCTGGAAGTCAGACACCCACCGATCAGATACTGATGACCTATCCTAAACAAACAACTTCTTTAAGGCCCTTTTTAGCTAAGCGGATGCACAGGCAAGTATCAGGAACAAACCATTCATTCCTGATTATTGCTTGATCTTTCACTTGTGAGTATGGCCCTCTGTATGGGGATGAATGATCATTACGGTGGTCATCCTTCCCAATACATATTCATTGCTGCTTGGCCCCAGTGCAATGTGCCGCTGGCAAATGAGGATTTGATGTGCTGCATAAAAAGTACCATCACTGATGAATGAGCTGTGGTTCAATCTTTGAGTGATCAGCGGCACTTTTACCGGGGGGCGAATTATCAGGAACGAGTGTTAGCATGAACACTTGTTCCCGATGATTTGCCCGAATCCTTGGCCCGTGCAAATCTGAACAATCGCTCCGGGTTCTGTTCTTCCTAATTCCGCCACCACCGCACACATGCCCCCTTCGCTAGGCGATCTTGACTAGCCACTGGAGTGAGGGTTGCAAGGGAGGAGGGGGTTGCGAAGATGTTAGCTTCGGGTTAAAAAATTTTCTGTCATTTCTAGTGCCACTGCAGCTCGCTTCTTTCCTCCAATATCGTACAGAGTCAGGACACTTCCATACACATTAGAAAGTCTGCAGGTCCCACCGTTAGCGGTGAGAGGTTGGTAAATGGTTGTCCACTTCAGGTAATGCCATTTTGTTAGAAGGGTCCACTAATGATAAGAAGAAGAGGGTGCTGTACCCTCCAATATATGGGCTTGAGTCTCAGTCTCCTGATTCACCCATATGCATTGAGCCCTCCACAATTAATGTTAACAGCCCTACTTCTCGAGATGATTTTCTGTGTGAATTAACCTTTTACAATTCTTTTATATGCTGCTGTCCCTCCTATTCTACAGGCGATGGTAAGTAGCGTCCCTCCACAGTAAGCGGCAAGCCTTGGATCCCTTGCATTAGTCGCATTATATTTTCCCTCTAACCTGCTATAAAGTCTTTATTCTGCTGGCAGCGGTCCCTACATCACTGACTTAATGGGCCCTGATACTTGGCTGGACTGAATGGATCTTTTGTCCTCTATATTGGACCGTGTGGCTCTGTATGCACTTTGGGTCCTCATAGAGAAGCTCCTGTGACTCTTCTGCTCTGGTTTGGTTGCAGTCTATTGAATTTCATTGACCCCTTGCTAAAATCTTAGGGCTCTTTCACACGAGCGGATGCCGTGTGTGGAATCCGCTGCGTGAAAGAGTGCCAAGCCGTGCTCCGGACAGCAGAGACACTGAGCATTAACATGACTGATAATGCTCCGTGCCTCTCTGTGATCATCTTACTACAAAGTCACGGTGACAACTTTATCTCACTGTGATTTTGTAGTAAAAAGGTCACAGAGAGGCACGGAGCAGTATCTATCATGTTAATGCTCCGTGTCGCTGCTGTCCACATTGCGGCTTGGCACTCTTTCACGCAGCGGATTCCACGCACGGCATCCGCTCGTGTAAAAGAGCCCTTGCTGTTGTTAGTAGGTTAAAGCTGGGATCCAGCATTGGGCCAAACTTCAGTGGTACCTCTCTTTTAATCCAGTGGATCCAGATACCTCTAATGAAGGATCCTAATCACCTTGATGCTGCATTTGTTTTTGGAGGAAACAATGCACCATGGAAAGTTGCATTGTCTAAAGCAGATTTGTAGGGAACCTTCCCATGATGGGAAATATTAAAATATACAGGCATTTGGTCGATATTTATTTTGAGGGCTCTGATTGGCACTGCTATATGCACCTCCATTGCATTCTTTTACTACTCTTTGAAAGATGCACTGCCTAATGGGTAGCTCCAAAGATGAAGCTGTCCTTTCAAGGCTATGGATACCTTTTGGGACATTTTTTTTTTTTTTATGTTTGCATTTTACTTATTTTGGGCTAAAAATCATTTTTTCATTGGTCATTATTAAAAATTATCAGTCGTTTTTGAGACACAGGGGTTAAAAATCAGTCTGTTTGCAAAGTATCACTTCTCAGTCCTGTCATGTGATGGCTCATGTGTCTTATCTCTGATCTCCTGACCTCATAAACACTCATTTAAGCCATATTCTTATCAGTTTGATAGGAGTTTAGCTGTACTGAGTGTTTGAGGTCAGGAGATCAGAGATAAGGCTTAACCTGAGCCATCAAATGACAGGACTGAGAAGTACAAACAGTCTGATTTCTAACTCCTGTATATCAAAAACGGCTGAGCTATTTCACCCAAACTATTGGTTAACTACTGGCTAAATATTTTAGCCAAAAATTAATAAAGGTTTCCATAGCCTTTAAGGCTAATATGTGCAAGATATGAGTGCTGGTTGGGATTGCTTTACTAAAAAGCGATAAATTATATCTTCTGCAGCTTTCAGACATGATTAACACTAGGAAATACCATGACAATGTAGACATCCCATCACCAGTCGCTACCAGCTACACCAGCGTACATAATCTCAATCCTACACCACCAGGTCCATTACACTCAGTGATGGACACTGAATGGCAGGGTCTTCTGAAATGTTTCCCTAGACCCCATTCAGTAACCTCTGCCACCCATACATACTTGTCATGGTGCCCACAAAGGCTTCTGTTGTTAGTCTTTGGTAGAGCGTGGGCATCTCTGGTCATGTATGTATTCCCCTCTATGGTTTTTCCCCCTCCCTATAATGTCTTCTTTCCACGTAGCAGATTTCCTGTAGAATTTCTTTATTTTAATGCTTAATTTATCATTTGCTTTTTCTGGTGTACACTCATTACTGTAGAAGACTTATAGGATTCAGGAAGTGATCTGGGAAAACCTCATCAGATATGCTGATGTCAGCACCATGGGTCACAAGACAGGTTCATTGATGATCTAGAGGCCATTTAACCCATAATTTCTGCGATCCAACGCCCCCTGCAGGTCACTGTCCTGAATCCTACAAGAGGTCTCATTAATAAGTTGGGTTTTTATTGCACAAGAAAGAGGAACAATTACAGTAACTTCTGATTGAGTTATATTTGCTTATAAATCCTTCTTATTCTCACAGTCCTTGGTGCAGTCCAGGAAAGCCGGCATTACCTCAGCTATGGCCACGAGAACGTCACTCAAGGACGAAGACCTGGTAAGTATCCTTCTTCTCAATGAAGAATTGCACAATACTGCTATCCCCAAAGCATCCCCACCCCGCTTTAAGAATAAATCCATGATTTGGAGCTTGGGTCCTCATTGCCACCTTCCAACCTCCCAGCTGGCAGTCCAAATGTATAAAGGACACTGATGAGCAGAAGTGTTTTTTTTTTTTATAATAGAGGCCCCAGCTGCTTCAGTACCTCATAGTATACACCACAGGTGCTGCAGAACCTTGGAATGAACAGCTGAAGTTCTGTGGAACTTCATAATACACACCCCTGATGCCGCGGAACCTCATAATACACATCCCTGCTTCTGCGGAACCTCATAATACACATCCCTGCTTCTGCGGAACCTCATAATACACACCCATGCTGCTGCGGAACCTCATAATACACACCCCTTCTGCTGCAGAACCTCATAATACACACCCCTAGTGCTGCAAAATCTCATTGTACACGCCCCTCCTGGAGCAGGACCTCATAATACTTAACCCTGCTGCTGCAGCACCTCATAATGCTTAACCATGCTGCTGCAGAACCTCATAATACACCCCTTCTGCTACAGAACCTCATAATACACCCCTTCTGCTGCAGAACCTCATAATACACACCCCTGCTGCAACAGGAGCTCATAATACAAATGTCAACGGCAAAGGAATCTCATAAAGAAGACCCTGCTGACTCTTATAATACACACCTTAGCTGCTAGAGAACTTGATTGTATACACCATGACTGCTGCAGAATATAGTAATACAAAACTCGGCTACTGCAGAATATCATAATACACACTCCAGCTGCTGCAGAACCCTATTATATACACCCAATCGGCTGCAGGGCCAATGGAGATCCCAGCTGCAGAACAACATATAACAGAACTAACTCTAGCTGCTGCAGAATGCAAAAATGTGCACATCAGCTGCTGAAGAACATTACAATTCTTGCCTTTGCAGCTGCAAAAACTCAATATACCCACCCCTGCTGCTGCAGAACCTCCTAATACATACCCTGCTAATGCAGACCCTCATAATGGATATGCCAACTGCTGCAGATCCTCATAGTACATGTCATGGCTGCTGCAGAACATTATAATAAATACACTACCTGCTGCAGAACCTAATAATACAAAACCCAGCTTCAGAACATCTTATTACACTCCTCAGCTGCTGTAGAACTTCATAATACTCCTCAGCTGCTGAACACCATAATGCTGACCTGTGCTGCTGCAGAACATCGTAATACACATCCCAGCTGCTGCAGAACCTTTTAATACATACTTAATAATTATACATATGTTGTAATGTTTTAGTTGTTTAGCTGGAGCTGCCCAGTGTTTCTACTTGTTTCGTTCCTTGGAGTTTTTGCTGGGAAGCACTGGCTGGTTTCAGACAATACATGAATCTTTGAGTGACTAAACCTGCGAATCCTGACATACAATCTTGCAGGAGAACAGTACAATCTTAGGATCCTCAAAAGAATTTTTCTTGGAGACTCTGCTCCTCCTCACAACCTTGTCATGATTTATTCATGATTATTTAAGTTCAGATTCTGAGAGGCGAGGATTGTGTGGAGGATTCTTCTGCCATATGTGAGCTCCGGTATAAGAATCTGCGTCTTCATAGCATCTGGCAGATAATTTACTGGTTCATTATAAAAAAAAAAAAAAAACACGAAATAAGAGTAAGAAATAAAACGGGGCTCATCTACTCCAGAATACTGTGAACACAATACCTATATTTTCCGAGACCCCAAAAGCTGTAAATAGTATTACAGACCCTAAGATCACACAGCTCCCTTCTTTAATATGTAACTACTATACTGCCTCCTATGTACAAGAATATAACTAGTATAATACCGCCTCCTATGTACAAGAATAAAACTACTAGAATACTGCTCCCTATGTACAAGAATATAACTACTATAATACTGCTCCTATGTACAAGAATATAACTACTATAATACTGCCTCCTATGTACAGGCATATAACTACTATAATACTGCCTCCTATGTACAAGAATATAACTACTATAATACTGCCTCCTATGTACAAGAATATTACTACTATACTACTGCCTCCTATGTACAGGCATATAACTACTATAATACTGCCTCCTATGTACAAGAATATAACTACTATAATACTGCCTCCTATGTACAAGAATATAACTACTATAATACTGCCTCCTATGTACAAGAATATTACTACTATAATACTGCCTCCTATGTACAAGAATATGACTACTATAATACCGCCTCCTATGTACAAGAATATTACTACTATAATACTGCCTCCTATGTACAAGAATATAACTACTATAATACTGCCTCCTATGTACAAGAATATGACTACTATAATACCGCCTCCTATGTACAAGAATATTACTACTATAATACTGCCTCCTATGTACAAGAATATAACTACTATAATACTGCCTCCTATGTACAGGACTATAACTACTATAATACTGCTCCTATGTACAAGAATATAACTACTATAATACTGCCTCCTATGTACAGGACTATAACTACTATAATACTGCTCCTATGTACAGGAATATAACTAGTATAATACCGCCTCCTATGTACAAGAATAAAACTACTATAATACTGCTCCTATGTACAAGAATATAACTAGTATAATACCGTCTCTTATGTACAAGAATAAAACTACTATAATACTGTTCCTATGTACAAGAATATAACTACTATAATACTGCCTCCTATGTACAGGCATATAACTACTATAATACTGCCTCCTATGTACAAGAATATAACTACTATAATACTGCCTTCTATGTACAGGCATATAACTACTATAATACTGCCTCCTATGTACAAGAATATAACTACTAGAATACTGCCTCCTATGTACAAGAATATTACTACTATAATACTGCCTCCTATGTACAAGAATATAACTACTATAACACTGCCTCCTATGTACAAGAATATTACTACTATAATACTGCCTCCTATGTACAGGACTATAACTACTATAATACTGCTCCTATGTACAAGAATATAACTACTATATTACTGCCTCCTATTTACAATAAAATATCTACTATAATACTGCTCCTATGTACAGGAATATAACTACTATAATACTGCCTCCTATGTACAAGAATATAACTACTATAATACTGCTTCTACAGTGTATGTACAGAAACGTAACTGCTATAATACTGTCTCCTATGTACAACAATATAACTCCTATAATGCTGTCCCCAATTTTGTACATATACAGTATGTGTCACATATGTCTTGTATCTCCCCTCAGAAATCACATGTATACAAGAAGACGTTACAAGCCTTAATCTACCCCATTTCCTGCACTACCCCTCACAACTTTGAGGTATGGACCGCCACGACCCCCACCTACTGCTATGAATGTGAAGGCCTGCTGTGGGGAATAGCCAGGCAAGGAATGCGCTGCAGCGAATGTGGCGTCAAGTGTCATGAGAAGTGCCAAGATTTACTGAACGCTGATTGCCTGCAACGTAAGTAACGCCCCACCTGTACGTTACAGAGGCAGCACCTTATGGCTGTCCTCATTCTCATGCTCATTCGCATGTGTCCTCTTAGTCACGTTTTTCCGTTTTTCAGAACCACTGTCAGTGCCCGGCCCTCGGATGCGGCTTATAGCCGTGGTTTACCTTCCACCGACAGCTGTGTAGATGTATGAAATTGCAGAGTTTTGTAACATTGAGTCACCTGGAAAGATTTTCAGAGTGTTCTGTCCTGAATGTGTCTGCCACCTGCCTGGCACTCGTTTTATGTGACAGCACAGGGTATAATTCCGCTTCCTCTCCCCCTCTGAGCTGATTGTCGCTCATGGCTTGATGCGCTCTCGATGTGACATTTGCTTCTGTTTATTTTCAGGCTAAAATTTCAGAATTGGTCTGTCTACCTCCATGAAGCTTTAAGCGGAGTGGATCCTGACCCTTGGGGGTCTTTTTATTAAGGATTTATTTGTAATGTACATGAATAAGCCCGATTTGCAGAACAAATGTGATGTTTCTGAGGCGTGACGGCACAGACGGTGGTGTTCTGCACTGGCCTCAGACCGCTAATTGCATAAAAGTTAAACTTTTAAATAAAATAAAAACTAGACTGCAGTAAATTACTACAGGACCACCATAACGAATGAATGGCACCCTCCATCTCGGTGTGGGGAAGCAGTTTGGGCGCCTGGTGCACAGCACTCCCAGGGGAAAGCCTCTCAGACGCCATGGTCGCAATTGGCCACAGCATCTGGGTGGGTTAAAAGTCTATGATTGGCGTTATCACCGATCACAAACACTAGCTCTAGGTGTCTGCTGTGTAAAACAGCAGTCACCTGGCAACAGTAGTGCCCACTCTGAGTTTCTGAGCAGGTGCCATGTTTAAACACCGGACCTCCACTGTGAAGGGGGTTCAGTCCTGCTCTTTCTGGTTCCCGACATGTGACCTTCCAGACAGGGTCACATGCACCGTTGCAGCCAATTACTGGCCTCAAAGCCAACGTGTCCCCAAACTGCATGTCTCTGTTGGGTCATGTGCCACTTAGGGGCAAATCACTGCTAAGGTTAGATGCAGTGGCACACATGAACCCGTCCAGAGGTTTACATGCCATGGACCGGAAAGAGCAGGTATGGACCTTTGGGGAGGAAGGGAGCAGGTAAGTGCCTTCTTTTTTTTTTTAAGTTTTGTAAAGCACTGTCTGGGGATACCTAAAATAATGTTAGAAGGATAAGAAACACATGCCTACTTTTTCCAAAAACAGAACCACCCCTGTCCACAGGTTGTATGTGGTTTGCAAGAAAGCAGCCATGCTTTTCTAATCCTGGACAACACCTTTAAGACAGATATATCAACTATGACTTTGCAGTTGTAAAGGGGTGTAAGATATGGAGGTATTCAGGAAATTTATCAACCATTGTGCAACATTTGATAAATTTGGTGAAAATTGCGGAGGTGCCTCCCGACTGCTGCAAAACTGGCTTTATAAATTTCTCTCATGATAAATCTTCACACCATTTTCAAGGAATTTGAGCAGGGACATAGCTAGGATGGAGCTGGTGCCGGGCAGGTGCTCTAGGTGCCAGGTGGGCACTAAATGGCCACTTTTCCTTCTTCGGGTTGTTCGGATGAAAGGCGAATGCAACAAACGAAATGTTTGTCCCAGGTGAACAGTAAATGTATTTAAAAAGTTGTTAAAATCTCCGTTGTGATGGAGCATGGAATATATTTTGGTATATAATGCTGATGAGACATTCAGGTGTCCAGGAAAGCTGGGAATAACACCTATGGATTCTGTAGTGACAGTAGTATGTGTTATCACCCAACTAATGGTCCAGAAAGGAACACCCCAAGATATTTACTGGAGACGCCTTGAGGTTTAGTAGAATTTGATGCTTCATGTGTTCTGGGCAATGATGTCTCCATAGGTGCAGCAGAGAAGAGCTCCAAGCATGGAGCCGAGGACCGCACCCAGAACATCATTATGGCAATGAAGGATCGAATGAAGATCCGGGAAAGGAACAAACCGGAGATTTTTGACGTCATCAGAGATGTCTTCAGTGTGAGCAAAGTTGCCCACGCCCAGCAGATGAAGACTGTGAAGCAAAGTGTCCTGGACGGCACCTCAAAGTGGTCTGCCAAGATCACCATCACAGGTGAGGAGGTTGGGAATGTCTATGATGTCCACATACCTTAGGTAGGGTCTGTAAACATACAGTAGGTAGTTGATTTGGGACAATCTCATTGACAGTTAGTAGTATATAGAAAAAAGTGCAGTTTAGACATGGTGAAATCTTCCTCTGATGCACTTAGTGATCTGAGCAAGCAAGGGACTATATGACGACTGTGAGGACTTCATGACAGCTACTCTAAACAGAGTCTATATTCTGGGGACAGCTTCAGGGAGTGCAGCAATGGAGAACTGTATTTACATGAAGGTTCCTTCCATTACCATCCCATCCCATCCCATCGCTCTAGTTCCTAAGTGGAGTGATCCAGATGATGGAAGGATTTTGGGGAATCACTGAATAGTCTTCATTGTAATTAGAAGGGGGGGGGGGGGGCCCTGAAAGAATAAGCCCCAGATATCAGTCTTACAAGTGTCCCCTTCCTTCTAGTTCTCTGTGCTCAGGGCCTTCAAGCCAAGGACAAGACAGGTTCAAGTGATCCCTACGTCACCGTCCAAGTGGGCAAAACCAAGAAGAGAACAAAGACGATATATGGCAACCTGAATCCTGTGTGGGAGGAGAAATTCCACTTGTAAGTTTCATATTTGACAACTTTGTTCTGCTGCTTTCTAATGAGGGTTTGTTACAGTGTATCAGTGTAGGGGATCCTCAGGATCTGGATAGCTCTGGGTCTGGTCCTGGTTGATGGCTCCTACTTGCTGCGATCCATTGTAACAAGCTGTGTAACCAGGACCAGGTCACATCTGGATATTAACAAGAATATTCTCATTCACTGACATCAAGCAAAGATCTTAAAAACGTTGAGGAATTGAAACACTAAGGATATTAGGAAGTTGTAGAACTTTATGCCTTTATCAAAGGGGTTGTCTGGGAGACAATTATTGATGGTTTATCTTCAGTATAGGTCACCAGTATCTGATTGGTGAGGGTCTGACACAGATTGCCCCCACCGATTAGCTGTTGGAATGGGCTGCAGTACTTGGGCTAGTGCTGTGTCCATGTTCTTGACCTGTGATGTAACGTCACATTGCATTTGTGCAGCTCAGTGTCACTTAAGTGGTTGTGATTTAGCTGAAGTACCAAGCACCGCTTCTTCAAATAGCTCATTGGGGAGGGGGGGGGTGCGGGGTCAAGGCATCGTACCCCCACCAATCTCGTATTGATGACCTATCCAAAGTCCTCAATATTTCATTCCTGGAAAATCCCTTTCAGCTCTGTCACAATGAGACTGTAATATGGCATTGTCGCTTCTTAGTGACAGACTGCTGTAAATCTAGGGTCCACAGAAACACATATGTGAGGATTTGGCGGAACATATAGTAAAGTATCACGAAGCCTGTACGCCAAGATGTTCTGGCATTTGGAGAAAAAGTTAGACCACCCCTTTCCCATCACGTACAGGAGTTTGTGGCAGCGGTGCCCTCGTGGCACTGCTTTTATATTTATTTACACCTTGAAGTGGTGAAGGATGACACAATGCCAGCAACCAGGGTGGTAGGGGGCATCGCTGTTTCTGGTGCTTACTCTTGGCCTACGTTACTGTTTCTGGTGCTTCCTCTCAGCCTACGTTACTGTTTCTGGTGCCTCCTCCCGTCCTTGGTTACTGTTTCTGGTGCTTCCTCCCGTCCTTGGTTACTGTTTCTGGTGCTTCCTCCCGTCCTTGGTTACTGTTTCTGGTGCTTCCTCCCGTCCTTGGTTACTGTTTCTGGTGCCTCCTCCCGTCCTTGGTTACTGTTTCTGGTGCCTCCTCCCGTCCTTGGTTACTGTTTCTGGTGCCTCCTCCCGTCCTTGGTTACTGTTTCTGGTGCTTCCTCCCGTCCTTGGTTACTGTTTCTGGTGCTTCCTCCCGTCCTTGGTTACTGTTTCTGGTGCTTCCTCCCGTCCTTGGTTACTGTTTCTGGTGCTTCCTCTTTACTGCCCTTCTAATACCGACTGATGTACATGGAAATAAGATGCCAATAATGGAAGAGGATTTGGCTAACTTGGGTGGATGTGACAGCTTGACAGTATCATAGTACAAAGAGCGAGGTACCCCGAGCAGCACTGAGTATTTCAGGAGAGGTGTGTGCCGATTTTGTGGGGTCAGGGTGGCAGTGTCATGGTGCGCACAGTGGCAAAGACATTTAAAAGGCTGTTCCCTTCCTCTCATCCTCAATATGTGCACCATAAGCTGGCGGCCGCTGCTCTCTAATTATTTTCAGGCTGTCATCATCTGACTCCTTATGAGGGGTTTATGTCCCGCTGATTAACTGTGATTTTCCTTTGTTCTCTATTCACACTTTGCTATTTGCGGAGCGAAATTAAGCCCCTAATGAATCGTTGCGCAATTACAGCTAGAATTACTGTGTCCATCATAGGACGGCGCACGAGCAGTGCGGATTATACTGTATTACATAGTCACTGGGGTGAGAAGCCCTCAGCGGGGACATCAACGTATTAACCACTTAGTGGCCAGCGCGTCCACTTAGGAGTCACCAGGTTGTAGAAATCTATTGGTAAGCCGATTCTCTTCTTCAAGGGCAAGTCTCAAAATTGTTAGCTGGGTATCCCAGTACGTCCAAACGGTTGGCAAGTCACAAACTGGTAAAAAGAAAATCAAGAGATTTCAGAATTGATTCCTCTCCATTACCAAATTGTGATTACACATTATACTCCATTCACATCCAAAGCTGCATTATTTTAATCGCTGATGCTTTGCATCTTCTCCAAACTCTGGACAAGCATGTCTGGGTGGGAATAGATCATTTTCTGACCCATTATCTGTGACCTGAATTGCTTGTAGTTTTTGTGACTGCCTTTTCTGCCCTCCTGACATTTTGTATCTGATCGTTCCTTACCTCTGTTATACCTCCTGGAAATGAATTAATAAATTAACATCTGTGTGTTACTCTTCCCCTTGTCATTGTATGCCTTCACACCCCAAAACTGTTCAGGCAATCCTGTTGATTTAGCCATACATTTCCAGGGAGAATATCAGAGGAACGACACCGTAGATCAGGCATGTCCAAACTCCGGCCCTCCAGATGTTGCAAAACTACAACTCCCATCATTCCTGGACAACCTACAGCTATCAACCTACAGAAGGGCATGATGGGAGTTGTAGTTCTGCAACACCTGGAGGGCCAGAGTTTGGACATGCCTGCCGTAGATGCTCCACAATTATTGTTTCATAGTAAATACTAGGATTTGGGAAGACAGAACATTTTTTTCTTACAGACATTGATGGAGTATTTTTCATGTATTTGATGGAGTATTTTTTTGTTTTTACTCTGATATGCCTTGTCAACTTTGAGACCTTTTTTTTATACTTTTGCAAACATTCCTAAAAAAATTGTTTTATTTAGGGCTATAGGGTGCAGATTGTTGGGGGAAATCTTAATTTTTTTTTTTCAATATAAGCACAAGACTCCAACATAACAAAATGTGAAACATTGTAAAAAAAAAAAAAATGAAAGGGTCTGAAGTACTGTAGGTCACCGTTTTCCGTCTGTTCCCTCTGCTCTGCACATTGTCATCACATGTCGGTGCTCTGCCTCCTCTTTGCTGGTGAGAATGAGATTACTCCAGCAGCTCCTCTTGTCTGATTAGGGGGCACGCGCTGTGATGAGGTCCCGGCTATCTATTCTCACTTTCTGATTATTGCATTAATCTTTCATAACGCCCAGATCTCTGCAGAAATCTCCCCGGGATCAGTATTGATTAAACCTCCTGTGGTCTGCATCTTCTGGATATGGCCAGGTCTGTAGTCTGCTGGTGATGGCTGAAAAATACTGCAAAATACGTGCTGGGATTAACTTACCTTACTGGTTTCAAGCAGATATTGTTGGTATTTCACAAAGCTGAGTAGTTCTGTAAATCCTTTGCTTTACTACTCTTATACAGATCTTCAGTTAGATTGTGCCCTACACTTTAGCCACAACCAAAGCTGCATCCACAATTCTGCTGGTTGTTAGTTAGCTCTCAGGCTTTGAACCCTTGCTTCTCCCTGCTCTCGCCCATATAGCATCTGTAAAGTGCGTTGCCTGGGAGGCTATACAGTAATCTGAAAGAAAAAAGGTTTTGTTTCTTGGCTCGTGCTTATGCACACAACTGTCCGATCCGCATTTTGTACGGGTCGGATGCGCACCCATTCAGTTCAATGAGGCCACAAAAGATGCGGACAGCACACCGCGTGCTGTCCGCACCCGTATGTCCAGTTACATGGCACCTGTAAAAAATACATGTCCTATTCTTGCCTGTTTTACAAGGGCAGGAGGTTCATTCTGCAAAATGTGGAACGCACATGGCGGGTATCCGTGCTTTCCGGACTGCAGAACAGGGTATGGTTGTGTGCATGAGCCCTAAATTGTGCACAGAAATTTACAGGAAATAAAAAAAAATTTATCTACTCGCTCTATAAAACGCATAGGGGGTCATTTACTAATCTAAAATACGCCTAAATCAGGCGTAAAAAGTGTATGAGATCAGATAACGCTCATGCACACTTTCTTCTGTGCAGCATCTCAATTATGTTTGCAATTATTGGTGTGGATTTTACCCTTTTCAATGGAGGGGGGGGGGGGGTCTGGGGCAAAACTGCATCAAATCCTCTCTGAAAACTGCAAGTAACACAAGCGGTATTTGGTGCAGACATGCAGAGAAGTCCGCACAAAACTTTGTGGGAGACAGCCCACGCCCTCGTGCAGGTAGCCTAAAGCTGCAAACTGGAAGCTACCATCATGCTGCCGTTTAATACAATAAAGGCGATTTAGGATTATATGACGGAATGAGTCCGGATCTGTGTACGGGAAAAATAGACGCTTTTGCATGCAATTGCGTTTAGTGTTTGTTTTCTCCGCACGGATGCAATCAGTTTTGATGAATTTTTCATGCGCCTGAAGAATTACTGGAGAAGATTCCGAATCAACCATCAGTGAACAATGGATTGCATCCAGATACCTTCGGTTTTTTCAGCAAGACCCGTTTGTTCCTGTGGGGCCAGGGCAGCGTGAAAAACGCATAATATAGAACATGCTGCAATTTTCCTGACTGCAGAGATGATCAGTGACAAACTGCGCTCATATGCATAGATTCATAGAAATGAATCGGTCAGGACCGAATCGGGACAGAAACCTCTCCCGCGTGAAAGAGGCCTTATACAGTTAGGAAAGTACCGTTTACATGTCTGGACTAAGAACCTCTTAGTACATTATATGGGAATTCACTCACCACAGTGGTCAGATCTGTGTCAGTCTTTTGAATCTCATCTGCAGCAACATGAAGATGGGAATGTTAAGTTCTTATGTAGAATTTCTCTAAATGTTCCTCCTTCAGGTTGTAGAGTCAGTATAAGATGTTGAAGTGACATCTCACATGGTGACCAGAACCCGGCTCTGCACTGGTGAGGTCGAAACAGGTCCATCCACAGATGGGTATCCGCTAAATAAGTCATGTGACATCTCACATGGTGACCAGAACCCGTCTCTGCACTGGTGAGGTCAAAACAGGTCCATCCACAGATGGGTATCCGCTAAATAAGTCATGTGACGTCTCACATGGTGACCAGAACCCGTCTCTGCACTGGTGAGGTCAAAACAGGTCCATCCACAGATGGGTATCCGCTAAATAAGTCATGTGACATCTCACATGGTGACCAGAACCCGGCTCTGCACTGGTGAGGTCAAAACAGGTCCATCCACAGATGGGTATCCGCTAAATAAGTCGTGACATCTCACATGGTGACCAGAACCCGGCTCTGCACTGGTGAAGTCGAAACAGGTCCATCCACAGATGGGTATCCGCTAAATAAGTCATGTGACATCTCACATGGTGACCAGAACCCGGCTCTGCACTAGTGAGGTCGAAACAGGTCTATCCACAGATGGGTATCCGCTAAATAAGTCATGTGACATCTCACATGGTGACCAGAACCCGGCTCTGCACTAGTGAGGTCGAAACAGGTCTATCCACAGATGGGTATCCGCTAAATTAGTCATGTTCCAAGGCATGGTGGACATGGAGCGGCTCTCTGGAGCGGTTTTCTTCCTTATAGCACATTATAGTGACCGCAGCGTCTACCTCAGACCCTGATGTGTGCTTTTGTACCCTTGAAAAAGACGTGGTGCAATACGTGCTTCAGGGTCTGAGGTGCATTTACCAGTGGATTGTAGGAGCTAATTTCGAGACTATGATTGACTAGCAGTGCATTGCTTACTTCAACTATAACACATTGTTCTGTACTCGGTTGTAGACAAGTCTCATTTAACAATTCATATTTGCTGATGATGTCATCAGAACTTCAAATTCTTATCACTGTGAACTTAAGTGTCTCGGGCTTCTCCTGTTTATATAGATGACTGATGTCTGCACTTGTCTTTCCTTATTTCTCTTCTTCTTAAATCTCCATCCATCCATTACTGTGAAGAGCAGATGATTGTACTTGATTGCTGACCCTGTATCCCGTGCGCTGCACATTACACTCAGTAAGTCCGTGTCCGTGTCCCAGGGGCATGATCCGACATTTGATAACATAATACGCCTTAAGTTCCCCGGTGAGGGCGGCCGATAATCCTCCTTGATTAGACAACCTGTGTAGAGTGGACATGGAGGACCCTAATCTCCGTCCAGTGAAGACAAGATGATTATGAGATGTGTAAACCAGGAGGGGGGCACTTTATAACCAGATTCTCCTTCATCCGGTGAACAAGAGGCGATGAAGGGTCATGATGTTTCATGCACCTCGTACTCTAGGTGAGAGACTCTCACTCCGTAACCAGATATGGAAAATGTATCCTGATTACAAAAGTTCATAAATTTCCCACTGTCTAAGGGAGAGCCTTAAAAGTAATGGGGTCTTCAAAAGTGGAAAATCCTTTGAAAAAACCCTAGTCAAGCAGACTGTCCAATATTTTAGACACCAACTCTCCACATGTAGAAAATGGTTGCATATAAAAATAGAAATTGAAACTTGGTTAGGCTACTTTCACTCTAGCGTTGATATTTTCCGGTATTGAGTTCCGTCATACGGCTTACGCTTTGTCCCCTTCATTGTCAATGGGGACAAAACGTAACTGAACGGAACGCTCCAGAATGCATGCTGTGATTTCTCTGATACAATCGAAAACTGATTCGTCCCCCATTGACTTTTAAAGGAGTTCATGACGGATCCGTCTTGGCTGTGTTAAACCGGATCCGTTTATAATGATGTAGACGGTTGTATTATCAGTAACGGAAGCGTTTTTGCTGAACCCTGACGGATCCAGTAAAAACGCTAGTGTGAAAGTCGCCTTAGCTGAGGATTTAGGCTCTCAATCTGGTTGTTACATCCTATGATTTCTTCTTTTCACGGGAGGATTATTACACTCTAGTGTCCTACAGGCACAGTGGATATGCTGCAGCCTATTCTCTAGTGTCCTACAGGCACAGTGGATATGCCGCAGCCTATTCTCTAGTGTCCTACAGGCACATTGGATATGCTGCAGCCTATTCTCTAGTGTCCTACAGGCACAGTGGATATGCTGCAGCCTATTCTCTAGTGTCCTACAGGCACAGTGGATATGCCGCAGCCTATTCTCTAGTGTCCTACAGGCACAGTGGATATGCTGCAGCCTATTCTCTAGTGTCCTACAGGCACAGTGGATAGGCTGCAGCCTATTCTCTAGTGTCCTAGAGGCACAGTGGATATGCTGCAGCCTATTCTCTAGTGTCCTACAGTCACAGTGGATAGGCTGCAGCCTATTCTCTAGTGTCCTACAGGCACAGTGGATATGCTGCAGCCTATTCTCTAGTGTCCTACAGGCACAGTGGATATGCCGCAGCCTATTCTCTAGTGTCCTACAGGCACAGTGGATATGCTGCAGCCTATTCTCTAGTGTCCTACAGGCACAGTGGATATGCTGCAGCCTATTCTCTAGTGTCCTAGAGGCACAGTGGATATGCTGCAGCCTATTCTCTAGTGTCCTACAGTCACAGTGGATAGGCTGCAGCCTATTCTCTAGTGTCCTACAGGCACAGTGGATATGCTGCAGCCTATTCTCTAGTGTCCTACAGGCACAGTGGATATGCTGAAGCCTATTCTCTAGTCTCCTACAGGCACAGTGGATATGCTGAAGCCTATTCTCTAGTGTCCTACAGGCACAGTGGATTTGCTGCGGCCTATTCTCTAGTGTCCTACAGGTACAGTGGATATGCTGCACCCTATTCTCTAGTGTCCTACAGTCACAGTGGATATGCTGCAGCCTATTCTCTAGTGTCCTACAGGCACAGTGGATATGCCGCAGCCTATTCTCTAGTGTCCTACAGGCACAGTGGATATGCTGCAGCCTATTCTCTAGTGTCCTACAGGCACAGTGGATATGCTGCACCCTATTCTCTAGTGTCCTACAGGTACAGTGGATATGCTGCACCCTATTCTCTAGTGTCCTACAGGCACAGTGGATTTGCTGCAGCCTATTCTCTAGTGTCCTACAGGCACAGTGGATATGCTGCACCCTATTCTCTAGTGTCCTACAGGCACAGTGGATTTGCTGCAGCCTATTCTCTAGTGTCCTACAGGCACAGTGGATATGCTGCAGCCTATTCTCTAGTGTCCTACAGGCACAGTGGATATGCTGCACCCTATTCTCTAGTGTGCTACAGCACAGTGGATATGCTACGCCCTATTCTCTAGTGTCCTACAGGCACAGTGGATATGCAGCAGCCTATTGTCTAGTGTCCTACAGGCACAGTGGATATGCTGCAGCCTATTCTCTAGTGTCCTACAGGCGCAGTGGATATGCTGCAGCCTATTCTCTAGTGTCCTACAGGCACAGTGGATATGCTGCAGCCTATTCTCTAGTGTCCTACAGGCACAGTGGATATGTTGCACCCTATTCTCTAGGGTCCTACAGTCACAGTGGATATGCTGCACCCTATTCTCTAGTGCCCTACAGGCACAGTGGATATGCTGAAGCCTATTCTCTAGTCTCCTACAGGCACAGTGGATATGCTGCACGCTATTCTCTAGTATCCTACAGGCACAGTGGATATGCTGCAGCCTATTCTCTAGTGTCCTACAGGCACAGTAGATATGCTGCAGCCTATTCTCTAGTGTCCTACAGGCACAGTAGATATGCTGCACCCTATTCTCTAGTGTCCTACAGGCACAGTGGATATGCTGCAGCCTATTCTCTAGTGTCCTACAGGCACAGTGGATATGCTGCACCCTATTCTCTAGTGTCCTACAGTCACAGTAGATATGCTGCAGCCTATTCTCTAGTGTCCTACAGGCACAGTGGATATGCTGCATCCTATTCTCTAGTGTCCTACAGGCACAGTGGATATGCTGCAGCCTATTCTCTAGTGTCCTACAGGCACAGTGGATATGCTGCAGCTTATTCTCTAGTCTCCTACAGGCACAGTGTATATGCTGCACCCTATTCTCTAGTGTCCTACAGTCACAGTGGATATTCTGCAGCCTATTCTCTAGTCTCCTACAGGCACATTGGATATGCTGCACCCTATTCTCTAGTGTCCTACAGTCACAGTGGATATGCTGCACACTATTCTCTAGTATCCTACAGGCACATTGGATATGCTGCAGCCTATTCTCTAGTATCCTACAGGCACAGTGGATATGCTGCAGCCTATTCTCTAGTGTCCTACAGTCACAGTGGATAGGCTGCACCCTATTCTCTAGTGTCCTACAGTCACAGTGGATCTGCTGCACTCTATTCTCTAGTGTCCTACAGGCACATTGGATATGCTGCAGCCTATTCTCTAGTGTCCTACAGGCACAGTGGATATGCTGCATCCTATTCTCTAGTGTCCTACAGGCACAGTGGATATGCTGCACCCTATTCTCTAGTGTCCTACAGGCACAGTGGATATGCTGCACCGTCCACACCTGTACCTGAAAGGCATGTTCTGACAGCAGTCTTTCGCCCTTATTTTGTGACCTATCTTTTGCGCATTATTTTTTTTTTGCCTAATCTTCCCCCTAAACATTTCTACTTCTACATCTTCCTACTCCCCTGCATTCTCTGTAATAGGAATCAGTATGTAGAGACCCCCTATGTATAGATGAGAGGCTGACCTCTGTGGGCTCTAATGAGTCGCCCAGAAGATGTAATTCACATAATTTGCAGCTGATAACTGGTATAGATCTGTGCACCGTGTAATACCCGATCCTCGCCAGCCGCCGCATTATCATGAACGTTGCTCAGCAATTGATGGAGAACTAACCGGAGGATGAGGAGTCGGAACCTGATGAAGATATGTCCTGACTGACAGCCGGAACAACCTGGACACAGCGTACAACGATTGTCTCCAGGCCGTCCACTGACTTTTATTTCTCTGGTTGCTGAGGGTGCTGTGGTTTGATGGAGTATCACATCCTCTCAGACAGGAGATGTATCAGTCGTGCTGGACGACGCATATACGGCAAACCTGGGTACTTATCAAGAGAAACGCTCGGGAAAGTGGTGAAACCTGCCAAAAGTGATGTACATACTGATTCATACTTGCCAGTAGTCACATGTTCAGTTCTATTAAACATGGCATTTCTGACCATTTTGGTAAGATGTCGGGGTATTTGGGACTTGCTTTATGGTTCTGTTCTACCATTACCAGATCTGCATAGTTGCCAACAACTGCGAATTTGCAGGGACTGTCCCTAATTTTCAAAGACAATCCCAGAAAATTTGTCTGTACTGGTCTGGAAATGGGCTGACAGGAAAAGTAGCTCCATATTAAACACAATTTTTCAGTGAAATATGAACAAGTCTGCGACACAGCCTCTGACATACATGTGAACAGAGCCGAACAGTTCTAATAAATAAACCACCTGCACCACACTGTTACCGATCAGGTGTTTGAAGGGTTACCGGTGCTCGTGCGAGCGATGCTTTCTCTTCCAAACGACCTGCGCGCCATCTCCTTTGCAGCGGTGGTGCAGAGTATGTACAGTTCATTCACGTATTAAGTGCAGATCATGTTATTTTTACGGCATTTCCTATGTGGTAAAAAATTACCTGTGACCATTATTTTCTGGGTCAGTACGGTTACAGTGATACCGCATATGTATAGTTTTTCTTGTGCTTTAATACATAGAAAAAGTTTTTTTTTCTTTCGATTTCGATATTCTGCCCCCCCTCCCTACGGAGCTGAATAAGGACTCATTTTTTACAGGGCCTCTTTGATAACGATTTAGATAAATTTTTTCCGTTACCTTCACCATACGGGATAAATACCTTTACATTTTAATCGTTTTTTCACTTATATTAAGTTCCCTTAGTGAACTTGCTTGTCTTATAGTTTGTAATGAATTGCTTTAGACCATAGGTCTCCATAGGAACTATCGCTGTGGTAGCCTCTGATCCTTCAGAGGCGCAGAGCCTACCACAGGCAAAGAATGGCTACCCCAATTGCAGTGCTCCCAGGGAAAGCCATCTCAGATGCTGTGGCCACAAATGACCACATAATCTGAAGGGTGGAATGTCGGCAATTGGCAATATTGCCACTCGCAGATATTAGCCCCAAGTGTCTTCTATGTAAATCAGCAGATCTTTATAGTGTGCACATCCGTATTACATGTATGGCGGATGTCTTGAAGAGGTAATAGTGGCAATTGTTTAGTTAAGAATCCTGCGGTCTAATGACATCAGCAAGTTGCGGCTCTCATCTTTCCAGGGGCCTTTTTAAAATGAAAGTGGTTATCACCGGTGCCTTGCAGTACTTGGGTCCTAGGTTCGAATCTGACCAAAGACAACATCTGCAAGGAGTTCTCCCCGTGTTTGTGTGATTTCCTCTGGATACTCTGCTTTCCTCCCACACTCCAAAGACCTACTGATATTGAACTTAGACTGTGAGCCCCATTGGGGAAAATGCTAATGTCCGTAAAGCGCTGCGGAATATACTGGTGCGAAATGGCTACCAGTGGATGCAGTAAGAATACACCCCATACCTCTCCTGATGCCACAAGGCTTTCAGTAAGTGGGGGAGGGCGGGCTAAGCTTTATACTCATGCTAATTAAAATCAACCTATGGAGGCAAACAGGCAGTTCAGGAGTGCACGACCGACTAGAGTCTGCCACAACTGCATCCACTGGTAGCCATTTCGGACCAGGGGATGTGTGGAGTGGGCTTGGCATGCATGTTGGTATCTATATTCTTTAGATTCAATGGAGGCCATTTTGGCACCAAAATGACAAAAATTAAAAGGGGCCCAGCATGCATGTTGGATCTATGCTCCCTCAATGTTATGGTAGCTGTTTATGGCACATAAACATGTGTGGTTTAGTTTTAGGAACCTGTCTAATCAGAGATCGCCTTGACGTGTGGCAGACGGGCTGAAATAATTTTATACAAAATGTATTTGCCAAGCATCTCTAATTTGAGCATAGCATTAGCAATATAAATACTTTTTTGTACATTGTTTGGATCACAGAGTGGTGTTGCATTATATATTTAGTTTAGTTTTGTTTTCAGCCATAGCAACGCGCACCTACATATTGGGATGTGCTGACTAACCCCCTTTTGTTATTCTACAAGATTCAGCCGCCATTGAATTTGAGTCACGAACCTGTCAATGACAGTGATCCAGATTTGTTTCTGGTTTCCGCCCTCAATATATAGAGTCTTACTGGAATAAATGGAAGGCTGGTATCAAGACAAAAGTGGGTGTTCTTCGTGATTTGATTCTGACATATCTTGCAGAATTCATGTGGAGAGACCGATTCAGCAAAGACGCATTTAACACTCTGCTTATTGAAGTTTCATGTTTACGATTTGCTTCCTCAAATCCCGGTGCAACCATAGAATAACAATGACTTATTTTTATCACGCAGTAAACAGCGAGTGGAAAAAATGCGAACAATAATGGTCAAAATTTTTTTTTTTTCATTTTTTATTTTTTTTTGCATCCCCCACATGACTACTTTGCTGGCAAAATAAAGTTATGACTTTCTGAATACAAGCAAAATAAAAATGACTCCAAAAAAACATGATTTTATTATGCAGAAGTGTTAAACCGTGAAAAACAACTTACTTGGTATCTTTGTATTCATACCGACCTGTAGAATAAAGTTAGCTTTTTTTTTGTTTTGTTTTTTTTACCATGTGCATTCCGCATTTTGCAAAACGGAACATCCTCCCCTCTAAAGAACTGTCCTATCCTATATAAAAAAAAATTTACAGTGTGCTGTCTGCATCTTTTGTGGCCCCCTTAAAATTAATGGGTCCACTTCCAGTTGGCAAAAAAGGCACGTGGGATGCGGAGCAAAAATTACGGTGAAGTGAATGGGGCCTAGCATAGTAAAAAAACACAAAGGCATATAGCTGCCGTAAAGTATATCTCTAAATGCTGCTAATAGCTCATGCAAGATGGCCACCCCCATAATTATGATCGTGAAAATACGGGATGCAAACGTCCGGTTTCCGTGTTTTGCAGACCACAAAATGGACACAGTCATGTGTATGCCCCTTTTTATAGTAGTCCTTAGAAATGGACTTCAAAAGGGGTGTGGCTTATGCAAATGTTATTAAAATGAGGTGATTCTTGGAGGTTTTGGCAGCACTCCAGGAAAAGGCTTAAAGGAATGGTCCAAGATTTTACTATTGAGGGCCCATTCTCAGGATAGGCCCTCGAAATCTGGCACCCCTATCGATTAGCTGATTCAGGGTAGCTCTGGCGCTAGAACTCCACAGCCCCATCCATCATGTAGTGGATAGAGATGGTTACTGCAGCACTGCTCCCATTGAAGTCAATGGGAGCAGTTCTGCAGTTACTAGCCCCTTCCACTCTGGCACCTCAGCCAATCAGATATTCATGGTCTATCCTGAGGATAGGCCAGCAATAGAATGGACATCCCCTTTAAAATGTCCCACAAATGGGAGTTCAAATGTTGGGAGGTATGATATTTGCACCCATAGGAATTCATTGAATCACAGCTTGATTGTAGACAATTGCAGCTACTTTTCCCATTCACTCCATTCGATTTGGGTCCCTATTTACTCCTGATATTGCACAGCCCATACTCGGGGGGATGGGGGTCCATTGTGATGCGGCACTGTGGGCCGATATAGATGATTTCTCTTTCATTCCTGATCCTCTGTACGCAGCCTTCTCTCTGAGCAGTACATGAAGATGTAATTACGCTCGCTTTGGAGATGCAATGCGATTTGCATATTTTATTTCTTCGCCTCTGTGTGTGTTGTCGGCTTTAGAAGTATTTTGACGAGTTTCTGCCCCCCGGGACGCTGGGCTTCTAAATGCATCTGATCATCCTGGCTCTGTCAGAATGTGGGGTTATTTCTTACCAGAGAGATCCCATGCCAGGGCTGAAAACACAGCTACTGCTGAGAAGAGCTTGCCTCTAATTAACACTATGCGGGAGGTCTTCGTTAAATTACAGCGGAAGATCTGTAGGGTGGGCTCAATAACCCCCCAGGCCAAAGGCTGCTGACCGAGCACTTCTTAGGTTTTTGAGGCCGTGGGACTGGATGTTGCATGCAATGTACAATGTGACCGAACTGAAAGGCGATAACTTATTGCAGCAAGCCCAGGAGAGGGAGAGAGGATAGGAGTGATAGTAGTTGTAGTTGTTACTCACTCTGACGCTCCCCTGGGCCATACAGTGATGGGAAGGGCGCACTTTTCTTCCCCCTGGGGTACACACTGGTTCTGGAGTTTTTCCTGCCTGACGGTGGTTTGGGTTGCCCTTAGTGGTGATGATATGTGAGGTGCAAGGCCGGGTCCCCTGCAGCGGAGGAGGACGCAATGATGAGGCAGTTTAAACAGTAGAAAAGTTATTTAATTGCAGTGAGGTTTAATTAGAGCATTCACAGTTCTCAGCAGAGATGGACTGGCAGTTCTTGCGCAATTTTCATAGTTCTTACAGGTCACAGGGCTGCAGTAACAATGAGTAGGCCAAGAGGTCTCTGTAAAGGAGTTTTCTGGTAAATAATAATTACTGCACCTCTCTAGCTTCTCTTTAGCCTAAGCCTCCAGAAATAAGGGTGTGGCACTTCTCTTTCTCTGTGCAACCACAGGGCGCAGACTCCAACGTCAGACTAAGTTCTGTACCTTTTGCACAGGTTGTCGTACTCACAGTTAATATTACTACGGGTTTCCATGGCTGAATGTAGAATAGTGGTAGTTTATCCAGGCACTGGAAGACTTAAATCTCCTGAACAGGTTTGATGCGGAGCTTATAGGCATTTTGCTAAGCAGTTTATCTCCAGAGAGCTTCTGCATGCACCTCCTCTCAACACTGGAATGCTTTTCAAATATATCTTGCTGTCTAGCTTTCTTCAGGGCTCTGTTCTGCTGTCTTACTACACTTCACTGTCTAGATATCTACCATCTCTGCATTGACTGCTCTGACTTAGCTCTTCATCCCTATGGAGACAGGTGCACAGTCTCACCTAGCAACTGGCACTCCAAAAATGTATAAATACATAGTAAATTACGTTTTTGACCTTTTAGCAGCTATATAATAAATGCACATGAGACCCGTTTTTGCAGCAAGACATTATCAGCACCACACACATTCTATTAGAAAGTCAGCTGGATGCTAATCCACACAACATTGTTATGCATCCTAATGATGTCTGATAAGTGCATGGAAATCAATATCTATTGCTCACTGTGTCAAGGTTTTAGGTTCAATTTCATGGGATTTTACTGCCTACATGATCTTCTCTTAACCCCACTAGATCCCCACACAGTCCAGCAGATCACGCAGTCCATTTGTTTTTCAAAAGAAATTTAGGCAGAGAACTCCTTTATGAAGAGTAGCAGCTTGTTAGTTTTTCCGTGTTAGCTATGCTTGGAATAAAAAATCTTCCAAAATTTTATGCAGTTTAATTTCTTAATATATCCTTATATTAAGAGTTCTCTTTTCTGATAGGAAGTCTGTATATAGACATACATTTAAAAAGGTAACATGCTGAATGCCTGGGATCTCCACTAGAGGGAGCTTAGTAGCTAACTGCATGCAACAGTAATGCAAGCCTCTTAGCTCCCTCTAGTGGCGGCTGCCAGTAGCTGGCATGTTGTTTTTTTAAATCTGTCATTGCAGAACATTTGAAACGCTGAGTTTTTTTTTTTTTTTTTTTTTGTACTGATATGTTTGTACTTCACTAGATGTGGTACAGAAGAGAAGTAGTTAACTCTTTCTGTACAGCTGAGCATATGGTGACTAATACTCTGCATGGGGTAACACCGCTTTTACATTTATTTTCCTTAGCGAGTGCCACAATTCTTCAGATCGGATCAAGGTTCGTGTTTGGGATGAGGATGATGATATCAAATCTCGTGTTAAGCAGAGGCTGAAGAGAGAATCAGATGATTTCCTGGGGCAGACGATCATTGAAGTACGGACACTGAGTGGGGAGATGGACGTCTGGTATAACCTAGGTGAGCCTATATGTATCCTATACTATATGTACCTGAAATAAAGTGCATCGGTTATATCGTTACGACTAAGGACTTTACAGTCCGAAACGCGTCAATTTTACCACTTTACTGTGTGTGTGTACAATCCTTGTTGCCACGTTAATAAAAGGAAGAAATTGCACCAGACAATCCAGCAGTGCCGGACATCCTTCTTTTCTTGCATCGGTTATATATATTGGTATATGCATCTGATGTAACCTGCTTGAGCATTGCGTGTGTAGAATGGTCTGTAATCTGGATAAACAGTAGAGGGGTACAAGCCTTCTATCCAGCTGTATAATGTGAGTGAGGACCAACTATTTCCCATCATATATGTGTCTGGCACAGGGTTATCTTGTAGGAATAATAGTGCGGTATATACTTACATATTCTGCAGCACTTTTCAGTTGGAGGAGAAACAATCAAGTATACTTTGCATCTTGCCACCAAGAGTTTGCAATCTGTACTGAATGGGCTTAGGGACACGGTACATGGTGCCAGTTCAGCCCAGGAACCAGCCCATTGGTAAAAAAAAGAATTTAAAGGGAACCTATTAACATTAAAGTGCAGTGTGCAGGGACTATGTTATAGAGCAGGAGGAGCTGAGCAGATTGATACATAGTTTATGGGGAACGATTGAGTATAACTTTAAAAATGTAAATCTCTGCTCTGTGTAGGAGTCCAGTGGGTGGTCCTGTCAGTGACTGACAGCGAACTCTGTATGTATGGTCACACAGAGTTAGCTGTCAATCACGGATAAGACTGCCCCCTGGACTCCTAAACTGAGAGCAGAGGTTTAAAGGGGTTGTCTCACTTCAGCTAATTGCATTTATCATGTAGAGAAAGTTAATACAAGGCACTTCCTAAGGTATTGTGATTGTCCATATTGTCTCCTTTGCTGGCTGGATTTGTTTTTCCATCAGATTATACACTGCTCAGATCCAGGGGTTATGACCACCCTGCAATCCAGCAGTGGTAGTCCTGCTTGCACACTATAGGACAAAACACTGGTCTATGAGCACTCCCACAAATATGCCGGGATTTGGCTGGTCAAATACCGCTGAGTGCATTGGGGGCCAGTGGGCATTCCAGTAACCATTGATGGAAGTGTGAAGCAGGCCTAATGTAGATGAGCAGTGTATATATATATATATATATATATATATATATATTGTAAGAGATTGCGCTCTCAAGCAGGGCGGCGATGACAGATTCCCTCGCAGACAACAGGATAAAGTCCAAACGATGCTTTATTTTATGGCACTTCGGCAATTACAGGTGAACCCAGTTATAACTCACTGGGTACGGTGAGGTTCCAGCATCACCAAAACATAAACCAAACAAAATAAACTCCTGCCTGAGCTCTAGAGAATACAAATTTGTTTCTAGTTCACCTATTGAGCGCAGGTCACACACGGAGAATCAGGCTTCTCTAGCCAGCAAGACAGCCAGCTTCCTAGGCTTTTCCAGGCATAACTCCTCAGACTCACAGCCTGGGATATGCTTTTATTTCCCCCTAACGATCCCAGCTGGACTACACCTGGGGACCCCTCAGGCTAGGGGAAAACATGCCCTGGAATGGGGGGTGGACTGGGGGAGGTCCCACTATCAAACCTACCTTCCCAGTCCAAATAAAATCGAGCCCTTGAACTTTAACAAAAGATTGCTCTAGCAACTACGTTTGATGAAGCCAGCGCCATCTTCCTAGATTTTACTTACCTCACCCAGTTGAGGAACCTGGGTGGGACATACACCCCTTCCAGGACTTTACCGTACACTTTAGCACAATATATATATTATACATTGAGTAAGTAGCAGCATATTTAACTAGAGGGGATGGCAGCAGTGCAGAAACGGTCCAAGGCTATCCCTGAGGCAGTGGCGTACATAGAGAAGTAAGGGTCCCATAGCAAGGATCAAACCAGGCCCCACACACAGTACAGAAGGGTTTCTGCCTAAACCATTTTCAATGACCCTTGGGCCATTTTTCCACTGCCTCATTTGCTAAAAGTTGTTCCTTTAGAGCAGGGATGCTCAACCTGTGGCCCTTCAGCTGTTGTAAAACTACAACTCCCACCATGCCCTTCTGTAGGCTGATAGCTGTAGGATGTCTGGGAATGATGGGAGTTGTAGTTTTGCAACAGCTGGAGGGATGCAGGTTGAGCATGCCTGCTTCAGAGGGTAGAGTTCTGACCAAGTTTTAACCTCCAGTAGAAGAGGGGATAATCCGAACTAAGACTGGGCACCTCTTGCCCTGGTGCCCATAGAAGTAGCATGTTCTGCCGCTATTATAGTTACGCCCCTGCCCTGAGGATACTCGCCCACCAAGCATCTGTTCCCCACCAAGGATACCTGGATAATTTCTAGGTTACCCAACGTTTTTTGTGGTTCCCTTCTCTTCACCGGGCTCCTGTATGAGACATCACTAACAAATCTGTACTCTCCCCATCTTCAAATTCTGCAAAGATCGTTCCCTCTGCTCATTAGAGAGTTGTTATCTCATGTTGTCGTCCGCCTGCAGACACCGGGAATCCACTGTCTCTATCTGACAGACGTAGGACGAGCACCATTAAAATGTGCTCCCTCTTTACCTAATGAGATGTCTAGTATCAGATTTTAATTTGTGGCATGATTACTCAGGTCTGCTTCATCTTTCAGCTCCATGTATAAATATGAGGTGCGGAGCCTCGCTGGCGGTAATTGGAAGGCTAGACGTATCATGAGACCTAATGAAGCACAATGCTGGATGATACGAGGAGGTTATTAGTGGTAGGGGCCTTAGAGGTGGCAGCGAGCACACGGGATCCTATCGGGGAAAAGATACCCAAAGTGTTAGTAAGGTTTTGGATGCCTTTATGTAAAATGAAGTTCCACTTTATTTAAAATTTACAGAAATTTCTAAATCGCCGTCTACTTTCTATTTGTTGAAGAGGATGTGTAACCTCTCTTGGCTCCTGATGTGTCTGTTCCAGTAAATACTTCCTCGTGAAATATCAGTCCTGTAGGATCTTTTGTGGCTTTTGCCCGCTAGTGTTTTTTTTAAAGGTGTTTTTCCAGTATAGAGATGATGATATGAAAAACACCTGAAAAAAATTTCAAAAACCCAGAAAAACAAAAAACTCCATCTAATGAACAAAAATGCCAAAAAAGAAAAAGCTTTTGTGTCTTGCACTTCATAGTTCCCATAGACCTTCAGCTAAGATCTGGCACTAGCATTGCTACTGCAAGAAATGTACCAATAAACGCAGGTGCAAAAATCGCCATGAAAAACATGAAGTGAAGAAAAATGTGAGCAAAAACCATTGTGTGAACCCCCCTTAACAGTTTGTCATCCACAGATGCCCCCATAATGGTGTGTTGGCTGCAGATCGCTCCCCTTAACAGTGTGTCAGCTGCAGGTTGCCCCCATATTGGCATGTTGGCCCCAGGTCTAAGTTTCTAGTGCAAGCACTACATGTCCCCCCATACATCCCAGCAGAGCACGCCCTGTTTAGACTCCGTATAGTACCATAATGGGGACACCACTACTATAGGTCTGTTCAAGGACTAGATGACTGGATCCAGTCTGACGGATGGTATAACTGGTCTGTTTTTTATATCTTTGCAGAGAAGAGGACAGATAAGTCGGCCGTCTCTGGTGCTATTCGCCTGCAGATTAATGTTGAGATTAAAGGAGAGGAGAAAGTGGCGCCATACCACGTCCAGTACACGTGTCTACATGAGGTGAGTAGTCCTGGCTTGTCTCTACAGGCAGCGCATAGGCCTCCCAGCAGAGACGGTGCAAAGCTTTAACATCCAGGACAGAAGGTCCTGGTGGTGTTTACAAGACCTTTTCATGTCTGATGGGCCAGTCCCTTACCATCTGGAGATGGGGAGATCTGCAAAGTGATAAAGGATTATATCAGCCAGGACTGTGCTCTCTCTCTAAAGGCCCAATAGCCGCCACATAGTCTGCCTGCCTGTACACGTTTGTCTACAGGTTTATGTGCAGATGGCAAAGTCCTTTACAGAATTTCTGTTCTTCATTGCAAGTATCCTGCATATGGCAGCCTAAATCTCAACTTCCTGGGCTCCATGTGATTGAAGGTGGAGGGTTAAATATTGAATGTCACGTTGGTTGAATATTGAATGTCACGTCAGTCAAATATTATATTAAAAAGTATTAGATGAAGGCGTGCTTTACTTTAAAGAGGTCCTTTGGGAATGATTTAGCATGGCTGCCGTCAACCTGTCCGACAATGTGAGCAGGACAGGTTGCCAGAGCTGCCTAGGGGATGAAAGGGCAGGCTTCACTACACATTATGCCCTGGCATTTTCAAATATTACATATTGGTGAGTGTTCCTGTCAGGCTGCTCAGCCTTGATGGGATATTGTAGGCAGGATCGCATCATTACCATGTATTGTAAAGCAGCGTAGGGAGGCCTTGTCCTCTCACCCCCTTAGGTAGCTCTGCAAGTGGAGGCAACCAGTCCTGCTCACATTCTAGGATAGACTGGTGGAGGTCGCTTTAGATCATTCCCGGAGAACCTCTTTAAAGTTCACCTCCAGGCTGATATCCTTAGTAAATATGGATGTAAGTATTTTTGGAGGTTCTCAGCACTGCAGAATATGAAGTACTTATAATTGGACGGGGAGTTTCTGCGCTTCCTTCCTCTCGCCCAGTGGATTGCAATCGTTCCTTTCTTGCAGAGAGCAGTTAGTGCCTGCTAATAGACTGCAGTGGGTAATACCTTCATTTGTGGGGGGTATGGCTACATGAAAACTAGGAGGCGGCAGAGAGGAGCTGTGAATTTATGCTTAGATTGTGCAGCAAATTACAATACAACTATGCAAACAATAATGAATACAGGGCGTTGAACATAAGGTTACTCAGTTTTAATGAAGGTTTTGCCCTTTAATTCTCAGAAATCGCTCCGCACCCCCATTGCGCAGCAGTGTACCAGAGCATTTAGTTAGAGGCCCGATGTCACTTCATGTACAATAACAGCAGCCGCTGAATAATTGCTGTACATCTCCCTGAGACGAGAACTTTCTGTACACCAGGATTCATAATGCATCCAGTCGGCGGTGTATATACATTGTGAAGGTCATCCATTACCATACAGAGCACTGAAGGCACGCAGACAGGTTCTGCGCCGACCGGCAGCCTCCAGGTCATGTGATCTGCAGTAAACAAAGCGGTTTTTAATCCTTTATTCATATTTTTTTTTCTGCCGGCAGGATTAAATTAACCCTAATGGCCTTGAGAGGCCAATTACCTGTAGATTATTGTAATGTCAGGGACCTTTAGATGAGGACAATTATTCCAAACTCTCTTCAGACGTCCTTTCCCAGCGCAGCACAGCCTCATCTCGATGTCATTATGGTTTATTAAGAAGTTAAAGGGCTTCTCCAGGATTGGGAAAGTATGGCTGATTCCTTCGAACATTGCTCCACGCCTGTATACAGATTGTGTGTGGTATTGTAGCTCAGCCACATGCACTTTAATAATGTAGCTTGTAGTACCACACCCAGTCTGTGCGCAGGTATGGCACTGAAAGCAGAAATGTTTATCTGATTCTGGGGAACCTTCAGTCCATGGGCGATAAAGAATTTTTGACTACATTGTGGGCATCTTACTTTTACAGTATTTTACTGTGATTTATTAAATAGACCTTTCAGGTGTATCTTATGAATTAAGGAATGTCACTGGAGGATTTTGGCATTTGTAATGTGGCTTTTGAAAATGTGGGTGCAATTACACCCAACCAGTGGCCCCCTGAAGTGCCAGTTAGGGACAAGTGAGAAATAGAGACATATGACTTTCTCTTGGTAAGATTCTTTGTTTTCATTGGGAGTAAGTGTGCCCATGGGACTTCTATAGAGTCTGCTGGATATTCCAAGCTCCAGCTCTCCGGCTTATCTAACAGTTGCCATCGCTGAGCCCCCCCCCCCCCCACCCTCATCCAGCCTGAGGAAGTGGCAGCTCTCTCCATTCATTTCTTTTGGAGTTAGCAGCTGAACATGATTACTCGGCCATTACAGTAACTCCCATAGAACAGGAGCGACTTCATCAGGCAGGACAGGGGTTGTCGGAGCCCCTGCTCCATATGTAGGTATGGGCCCCAGTGGTAGAGACCACATCTTTCAGACATTTATCCTGTAGATACGGCACAATTTTCTGGTATGGGAGTACCCCATTAATCAACGCTCTTCTTCGTCCAGAACCTGTTCCATCATCTCACAGACATCCAGGGGAGCGGCGTAGTGAAGATCCCAGAAGCTAAGGGTGATGACGCCTGGAAAGTTTACTTTGACGAGACGGCACAGGAGATCGTCGATGAGTTTGCCATGCGTTATGGGATTGAGTCTATTTACCAAGCCATGACGTGAGTATGAAGGGGACACAACAGGAGTGCCCCTAGAAATACATTGTCCTAACTTTGTAGTAGTGTCATCGGCTCATCTCTTGTTGATATACAGTATCTCACAAAAGTGAGTACACCCCTCACTTTTTTGTAAATATTTTATTATATCTTTTCTTGGGACAACACTGAAGATCTGACACTTTGATACAATGTAAAGTAGTCAGTATACAGCTTGTATAACAGTGAAAATGTCTAAACTGCTGGCAACAAAAGTGACCCCTATAACTTTTTTGTAGTTATGTGTACTGAGCTGTGTGAGGGCTCATTTTTTGGGAGTGTGTATGACTTTTTTTTTAATCATTTTTTATTTAAAGGGGTTGTCTCACTTCAGCAAATGGCATTTATCGTGTGAAGATATTTAATACAAGGCACTTTGTAATGTATTGTTATTATCCATATTGCTTACTTTTTTGATCCATTTTTCCATCACATTATACGCTTCTCGTTTCCGTGATTTTTATTTTCCGATCGCATTATACACTGCTCGTTTCCATGGTTATGACCACCCTACAATCCAGCAGTTGTGGCCGTACTTGCACACTATAGGAAAAAGCACCATCTTCCCTGGTGACCAGGCCCGTGGGAGCATGCATAGGCACGCATGTCCAGCAGCTCCCGCCCGGGCCATCTCATACCTGTGCTGCAGCAGTGGTCGTACTACCTGTGACTTGGGGAGGCCTCACAGCTGTCGGCCAGGTAGATAACGATCTGATGCTCTGAGCATAAATTAATGCTAGGAGCATTAGGTACTTATACACTCAGCTGTATAGCCATCCTCAGGTGAGTGATAGAACTGAATACTGCAGCGGGAGCTTGAGTATTTTATGCTGCTATGAAGTATTTAGTTCTGCCAGGGCAGTATTTTGTGGTGCATGGTGGTGTATGGTTCTACTGAGGCAGTATATTGTGTGTTACTGTGGTATTTGGTTCTGCTGGTGCAGTATTTTGTGCTGCACTATGGTATCTGGTTCTGCTGGGGCAGTATATTGTGCTGCACTGTGGTATTTGGTTCTGCTGGGGCAGTATATTGTGCTGCACTGTGGTATTTGGTTCTGCTGGGGCAGTATGTTGTGATCACAGTGATATTTGGTTCTGCTGGGGCAGTATATTGTGCTGCACTGTGGTACTTGGTTGTGCTGGGGCAGTATGTTGTGCTGCACTGCGGTATTTGTTTCTGCTGGGGCAGTATATTGTGCTTCACTGTAGTATGTTTCTGCTGGGGCAGTATATTGTGCTGCACTGTGGTATTTGGTTCTGCTGGGGCAGTATGTTGTGATCACAGTGGTATTTGGTTCTGCTGGGGCAGTATATTGTGCTGCACTGTGGTACTTGGTTGTGCTGGGGCAGTATGTTGTGCTGCACTGCGGTATTTGTTTCTGCTGGGGCAGTATATTGTGCTGCACTGTAGTATGTTTCTGCTGGGGCAGTATATTGTGCTGCACTGTGGTATTTGGTTCTGCTGGGGCAGTATGTTGTGCTGCACTGTGGTATTTGGTTCTGCTGGGGCAGTATATTGTGCTGCACGGTGGTATTTGTTTCTGCTGGAGCAGTATCCTGTGCTGCACTGTGGTATTTGGTTCTGCTGGGGCAGTATATTGTGCTGCATGGTGGTATTTGTTTCTGCTGGGGCAGTATATTGTTCTGCACTGTGGTATTTGTTTCTGCTGGGGCAGTATATTGTTCTGCACTGTGGTATTTGTTTCTGCTGGGACAGTATATTGTGCTGCACGGTGGTAATTGTTTCTGCTGGAGCAGTATATTGTGCTGCACTGTGGTATTTGGTTCTGCTGGGGCAGTATATTGTGCTGCACGGTGGTATTTGTTTCTGCTGGGGCAGTATATTGTGCTGCACCGTGGTATTTGTTTCTGCTGGGGCAGTATCCTGTGCTAAACTAGGGTATGTCTGCCCCCCCCCCCCCCTCTTATCTTTGTTGTACTTGTCTTGCTCCACCTTCTGCCTACAGCATGGGGCTTCCTTAATTCCCAGTCTGCCCCTGGTGAGCACCCTACAAAAGCTCCAGTGATACTGGGAATAACAGCAGGGACAGCTGGATTCTCTGGGTCTCAGTGGCGCTAGTGGGTATCATGGGTTCAGTTTTGGCGCCTGAATCCAGTGACTTTTTCATTTCGCCCATTATAGCAGAATAAAGCTGCTCTATAGTGACAACATACTCCTGTACATAAAGGCAGTGTTTATACATCCCTAGCCATCCCATGCTGACAGGTGAAATGAGCGCCGTACCAGTACCGGTGACGCTGCCTGCATATTCCCTGCCGAGCTCTCGTGGAATAATCCCAGTTCCAGTCATCTGCACGCTCGCAGCTTTGTGCGCCTGTAATGAATGCGGGCTCAGAGTGGCGGTATTAGGCGGAGAGGACTCTTTATCATTAGCAGGCAGTACTCTACTAGATGAATATCACATATTATATTCACAGGTGAGTTCATCTCCAGTATCAGAACAAGTCTTTAATCCAGCTCATTATAGGCGGGCGATGCCTCGGATCGCTCCCTCCTCAGTGCTATGAGCGGAGGGATCATCTGCCTCCCTGCTCTTGTGATGTACAGACAGCACGATGACAACCCTCAATATGTAGCTCCAGCCGAGGGAACCTGGCGAAAATGACAGCTGTCACAGGACGTCTCAGGAGAGCAATGGAAATGTGTCTGTAATGTAACATAGGCTTACAGACCAAGGACAGCCATAACAAATGGTTGTAAATTCTAGCCTCTGAAATATCTAATTTAAAGGGGAACTCCATCCCATCAAGATATATGCTGCCCCTCTTACTTTATCCACGCTGTTACCCTTATAATTACCTGTAATACTGTTGTCTTCCTTTTTGTAAGTGGAGACTACAAGTTCTACTCCTCTGAAGTAGCTGCTTCTTAAAGCGTTCCTCTCGTTCCATCCAAGAACGTCTGAGTCCCACGTGGATGTACATATCCATCTACTGCAGCAGAGGCCTCCCTCTTGATTAAGAGTTTGGCACAGCTCTGCCCCCGTTACAGATAAAAAGTCGTTGGTCAAGGTTCTGACCAGCAAGATATCTGGAGGACAAAAGGTGCCCATAGACATGAGACGGAAGTACGCCGAGTGTGCAGACTATTTCCAGATGTTGTTCAACATGCCAGATCCTTTGATCTCACAGAAGATGAGCCACCACTAGAGATGCCTGAAAGTGGAGTATTGCCCTGTGCATACATGTCTGTGGGGTAGTTGAAAGCTTACACAGGCACGTTAAGGTTTAATGCTACTCAACATGTGGCTTGCAAAGACGTATCTCCCAGAAAAAGAGAACTGCCTCGTTAGCGCCACCATTTGAAAGTGGTTCCCTGTGAGTCAAAGTTTGACTTTTTAAAAAGCCTTGGGACATGACAAGGGAAAACAGCTAAGGCTACTTTCACACTAGCGTTTTTGCCTGATCTGGAGTTCCATCCTCAGGGCTCAATACCGGTAAAAAATTGATCAGTTATATCCTAATGCATTCTGAATGGAGAGAAATCCGTTCTGGATGCATCAGGATGTCTTCAGGTCAGTCACTGGACAGCATTTTGGCAGCATGCTGCGGTATTATCTCCGGCCAAAATTCCAGAACACATGCCGGAACGCTGGATCCAGCATTAATTTCCATTGCAATGCATTAGTGCCGGATCCGGCATTAAAAATATCGCAATGACTGATCTGGCCTTCTGTTCTGCTCATGTGCAGACCTTTAAAAATGTCAAAAAATAAATACCGGATCCGTTTGGCTGGATCACACCGGAAAAACTGATCCGGTATTGCAATGCATTTTTCAGATCTGATCAGTCTGAAAAATGCCTGATCAGTCAGATAAAACGCAAGTGTGAAAGTACCCTAACTGATAATGCAACCGTCTGCATCGTTAGGAACAGATCCGGTTGTATTATCTTTAACCACCTGCCGACCGCCTAACGCAGGGCTGCGTCCAGGCGGGGGCAGGTCGGTTCCTCCTTGACGCGCGGCGCATCATCTCGCGAGAGGCGAGATTTGCTGTGAACGCGCTCGCACACGCGTTCACAGCAAGTTAAAGATCGAAAGTTATACTGCAGCCTGCCAGCGATGATCAATCGCTGGCAGGCTGTAGATGCAAAATGAATCGCATTAAACAGGTATATCAGACGCTGTTTTGTTACCAGCGTCTGATATACCTGCTACCTGGTCCTCTGGTGGTCCCATTTGCTGGGATCGACCACCAGAGGACCAGGTAGCTATGTAAAGTAGCACCAAGCACCACACTACCCCCCCTCCCCCCCTGTTACTTATTAACCCCTTGTTAACCCCTGATCACCCCCCTGTCAGTGATCACCCCCCTGTAAGGCTCCATTCACATGTACAAATGTGTTTTGTGGATCCGCGGATCCGCAAAACACGGACACCGGCAATATGCTTTCCGCATTTTGCAGATCTGCACATTGCCAGAACTATATAGAAAATGCTTTTTCTTGTCCGCAATTGCGGACAAGAATAGGACATGTTCTATATTTTTGCGGAACGGAAGTGCAGACCCGGAAGTGCGGATCCGCAATTCCGGACCCGAGCGGGACAAAGTCTGACCCATGAATGGGTCCGCAATTCCGTTCCACAAACAGGATTGCGGATGTGTGAATGGGGCATAAGGGTCCCTTATCACCGCCAGTTAGTTAGCTATTTGTTAGGTAGTTAGCACCCACCGCACCGCAGTCACTGATTTTGGCAGAGATTTTTTCATCCACATTGATCGATGCGAATAAAGAAATCTGTGCCGTTCATTTTTATTTATTTTTTTCAGCCCGGAGGCTGAACGGAAAAAAAAAATCTCATTACCCGTATGCTCAATATAAGTAGAATCGCAGAAACTCCTAATGCTGGCCATACGTGTAATGATTGCGGAGACCCTCAAATGCCAGGGCAGTACAAAAACCTCATATGTGACCCCATTTTAGAAAGAAGACACCCCAAGGTATTCCGTGAGGGGTATGGTGAGTTCATGTAAAATTTTATTTTTTGTCACAAGTTAGTGGAATATGAGACTTTGTAAAAAAAAAATATATATATATATCAATTTCCGCTAACTTGTGCCAAAATTTTTTTTTTTCTGTGAACTCACCATACCCCTCACAGAATACCTTGGGGTGTCTTCTTTCCAAAATGGGGTCAAATGTGGGGTATTTATACTGCCCTGGCATTTTAGGGGTCCTAAAGCGTGAGAATCCAAATGCGTAAAAATGCCCTGTGAAATCCTAAAGGTACTCATTGGAAATTGGGCCCCTTTGCGCATCTTGGCTGCAAAAAAGTGTCACACATGTGGTATCACCGTACTCGGGAGAAGTAGGGCAATGTGTTTTGGGGTGTATTTTTACATATACCTATACTGTGTGTGAGAAATATCTCTGTAAATGACAACTTTAAAAAAAAAATTTATACAAAGTTGTCAGTTTACAGAGATATTTCTCTCACTCAACATGGGTATATGTAAAATTACACGCCAAAACACATTGCCCTACTTCTCCTGAGTACGGCGATACCACATGTGTGCCACTTTTTTGCGGCCTGGGTGCGCAAAGGGGCCCAAATTCCAACGAGTACCTTTAGTTTTTACAGGGATGCTCACAATTTAGCCCCGTCCAAAATGCCAGAACAGTAAACACACCCCACAAATGACCCCATTTCGGAAAGTAGACACCCCAAGGTATTCACTGAGGGGCATAGTGAGTCCGTGGGAGATTTTATTTATTTTTTGCCAGAAGTTAGCAGAAATGGAAACTTTATTATTTTTATTTTTTCCTCAGAAAGTGTAATTTTCTGCTAACTTGTGAAAAAAAATGAAATGATAAATGAACTCACCATGCCCCTCCGCGAATACTTTGGGGTGTCTTCTTTCTAAAATGGTGTCATTTGGGGGGAATTTATACTTTCCTGACATTCTAGCACCTGAAGAAACATGACAGGTGCTCAGAAAGTCAGAGCTGCTTCAAAATGCCGAAATTCACTTTTTTGCACCATAGTTTGTAAACGCTATAACTTTTATGCAAACCAATAAATATACACTTATTGGATTTTTTTTTTTATCAAAGACATGTAGAACAATAAATTTATATAGAAATGTAGTTTTAAAAAAAAAAAAAACTGCAAAAAGTGAAAAATTTCATTTTTTTGCAAAAATGTCGTTAAATTTTTATTAATAGCAAAAAAAGTTAAAATGTCAGCAACAATAAAATACCACCAAATGAAAGCTCTATTAGTGAGAAGAAAAGGAGGTAAAATTCACTTGGGTGGTAAGTTGTATGACGGAGCAATAAACGGTGAAAGTAGTATAGTGCGGAATTGTAAAAAGTGGCCTTGTCATTAAGGGTGTTTAAGCTAGGGGGGCTGAAGTGGTTAACATAGCCAAGACGGATCCATCATGAACTCCATTGAAGGTCAATGGGGGACAGATCAGTTTTCTATTGTGTCGGAGAAAACGGATCCGTCCCCATTGACTTGCATTGTGGGTCATGATCAGTCTTACTCCATATCCCATGACTGAAAAAAGACTGAAGCTTGCTGCGGTTTGCTCTCCGGTATGAGAACGTAACCAAATGGAACAGAATGCATTCTGGAGCACTCCGTTCAGTTCACTTTTGTCCCCATTAACAATGAATGGGGACAAAGCGGAAGTGTTTTTCTCTGGTATTGAGATCCTATGACGGATCTTAATACCGGAAAATGTAAACGCAAGTGTGAACATCTCTTTACCATTCCTCCCTCCGAGCTTATGTGAAGGCTCGGAGGGAGGGTACCGTCGATTTGCGGGCCACTGTGCATGCATGAAGCAGGCAGGGTACCGAAACATTACAGCTTCCGCCTGTGAAGGAGCGCAGGGAGGTAAGGGACCGTAAATTCACGGTACCCTCCTTCCTTCTGCGCGTTCACAGGCGCTGAAAGTAACATTATGGTACCCAGGTTGGCAGTGTGCAGGCGCCAACTCGCCTTCTTTTAAGCCAATCGGGTGCCGACTTCAGCGATCACACCTCCTTTTCATGTTGTGCGTCATAGCGGAAGTGACGAGGGTACCAAGATTTTACAGGTACCATATTTTAACGGAACACCTGCTTTTACCTTCTCTTTTCTAACCTGCTTTCTCTTTTCTAACCTGCTTTTGCCTTCTCTTTTCTTATCTGCTTTCACTTTCTTTTTTCTAACCTGCTTTCACTTTCCCTTTTCTAACCTGCTTTTTGCCTTCTCTTTTCTTACCTGCTTTCGCCTTCTCTTTTCTTGTCTGCTTTCACTTTCCCTTTTCTTGCCTGCTTTCACTTTCCCTTTTCTTACCTGCTTTCGCCTTCTCTTTTCTTGTCTGCTTTCACTTTCCCTTTTCTTGCCTGCTTTCACTTTCCCTTTTCTTGCCTGCTTTCATTTTCCCTTTTCTTACCTGCTTTCGCCTTCTCTTTTCTTACCTGCTTTCACTTTCCCTTTTCTTGCCTGCTTTCACTTTCCCTTTTCTTGCCTGCTTTCACTTTCCCTTTTCTTGCCTGCTTTCACCTTCTCTTTTCTTGCCTGCTTTCACCTTCTCTTTTCTTGCCTGCTTTCACCTTCTCTTTTCTTGCCTGCTTTCACCTTCTCTTTTCTTGCCTGCTTTCACTTTCCCTTTTCTTGCCTGCTTTCACTTTTCCTTTTCTTGCCTGCTTTCACTTTCCCTTTTCTTGCCTGCCTTCACCTTCTCTTTTCTTGCCTTCTTTCACCTTCTCTTTTCTTGCCTGCTTTCACTTTCCCTTTTCTTGCCTGCTTTCACTTTCCCTTTTCTTGCCTGCTTTCACCTTCTCTTTTCTTGCCTGCCTTCACCTTCTCTTTTCTTGCCTGCCTTTACCTTCTCTTTTCTTGCCTGCCTTCACCTTCTCTTTTCTTGCCTGCTTTCACTTTACCTTTTCTTGCCTGCTTTCACTTTTCCTTTTCTTGCCTGCTTTCACTTTTCCTTTTCTTGCCTGCTTTCACTTTTCCTTTTCTTGCCTGCTTTCACTTTCCCTTTTCTTGCCTGCTTTCACTTTCCACTTTTCTTGCCTGCTTTCACCTTCTCTTTTCTTGCCTGCTTTCACCTTCTCTTTTCTTGCCTGCTTTCACCTTCTCTTTTCTTGCCTGCTTTCACCTTCTCTTTTCTTGCCTGCTTTCGCCTTCTCTTTTCTTGCCTGCTTTCACTTTTCCTTTTCTTGCCTGCTTTCACTTTCCCTTTCTTCTTGCCTGTCTTCTTCTACCTTTCCCTCTTTTTCTTGCCTGCTTTCACCTTCTCTTTTCTTGCCTGCTTTCACCTTCTCTTTTCTTGCCTGCTTTCACCTTCTCTTTTCTTGCCTGCTTTCACCTTCTCTTTTCTTGCCTGCTTTCGCCTTCTCTTTTCTTGCCTGCTTTCACCTTCTCTTTTCTTGCCTGCTTTCGCCTTCTCTTTTCTTGCCTGCTTTCGCCTTCTCTTTTCTTGCCTGCTTTCACTTTTCCTTTTCTTGCCTGCTTTCACTTTCCCTTTTCTTGCCTGCCTTCACCTTCTTTTTTCTTGCCTGCTTTCACTTTCCCTTTTCTTGCCTGCCTTCATCTTCTCTTTTCTTGCCTTCTTTCACCTTCTCTTTTCTTGCCTTCTTTCACCTTCTCTTTTCTTGCCTTCTTTCACCTTCTCTTTTCTTGCCTGCCTTCACCTTCCCTTTTCTTGCCTGCCTTCACCTTCCCTTTTCTTGCCTGCTTTCACTTTTCCTTTTCTTGCCTGCTTTCACTTTTCCTTTTCTTGCCTGCTTTCACTTTTCCTTTTCTTGCCTGCTTTCACTTTCCCTTTTCTTGCCTGCTTTCACTTTCCCTTTTCTTGCCTGCTTTCACTTTCCCTTTTCTTGCCTGCCTTCATCTTCTCTTTGTTTTTTTTCTCTTGTATCTTCTCTCATCTGCATTTAACTCATCGGGCAGGATGTCCCAGCAGAGGAACAGTACGGTAGAGTCACTGGATCCAGCATAGCTGCCTGATGTCATTGACTATAATTGGATCCGGTGGCAATCCAGCCACTTTCCGCCATAAGTGCCAGCTTTGGCCAGACAATGCAGTTAAATGCAGATGTGAATGAGCCCTTACTGTTTAGGGACATCCTTTCCTTGCCTGTTTGCAGACATGAAATGTTTTGCAAGAACGTTTCTCTTTTTACCCGTTTTCTCCAAGTTTCCATCATTGGAGAAGCCCTCTAGGCTGTTTGTGTGGAATATTTAGCAGTGACGGTGACATGTTGTCTGGTGTGATCTGTAACAAGCACTGGAGGAATCCTCTTATCAACCTGTGAAAATATGTTCTATGTTAATGTATTATCTACACGAGCCACATCCCGGCCCTGCCAGATACTGACCCCACCCCAAAACATGAAGCTTGTACCTCATCAGCCCTATGTGAACCCCAGAAATGATAAAATAGTAATCGCCGGCTCCATTTACATTCCAGCCCTACGTTGCACCCATTAGCCGCGCTGACATTTCACTTTAAATGTTCCTATTAACAAATGAATGCTGTGGAGCCACCGATTAACCTTTGCTGCAGGAGGATGTGGGTGTCTGCGGCATTTCTCCTGGGTGGTGGGACCCAGGCTAATGGCGGAGGTCTCAATCGTTCCCTACAGCTTATTGTGGGTGGTGAGATAAGGTATGAGCAATCCCCTACCTTTTTTTTTACATTTTTCTTATTTTATTTTTAAATATATGCTTCAAATCCACTCTTATTGCCCTGCAGATCCACCGGCAGAGTGCAGGCTGCCATATATGATACTCTGTATTCAGGGTGCACCACCAATCACCTCAGGCAGCACCAGGTAGGGGCAAGAGAGGGGCAGCAGAAGGACCACGGGCAATGAGCGCTTTCATTGTGGCAAAGGGGTTATGTTAAGAAATTGCGTTGTTTCAGTCTTCGCCTCAGGCAGCAGAAAGGCTAGGTGCACCCCGGTCTGTAGTCTGCTGAAAGGGAAAGCTTACATAAGCCCTTGTGAGAATTACGGACCTAGGGATAGTTATCCAGTTTGTAGGGTCTGCCAGAGATGCAGGCAGGATATCATGAAGGGGCTGCCTTGGAGGTGAGCACCAGCGGCTGATCTTACTGCTGCTGGAATTGAGAAGACATCGAGATAGAGCAGGGGGCAGTAACTGTGATGGGGCCGAAAAAGGGAGAATATGACACAGTGGAGACCATTCAGGATAGCTTGTCAGAAATTAGGATGTTGTAAACTGCCGAAGCTTATGTGAAATAGCTTGTGTGTAGTGTTCCTCTTTAAAGGGGTCATCTGGAAATTTTGATATTGTTCGCCTGTCTTCGGTATAGGTTATCAATATCAGATCGGTAGGGCATCGAGTCCTGGCACACCCGCCAGTCAGCAGTTTGAAGAGGCCGTGGTGCCCCAGTGAGCGCTGCGGCCTTCTTACAACTTACCAAGCACATTGTATAGTGGCTGTGGAAAGAATCTCCTACCTATAAGCCAGTCCTACTGTTGGGGATCACCTGTAATCTGCAGGAGGATCCAGCAAGTAATGCACAGTTATCATTGCAATCAGTTGCCTGTCTGTAAAATCCATGGACGTGTGGGGTCCTCCAGGAGGCATGACACCCCTTTAAAGCCGCTCTACATTCCAGCTTATAGAGGAAGCTCACAAGTTGGGAATGCTGATCTATTGGCTCAGAATTTCCCCTGGGGATTCGATTCCTAAACCTGAAAACCACCCCCTCATTTGTCTGTGGATTATCTTTTAACCATGAATTTTCTTTGTTTTCCAGGCATTTTGCTTGTCTGTCTTCAAAGTATATGTGTCCCGGAGTTCCTGCCGTCATGAGCACTCTCCTCGCCAATATCAATGCCTACTATGCCCACACCACAGCCTCCACCAACGTGTCCGCGTCGGACCGCTTCTCAGCCTCCAACTTCGGGGTGAGTGTTCTCCCTTCTGGATTCAGAGAAGACCACCCCTGATCGAGACCATGTTCTTCAGCCGTGGACTTTCATTCCCCTCATCTCCTATGTGTATTGGCATGTGACCATTTTTCTCCGCAGTTTTCGACGTTGCTCACACACATGTTTAATGCTTTTTTTATTCTTCTGTGCAGAAAGAACGCTTTGTGAAGCTCCTGGACCAGTTGCACAATTCCCTGCGAATCGATCTCTCCATGTACAGGGTAAGCTCCATAATGACAGAACACAAAAGCCATGATTGCAGAGCGTGAGACTCGGGGAGGGAAATCACTCTCGAGTCCCCCTCGTAATTAACCAAGTAAAAGAAAGAAATCCAGCACAATCGAGCCGCAGAAAACAGAACGTGTGATTAGTTAGGATTCTCTTTAAGATGAATGAGCGAGAAGCTGCTCTGCCGATCCACATGTCACAAGGGGGGTCATTATCTAAAGGAACTTGCTATCTCCGTCCCTCGAGACCTGTAATATTGCTTTCTTCTTTCTTCCTGAGCGGAGATGAGTTTGTCATCTCTTTTGAATTAGCTGCGTATTAGACTGAGCACAAGATATTTTTGGCTGAGGCCGGCCACTTATTTCTATTTAGCTTGGTTTATATCCGGTGATCAGAATCAATGATTTTTTTTTTCGGGTGCCCAGAATAGAGGCCCATTCATAAGGAGAGAAGATTTGCCAAGAAATTTCACTTTTGTATCCTCATTCTTGATTACTTGTAAAAACACGCCCAGCGATCTCTTGACAAACATGCTTGTTTGTCGTTGATTGAAACTGGCAGTTGTCGCCACCACATTGTAGTGCCCAGTGTAAAGATGGATGTGCTGCCAACAATGCTGAAGCTGTATGTGCCCGGACTATCGCACCAACCATCAGTCACATATAGTACTGCTCATTGCTCTGTATAGCTGATTACGGTGATCCATAGATCTGTAGTACTCTACATAGGGGATCACAGTGGTTGATCCTTGGTCATGATCCAAGTCAGTGAAGGCGAATCTTATAGAGCCCGAGTGCCCAAACTGCAACCCAAAACCCACATATTTATTGCAAAGTGCTCACACTGCAATTTAACCTGAATACTGAAAAATAGCGGCCAAGTTAAGCTGTGGGGATGTGGCTTAACACAGGCCCCAGCAAAATGAATGCCCCCGTTGGCGCCCCCTAGTATTAATAATGCCCCAGTATTAATAATGCCCCCACTAGAAGCGCTCATTAGTAATAATACACATGTGGCAACCCTACGCACGGCCCGCACAGAGCTGCGTACCCCCTCTGGCATTCGTGTCATAGGTTCACCACCACTGTCTTAAGTGTGATGTGTGTGTGGGGTCTTCGGGCTTGTTGAAGGGATCATTGAGGATAATCTTGAGTGCTTGTCTGTCTTCGGTGTGGGGGATAGTAATTCACCTCTGTAGTTCATAGGCTGATGGGCCTAGGCTGCAGGATCACCTTCCTTCTCCAACATGGGTGTCGCTTAGTGGGATCAGCACCATCTGTTCCATCTACGTTTCTGATCATTCATATGCTTATGTTCAGCCACACAGAAGCCACTGTTGAAGCAGTGATGGATTTTGCGGCTTCATCAGATCTGTGTCACCTAAAACCTGCATTTATTAACCCAAGTACTGAAGCATAAAATTCGGGTGTATGAAGGTGCAGATTGTTTCCGGCTCTACTGTCAAGGTGGAGGAGGCCCCAAGTCCATGGAACCATCCTTAGAAATAAATAGGAGTTCCTCTTCAGGCCTCATGCACACAACCATATTATTTTGTCTGCATCCGATCCTCATTTTTTGTGTATCAGATGCGGACCCATTCAATTCTGTGGGGCCGCAAAAGATGTGAACAGCACACAATGTGCTGTCCACATCCATATGTCTATAACGCGTCTCCAGAAAGAATATAGAACATGTCCTGTTCTCCGTATTGTGGATAAGAATAGGCATTTCTACAATAGTGCAGGATGTGCGGGGAGCACGATATCCGTGTTTTGCCAAGCAGTCACGTGCAATGGGCCTAAGGCGGCTGTTTCCTTACGGTGTTTGTCGTCTGTACAGGATTGCAGGTTAGTGATGTAAATGTTGCTGCTCCCGAGCCCAGAGGATCGCCCATTTACAGGATCGCACTCCACACACTGATCATTCTCTGCATAACTGAAAATCCTGTTAACTCGCTCGTTCCATAGGCCCTATATTACTGTATGGGAGCCACAGAGATGCTGATCCTGACTTTTGGGGATTGGGGTGGATTAGAAGCTGTTGTAAAATCCAGTGCAAATCGGGAACGTTGCGTCATACACAGTGCAGAATATTGTTATAGATTCAGGCTCTGTGTCTCAGGGTGGACAGTAAAACTGTCAACCTCAGCACTTTCTTTTGTGCCGACAGCAGCTATGTTGACCTACTTAGAACCCTATAGAAGGAGACGTTAGCTGCCTGCTCCCTCACTGATGTCACCACTGCATGGGCCTTTCCAGCATCCAAGCTTCTCGCACTGTGATGGACCAGCTGGGAGAGCAGAATATGGCCGGACATCATGCGTCTGCTTCCTGGTCCAGTCCCGACAAACAGGAAACGCCTGGAGATACTTGCTCGACCAATCACTGGCCAAAGCAGTGACCCTCCTCAACCAGTGATTGGCTGAAGAGCCATCTCCAGGCGTTTCCTGTGTGTCGAGACTGGACCAGGAAGCAAAGGCTAGCAGGGATCCATTCGACAGGTGCTGGAACAGAGACGGCGGGTATCGGAGAGGGTACCGCCTCTCATTTATTATTTTATACACTCTGAGCCCTTTCTAAAATGTTTTCCTCCTGGACAACCCCTTTAAGAAGTGGATCCTTTGGGTGGCAGAAAGGCAGTCCTGTTGGAGCTATTATGGCTGACAAACGTAGATGTCAGACAGATGTCTCCTGTCCTAAGAACTGAAGCCAAGGGCTGTTCAAAATAGGGACCGCACATTACGGCGGAACACAGACTAGGTTTCTTTTTTTTACTAGGATTGGGGTTTTCCAAGATTTTTGAAAAATGGGCATTATAAAATGTCAGAAAAACCTTTACTTGCTCTCTGGTCCCTACTGGTCGGGCAGCAGTGACATCACTCATCCATTGTTTCTAGATTACCACTGCAGCCAATAACAGGGTTCATATTTGTATGAATGATACATGACCACTGAGACCAGTGATTGGTAGCAGCGGTCATGTGAACATCGCTGCCTCCTCTGGTGTCTTCTGTTTGTAGCTGATGGGGGCAGAGTTTTCTGATTGAAGGGTTACTCAGGTCACCACTCTTCTCGTCTCATCCATCAGCTACTTGATCTGACCTGGAAGTTCTCGACGTCTGTGCCTCTGATGGTTTTACACAAATCCTGTGTCCGGGGTGCCTGTAACCATCATCTCCACAGCTGGAGGCAGAAGGTTGTCAGCAGGTGGTGGTTGTCAGCGTCCTACTTGGCCGCTGTGTCCCTGCTATGTCTCGTCTCCACCAATGCTGCGGCGGGTATTTAGATAAATGTTGGCACGGGGCGCACACACGGCTTCCACCAAGCTGTCTGAGTGTTAAATAATGAAACATTCGCCATCTGCTCTCTATGTTTCCAGGTTTCTTTTTCACGCCCAGTAAGAGATGTTTCACGTGTGATGCTGCAGTTCCTGTTACATACAATGTATGTGGCACCAGGACAGCGCCCTCTACAGGGTGTTTAGACTATTATAACTTTTAACCGGTCAGTAGTCAGAGATTAGGATTCCCACCGGTGAGAATATTCCTGTCTGCGCTGTAGCTGCAGCCTGGGGTAGGGGGGCCATGCCAGGGAATCTCCTCCACAGACTTGTATCCGGGTTATGTCACTGTTGACTGATCAGTCGCTTTGTGATAACACTTTAGCAGATAATAACGTCACTTAAACTCATAGGATATGCTATAGTTTCATGATCAGTGGGGTCCAACCTCTGTGACCCCCACCAATCCTGAGAATGAAGGGACCCCGGCCCTGTACTTCACATGGATGCAGAGATCTACCCATTCATTGCTCCAGTTGCTCTGCTATATTTATTTGAAGTTGGCAGTCAAGGGGTGGGGGGGGGGGGTCTATACTGCTGCAGCTGTCACATCTCAGGAGTGTGTCCTTTCTGCTGCAGTTGTCTCCCAATCACAGCTTGGGGAATGGGGGGGAGTCCTTACTGCTGCAACTGTCTCCCTTTCACAGCTCATGGAGTGTGTCCTTTCTGCTGCCCTTTTTTTATGAGATCAGGGACTGTGTCATTTCTACTGCATCTCTATCACCCTATCACAGCTCAGGGGGCTTTCCTTTCTGCAGAAGCTCTCTTCCTATCACAGTTCAGGGGGGTGTCCTTTCTGCTGCAGCTCTCTTCCTAAACACAGCTCATGGGGTGTCCTTTCTGCTGCAGCTCTCACTAACACAGCTCAGGGTACGTGTCCTTTCTGCAGAAGCTCTCTCCCTATCATAGTTCCGGGGTGAGTACTTGCTGCAGCTCTCTCCCTGCAACGGTCACATCTTCTTCTAACAGTATTTTTCATGGGGCAACCCCTTTTAAGCAGTGCAGCCCCCCCCCCCCTGTATTTCCTGCATAGCAGTGCTCTCGGCCAATCAGTTGTGCAGGGAGCTGCAGCGGACCCCCACCAGTGCCGCATCCCCTTCATTCTCTGGATTGTGGAGGATCCCAGAGCTTGGACCCCGCTGATAATAAAGTGATGGCATATCCATTATGACATTTCATAGTCTAGTGAAAATTCAGCATCTTTCTAATGCAGCTCTGTTTGTTAGTGAATGGGACCATTCATGGAAACCTGCACACACCCAATACTTCTCACAGCTGAGGGTTTGCTGCAGGACATTCCTATGACAATGCTATCTAAACGAAACACCCAGGACTCCAGGCAGATACATTTCGCCTGCACTAATATACTGAATTATACTGTCGGGGTAGAGGAGAGAGTCGTGCGGCTGGTATGTTAGCTCCCAGGCGACTGTCTAGATGAGGCTACCCTTCTAATATTGATGTTGGTGAAGGTTATCTATATCTGAAAGTCGGTGGTGGTTATCACTTAAAGGAGTTGTCCAATCTACAGATATTGATGACCTATCTTCATCAATACCGGATTGGACTGGGTCTGACACCCCCATTGATCAGCTGTTTCAGCCTGCTGCGCCACAAACTATACTGTGCACCGAGCGGAAGCAGAAGGCTCCATACACTAGAATGGGAACTCAGCTGCAGTACCCCGGGACGGCCACTATAGGGTGCTGCAGCCATGCTGTTTCCAGCTTCATACGCTGCGTCTGCCTGAAACATCTGATCGATGGAGGTGTCATCTATACCTGTAGCCCGAACAACTCCTTTAATATCATGGATTATTCTTGGTGGTTTAGGGTGGTGACAGGGTTAGTGCTGGTGGTCTACACCAGAAACATGTGCGTCTATAATTTACATTTTTTATTTTCATCTTGAGTTTTTTGATACACTGCTATAGAATTACATTATCAATTCTCACTGCAGCCACCACTAGGGGGAGCTCCCCGCATATTGTATTATAAGGCTGGCTTTTAACTCAATAATCGGTATGTAATGAATGCCCCTAGTGGCAGCAAGAAGAATGTTTTCTCCTGAATGGCTCAGAGGAGGGTTTTCGAGAGCTATGAGGCTACGTGCACTCGTTCAGGATTCATGCACGGAGAATCCGCACTGAAATCCGCAGGTGTTCGCAGGCAACTTCGCGCGGTCAATCCTCATCAATTGGGGTGGATTTGCATGAGAATTTGGTGCGGATTTTCCGCATGTGGATTTTACTATGTGAATGGAGAAAATCCGGTCAGGAAAAATAGAATAAATTTACATGCTGCAGATTTTAAAATCCGCACTGCAGGTCAAAATCCGCGCGAATTACAATGTACATGATGTACGGTGCGGATTTTCCGCACGCAAATCCGTGTGGAAAATCTGCACGCAATCCTGATCGTGTGCATTCAGCCTGGGACCTTCCTATGCTTGAATAGGGTGTTCTAATGCTGCGTCAGTCAAGGCAAAAAAGAAAGTGTAATTAATAAAGCGATACCAAAAATATGTTTGATGACATGATGTCTTACTCGCTGTGCGGATCTGCATGGGAGCTGCATGCACAAAACGGTAGCAGATACTTCATCCAGACCATTTTCAAAATGTATTCTTCATTTCAAAAGTATACATACCCTTAAGAACAAAAAAACTCTGCTGCCGAGAGGAGATGCTTGAAGTATTTTCCTGCTGCCTCCTGATGCTTGTTGTGTGATGACCACGGTGCTGTGGATGTGATAACCAGTCTGCTCTCATCTTGCCCTAGAATAACTTCCCGGCCAGCAGCCCGGACAGACTGCAGGATCTGAAGTCTACGGTGGATTTACTCACCAGCATCACATTCTTCCGTATGAAGGTGAGTGATCGGCGGAGATCAACCGATGGACCCTGATCAGAAGGAGCCTCAGAAAATGGGCTGCACTATGTAGTAGACCCTCATTCTTACCAGCTACAAGCAGAATTCTGCTCTTCAGGGTCCACCCGGCACCAGGTATGGTCTTGTCCTTGTTCTCATCAGTGTCCACCAGCTTGTGTGTATTAACACTTGCCAGCGGCAGCTCCAGTTGAAGGGAGTCTGCCACCAGAGTTTCCGCTTTGAGTCCACCCCCATTCTATAGGTGCCGTTCTAGACATTCCCCTGATTACTGTGAGGGAGAGAGAGAATTTATAAGCCATTGTGCGCTGTGTGTAAATGGCTCAGCAGGAGTCATGTGGGCGGTGCCGGAGGGATAAGGAGTCCTGCTGTTATCACTCCCATTTGAACCTGATTGACACACCAGCGATGTTTGATGTCAGCAGTACACACGTGGCGCAGCGAGGTGGACCGTTCTCAGCTTCTTCTGTGCAGAAACATAGGATGATGACTGGTGTGTCCCCAGACTGGAAGAAGGAGTAAAAAGAGGGAAGTTAGTCAGATCACCAAGGGAGTGATATCCCTGAGGATATGACAAAAATGGGCGCCGACAGTAGCCCCTTTAGGACACATGACGTACCGGTACGGCATGTTTCCCGAGTCCTTAAGGACACATGACGTAACGGTACGTCATGAGTTGTTCCGATCACTGCTGCTCAGCTGGCAGTGATCGGAACAAGGTACCTGCTGAAATCATTCAGCAGGTACCTTGCTACAATGCCCAGGGGGGTCCTGTGACCCCCCCCCATATGGGCGATCGCTGCAAACCGCAGGTCAATTCAGACCTGCGGTTTGCAGAGCTTCTGTGCGATCTCTGATCAGAGAGTTAATGCCCCCAAACTGTTTATTTTTAACCCCCCCTGCAGCCCCCAATCATATTGTGGCTGCAGGGGTGCAGGGGGGGTGGTTGCGGGCGGCGGGCGGGATCGCTATTGCGATCCGCCGCCCGCCTCCTCTGATAAGTTTCCCTGGTGTCTAGTGGTTCTATCAGAGTGTCAGCACATTGCTAACACTCTGATAGAAACGGCTGGCATCTGTGCTTGATCAGATGCCAGCCGTTTAACCTCTTCTGCACCGCGGTCCGTAAGGACCGCGGTATGGAAGGGTTAACAGGGAGGGAGCTCCCTCCCTCTCCCATCGGGGGGCTGCTGTGCCTTTGCAGCCCCCCAACAGTATGGGATCACAGAGGGAGGGAGCTCCACTCCCTCCCCATCCATCACCCCCTGCCCAGTTATAGCAGCGGGTGATGGTTGCCATGGAGACAGGACGCTTTCAGAAGCGTCCTGCTCTCCATGGTGCTGAAAGTCTGAATAGACCTGCTAAAGGTCTATTCAGACTTTCTAAAGTACAAAATACAGTACAGTGCACTATATAGTGTACTGTACTGTATTATACAGACACCAGATCCACTGGATCTTTCAGAACCAAGTGGGTCTGGGTCAAAGAAAAATGTAAAAAAATGAAAAAAACACATATCACTGAATAAAAATAAAAAAAATACACTACACATATTAGGTATCGCCGCGTCCGTAAAAACCTGCTCTATAAAAATATCACATGACTGAACTCCTCAGGTGAACGCCATAAAAAAAAACAACCAAAAAATGGTGTAAATAAGCCATTTTTTGGCACCTTACATCACTAAAAGTGTAATACAAAGCGATCAAAAAGGTGTTTGCCTCCCAAAATAGTACCAATCAAACCGCCATCTCATCCCGCAAAAAACGAGCCCCTACCTAAAACAATTGGCCAAAAAATAAAAAAACTATGCCTCTCAGACTAAAACATGATTTTTTTTTTGTTTCAAAAATGCTTTTTAGTGTTAAATGTAAAAAAAAAAATTAAAAGTAGACATATTGGGTATCTCCACGTCCGTAAGAATCTGCTCTATAAAAATATTACATGACCTAACCCCTCAAGTAAACACTGTAAAAAAAAAATTAATAAAAACTTTGTCAAAAAGCCATTTTTTTGCCACCTTACATCACAAAAAGTGTAATAGTAAGCGATCAAAAAGTCATATGCACCCCAAGATAGTACCATTCGAACCGCCATCTCATCCCGCAAAAAATGAGCCCCTACATAGGACAATCGCCCAAAAAAAAAAAAATATATGGCTCTCAAACTATGGAGACACAAAAACATGATTTTTTTTTGTTTTAAAAAATGATATTATTGTGTAAAACTTATATAAATAAATAAAAAGTATACATATTATGTATCGCCGCGTCCGTCACATCCTGATCTATAAAAATAACACATGACCTAACCCATCAGCTGAACACAGCAAAAAAAAAATACGGTGTCAAAAGCCATTTTTGTCACCTTACATCACAAAAAGTGTAATAGCAAGCGACCAAAATGTCATATGCACCCCAAGATAGTGCCAATCAAACCGCCATCTCATCCCGCAAAAAATGAGCCCCTACATAAGACAGTCGCCCAAAAAAATAAAATAAAACTATGGCTTTCAGAATGTGGAGACACTAAAAAAAAATTTTTTTCAAAAATACTTTATTATGTAAAACTGAAACAAAAAACCCCAAAAAGTAGTCATATTTGGTATTGTCGCGTCCGTAACAACCTGCTCTATAGAAATGGCACACAATCTAACCTGTCAGTTCAACTATGTAAATAACAAAAAATAAAAACAGTCCCAAAACAGCTATTTTTTTGCAAATTTTCCATTTTTCCAGTAACAAAGCAAGGGTTAACAGCCAAACAAAACTTAATATTTATTGCCCTAATTCTCTTGTTTGCACAAACACCCCATATGTGGTCGTAAACTACTGTATGGCCAAACGGTAGGGCACAGAAGGAAGGGAACGCCATATGGTTTTTGGAAGGCAGATTTTGCTGGACTGTTTTTTTGACACCATGTCCCATTTGAAGCCCCCCTGATGCACCCCTACAGTAGAAACTCCAAAAAAGTGACCCCATTTTGGAAACTACGGGATAAGGTGTCAGTTTTGTTGGTACTATTCTAGGGTAAACATGATTTTTGGTTGCTCTATATTACACTTTTTTTGAGACAAGGTAACAAAAAATAGAAATTCGTAAATTTCATCTCCATTTGCCAATAACTCTTGTGGAACACCTAAAGGGTTAACAAAGTTTGTAAAACTGGTTTTGAATACCTTGAGGGGTGTAGTTTCTTAGATGGAGTCACTTTTTTTGAGATTCTACTCTAGGGGTGCATAGGGGGGCTTCAAATGGGACATGGTGTAGATAAACCAGTCCAGCAAAATCCGCGTTCCAAAAACCATATGGCGTTCCTTTCCTTCTGCGCCCTGCAGTTTGGCCATACAGCAGTTTACGACCACATATAGGGTGTTCGTGCAAACTGCAGAATCGGGGGAATAAATATTAAGTTTTGTTTGGCTATTAACCCTTGCTTTGTTACTGGAAAAAATGGATTAAAATGGAAAATTTTACAAAAAATTGAAATTCTGAAATTTTATCTCCATTTGCCATTAACTCTTGTGGAAAACCTAAAGGGTTAATGACGTTTGTAAAATCAGTTTTGAATACCTTGAGGGGTGTAGTTTCTAGAATGGGGTCATTTTTGGATGGTTTCTATTATGTAAGCCTCACAAAGTGACTTCAGACCTGAACTGGTCCCTAAAAAGTGGGTTTTTGAAAATTTCGGAAAAATTTCAAGATTTGCTTCTAAACTTCTAAGCCTTGTAACGTCCCCAAAAAATAAAATGGCATTCCCAAAATGATCGATACATGAAGTAGACATATGGGGAATGTAAATCAATAACTTTTTTTGGCAGTATTACTATGTATTATAGAAGTAGAGTAATTGAAACTTGGAAAATTGCAAATTTTTCAAAATTTTTGGTAAATTTGGTATTTTTTTATAAATAAAAATGAAATTTTTCGACTTCATTTTACCACTGTCATGAAGTACAATATGTGACGAAAAAACAATCTCAGAATGGCCTGGATAAGAAAAAGCGTTTTAAAGTTATCACCACATAAAGTGACACTGGTCAGATTTTGAAAAAATGGCCTGGTCCTAAGGTGAAAATGAGCCCGGTCCTTAAGGTGAAATAGGGCCGTGTCCTTAAGGGGGTAGTGGTTGGGAGGAAAAAGGAATGATTGGTGATAATACTGTGAAGCAATGGGACGGCAGCATCAAAGAGTGTCAATGACACTGATAATAGTTCACAATGTTACTGGAGTATCTGAGGTGTAGGTGGTCCGACAGAAGTCGGACCCCCAACATCTGAGGGGGAAAAAAAGAAAAATGGAGGGAGTGGAGGAAACGGAGCGCCAAGTCCCAAAGCAAATACGATGATCAAATTTTAAACAGAGCGTTCAGTGTAACGCAATATAATTATATTAAGATGTTTAAAAACACAGCATGACATGGTTAAAAACACCACAGAGGGGTGATCTAGTGTTACGCAAAATATGAAATGTGGATTACCACAGGAAAGTAAACTTACTTCACGAGGGGGGCTGTCAGCGGGATAAGCACATAACACCCGTGGCAGACTCCCCCCGGACAGGATCGCTTGTAGAATATTGGTGAATGACGGCGGCAGAAATCAAGTCGCTTCTGGTCAACACCTTTTTATTTATAATATGTGGCCCAGCGCGTTTCGGGGATAAAGAAGTCCCCTTCTTCAGGAGCAAGTCCTCAACACACGTTGACATGATGACATCATCACGCTGGTCAGACGTGGTGACCTCATTGATGACCGCCATTTCAGGAAAAATGGATTCGTTGCCACGAAGCGCCAAAAATTTTGGATTCGTGGTGAATCAAATATATCCTGAAATTCGGGTGAAATTTCACTTCGTTAACTTCGATTCACTCAACACGATATAGAACGTATACTGTATATAAAATATTACTTGATAATAGCCGATAAACGCGTGTTTTTAGGTCTTATATTATAATTAAATCTACTGAATTACACTGAGCCAGTCATTTATGTGAGAAAAGTCATGAAAAAACAACCCATGTAACCCATTTATGTGAAATTTTTAATTGCTGCTAGCAGGTATATAGCAGAGTCTGCGCTCGTCTGTGTCCCTTGTGACCATTTTTGTCGACGGTCCCTTTTACATTAGTGTTATCACTCAACACTTTTTTACAATTGTAAGAACTGCGGTGTGGCCCCGTGACACAGCCTGTCGGTGTGCTGTTCCACATCCGGAGGTGCTAATTGGAATTTATCAGCATCATTAACCCCTGAGCCCTCCTGACGTACTGGGGGTCATTTACAAAACCGCTCTTTTACGCTGGTCTTTGATTTCCCCCCTGCGCTGCTGAAGGATACGTTTAATTTATAATGAGGCGTGCGCCTGACTGGAGTAGTTTTTTGCCAACATTTCTGCCTTTTTCCAAGCGTAAATGTTAGTAAACTTGTCGGCGCCGATGCCCCCTCCACTTCTTCTACAGTCCAGAGTGACAAAAATGGCATATAAAGGTCTGTGCAACAAAATATTGCCGCACGGGCGTTTAAAAAGTTGCAACTTTTTTTTACACCAAATGCAGGTGTAAAAATGTTTGTAAATGACCCCCGCTGTGTGGCATTGTACAGAAGATAAAGTATATAGGGGCACATTTATTCTTTGCCCCCCTGCTAGGTGCTCTGCCAGTGTTCCCCCCACCCCCCGCTTGACGCTCATCCACCCCTGATAAGTGGGGCAGCGGGGATACGAGTGATCGGGGCTGTCATTTCAGGACACTAATCTGGATGTGACGAGCAGAACTGCGAGGGAGCAGGAATCAGCTTGCATCTGTCTGACAACACTGGATATGTCACCCAGCATTTAGATTACAGCTGGCATGCAGGACTGGCACCGCGCTTCCCTCTCCTGCCCTTATTTACTGGAATAACAGGCTCTGGGGTAATAAAGATATCAGATTGGTGATTATTAACAGGCGGGAATTAGAAGAATGCAGGTTGGCCACTCGGCATAAACTTATAGAAGTGAGAACTAAGATTTCTGTGTGTAAGTGAAGATTGTAGGAACCAACGGCCTTGTATGTCACCAGTGTGCTCGGTCAGTGAAAATACCACGCATTGCCCCCTGGACCCCTGTTTGGGTCATGCCTGGAACTGAAATACACAGCTAAGTAAGAAAAAAATATATTTTTTTTTTGCACAGCTCGCCCTATTTTCAATAGATTCCAGATCCTTGGAATTTAAAGTAAAACGTAACTTTTATTTACATGAATAAAAAAAAACTCCATGGTGTCCTCGGTGGGGACGAGTTTCGCACAGATTGCACTTCATCAAGCCCTAGTGAGAATATTCTCCAGGGGAAATGTAAAAAACAGTGATGGGCGCTGATACATCGAGTTTACTTTCCACTCCATTGGTCAGTTTGTTTTTTAAATTTCCCTTGGAGAATGTCCTCACTAGGGCTTGATGAAGCACGATCTGCGCGAAACGCGTCTCCCCACCCATACCCCCCACCCCGAGGGCACATGGAGTTTTTTTATTCTTGTTACTGAAGTACACAGCTGAGGATAAGTCATCAATATTGAAAGCCCAGGAAACCCCTTTAATAATCCTGCTTTCAGGTGTGTTTTATGACCTATTGGCGCCATGGTATTGGAGCTGGGATGCTGCCGCTGGAACACTGTGAAATAGCAGCCATCAGATCACAGCCATAGCTGGTTCCCCCGAATTCAAAATGTTTGATTTTAATGTCCTCTGGCTGATAATAACCTTACACTGATCTGACAGGTACAAGAGCTGCAGAGCCCCCCACGTGCCAGCCAGGTGGTCAGAGACTGCGTGAAAGCCTGCCTGAACTCCACGTACGAGTACATCTTCAACAATTGCCATGAGCTGTACAGCCGGGAGTACCAGACAGATCCGGTGAGTATGCCATGAAAGCTCCTCTCCGGCAGCAAATTGGCACCAAAATCCTCATCAAGTTGCTATGACACGTATCAAACATGGAAGTACAAAAGCTCAGTCCGGCAGGATTAATGCAAATTTAGGAAGTTTGTCTTAAAGGGGTTATCCCATGAATAATGTAAAAAATGTAAATCAGACATCATATAGTACACGATCATCTCTTTCTAACAAAGCTAGAACCATGGATCCAGAGGTTTCCCCATTCATTGCTCTGTTAGATTTATATCAAGTTGACAGCACAATGGGAGTGTCCTTTCTGCTGAAGCTCTCTCCCTATTGCAGTTCCAGAGGCAGTTGAAGGATGAAACTGAGCATGTGCGACCATCTCAGTGAGCTGGACAAAGAAATATATAAGAGAAAAAACAGCAGGTGGCGCTATACAGATACATTTTATTGAATAACTCAATGGCAAGAATATATTTTTATTGACATGGAATTACAAAAGTTTTCAGATGCAGATGCTGGTTTGAAAAGTGCAAAATATTTTGTGAGACAACCCCTTTAAGGTAGAATTCCAGAAAAATTGAAGCAGACTTTCTTGGTCTAAAGGCCCCTTTACATGGCCCGATGTAACAAGCGATTGTCTGGAAGGAAGCGTTCCATTCTGACACTTGCCTGCTCGTCAGTGGAGGAGACACATTTACATGCAGCGATCTCCTCCACAGTATGAGGAGGAACGATCAATAATGCCATCGATCGTCCCCATACAGAATCATTGTTTGCTGGCAGCAGAGGCTGTTTAGACGGCACCATCTGCTGCCGGCAAACAATGATTTAGGCTGTTCCGGCATAGAATGGCAGAAACAGACAGACACAAACCGAAACACATAGCGGTATGTGTCTGGCGATTCTCTGCATATTTACCGGATTGCGACCGGACCCCATTATAGTTATTGAAGCCGGATGGCATTCCGGGAGCGTCTGACCGGAACAGCCTACCAGATCTGTAAAAGCTAGTGTGAAACTATTATTAGGTGAATGCACAAACTATCCTATTAGACGGTGAACTATACCCTTACACCAGCAGATTATCTACCCAAACACGGAGCAGTGTAAAGGGCCCTTTACCTGTGATTTTAAGCCTCCAAGTGGCACAGACTTCTTCAGACATTGTAATAAGACCTATCTGGGTAGTCACTGCCAGGACCTTTCTCCTCGGTGACTTACATTTCCCAGCACTCCTTAGTGAAGGCATGGCTGTTCCTGCACGTTGTGTGCTTCTCCTATGTCTGTGTCATGCTGAAGCCAATAGGAAGTTCAAGGGGTCTGAGGGGCCCGAGTATTATGTAAGGCTTGTAGGCTGAGTTGGAGAAACCAGACTGCAGCCCTTTGAGAGATCGCATTTGGCACATCCTGGGTTTGTATGGAGAGACAATGACGGGTCTGGAGAAAGAGACTAACATTACGTGTGTGTTGTATGGATGTGTGTGTGTGTATATATAAATATATATATATATATATATATTGTTGTCGCAATTCATGCGCTTCTCATCTTCTTTGTGTGGTGCCAAATAAATAGAAGTTATAAGTATGTGTACACCATACTGCTTTCATAATGAGACCAGACACAAGTTGGTTCCATTCAAAGCACATCTCATCCCCCCAAACCAAGAGAGAGCGCGCCCTTTATTCAAAATTATGTTCACTTAAATAGTAGACATGACATCACATAAGGGGTGTTCCTTAAGGAAAGGTAATTGGCTCCTTAACTTCATAGGAGTGGTTTCAGCAACATCAACTCAGAGTTCATAGGTAATTAGAAAACTGCAACCTAATTCCCCTTCCCCCTTCACAGTGACCTTACACACACATCTGGATAGCGGCCATCTTGTGGACAAAAATGTGTACTACGATTTTCACTTATTAATATAAATATATAAATAAAACTTATCTCTCACAAATCCCTCCTTTTTGCGGAAATAGACCAAAGGTGAACAGGCAAAGTGAGGTACTCTCCCAACGCCCTAAACAGCGAAGAGCTGGACTTTCCTTATTGCTTCACCAGGTCCCCCAACTCCCTTTCGGGTTTGCCTTCACCTTGTCCTATTTACCCCGCAACCATCAACAAGGTTTTATTTATTTCAGGATAGAATAATCTTTGTCTCTGACAGAGGCACATCACATATACATAGTATAGGCTTGGATGAATTAAACATTTCCAAAACAATTTTCCTAACAGAAAACTATACAGCACCCTGTTAAAGCCAAAGGCTAAAAACACTGTAGTCACTGAACCAGTTCCCAAAACATTATTCTTATCATGATGTGATTCATTTCAGAATTTTTTCCCATCAGTTCATTTGATAAAGTCTATCAGTTTCTTCAGATCCTCGGTGATCCTTCCATCAGGGGCAGTGTTCTCCGGAATGTAGATGCAGCAGGAACTTCCAACGATCTTGTGGATCCCTCCTTTTCTGCTGTCAAGGACCAGTCTGTTCCGTAAAGTTATCACTAGAAAAGAGCTCAGTTGTTCCGCCATTCCCTTCGCAGCATCACAGATATAATACACAAATCTCTGTTGATGACAATATAGATGTTAATCCAATCTACACATTTTTATTACTACTCATCGTGGGAATTAATGACTCAAATCCTGCAGCTATCTGACTTTTAGCTTTAAATTCGTCAGAAACTGTACTACAGACTCCTATGGCATCCATGTATACATGTGAGTCAAAGGATGTAGGGAGTGTCCTCCTTAATCGTGACCGGACATTGTATTTCTTACTGACTTGATCCCACTCAGGAGGTGAGAATAGAACAAATGGCATCAGTACTTGATCAGGGTACATCGGCCACTTCATTCCACCAGCATCCTGGGTTGGAGTTTCAAATCTCCACACAATCACCAGATATCTACTCATTCAGATGAATTATATAAGAACAATATCCTGGAGGGAAAACACCAAAGGGCTTTTTCCTGTATAAAATCCTGTCTCTAAGACCAGTTTGTCTTCATGTTTTTAAATTGGCCAAATATTTAATGCCAATTATAGGTAAGGACGTAGGAGCCACAGATGTAACTGCACTTTGAGGTTTTTCCCTTACCAACATTCTAAATTTGCCTAGGGGATCTTTGTCACTTACATATGCTCCTAAAACATATATCCCCGAATCCTGTTGGATAGGATTTCTAATGGACAGGCACAGAGGATTACATCCATTATGTTACAACTGTTTGATGGTGTTTCCTTCAGGACAGTCATCCTTTGAGACAAACCTTCACCTTTACTTTAGATGTAGTTTCCACTGGTTTATATTCCCAACACTTCAGACTAGTGCTCCATTCTTTTATTCTCTAATATCCACAGTTGGTATGGTCATATCTAAATACAATTATCATACACCAGGACAGTTCCAGTCACAGAGATGTACTTATCAGACCAAAACCAAGTGTCCTCTCTGTCATGTGTCTTACAGTCCACTATACTACAAAAGTCAACTTAGTTGTTCGGGACTCATTTTGTTAATATAACACCGTTGGAATTTGATTTGACTGCGATTTCCCCCTTGTACAATATGAACTAAACAATACAACATGCAAAAACATGATAGTTCTTATAGTCCTGGCACTTGATTGCAACATGACACTTAGATCCAATCAGGCTCTCCTTCCAATTCAACAGCAATGGCGGTGGTTATCAGGACTTGATGTAGATCTTCAAACCGTAGCTGTAGGACTTTCCGCACGTCTCTCGTTTTATCACCTCCCCAATCTCCTGATTGTAAAGAATGAATTGCTTCTAGACAGTCTGGATTCTAGAAAACAACTAAAACTTGGAAATACACATTTGTCAATAAATTTGTGCAACAGACATAATTTGGAAAACTACTATGCTGCATCTGGAGCTGTTGGGGAAAATAGAGACCTAATCTAGGGGCATTCCCAAAGAGAACTTCATAAGGACTTAGGCCTATCTTCTGGTTAGGGGTGTACCGGATGGAGAAAAGCCCCAGGGATAGGTATTCTCTCCTCAGTCAGTACCTTTTATCTGTAGCCTTTGCTACAGGTAAAATCTCCGAATATCCTGGAAAGAGATCAATATAGACACAGACATATTCAAACTGTTCCACCTTTGTTCTGAATGTAGTCAATCCGCAGTCTCTGAAATGGTAAGATGACCTTGGCATATGCCTTCCTGGAACTCCCATAGTTCTCCCATCATTATTACAGCATTCACCTTCAACTAACCTAGTGGCAGCCTTGTTGAACCCAGGAGCCATCCACCATGGAACTCAATCACACCTTCTCTTCCTTGATTTGCCCATGTTCTAAATCCATCCTCTTTAGGTAGAGTGCCCTCTGAAGGAAGAGTTTCTTACCAACTCTCCAGAGTCCATTCTCAATCATCACTTCTACCTTTATCCTTTGATGTTTCCTTACTGTAGTCTGTATTTGGAAAAGACAAACTTTTGGAAGTCTACTGGCCCTAGGCCATCCTGTATCACACAGACTTCCATGTAGCATAGACTTCAGGTAATAGTTCAGCCTTTACCTTCTCAGGTAACATCAGGGCATCAAACATCTTCCATACACTCAGCATTCATTATTGATGGGCTTACCCATGGATTAAACAATCTCTGCTTCTCCAGATTAGACCATAATAATGAGTGATACCGAAGGCATACCTGGATTAATATTGATGTTAGCAGTCTTACCCTCAGCCATCTTACAAACCTCAGAGAGTGTCTTCAGCTCTGTCTCCTTCACTAACATTGCTGGACGGAGTGGTTCTTTCTTGACAACATCAGATTACGTAGGAACAGCATATCCTGTCTGAGATGATCCATCTTCCAAGAACCTGAAATTATCTACCAGAAACTCAAAAATGTGGTTATTAATTGGAGATAGTCATGTGAATTTGAATTTTTATATTTGAATTTTTATAGGTACTACAGTACTACTCCCTCCCCCTTCCAGAGGCAGCAGAGTAGTTGGATCTAAATTTGTGCCGCTTTAAGGCGGTAAACAGTTGGTAAGAGGAGTAGGAGCTGCATTACTATCTACTCCTACACATGTGATACTACTCTTAGCCATGAGAGATCATGCAACATGTTTGCTATGAGACAATAGAAACAAATTCTAAGGATTGTAGAGATAATTGGGATCCAGTATTTGATTCTGGGTTGTTGATTACCTATGGGCGCTGCACTTAAAGGGCTGAACATTTGTAGCTCCTCCCACAGGCGAGGAAGTGGACAAGTACGTACAGAGTCTTCCTTCCCCCTTCTTGTGGTGAGGACTCATAGGCAGCCACGCCCACCTTAGGCCTGTGTTCAATTGAACTTCTACAACATGGAAGGACAAAATATAGGACTATAGTGAACTGTACTCAGGTCTAGCTAATACTAGACATTTTCCAGATGATCCTCAAAACCATCCACAAAGGCAGCACTTATGATTTTCTCATTCATCTCTAAGCCCAAATCCACCCAACTTTCCTGGAGTCTAATGGAAACTTTCTCCACACTCTCTGCCTTGTACTGATGCACATTCAGACAATGTGACAGGCTAATCACTTAAATGCTTCCTACCGCACCCACTAACAACATGAGGAAACTCTCCATTTTTTTTTTTTTTTTTTTTACTTCAAACCAGCATATGTAAGTCCTCTGAATTGGGAATTCTACTCATCGGTAAAATTGATGTTACTACTCTTTTGGGATAATAGGTACCGCAGATTTCATCCTAAAAAGATGCTAGAAATCTCACATTTTCCTGTGATTGTAATCCACTTGTAAATAAGTTCTAAGAGTCCCTAATTTAATAGGATTGGGCACTTCCAATTGGCATCATAAGAATAACCACTGCAGGCACATTTTAAACTAGTGGAACATACAATTGGGACATACTGGAACCTATAACCTGAACACACATGTTACGATCTTCACAGTCTAAAGATGCATTCCCAATTACCAGCCCCCACCATAAGGGGGGGTCGAATTCCTGAGGAGGGGGTTTCACTAGAGCACAGGCAGGAAGGAGTTATTTGTAGAACTAAAAGCACAAAATAACCATTATTGGTTACAGCAGATGTGGTGGGGGAAGGGATGCCACATGGCAGACTATTTGTCCTCTATAGGATTCAAAATCCTCCATCTTGCATAGACATACTGCTAATTTCATTTCTTTACTTTCTTTAATTTCTATCAATCACTTCCATAGACAATTTTCACCATAACTCAACTTGCACCAGCCTATTACTATCCTTCAACTGACTTTTCTTTTCCTTCAATTTACTTTCCACAATCCTTCATTAGTCTACCTCCTACTGCACTTTCCTTCTTACGTTGTTTTAATATACAGTTAAGTATTTCTGGATAACACCGTAAATCTCTGCTACATAGTATCACATAATGCTATCAACTTTTTTCTATTTTTAACTGAAACATTTTCTCTCTTTCTTTGCATTAGCTGAGCTGCTCTTAACATCTCCTCATTATGTCCTGCAATATTAGAATTGGCCCCTTATTGTGGGGCACCAACTTAACAATATCTGATTGCTATTCAAGTCACTAAACAGCTAAACAATATTGAGCCCACAATATCTCTTGTGCAGGGCACCAACTTAATAACCTCGAATTGCTTATTTAATATGCAATTTCGTGTTAATCCTACATACTCATGAGGACCCCTGGTCACTACTCATGAGTCTTCAAACTCTCGTCAGAGCTTGGTCCAAGACTATCTAATCAGCTTGGCTGAGATCCAATTCTACGTCACAGGATATGCATCAGCTGTCTAACAACTTCCGTTCTGCTCAGTTTCAGCACATTCTACCACACAAAGAAGGAATATTCAAACGGGTTCTTTCGTTCTAAAGGACAGATCAGCTATAATTTGAACCCTTCCATCGCGATAACACCAATTCAACTCTTGAGAAACCACTTGGGCATAAGATTCAGAGTAGGTATGTAAGAATTAAAGCTTCTTACCTTATTTTAACCGGCATGACCTCATCTGATAATTTTGGCCAAGTCCTCTCGTGGCGTTTGAATCGGAAATTACGCAAGCTGATTTGCCCCACGTTGGGCGCCATTTTGTTGTCGCAATTCATGCGCTTCTCATCTTCTTTGTGTGGTGCCAAATAAATAGAAGTTATAAGTATGTGTACACCATACTGCTTTCATAATGAGACCAGACACAAGTTGGTTCCATTCAAAGCACTTCTCATCCCCCCAAACCAAGAGAGAGCGCGCCCTTTATTCAAAATTATGTTCACTTAAATAGTAGACATGACATCACATAAGGGGTGTTCCTTAAGGAAAGGTAATTGGCTCCTTAACTTCATAGGAGTGGTTTCAGCAACATCAACTCAGAGTTCATAGGTAATTAGAAAACTGCAACCTAATTCCCCTTCCCCCTTCACAGTGACCTTACACACACATCTGGATAGCGGCCATCTTGTGGACAAAAATGTGTACTACGATTTTCACTTATTAATATATATATATAAATAAAACTTATCTCTCACAATATATATATATATATAAATAAACGCTCCTTGTAAGGGTACTGACTGCTCTCCTTATGTCTTGGTCTCTTTAACTCATTTGTTCTTCCCCAGAACAAGAAGCAGGATTTACCTCCGGATGAGCAAGGACCTTGTATTAAGAATCTGGACTTCTGGCCCAAGCTGATCACCCTGATCGTATCGATCATTGAGGAGGACAAGAACGCCTACACCCCTGTACTCAACCAGTAAGCAGCTCCCCCCAGTCACCCCACTGCTGTGCGCCTGCTTACTGTTCTCTCTCTAATCCTTCTGTGCTTTGTAGAGGTGTCATCTCCTGTCAGTCTGTCTCCCTGTCTGCTCTGTCTCTTGTTGTATAAGTGACGTCGGCCGAGGTGCCAGCACTTACTTAAAAGCATCCTGACATGGGGTGAGTGAGGGAGAGTGCTTCTCGTATATATGCCTGCCAGCTGACTGCCGTAGTTTCTTGCATGCTTGTCGCACAGCGCAGGAGGCCAGTGCGGTGTATAAGGTGCAGCCCGGCAATTGAGAAATGTATTACCGCAAAGATGTCGGCCCTTCTAGAATTCATATGGGTAATCGCTTTGTTACTAATTTACTGTAGATATGGTTTCCATTGTTTTAGAATATTAGTTCTTTCAGTCTGGATATTCAGTATGTAAGTCATCTCCTAAAATACTCTGTACTGCTTTGCTCTTTGTCTTATTTTCCTTCTTCATACTATGACACTGCTGCCTTCATGCACAACCTCATCATTACTAGGATCCTATCAGTTGACAGGTCATTTACCCTATCGGACACAGGCCTTTATGCAACACTCTGCTCTGTCTGCTATGTAACTCTCTCTGTAACCTCTTACAAGATCAGCTGCTCCTTTCCTGAAATACTCAGTGCTGCTGGACACCCTGCTCCTTTCATTTTGTAACTCTGTCTGTAACCTCTCAAGATCTGCACACTCCTCTCCTGAAATACTCTCTGCAATGTGACATCCTGCTCCTTCTGCTATGTAACTCTGTCAGTAATTTCTCACAAGATCAGCAGACCCCCGCCGATCAGCTGTTTGAGAAGGCAGCGGCACTCCAGGAGCACCACGGCCTTCTCAGTGTTTACCGCCGGCCCAGTGACGTCACGATTAGTATCAACTGGCCTGGGCGTGGCTAAACTCTGTTCACTTCAATGGAGCTTAGCTGCGCCCAGGCCAATTGATACTAGTCGTGACTTCACTGGGCCGACAGTAAACAGTGAGAAGGCCGCGGCGCTCCAGTAGCGCCGCTGCCTTCTTAAACAGCGGATCGGCGGGGGTCCCGGGTGTCGGACCCCTGCCGATCAGATGCTGATGATCTATCCAGAGGATAGATCATCATTTTAAACAAAGTGCAGAACCTCTTTAAGGTAAAATTAAATTTTAAAAAATTGCAATAAAAATTAGCTAAAATATATAAACTGAAATCAATAATATAAAAATAAATACAAGATGGTTAAAAATACGTTTAATATATAAAATACATTATAACAGTAATAATAGAACAGACAGGTGCACTCTGCGGTCTTACTAACCCTCATTCTGATGTTAAAATTGAGAATTAGCAAACATTTCCTGCAGTGGAGGACATGTCTGAGCCCGAGCACCGCGCCAAGGTCTCTCAAGTAGCTCGGGTCCTCACACTCTCCTACCTGTGCCGTATGGGCAATATCAGGGACCAGTGGGCTAAATTACAGGAATGTTAAGGCCGACTCGCAGCAAACTCCCAAGTTACCTCCAGCATGTTGCCATGCCTGCAATGGGAGGAGGGAGAGGGTTGTGAGCCCCACCCAAGACTGATATGGCCCAGGCCTCACAGGTGCACCTAAATGTAGCCTGTGGATGGACATCAGGCACATTTACATAGGAGTTTATACACCTCCAGAAAACTCAATATACAAAACGACTAAAAAAATGGCGTGGTGTTAAACAGGCAGGAAATGCTCAAACCCAAATGCAGTTGTGCATATATAAACAGGGGAGCAGATCCTGCACTTGTGGCCCGTTGCTAATGGCGATCCCCAGCAAAAATGCATACATTTTTGAGAATTAAAAGTCGGGCCTTAGCCCACTGGCCCCTGATATTGCCCATACGGCACAGGTAGGTGAGTGTTAGGACCCGAGCTACCTGAGAAACCTTGGCGTGGTGCTCGGGCTTAGACATGTCCTCCGCAGCAGGATATGTTTGTTAATTCTCAATTTTAACTTCAGGATGAGGGTTAGTAAGACCGCAGAGTGCCCCTGTCTGTTCTATTATTACTGTTATATTGTTTATTACATCCACACAACTGCCACCGTGTGTAGGATGTCTATTGTGGTACTTGTGGTCCGCTGCGGGCATCCTCCACCGTATGCATTTTTGCTGGGGATCGCCATTAGCAACAGGCCACAAGTGCAGGATCTGCTCCTCTGTATATGCACAACTGCATTTGGGTTTGCGCATTTCCTGCCTGTTTAACACCACGCCATTTTTTTTGTGGTTTTGTATATAAAATACATCTAAAAAATTATTAAAATAAACAAACAATTCAAAGTAAAATTATATAAAATAAAAATTGTATAAAATTTAAGTAAAATTAGATAAAAATTTATGAAAAAAATACATGAAAAATAAACTAAAAGTAACTAAACTAAACTCAATAAAATAAAAGTGCAATAAAATGATGAAACTAAATAGTAAATATAATGTATAAAATAAATACATAAAAATTTATGAAAATAATTAAAATAATAAGTATCCGCAAAGCTATGACCAGTGTCTTTCAGCCGCCAATGGAGTTCCTTTGCTCCAGCCATAAAACTAGATATTTAGAAGCTGGATGTTGAATGTGATAACCTGTTCAGTCATGTAGTGCATGCAGGTAATAAATATGATTATATTACATGATGATCAGTGGCTGGCAGTGTTTACTGCGATGTTATTTCTGTGGACTGCACCTTATTCATGGGAGATAAATCCACGTGGTCACTTTGCTGCCATTGCTGCATAGTCTGAAATTGGGGGTGCCCTATGGTATCACATAGAATAGAGATTGTCTCAATTCTCTTGGCTGATTATGGAGGAACCAGTAGACGGGATAACTGGTCTGAGTTTATGGGGCATTCTGGGTATAGATCGGGCAGTGCATGCAGAGGGGCGCTTGTTGCATGCTTCCTCACTGACATTCTTTTCTTCCATGCACAGGGCTGGGTAAGTATGTAATAAATGGTTGTCAGAAAGTTATCTAGGGCCAATGCATTGTGTCATAGGATTTCCCAATGAGACCTAGGAGCTCTTATCTAACACCATTGATTGTAAGGTAACCTAGTCGGGACTGGACTACCCAGCTCTGGGTAGTCGTCCTGTAATCTGTGCCAGCTGTGTGCATCTGATCTCTGAATCAAATCTCTTCTTTCTTTCATGAAGATTTCCTCAGGAGCTGAGCGTGGGCAAGGTCAGTGCAGAAGTCATGTGGAACCTCTTCTCCCAGGACATGAAGTACGCCATGGAAGGTAAGAGGAGACCTAGACGTTGGCAGGATGGTTCTAGCATTTTTGGCTTCCCTCTGGCTTTGGTCATTAGTTAGGCCAGCTATACGCCTAAGCTATCACTTCTGATCCCCTCATACACGTACGTGCTTGGTTCAGCCAAGCACGTATGTGTTCTTGGTAGGAAATGGGGGACGATGCCTCTGCAAGACTCCTCCTCTGATGGTGGCTTATGTTCCTGAGAATGAAGGGATCGTCTGAACTCACCAGGGCAAAGTATAAGATATAGGATATTGGGTACGATGATGTAGTGCCATAGCCTTTTCAGGAGCACATCGCCGTAGTTTTGGCTTTTCAGGGAGAATTGTGAGTGCCGCAGTTTTCATCAAATCCGCTAAGAAGGCTGCAGTGTTCCCAATATGGCTTACACTTCAATGCAGTGCCCTAAACAGGAGGTATGCGAGTCAAGTGTTGTCATAAGAATGAAAGCATTTTCTAAGGATATTAAATAAATTAGTATTTTTTTTTTTCAAGAAAGGGACTTAAAGGGGTTGTCCGGGACTGGAAGGGGTTACCTTATGATTAGTGTAAAAATGAAACTCTGAGATCATACTGTACATGACAATCTCTTACCTCACATGGATCCAGAGATCTCCCCATTCATTGCTCTGCCAGATTTATATCAAGCAGACAGCTCAGGGGGAGTGTCTATTCTGCTGTAGCCCAGGGGGTGTGTCTCAGCTCTACCTATAACAGCTCAGGGGGCGTGTCTCAGCTCTCCCTATCACAGCTCAGGGGGCGTGTCTCAGCTCTCCCTATCACAGCCCAGGAGGCAGCTGAAGGATGAAACTGAGCATGTGCGGCCATCTCCGTGAGCAGGACAAAGAAATAAGAAAAAACCAGCAGGTGGCGCTATACAGAGCTGCACCATAATCTACCACGAACACTGCTGTACATTGGATAGCGGCTGTGCTTGTTATTGCAGCAGCCTATACTTATTAACCTGAATGGGACTGAGCTGCAGATAGGCCGTTGGATGTGACGTCACGGGCTGAAGGTGAGGCCTCAATAAGTTGCCTCCTGCGGTGCCTGGTGTCAGTTTTCTCTATTTTCTATAGAAATCACATCCATGCTGAGCCAGGTTTAGCACTGGTGTGTATGGAAGTCATCGACCGTAATAGCTGTCGGCGGAATACGCGCTCTATAAAGTGTACAGCCAGCTTTATGAAGAGTGGATATGCTGGCGTACTGGGACCACGGGCACTACCTGCTCGCCTTTGTTGGTCTATGGGGCACAATGTGGGCACCTGCTGAGTTGTATATTGGGATATGTGAAGTCTCATTCTGACCTGTGTAGGACCACTATCCGGGTGGAGCTGAACATTCTGCAATAAGAAGCACACAGATTGCTTTCTCGTGTTTTTGCTGCTTTCTTGAGCACAGATCCTGTAACCTCTGGAGTACCGGCCAGCTGCGGGCATCACTCGCCTGCCACTTGTCTTTTCATTTTCTTTCCCTTCCCCATGACCTACATATTACTCAGCTGCAGGTCACACAACAGAGCAGCGGATTGTACAGTAATTGTCTGATTCAATCTAAACTGCGGCGCGACTCTGACATCTTAATTATTCTGCTGCCCAGAAAACGTAGGAGATTGGTGAGCTCATGGCGGTAACGTCTCCGCGTTGCACTGGCATCTCAGTAGAACCACCTCACCGGAGATGGCGATCACTGGTCTGCCAGTCTATCAAGATCTAGATGTCTGGAATGGAAAGTGAGAAGCAGATGTAGCAGAGCTAAGTTGTCCTTCTGCATTATGATGACCACAGATGTTTGCAGTCCTATGTAATTCATTAGAACAGAGGTCAGCAACCTTCGGCACTCCAGCTGTTGTGAAACTACAATTCCCAGCATGCTCTATTAATTTCTATGAGAGTTCTTATAAGAGCAGAGCCAGTATGCATGCTGGGACTTGTAGTTTCACAGCAGCTGGAGTGCCGAAGGTTGCCTACCCCTGCATTAGAACATACATTGATAACTGAGCACCGACAATGCAGTAGATGCTCCCTGCAGTCCTATGTAATACAACAGATAACACATAATGAGGACTTGAAGGGCATATAATGCAGTAGGCATTCCTTGCAGTCCTATGTCACCGCACACGTAATCCTATGAAAAAACATAACAAGCCATAGAGGTCATGAGCAATAGCAAACGTAGAAAAATCGTGCAGTCCTGCAGTAGCTGTGGTAAAACGGAGTTGATTTCAGTCTAAAAGCACGAGAGATGCATAAGTCCAGAGGTGCGTAGGACCTAGACGTCACCAACCATGAGAATAAATGGCGCTATAAAAGTGTCATGCCCCTGAGCTGACCGCATCTTGGCCTCCGAGTTGATGTTGGGATGACCAGTTGTTTCTTCAGTGGCTTCATCATCTCAGTGCAATGGACAAGAAGAGCATCTGGGCCCCAGTGCAAATCCATCGTCTGACCCTGTCCTTATAAATGATGGTGGCAAGTGAATGCATCAGAAGCAACGCAAGCCAAAAGCGAGCTGGCATTGCGCTGCATTATTAAACATGCGCAGTTATCTAGCTTTGTAGAAAGTGCTGACTAGCATTGGTTTCTGCACTGTACATATTGGGGTTATATAGCCTCCATATTTTTGGGTCATGTTCACTGTCAAAAGCTGTTTAATTGGAGCATGTATAGCTGGCACCCACTTTCCCTGAGTTTTTTTGGAGGCATAGGCCCATAGGCTGGAGCTTTTATGTGCAGTTTAAAGGCGTTTTCCATTTCTGTATCAATAAAATGTAATCCTTGTGTAATGGAAAGTTCTGAAAATTTCTGGTCATCTTCAAGATTACTGCTAGCTGTCAGTGAATGTAAGCCATCCAGAGGCTGAATCTTGTTCAAATTTAAAAATCAAAAATTCACCACAGAGTCTGTTACTATGTATTCAGTGAAGACAATCCTCTGTGAGCTAAACATATCTGCTGGCCTGATAGTTTGCTACAGTGTATCAGTGCAGTTAAAATGTATCCGCCTTGATTCTCCCCTTTTTTGATAGACTGGATCTAACATACCCTCACTTGTAAGAAGTATTAGATCTGTATGGGGCTTTCATCCTCTGGATATCAACAAGAAAGCTTTCATTCACTGACAGCTAGCAGACCATTATAGAATGTATTCCAAAATGTCATGCTCTTTTGCTTAAGCCTTAGTCACATAAAACTGGGACCCTTTAGTAATGTCTGTGTTTGCTGTAGTGAGATGCATCATTGTGGCATTGTCGTAACAGATGATGGCATCTCTGCATCTCCAACTTATAACGCTGGTGCTTTATAATGTCGGCTGCCATGGTATAAGGACTCAGCTGTCATTGCCATTCTGCATCACCTACTTAGTGCCAGGATCCCTGTGAGAACTGCAGGAATGGGAGCTCTGCATCGCCTCCTGCTTATAGTACTGCCTTATGTGCCAGGCATAGGGACTTGGCTAACCATATGCCTCTTCACCACCTCTGCTTATAGTACCGCCGTATGTGCCAGGCATAGGGACTTAGCTAACCGTATACCTCTTCACTACCTCTGCTTATAGTACTGCCCTATGTGCCAGGCGTACGGACATAGATAAACATACACCTCTTCACCACCTCTGCTTATAGTACCACTGTATGTGCCAGGCATAGGGACATAGCTAACCGTATACCTCTTCACCACCTCTGCTTATAGTACTGCCCTATGTGCCAGGCGTACGGACATAGATAAACATACACCTCTTCACCACCTCTGCTTATAGTACTGCCCTATGTGCCAGACATAGGGACATAGCTAACCGTATACCTCTTCACCACCTCTGCTTATAGTACTGCCCTATGTGCCAGGCGTAGGGACATAGCTAACTGTATACCTCTTCACCACCTCTGCTTATAGTACTGCCGTATGTGCCAGGCGTAGGGACATAGCTAACTGTATACCTCTTCACCACCTCTGCTTATAGTACTGCCGTATGTGCCAGGCGTAGGGACATAGCTAACTGTATACCTCTTCACCACCTCTGCTTATAGTACTGCCCTATGTGCCAGGCGTACAGACATAGATAAACATACACCTCTGTGCCACCCTTCTTATAGTACTGCCGTATGTGCCAGACATAGGGACATAGCTAACTGTATACCTCTTCACCACCTCTGCTTATAGTACTGCCCTATGTGCCAGGCGTACAGACATAGATAAACATACACCTCTGTGCCACCCTTCTTATAGTACTGCTTTATGTGCCAGGGCATAGGGACATAGCTAAACATATACCTCTGCGCTACCCCTGCTTATAGTACTGCCTCATGTGCCAGGCATAGGGACATAGCTAAACATATACCTCTGCGCTACCCCTGTTTATAGTACTGCCTCATGTGCAAGGCATAGGGACATATCTAACCATACACCTCTGTTCTCCCCCCTGCTTATAGTACTGCCTTATGTGCCAGGGCATAAGGACTAACCTAACCATATACCTCTGTGCCACCTCAGCTAACAGTCCTGTCAAGTGCCAGGCATAGGGACATAGCTAACCGTATACCGCTGTCCTAACCCTGCTTATAGTACTGCCTTATGTGCCAGGCATAGGGACATATCTAACCATACACCTCTGTGCCACCCCTGCTTATAGTACTGCCTTATGTGCCAGGCATAGGGACATATCTAACCGTATACCGCTGCCCTAACCCTGCTTATAGTACTGCCTTATGTGCCAGGTATAGGGACATATCTAACCATACACCTGTGCCACCCCTGCTTATAGTACTGCCTCATGTGCCAGAAATCCCTATGGGGCCACCCTGGCACAGAGGGCTCTCTTTCATTTGCAGCCATAGCTGGCGATCATGTTGTGGTGTGTAATAATATCATCTCTTCTTCCTCATCTTCAAGTCTTGGATAAAATAAGTTCCCTTCACTGGCTGAGTGGTAAGTGTGCCCGGCTGCTCTGAGGGTAGTGTGATGCCAGTAGTGTTCCTGCCTGGGTGTATATATGTATGTACACACCTATTTCCAATGAAATGCTTTACCTCCAGCACCCCATCCCCATTACCCCATGCTTTATATAAAACCGGCCATGAAATGCAGTGATATCTGCTGGAGAAATATCAGCGAGGTCTACCTGGCTATAACATACTATGTATATGGTCCCTGCGTCACCGGTCTGTCCGCAGTGTGTAGATGCAGCCCCTGTGTGTCTAGCTCGGTGATGGACTGAGGTCATTATGGGGACTGACTTCCAGGCTTCTCTTCCCCTTCTCTGCCGCCAGTCATCCTGTTAGTCCAGCTACTACAGAGGCACTGCTTGACAACCAGTCATATGTTTAGATATAGAGAGTTGTCAAGTAGCAAATCCCTTGCTGGGACCTCCACCTTGCATCCTGTCATTGACTGGTTTCTGTCTCTTCTCTATCACAAGCCCCGGCCGTCTTTCGAATACGAATGATTCTTTTTTTCGGTGGTAAGAACGTAGATTGTGTAGACATGAAGAGAGCTGCTCTTCCTCCCCTGCTGCCAGTAGATCCGGCTGAGAGGTAGTGCCGTACAGCCATATACTCAGCGCTGCGCACGCAGGATTCGCCACAGGCGGGAGGTCTCGGAGCCGACGTGTCTTCCTATTATTGTCTTCCAGCTATTATGGAACCATAACTCCCAGCATGCCCTGACAGGTCAGTAGTTGTTTGAGGGACTCCATGGCCAAGCGCGAGAATTTCCCGGCGGTTGACCTATTAGGCCGAAGGCAGACCATGTGCAGGATTAGTTCAGAATAGTTTCCAGTTCATTGACAGCAAGCAGAAGTCTTGAAAAGGCAAAGATACGGAACTACCCAGTATGTAATGAATTTGTAAGTGACCCCCTAGGAATATAGCCCCCATCCAGAGGGGTGGTATAGGCATAAACTGATGTCCAGCGTAGTCAATTGGGCTGTCACCCTCACCTCTTGACTTGATGGCTGCGTCCTGGGCACAGCGCTGAGTATCTGCACCAGGTAGTCACTCGCCATATTATAACACGTGCAGGGTATAGCGTAATTCTTATCTGTAGTGAACCCCCCATTAGTCCTTCCTGCCCCTCTCTGGTTGTAGCGCCGAATAAGATCGACCTATATTCTGTAATACTGTAGTTACTGAGCTTTATATTTTCAGATGCTTTTAGCTCCGGCCCTTCTCCGTCTTCTCCTCTTTTATATTCTCTGCCAGTTCTTTGTACCAGAGGAGGTGTAGAGATCAAAGTGAGTCTGTGCCAACTGCCAGTACAGCTAGGCCGTGGGTTGTCAGCCATGGGTTGTCAGCCATGGTGAGCTCACGCTTGTAACAAGCTATGTAAGCAGGACTAGATCAGTCCAGGTTATTAGCTTTGGTAAAAGTAGGCAATATGTTTTCCATTCAGTGGCAGCAAGCAGACATATTAAAAATAGAGAAGAAAAGTAACTTTTGCTGCGCCCGTGTATTTTTATAGAAATGATTGGAACAGGATGGCCGTAATAGTGGATGACGGGGGACAAGGATAGCGATGGACAGGAATCACGACCCCGGTGTGACTCATCACGGGCCAGCGCACCGTAGCGGTGTGTCATGTGACCTTTGTACCGCTCTCCCCGAGCTCCTGCGCCTTTCTGGCGGTTCAGCTCTAATGAGCGGAGAGAGAAGCGCAGGCTAATCAGCAGCTGGAGCGGAGTTTGTGTCACCGGCAGGGCAGTAATTGGAGGCGCAGCCTCTGTCTGGGGGTTGTCACAAACCGGCTGAATTCAGGTTAACGAGGAGACACGAGAGCCCTGTCTGACATAACGTAGCACAAGATCATTAGGGTATTGGGAATGTATATCACTGAAAATAAGTGCACCAAGTGGGAATGTAAAGTTAAATTCAAATTTTTTTTTTCTGGAATCTGATAGTCCAGAAATTTTGATAGTCCAGCACAGAACCGCAGCAGGAGACAGAGGAGATAAAATTCACAGGATGGCGGCATCTTATTTTCAGGGGTTTTCCTGGAAGATGTACCTGTTCATGACCAGACGATACATGCATGCACAATCACTCACTCGCACACGTATACATGCACTCTTCATGCACACACATGGCTAGATAGATCAGGGGCACACAACCCATCACATGTATTTTCCAGGTCAGAAAAGAGTAACACGAACAAGTGAGTACCAACGGTGCCTGGTCGCCATCACTGGTACCCTATATATCGATAGAGTGGGGGTCTGCCGCCCCCTAACTGGCACTCCAGAAAAATCTAGATGAGATGGCAGGGGACCATGTGCACACACATACATAGATGATATACACCCCATATACGTACACACATACATAACCCCGCCATACAGTTTTATCAGCAGACACATACATGCCACATAGACCCACAGCAAGCGCGCCATATTTCAGGTATATTCTTTATTTCAGCAAACAATCAAAGATTACAGGACGCGTTTCAGCTCATCCAGCCTCCCAGTTGGGATACACTTATATAGCGCTACTACACGCGCTACTGTCTATCAGAGAATCCCTTTACTTTGGATATTTAGGTCTCATTTTAACATCTCAGATTGTCTGCGCTATAACTTTTATTCTCCATGCTGGGCCGCATATAGAGCGGAGGCAGCCCATCCACTGACATGGCCCCCAACTGAGGTTAGGCCCGCGTCTTAGTGGTGGGAGATGATAAGGGTAAAACACATTTCCTTTTTTATCATCATTATGATGTCTCACTTTCTACAAGTTGATGTCTTAGTTTCCATGCAGCTGCAGTCAGTATACTGTGCGGGCCCACGTGCCCCCCTACTGTATACCCCCATTCACCCTCTACCCCTGTCTCTACCACCGAACAGAGCACGAGAAGCACAGACTGTGTAAGAGCGCCGACTACATGAACCTGCATTTTAAGGTGAAGTGGCTGTACAACGAGTATGTGAAGGACCTGCCGGCCATTAAGGACAAAGTGCCCGAGTACCCAGCGTACGTATCCCCCTCCCCACAATCGTTACATCATAAACCTCATGTTAGACCCCGGGTCTATACACTGGTAACGCCATGTGTCCGTGCAGGTGGTTCGAGCAGTTCGTCATGCAGTGGCTGGATGAGAATGAGGAGGTGTCCCTGGAGTTCCTGCATGGAGCCCTGGAGCGCGATAAGAAGGACGGGGTAAGTCTCTGACCGATCCAGCAGGGTTTCATCCCAGGATCATAGAAATACATATGACCTCCTATATATAAAGCTGAGGGCTTCCTAGTAACGCCTACGGCAGGGGTTATTCCATAATCCAGGGATCAGCAACCTCCGTCACTGCAGCTGTTGGGAAACTACAACTCCCATAATGCTCCATTCCAGGATCGGTGGTCACAAACGTGCAGTACAGCTCCACTCAAAGTCCATGGGACTGATGGAGGTAGCGGACTGTGTTGACCCCCAGAAATAAGACACTAATTGCTGATCCTGTGGATTGATGAGGCATGTTAATTATTGGAAAATCCCTTTAAGGACTCGAACGTTGTGTACCCGTGGCCGTATTGCACAAGAGGAGAGCTGTTCACAAAAAAAGTGTAGGCCCAGCCTGGTATTACTTGAACGGCCATTACCCCCTCTGAGAACAGCTGATTGCCAGGGTAGTTGGAATCTGAAATGGGGCTATTGGCAGGAGCGCCCCTTTAATTTCATGTCTTTCTGTGCTATATCTGCTAGTCAGTTCCCACAATTCTTTGAGCCAGGTTGTATAATGGTGCGGACTGCTTCACCATAATAGGATCCACGTCAAGACTGATGTAAAGGAAATAATTGAGAGGCCCGTGTTCCTATCCCCAGGTATCAGCAGTCACATATCATTACTGGATAATCAAAAGGCTGGACCTTCTATAGACTGCTGTATTACTAGAGCTTCCTCTGGTGTATAATGATATAGGTGCAGCTGCTATAACCTGGGCATCTCCTTAATATAATTATATATGTACAGCTGGTATAAGTTATATATCTTCTTGTATATAGTGATATGGAGCATGCTGGTATAACCTGGGCATCTGCTTAATATAATTATATATGTACAGCTGGTATAAGTTATATATCTTCTTGTGTATAATGATATAGACCATGCTGGTATAACCTGGGCATCTCCTTAAAATAATTATATATGTTCAGCTGGTATACGTTATACATCTTCTTGTGTATAATGATATAGACCATGCTGGTATAACCTGGGCATCTCCTGTATATAATTATATGTGTACAGCTGGTATAAGTTATACATCATCTTGTATATAGTGATATGGACCATGCTGGTATAACCTATGCATCATCTTGTACAGTGGCGTTGCGAGAGGGGTGTGGTCTGATCTCTAACTCCATATATGGTTGTGTCCATATATGGAGTCAGTGCTATGAACATGAAGGGGGTATCCCCAAGCATTGTCAGTATGCTTGGGGACACCCAATGTATTTTAATCGAATTTGGCTTCTATTTCTGAAAGGTTGCCACCAGGATTCGAAATTCGAACTCACAACCTTTCATATCAGAGGCAAGAACACTAACCACTGAGCTATGGAGCTCAATAGTAAACTGTGGTAGAAAAACCTCATAGTAGTTTATCAAGTATTAGGTATTCCTATACAGCAGAAGTATAATTTACATATTGTTTTTCAGTAATTGTAAAAAAAATGTATGACACAAAATCAAATGTGTAATTACTCACACTCTCTCTCTCTCTCTCTCTCTCTCTCTCTCTCTCTCTCTCTCTATATATATATATATATATATATATATATATATATATATATAGATAGTAATTACACATTTATTTTTTTATTTAATTATACTTCTGCTATATAGGAATACCTAATACATGATACACTACTATGAGGTTTTTCCAGCTCAATGCTGGTATAACCTGGGTATCTCCTCTATATAATTATATATGTACAGCTGGTATAAGTTATACATCATCTTGTATGTAATGATATTGACCATGCTGGTATAACCTGGGCCCCCCCTGTATATTTGACAGTGCAGCAGAATATTCTGTATAACTTGTCTATTTACTTCCACTGATTGAATGCAAATTGCTAATAAAGAGCTGGTAATGATCACAGAATATTAAGTAGGCAGATTCTTGGCGACCGTTCAAGTGAACAGCGCTCATCGGGGGTTTAATTAGTGGATTATGAAAAAACTGAATTACTAAACGTTTTTTGCCCCAAAAATTGTAATGCTGGTTAACCCCTCCTGTGCCCTTTGAGAGTCACATTTTGTTCCCTGGTTTTATGTCACGGTGCTGTGTTTCAGGATTTCTCAGGTAACGTCCTGCCACCTCATTCCTGGGTCACTGCTGCCGGCTGGCCTCTCCATCTTTTCTGTATGTAGTAACCTGTGTCCTCCTGTTCCCTCTGCAGTTCCAGCAGACATCGGAGCACGCCTTGTTTTCCTGCTCTGTGGTTGACGTATTCACCCAACTTAACCAGAGCTTTGAGATCATCAAAAAACTTGAGTGTCCCGACCCGGTTATCGTGGCGCACTACATGCGGAGATTTGGCAAGGTGAGCATTTACTCACTGAGCCCCCTTTGTTTTGCTTAGATGGGGTCTTTTCTCATCAGATGAGCATTGAGAGATAAGAAAAGTCGCAAATGATACTGCAAGAATGGCGTGCACCATAATCTGTGGCTTTTTTACTCCATATAAGTGGCGCAAAAAGCTCAATACATATTAGAAAGTTGTAGAACTTATACAAAAGAAAGGGTAGTATATCACAAATTCTTTATCCCATTTAGCAGATATTCTGGACTATTGGACTGAAACCACTGAAATATTCTTTAGGTTTATATGGCTGTTAGTGACTTTTATCAGTAGAGAATTTACAAGGAGTATGAAATGCCATCAGACATTCTAGATTATAAGAGGCCGGATTAAAGGAGAGGGAAAAGAAAAATGTCCGTCATGTAAAAGCTGGGGGACAATGAGATGCTGGGTTCTGCGGTCGGATGTGTGATATGTTTTTCCTCTCATTAGACCATCAGTAAGGTGCTGCTCCAGTACGCTGACATCCTCGCCAAGTCCTTCCAGTCCTACTGCTTCAAGGAAAAGCTGGTGAGTGATGTCGGGTCAGATGAGACTAGTTGTATATGTGGAAGGCTGCAAGGCTCCTTCTCCAAACCTCAGGTTGAGGAGGGGGTGTTTTAATGGTAATTTTTCATGCTAAGGGTTATAAACTAGTACAGGTCACACAACAGTATAGTATCAGCCAAAAGTACAAACAAATTCAGGCAGATTTATAAAAACCGTATAAAAGAATTATCTTTGTTGCCCATGGCCACCAGTCGCAGCACAGCTGGCATTGTTTCAGGACAGTTTAAGAATTTAAAGCTGTGCTATGATTGGTTACTATGGGCAACCATGTTCTTTTAGACGGTTTTCATAAATCTGTCTGGAGCAGGGCTTCTGGAACCGTTCTATTGGGGAGTCACCAGCGACCAAATACTATCCTGCAGCACCCAAATTACCTCTGTAGCAGCACAACCTGCCTCCCCAGCAGCACCAAACAAATCCCGGTGCAGCACAAAACACCTTCTGAGCAGCAAACAAATCCCACAGTGCAGCGCAATATGCCACCCAGCGCAACATACCTCCCAGCACAACATACCACCCCAGCATACCACAGTGCAGCACAACATACCGCCCCAGCACAACATACCGCCCCAGCACAACATACCGCCCCAGCACAACATACCGCCCCAGCACAACATACCGCCCCAGCACAACATACCGCCCCAGCACAACATACCGCCCCAGCACAACATACCGCCCCAGCACAACATACCGCCCCAGCACAACATACCTCCCCAGCACAACATACCTCCCCAGCACAACATACCTCCCCAGCACAACATACCTCCCCAGCACAACATACCTCCCCAGCACAACATACCTCCCCAGCATAAACATACCTCCCCAGCATAAACATACCTCCCCAGCATAAACATACCGCCCCAGCGCAACATACCGCCCCAGCGCAACATACCGCCCCAGCACACCACATTGCAGCACAACATACCGCCCCAGCACAACATACCTCCCCAGCACAACATACCTCCCCAGCACAACATACCTCCCCAGCATAAACATACCGCCCCAGCACAACATACTGCCCCAGCATACCACAGTGCAGCACAACATACCTCTCAGCATACCACAGTGCAGCACAACATACCTCTCAGCATACCACAGTGCAGCACAACATACCTCCCAGCATACCACAGTGCAGCACACTATACCTCCCAGCATACCACAGTGCAGCACAACATACCGCCCAGCATACCACAGTGCAGCACAACATACCACTTCAGCACCTCCAAAGAAATATTAGATTCTAATCGGTATTCAATGGCTCACCCGTCAGACTATACGGAATGGGTGCTCACTCCCGTTGGGCCACACCCCTGCCCCAGTGATTAGTGAGAACAAAAAGAATAGAGAGGGAGGGCACTCCTATATTTGGACTATTTTGTCAGTTAAAAATGCAGTGCTATTTATTGATTAAAATATGCCTAAAAGATAAACAGTTTTTAAATAGTTCACAATTCCAAATAAAACCATATGGTTGGTCAAACACTGTTGTTGACCATTAAACACCGTGGAGGGTTGCGCAAAGGATTGATTGAACAGGCATTTAATCAATCCTTTGCGCAACCCTCCACGGTGTTTTATGGTCAACAACCATATGGTTTTATTTGGATATAGCATCCGCCCCTTTTCTCCCATGTGATAGCACATGATTATAGAACAAAACATCCATACTGAGAGCAACTTTAAATACATAGAGCTTCCCACCGGAGAAAGATTGTGAACCATTTACAAACTTTATTTTGACCCATTTACAATGGGCAAGTAACATCGACAAGGCTGATTCAATATTGATGTGATTGCAAGACATTTAACCAATTCTCTGTGCAACTTTCCACGGTATTTAATGGTCAACACCAGTGTTTGACCAACCATATGGTTTTATTTGGAATTGTGAACTATTTTTTTTTTTTTTAAACTCGTTTTATTGAAATATAACAAGCAGAGCATCGTACATGAAAGAAGTACAATATGTGACATTGCATATAATGAGCATGACAATAAAATGAGGCATTATGGGCTCTCATTTGTCGATTGAGACATGGCATTAAGGTATCCGGAATACCAGGGTATAAGGTGTATCTAAACACATAGGCATACATTGGTACAATATTGAGGTGACAGTGACCACACATTATGAGATGAAGCCCCCCATGGGACAAGTAAGTCCCTAAGTGGCGGAACGCATATGAGAGGATGTTACGGTTGAAGGAGATGCACACCATGCCCCCCAAATTTTTTCAAATTTTTGTGGACATCCTCTGCGGGTATACATTATCTTCTCTAAAGGTATAACATTATTGACCAATGTTTTCCACTGGCCGACCGTGGGGGGCCTGTCCGCCATCCAACGGAGGGCAATCGCCTTCCTGGCAAGGAAGAGAGACTCCCTTAGAAAGATGAGAACATGATGCGAACTAGAATCATCGTCCACAATTCCCAAAAGGCATTTTTTGGGACACAGTGTGAGTGAGCCCGGAATCAGGTCGGACAGGATCCCCACCACAGACCTCCAGAATGATTGTATGTAATCACATTCCCAGATGAGATGCCAAAAATCTGCATATTCTTGTGAGCACCTGTGACAGCCTGTGTGTGGCAGGAATTGTGAACTATTTAAATATTTAAAAATATTACACTTCAGCGCAACATATCTCCCCAGCAGTGTAAAACAAATACTGTAGTGCAGCACCAAATTCCTCCCCTTAAGCTCCAATACCAAGTGCAACATGAAATAACTCCGATCCTGTTGCTAAATGCCACAGTACAACGTAAATGACCCCTGCCTGCCATCCTGCTGGGGCTGGATGCCCCTCTGTGGCTTCCAGTGCCGTCTCCCACATTCTGACGTGACGTGGAGGAGCGGGCAGAGGAGGTGAGACACAGGCCCATCTCTTTACTAAAGAACATAGGGAGAGATCTATCAAAACTGGGGCAAAGTGAAAGTGGTTTTTACTTGCCCATAAGAAATGAAGGTCAACACCTTGGTCACTGTGGGAAACAGAGACAATCTTACTATTAGGTCCAGTGTTTAGACACTGTGGATTCTTAGCTGTAATTATTCTGTACTGATCTTATATGTCAGGCCTTATACTCGAGTCATATCCAGAGCTTCATTCACAATTTTGCTGGTTACCACTTGATAACGGAGGCATCCTTCACAGTTTCTTTGAGCTCCCATGATACCCTGCTTTCTGCTGTACTACATTGCATACTCCTCACGTTCTAGAAATGGGAAAGAGGGGAAGGTCTGTAACCTCCAACTAGTGGCCCCTCAATCCCTGGATAGGGGCCCCTGCAGTGAAATAATTGCATTCTGTGTAACATTTGAATTCTCTTTTCCAGCCTTGCATCCTCATGAACAATGTTCAGCAGCTCCGAGTGCAACTAGAGAAGATGTTTGAAGCCATGGGAGGAAAGGAGGTGACTACTAACCTTCCTATCATTCGTCATGTCACATTATGGGAGTGGCTGAGAGCTGGAGAGGTGCATTGTGGGAGTGGCTGAGAGCTGGAGAGGTGCATTATGGGAGTGGTCTAGAGCAGGAGAGGTGCATTATGGGAGTGGTCTAGAGCAGGAGAGGTGCATTATGGGAGTGGTCTAGAGCAGGAGAGGTGCATTATGGGAGTGGTCTAGAGCAGGAGAGTGCATTATGGGAGTGGTCTAGAGCAGGAGAGGTGCATTATGGGAGTGGTCTAGAGCAGGAGAGGTGCATTATGGGAGTGGTCTAGAGCAGGAGAGGTGCATTATGGGAGTGGTCTAGAGCAGGAGAGGTGCATTATGGGAGTGGTCTAGAGCAGGAGAGGTGCATTATGGGAGTGGTCTAGAGCAGGAGAGGTGCATTATGGCAATAGTTCAGAGCAGAAGAAGTACATTATAGGAGTGGTTCACAGCTTGGGGACAGGTGCATTGTAGGAATAATTGAGAGCGGGAGACATATACTGTGAGAGTGGTACAGGAGAGGTGCATGACAGGAGTAGTTGTAAATAGGAAAGACAGATGATGAGGGCAGTTCAGAGCAGGAGAGGTGGATTGAGGAGGTAATTCAAAGCTGAAAAGTGTGTGTGTGTGTGGGGGGGGGAATTCAAATTAGCAAAGATTCATGATGAGGGTCAGAAACCAACACGTAAGTGAATGTCAGTAATAGTTCCTTTCTGCTATGTCTCTGAGCATAGCGCCCCTGTGTGGCTGTGCCTGCCTAGCCGGTATTACCTGGCTGTATGCTATTTGAGGGTTCTCAGCAGGTCCTCTCTGGCTCTGTCCTATTAATCGTGGATAGAGATCGCTGTATGTGCAGCCTCCGCTCCTTTGATGCAAGCAGTCGTGATGTCTCCGGCAGGGAGAGTCTATAACAATGTTCTCCCGCTCCTCTAACTAGCTTGTTAAATCCAGCAGAAAGGCTGGGCCGTGTCTGCGGCTGAGACCCCCGTGTCACGCTTTAAACCTGTAGCCTAAAGGGAAATGCCCAGGAGATCTGATCTAAGACAAAGCATCTGCAAGCTGGATGTAATAGGATTGACTTTGTCCTGATAATGTCCATAGTTGTTTTCTTCTCTTCTAGCTGGACCCTGAGGCCAGTGACACCCTGAAGGAGCTCCAGGTGAAGCTGAACAATGTCTTGGACGAACTGAGTGCTGTGTTTGGAAATAGGTGAGAGCTGAGGGAAAGGAAGAGATGGCAGGGGTCCTGCAGTCTTATAGAGCTCAAACGCTGTATAACGAAACGTTCTGCGTCTCTCTGATATACTATGTGATTCAAATCCTCACCATTTTCAAGATCTCAGCTTGTTTGCGTCTCAAGCCTGAAAACCCATCCTCACATAGCTGCAGTTTTTGACTCGGAGGAGGAGAGAAGTTCCTGTGCTGTTTCTGTGTTGCGCCCATTCTCTACACTGATATATTGTGACAAATACTCAGCGCTAGAGCAAGTTGGATTTAAATAAGCTGTGCACCTCTGGGGACAGTTTTGACAACCACACCCCCCCCCCCCCCCCGCCTCCTGTACAGACCTGCGAAGGTCCTTTCCTTCAGACCTGCTCCTTCTCTCTCTGGCCTCAGCTGCTGTAAGTTTCACTTCTGCAGCCATGGCCTGCCCCTCTTGCATCATGACAAATGGTCACGTGATGCAAGGGGAGAAGGTCACTGCTGCAGCCAGCGATTAGCTGCAGCAGCAATCACACTGGAAGCTTACATCCAAAGAGACCAGGGAGAGAAGGGGCCGGGACCCAGGAAGCAGCTAAGTATGCTTCCCTTCACAGGTCTGCACAGGAGGAGTGTGGTTGCCAAATCCGCCCCCAAAGGTGCTCAGCCCCTTAAAAATGCAACTTGCTCTAGGTCACCCCCCCAAAGGTGCACAACCTCTTTAAGCTTTGGATGTACACACGAATGTTTCTATTTCATTCTTCAAGGGCATATCAGTGTGTGGAGAGGTGTATGGCGGGAGGATCAGTGGAGCTATAGGTGTATGGGGTGGTTGGCTGTCATGTAATATTAGTAATGCTTTGTTAATAGAATTACTGAAGACAGTTGGCATTATTCTTGGCTTTGCTTCTTCGCCCTTGGCGTGCTTCACCCAGTGGCGCCTGTCGGATTTAATCCTGAAAGACGCAGTTTACATCTAGCTTTTTTTTTAACACAAGCGACCGTTTAAGGCTACTTTCACACTGGCCTTTGGTTTCCGTTTGTGAGATCCGTTCAGGGATCTCACAAGCGGTCCAAAACGGATCAGTTTTGCCCTTAATGCATTCTGAATGGAAAAGGATCCGCTCAGAATGCATCAGTTTGGCTCCGTTCCGCCTCCATTCCGGTGTCCGTCTGACAAAATTGAGCCAAACAGATCCGTCCTGACACACCGTGTAAGTCAATGGGGACGGATCCGTTTTCATGGACACAATCTGGCACAATAGAAAACTGATCTGTCCCCCATTGACTTTCAGTGGTGTTCAAGACGGATCTCTTTTGGCTATGTTAAAGATAATACAAACACCTAGCATCATGCCACCAGCAGCTGGCAGATGGGACCTGTAGAGCAGGGCACTGTCTTGGCACATTGGTCTCTTATACCTGGCTCCTCTGCCATCTCTGGCTTATGTCTCTTTTTTTGGTGATATTTCCTCAGTTTCCAGTTCCGGATCGATGAATGTATTAAGCAGATGTCAGAGATCCTGGGCCACGTGAAGGGCACTGGGAACGTATCTGCCAATGCTAGGAATACGGTGGCACAGGACGCAGACAATGTTCTCCGCCCCCTGATGGACTTCTTGGATGGAAAGTGAGTGAGAAATAACTGTTCTGTGTTCACGGAATTAATCCTGTAACCATCAAACAACCACACAGGTCTCATGTGCACGGAGATCCAGGGTGGTCACTTCTGGTGGGCAGCCACTCAGATAGAAAAATCCCCGTATAACCTGAACCTTTCACTCCAGTTTCCCTTTAACAGGAACAGACACATGTGTAGCTATTGAGGAAGCGGCTTTAATTTCCCTCTCTCCCAATAATGGCTGTGTGGTACCTGTGTGCCCCTCATATCAGTTGGCACTGGCCTTGTTTTCTGATTGTGTGCCTTTGCTCCCTGCAGTCTGACCTTGTTCGCCACCGTGTGTGAGAAGACTGTCCTGAAGCGCGTCCTGAAAGAGCTCTGGAGGGTGGTGATGAACACGATGGAGAAGATGATCGTCCTTCCTCCCCTCACAGATCAGTCGGTGAGCGTCAGCCCGATGAATAACCCTGTGACATGGGGTGGAGAGGTCATACCTGGTGGCTGTGGAAGCCCCCATGCCACATGAGAGATAGGGCTCCGGGTAGAGATTTTGCATTGAAACCAGGAGCAGCAGCACATCAGGGGTAACTAGTAACCCAGCTGTTCCTGACATGTTTCATCCAACCTCCTGGAAAATGCTGAGACACAGCTGTGATGTTTTCCCCAATGACCGGCCCCCGTAGCAGAATTGCTGGGTAGTGAGAAGCGCGTCTGCCCCCTGTGATAGCTGATGCGCTTCACTCCACAATGTCTGTGCTGCAGGTGTCACATGGGGGGCTGCACTCTTGTCTGTGACTGCGGTGGAGCACAATATCCTCTGTACCAAACCTCTAATGGTCCAGGGAAGTGAGATATGAGGTGCTGTTTGCAGGGTCCTCACACTGTTGCTTGGAGAATTTTTGCCTCTGACCACTAGTGTGGGAAAAGTGTATTTAAGCAGAGCCACCATTGTGTGCCCCCAGTGTTCCCTGCAGGACACAGTGCTATAGTGTAAGGACTCTGCAAACAGCCCCTCATATCTCAGCTTCCTGACTAGGCGTGACATGAACCTGAAGATCCACAGCATAGTAGGAATAAAAGTTAAAGGTCCCTACACCCATGTGCCCAGCCATAATGATCTCATCCAGTAGCCTGGTGCTGGTCATATTCTGATTTTAGGATGCACGCCCGTTTTGTGGCTTAAGAGGAACAGGACTCGATATCTGCTTCTCTAACTGATTTTTTATTTTCCCGTTAACTTCGGGTGGACCCCTGTTGCCATCAGATGGTAAGTTTAGCCCTTGCCCCCCCAATATTTGTGCAGAACACACATTTACCCCAGAAAGCCTTGTGTCTAACCCTTTGTGTGACGCACGTCATACCAGCACGGATGAAAATCCCTTGGGTTAACCCTCTCCACATGCGTCCGCCTATGTTAACCAGAACCTCATTACCACTGGCTCCTCACCCCCTTCACCACAATTGTCCTCACTTGGTCACCCTCCGGCAGAAGCCATATTACATAGAATCTAATATGAAGTGGCTAGGATGGGACCCAGGCAGGGTGTGCAGGTTATAAAGGCATTGGTGAATTCACGAGGCACGAAACACTTGTAATTGTTCTGCAGCGTCTATGGTCCCTGTTTGGGCCTGTAGAACAGCGGCCTCCGCTTTGTGCTAGTGACCGGTATGATGTGAAGAAACTGTGCAGAGGACCTGGAAATCGTATTTTAGGATTAAAGTTCAATAATCTGGCATCCTGAGGACTAATGAGGACGTGCAGCCCAAGAGGGAATTCTGTACCATCAAACTGGCCTCCTGGGTTCACTGACTATGGTGTGCACATAGACTCACCCGAGGTCCACAAACTATTCCACTTAATCTGTTATGGGGCTATGGATAATCAGGATTTCCATCGGGTGCTGGGCTATTCGACTTTACTAGTATTCATTTGTGCCCTGTCATGTCTGAGCTTTTCTTTCATGAATGAGATCCCTTGTAAGTAACCCTCGTTCTCTCCTTTCTCTTCTTCCTTCCGCTTCAGGGAACGCAGCTGATTTTCACTGCAGCCAAAGAGCTGGGCCAGTTGTCGAAGCTGAAGGTACGGTGCAATGGCGTCTTGTAGCTGCCTCCTGCATGTGCAGCCATTAGACCAGCGACATGCCTGCGCTGTGTCCAGTTGTGCAGTCACACAGTTTCAGTGTTTATTGGTCCCCCTTGTACACTATATGCGTAGTTAGCAGCATATATTTAGTTGCATATGATGTGATTACATAAGGTACAAGAAAATGATATGGTTAACCCCTTCCTGACATCCACCGTAGGTACACGGCACAAGTCGGGTCCTTGAAGAGCGGGCACTGTAGTGTTTGTGATGAGAGACGACTCTGGTCACAGACATTTAACCCCTCAGATGCTGTAGTCATTTGGCTGCCATTCAGTAGATATGGCAGCCAGAAGACTTGTGAAGGCTCCCAGGTCTGTCTTAGAAAAGGGATTCTGTGCATTTGACTGCTTCATAGCCCCTCCCCACTGCTCTGAGTGACAGCTGTAGTGGTCTCCTGGTTGGATGCTACAGCTGTCACTCGAGGGGGATGGCTGTGAAGCAGCTCAATGCAGAGAGCACTTCACAGTCAAGCTCCTCCTCCTGGACACTTGCAAGAGCAGAATCTAGCAGAATAAACTTTCTTATTCAAACTACTCCTGATGAGAAAAGCTCCAGAAAAGGTATGCTTGTACTGCACTCCATATCTCCAACCTAGTTCTGTCAGCAGTTTAGCCTGGTCAAAGCTGCTAACAGACTCCCTGTAATTTTCTTCTGGCATGACTTTGTCTTGTTCCCTGGAGACTTGAAAGTTTGAACACACCCCAAGGATGTTCTCATCAATTGTAACGAGACCTAGAACTTTATCGCGATGAGTTTTCATCCGTGGCAAGCAGAGGTTTTTGGAAATGGCGAGAAATTGAAACACCCCCTATACGAGAAGTTACCTATACAAAAAACTGGGCTCTGGAGCCCTCTTGTGGCTGTGAAGGTCACTGCACGCCGAGCCTGAAGGCTTACTGCTTTTGTCTCCTCGCCCTCTTCATTGCCTTGCATCACAATCATTATGTATGTGTATTCAGTATGAAATGGGCAATGTCCTCTTGTCCTTATAGGATCATATGGTGAGAGAAGAGACCCGCAGTCTGACTCCAAAGCAGTGCGCTGTAATGGACCTGGCTCTGGATACCATCAAGGTATGTGCTGGAGCGATTGTTTTCTGTGCTGCAGGGCTGTCCTGAGAAGAGGGCACTACACAAGTATCCCTGTACCCTGCCACCCCATAGTCAGTTTGGATAGTATGGGCACATGAGCCAAGGGGTTGGGGAACAGAGGGATGCTGAGTTGTGCATTGATGCCCCCTGTCATCCTGGCTGCAGCAGTCCTCGAAGCATTGTCTACTCTTTCTTTCCAGCAATACTTCCATGCAGGAGGAAACGGCCTTAAGAAGACATTCCTGGAGAAGAGCCCAGACCTACAGTCCCTGCGCTATGCCTTGTCCCTGTACACACAGACCACAGATACACTCATCAAAACTTTTGTGCAGACCCAGACGGCGCAAGGTATTATTATTGTACATGGCACGGCTGGGAATTTAAGATTTGCTGTATATCAGCGCCCTCTGGTGGTCAATGGACAGATCGCACCAGTCAACAATCTGAAGTGAAGAATTGCTGTATGGATAGTGGGGTTGCTTAAAGCGTACCTAAACCTTTGACAAAAAAAAGTCAAGGGGCAGCAGCGCACGCAGAGTTCGGTTTAATAGAAAGTATATGGGATTTCTATGCCACGTGCTCCAAAAACTGAACAGCACTGCTGCCCCTTTTTTTTTTATCATAGGTTTAGTTACCATTTAAAAGGGGGTTGTTGGAAATATCCTAAATCCTCCATCATATAGAAAAAAAATTGTATTCATGTAGTAATTTATCTGAAATTATACAAGGTTTTATTCTGGTTTCCTACCTTTTTTTAGATCCCCACTATTTAGGTGTGATAATATGGTACTTGTAACATAACGGTGTGATATAGTGACAAAAAACAGTCTAACGTAGATGCTTCAGGAGGATCTATCACTCAGGAGTCTGTGTGAGCTGGGTGACAAGCTAATCTGAGGCATTATAGTCGTCATGTTGGTTGTCACCCAGCTTTCCCAGAAGCAGATAATAGCCGACAGCTGCCAGGAATGTTCAACCACTTGACACCAGAGGGCGACATTTCTTCTCTCGTACGTTTCTTGATTGGATTGTGTATGCTGTCGAAGGACAGTCAGTCTCTGTAAAGCATGTCGTTGTCTTCACTTGTCAATCTGGTGTGCTTTGTCTTTGTATAACTCTCTCTTCCTCTTCTCTCGCCTTCTGTCTCTTGCGTTCACATCTCAGTGCATGATGGGAAGGGTATTAGGTATACGGCTAATGAGGACATTCACCCCGAGAAGGGTATGTGTTGGTATTGTGGTAGTATTTGCTATAGAGAGACCAACCAAATCTTGCATACGTTCCTCTCCCCTTATATTCTAGAACCCCCTTCCACATCACCCCTCTGCCACAATTACTAGAAGGATTGGACCATCTTACACAGTGCACTCTTGTTTTACATAAATAGCTGAGTAACTACATAACATTACTTATTTTGTACTGATCCTGAGTTATCACGCTCCAGAGCTGCATTTACAATTCTGCATTCCCTGCTTGTTCAGTGTCTTGTGATTTGAACTGTGAAGTATTATTTATACACCAGGGCACTCTACTGTCATCTGATGTAGGGAAATCCATCTTGCACCCTTCATTATAGGAGTCCAAAAATTTTTAGAAGACTGTCATCCAGCTTGCTCACTGCTTCCACTAACAACCGGCAGAACTGTGAGTGCAGCTCTGGAGTACAATACAGGCTGCCATTCAGCATTAAAACACATAAGTAATGTATGTACATAATAAAGCAAAGTGTTTTACGTATTTTGAAAAAAGTTTCTATATGTAAACGATGAAGGATGGGCCTGAGCTTTAATTGTAGCTTGCACTAGGCTTGTGCCTTATCACATAATAAACCCACTATAAAAAGTGAATCTTCTGACTGGGTCCATGGCCTGACAGAATAAGGTCTGTAGGTTTGCCAATCAGAGGGGTAGATTTACTATCCCAAAGGTGCCAGACTTCTACTAAGTATCTGATTGGCAGAGGACACCACATCAGTGAGTAGCTGAGGCACCAGAACTACACAGTTGCATCTAGTGGACAGAGCTGGTTACTGCAGCCCTACTTCTATTCACTTCCAGTAACTAGCTCTGTCAACTGCACAATGGATGAGCTGTGTAGTCCCACTGCTGGAGCTATTCAGAAAGAGCTAATCGACATGGACCCCACTGCTCAGATATTGGTGGCCTATCACAAGCATAGGCCATCAGTATTAAAATCCTGTGGCTAAAGATGCACGATTGCACACCGAAAATTGCACTAGAATTTTGGCATAAAGCCAAGTATAGAAGGTGGTATAAGGCGTCTTTCACACAAGTGATACGGATTCTGGCAGGATCTGTCCAGGGAAAAACTGATGCTTTTGCAGGCAAGTTCAATGAGTTTTTTTCTGCAATTGCCTTCAGTGTGTGCATTATTTCCATTCGGATTGCATGCAATTTTTCATGGGCGTGAAGGATAACACTCAAGATCTCTCAGCCATCATCCGTAAAAAATGCATTGCACTCGGGTGCCTGCTTGAAAAATGCACAATATAGAGCATGCTGCGATTTTTATTTTTTATTTTTTTTTATTTCCCCCCGGAACGCAGAAATGATGCATGAAAAACGCGCACGGACCCATTAAAACGGATGGGTTAGGATTCAGTCTGGATGCTATGTGCTCGCTATGTGCATCACGTCCAAATGGAAAACTCGCTTGTGTGAAAGAGGCCTAAAGGTCACCAAGGTCTAAAGGTCTTTTAGACTGTCAGGTCTAAATTCGCACTGTCTAACCATTACTCAAGATTAGTAAATCTTCCCCAATATCTCCGGCTGTAGGCTTCTTGTGTCCCCGCCAGGGGTGGGATCCTGTAGAGATTGTCTGTGTCGTCTTATGTTCCTGTGTCCAGCGCCTCGTCATGTTATTCTGTGTCTGTCTTGCCTTCACTAAGAAGCCAGAGATAAGGTGCCACCCTCTGCTGAGGACTGTGTGGAAAGAGAGGGGCTCTGCTTATGAAGACCATTTCTCACATGACGTGTATCTAAAGGGGTGGTCACACCATGAAATATCATATTCATTCTGTCGATCCTAAAGGTTAACAAAATTCGTCACACGCTGTTTAGAGCTGGGCGTGCACGTCCATCTACTGAGTAGAATGCTGTGGGTCACACATGCTCAGTCACTCTCCCCACAGCCGGTTCTATGCAGAGTGACCCTCTGTTCCCTACAGGGCAGCCAAATGAAATAGATGTCTGCCCTGCCTGTCAGGAGCATGGCGGCATAGCTGTGAAAACTCCTTCACGGGGTGCACCACCAATGAGGCCAGGTCAGGCAGCACCAGGTGGGGGGCAGCGGAAGGGGCCATGGGCAATACGCAATTTCATTGTGGGAAAGGGGTTAGGTTAAGAAATTGGCATTTGGCTGTTTCAGTTTTCGCCTCAGGCAGCAGAAAGGCCAAGTGCACCCCTGCTCCTTCACTGGGGGGAAGTAAGAAGGGTCTATTATTGTCAGCTGTCAGAAGGTGGAGGAGAGTGATTCTGTTCGGAGCCCATCCCCAGCATCACAGATTAGCAGCAGCACCAAGTCGGACACATAGAGGCAAAAGAAAATTACAGAGTTTTTTTTTTTTTAAGTTCTAGAAAAGCTATAAATTACTGCACTTTACAACTATTAATGGCCTTATGCAATTCACCACCAGGACTGCATTCACAGATGGCCTCTTGTTTGCGCTTGAACTGCAGGGTTTTGCATCTGCATACAGCATTAGTGGGAGGTTGGGCGTGTAGCACCAGTACCTGTACAGGACTCTCAGTAAACCATTGCATCTCCCACATGCAAAAATACCCGAGTGCAGAGACAGGTTTATACAGGACCAGGCGCCAAACTGTCAGGGTGTGAATGCAGCTTTGGATGTGAGTATAATTCTACAGTGTAAGAGAGGAAGTAACTTAAAGGGGTATTCCTGTTAGAGAAAGTTATCCCTTATCTACAGGATACGAGATAACTATCAGTGAGGGTCCTACCGCTGGGAACCCAGCCGATCACGGGAACGTCGGCCCTGTACCTCGTGGAGCACTCCCGAAATGGATGAAGTGACTGGTCGGAAATGGGTGCCATTGCTCCATTCAATTCTGTGGGAGTGCCGTTCTCATAATCATTGGGGTCCGAGAGGTAGGATCACCACCGCTCCACAGGATAGGGGATAACTTTCTCTAACTGGAATACCCCTTTAAAACTGGTGCAAGATTAGTAGTTGTGTGGTGGTATACCTACTCCCTGCTGAAGATCCACTACCAAACTACCACAGTATCAGTAGTACCAGCTGGGCACAGGAGCGCCAGGCTGGTCGTACTGTACTTTTATATACATATCTCTATTTTCTAGGCTCTGGTGTTGACGATCCTGTGGGGGAGGTGTCCATACAGATAGACCTCTTCACACACCCTGGGACTGGAGAACAGAAGGTGACGGTGAAAGGTACGGAGATCGCGCCTCCATGCGTTTATTTCATTATACCGTGTAACCCTAACTGCTTTTGCCAAACTGTTTTTGTGACCAGGACTGGGATGATTTGAAATGTACTTATTTTCCATGAGAAAAGCGGCATATTTGCATCTTGTCATTCAACTCAGGAAAAAACACCATATATGTTTAAATTTACATGTGTTATAATGAAGATTTTTGGTTTCACACAAGCGATTTTAGTCCAGGAAGCATGCTCGGTGTGATGGCTGCATTTCTTGAACGGAACACTGCTGACCTTCAGCATCATAATTACTTGCGATGCTGTGAGTTCCTGCCTGACTGGGGATCATTCATGATGCTGTGAGCTCAGGTCAGAGATGCAGTATTCAGTCCGGGAAATGCAGCCATCACATGGAGGATGTTTCCCAGACGGAACGCACTTGTGTAAAACTGGCCTTAGAGAGAGTTTATGATTTCACGAATCGGTCTCTTTATACTGTCCTTGGTAGTAGTCGGAGTCCAGTATTTTCAGGGGGAAGTGTTCACCTAGCTTCTCTGGGTACTCTCCCATGTTCTCCTTGTATTATATCAAGGATCTGGACTTTGAGGGCCATCCTGTAGGCCCTGGTGCCATAGTTCTTCACCAGAGTGTGAACCACCATTGCCCAGGAAGCCCCGATCCACTGCCACAAATCGGTTCCAAGACGCTTTCGCCCTACTAGCCAGTACCTTGGGGAATTCCTTGCATCTTCATGATCTGTGAAGCTTTGACATTTGCTTCCTACAGAAGCAAAGAAGACGGTATTTGAGGCTGCAGACCCCATATCTAGAATGTTATAGATTTTCATAAGGCCCAGTGTGAGGTGCAGAGGTGGCATTAGCACCTTTGGGGGTCTGCCAGTGGCTCCCTCTGGATGTAGCTCCTCCACACACAGAACTCTCCCCGCTGTGACCATGCCCACCCGTGGTACTGCGCATGTCCAGTGACCTCCCAGACGGACTCTTCAATTTCGATTCATAGTTTGTTCTTTCCTGAATTTGTGTAAATGAAGAGATGTAAATTTGCCTATTTTTCTCATAAAATAATATTTTGCTCTGTGTTAATAGAAGGACAGTTATCTGAAAGACACCAAGAAATTTATCGAGATTACTTACCTTGGATCTCCTGGCCCCTCCCCCTTGTTCAGGCTCCTCCCCTTAGTTAATGTGCAGCAGTTTTCTAAATATTAAAAACTGTGTGAATGTCACACAGGAACGCGATCATTTCTAATTATGCAGAATCTACGTTATTTTCTAGTTGGGGAAGTCATTAAACCTATCAGAAATCCATGTAGATGGTGTCCTCCTAATAGACTGGTGTCTGCTTTTCCAACAGTGGTGGCAGCAAATGACCTGAAATGGCAAACAACTGGAATGTTCCGGCCGTTTGTGGAGGTCACCATGATCGGTCCTCACCAGAGTGAGAAGAAGCGGAAGTTCACCACCAAATCAAAGAGCAACAACTGGGCCCCCAAGTATAACGAAACCTTTCACTTGTGAGTATAATGGTGTCCTCAATGCGAAGTGACATTAATGCCGTCAAAGGCTATGACTTTCTCCCATGGACGTAGTCATATCCTGACAACCATAACTTTTATTGTTGTGACCCAGGAAATGTGTGAGGGCTCGTTGGTCTTTGGGGTGCATGGTTGTTTTTATTGTTATTGTTTTGGAGAAAATGTTACTATTTGATAATTTTCTTTCTTTTTTTTTTTTTTTTTGTGTTAATGCAAGGTGACCGAAAAACATTTTTGGAGTTGAGCAGATCAGACATTTTTGGGTGCAGAATTTTTTTTCTTTAACTTTTTTTTTTACTTTTTTATTTGTCCTCTTAGGGGACTTGAACTTGTGATTGTTCACTCTCTTCTATCATACACTGCAATACTTAAGCATTGCAATGACTGGTGATTTTACAGGAACTCTAAAAAGAGACCTAATATGGCAGGGATGGGGGCCTTTACAAGGCCCCTAGCTGCCATGACAACCAGTGAGGAACCCCACAATTGCATCCGCCTGTTTAACCACTCAGGTACCACTGTTGCTATTGATCACAGCATCTAAGATGCTAAACAGCCAGGATCAGAGAGATCTCTGATCCTGGTCCAAGCAGGGCAATGTCAGCCCCTGAGTGCACTCTATACGCTTCATTTACATCTGGCTGCGTAAAGGGTGACATCACTAGAGTGTGCAGTCTATCCATTGACTAGAAACTGACAATGTAGTCTAGAGCAGTGTTACTCAACTCCAGTCCTCGGGACCCACCTACCGGTCATGATTTGAGAATCAATACCTGTGGCAAGTCCTGATGCATTGACACTAATTCTTTAACCTGCTAAATACTAAGGAAATCCTGAAAAAATGACCGGCACGTGGGCCCTGAGGTCTTTGGATGTTCACATCGTCAATGTATAAAATGGCCGCCATTATGGTTTAGTATATATTTATGTGACCGTAATTCTCCTCTACTTCCCTCTAGCATTCTGGGTAATGAGGATGGACCGGAGTGCTACGAGCTTCAGGTGTGTGTGAAGGATTATTGCTTTGCCCGTGAAGACCACGTGTTGGGAATAGCAGTGGTCCAGCTGCGGGACATTGCAGACAAGGGCAGCTGTGCGTGCTGGTGTCCGCTGGGGCGCCGCGTCCACATGGATGAGACTGGACTGACCATCCTGCGCATCCTTTCCCAAAGGACCAATGACGAGGTTGCTCGGGAGTTTGTCAAGTTGAAGTCAGAGACCCGCTCTACAGAAGAGGGCAGCTGAACTCCGTCCGAGTCCTCTCCTACGTGCCAATTATTTCAGCTCTTGCTGCCTCTGCGTTCCGTGTCCCATACTTTGCACAAGTGGACAGGAGCGGACGGCGAGCAGATTATTTTTGTGTATTGCCTGGCTCCGCAGAAGGCGCCTGGTGTCCTGTACATAAGATATTTATATAAAGTGACTCTTACTCTGCCCTCTGAGGCGCAATGGGTTCTGGACATCCTGGGGCGATCGCTAGCGCCTCTTCTATTTTCGTGACTGTTAACGCAATAAGTCACCGCCAGCTGGTGCAGGACTGTGCTGCTCGCAGAGTCAGTCCTTAAAGGCGCAGGCACGCAGGGCAGTTAAAGAATATTGCGGGCCGCATCCGCCATCTTTTTATCACCTTGCAATACAATATGTTTGTCTTGTTTTTTTTATTTAAGATTATTTAAAGAACTTGTCAGTTTTAAGGTCACATCATTTTATCTTCACGAAGAAGTTGCGTTGTAACGTTCCGCATCTAGACCGCCATTTTGTTTTTAAAATATATATTTTTGTTTTCTTTTGAGGGTCCTTTGCATTGTTAGGCGGTATAGTAGTTTAGACTGTAGTATTGATGAGACTGCTCCTTTAAGGAAGTGTTACAATAACTTTATATACATGTATAATGTGCCATATATCGCTCAGCTGGTGCTCCGCAACTAACGCCCGTTTTCTTACAGCTGGAAAGGTGGGTAGAATTTTGTTTCAATGTCATATTTTGCACTAATTTGGGAAGGTGGCGCCTGCATTTGGCATTTGATTCACTATGGGTGAGAAGAACAAGACGCTGCAATGAGGATGGAGACTCTCCTTCTGTCGTTGTATTATATGCTGTGATTGCTCTCAGCGCGGCTGCAGAGTTGCACTCTATGATAAATCTCTCTCCTCTGTAATCTACATTGTACATTCCCCGGACATGTAGTGTTCATTGCTGTTCCTGCCGAGACCGCCATACCCCGGTGCTGCCTGTACAGCACATGAGCCGCCACGTAGGGTGCAAGTGTACAGTGAGTGTAAAGGGTGAGAGTGTAATGTAGACTCGTCATTGTATGTGCCAGTCACTGACCCCATAGCTCAGCCCTTAATAAAGATCTTTACTGCAGCATCTCACGTCTCCTGTCATAATCCCACTGGGGTGTATTGGGGGGTCGTAATTGTTCGCTAAGCAAGTTATGCCCAGCAGTTACTGAATGACTATGATGCACCGTCACTGCAGTCACCCCCCATCAGTACATACACATATATACCACGGTGACCTGCACATGTGACACAAGGGGAGCAGGTCACGGCTGCGGACTGTGATTGGCTGAAGCAATCATGTGTCTCGCCCCATCAACGGAGTTTGACATTGGCACAGAGGGGATATGTCGGTCTAGGAGCAACACAGACAGAATGCAGTGGCGAGACCAGATGAGTATAATCACCACTGTGGGTCAGCCACATCCGGAGGTCTAGATTTGGTCTTGTTTAAACCCCAGTAAATGCTATTCATTTTGCAAAAAAAGCCTTAGGCCTCATGCACACCACCATAGTTTTCCCCTACGCCAGGGGTACTCAAGTACTTTTTGTAAAGGTCCACATATCTGAGTCTGCTGTAGGATTAAGGTCCGAGCTGCAAAACAAAACAAATATAAGGAGGGACAACACCATTGGCATGTAGCACTGCATTATTATTATTTTTTTTTACAATAATCCACACCTCCAAGCCCATCTAATCTCCTTTCTGCCGACCAAACAGTAAGAATGTCCTTTCAGTGCCCCCTAACAATAATGATGCCCCTTAGACAGTACAATATCCTTTTAGTGCTCCACAGAGTATGATACCCCTAAGTGCACCCTCACAGCAGGGTGATCCCTTGGTGCCCTCATGCACTATGATGCTCCTTAGTGCCCCTCACACATTGTGATGCCTCCTTAGTTCCTCCCCACAGAGTATGAATACCCTAAGCGCCCCCTCACAGTAGTTATGCCCGCTCTGCGCCCCTTTCACAGTTTTAATGCCCTCTTTGTGCCCCCTTCACAGTAATAATCCCCATTGTGCCCCCTTCGTAGTAATAATTCCCATTGTGCCCCCTTTATAGTAGTAATTCCCATTGTGCCCCCTTCATATTAATAATACCCATTGTGCCTCCTACACAATAATAATGCCCCTTAATAGTAGTAATGCTTATTGTGCCCTTTCACAGTAATAATACCCATTGTGCCCCCTTCACAGTAATAATGCTATCTGTGCCCCCTCCATAGTAGAAATGCCCTTTGTGCCCCCTTAATAGTAGTGATGCCCTGTGTGCTAGTAATGCCCATTGTGCCCCTTCACAGTAATAATGCCCTCTGTGCCCCCTTTATAGTAGTATGCCCTCTGTGCACTGTGCCCCCTTCAGAGTAGTATTGCCCTATGTGCACTGTGCCCCCTTCATAGTAGTAATGCCCTCTGTGCACTGTGCCCCCTTCATAGTAGTAATGCCCTCTGTGCACTGTGCCCCCTTCAGAGTAGTATTGCCCTATGTGCACTGTGCCCCCTTCAGAGTAGTCATGCCCTCTGTGCACTGTGCCACCTCCATAGTAGAAATGCCCATTGTGCACCCTTCACATTATCAATGCCCTCTGTGCCCCCTCCAGCGTAGAAATGCCCATTGTGCCCCCTCCAGAGTAGAAATGCCCATTGTGCTTCCTCTGTTAAAAACAACAAAAAAAAAAACAGTAACCGTTCCTGAAGCTCACAGTCCCCTCACTCCTGCAGACACAGATCGCTCTGCAGCACTGTGTGGGCGGAACCTTTACAGATTTCCGGACTGCAGGCTCTGCCCACACAGGCGGGCAGCGCGATCCTTGTCTGCAGGCTGAATGGTGGAGCAGGGAGAAGTCTTTCTGCTTCACCATTCAGAGCGCCGCTGGCCTGAAGGAGAGGAGTGCACGGAGGGGTGAGTGACAGGACTGCAGCTCCCAGCGCTCCAGCAATGAGCGCTTCTATCTATATTGATGGAAGCGCTCATTGCTTCTAAGCTCTGGCACCCGGGGCGGACCGCCCTCCACTTAGCACGCCACTGTGCAGGGGTCTGGACAGCTGGTAACCACGGTTGGGATTCGGACCGCGGTCCGCCAGTTGAGTACCCCTGCACTACATCCATGACAGCACCCTTGAGAGATCGCCTCCATCCAGGACAGGGAACGGAAACTTTTGTGGAGAGCTCTAAAGGAGGGGCTCTGCCCCTGTAGCACCAGTTCCTGTTTCCTGTCCTAGGGATAGGACCTATAGTGGAGAGCTAGAAGATTAGGCTGGAAGAGCCTCGCATGTGCATCAGAAATAAGGCTTACCTGGTGTCGTGTAAGACTCCACTAGGAGCCGCCTGCCAAGTCTGGGGCCATCCTGGCGGTGTTCAGGAAGTCCGGGGCCTGGTCTTTTTTTCCTCCTGGCCTCCAGCAAGCTTACAGAGGCGGGGGGAGGGCTGAGCATTTTCTGAGCACGCTCCGTGTGCGAAACTTCCGGTATTTGAAACACGTGATTCCAGATGGCTAGCGTTCCAGAAATGAGGATCGGAACATCCTCTTCCATAATGGGGGCGCCGGCAGGGAACCGGCAGGTATTTAACCCTTATTAGCGTGTGGTCAGGAGGATCCCAGCCAGCCTGCAGACATCCGTGGATGTGCCTATGGATAACGCTCTATCCTTATCTGGAAGTGTGGAGGAAGAGAGCAGTCAGCGAGCTGATGTCCAGGAGGGTTATGATGGCAGACTGGTATTTCTAGTGGGGTAAGGGGGTCAATTCCCACCTTTTATTCCTCCCTTCAGTATCTAATGGGGCTTATTCTTTTATTTTATTTTAGAATACCAAAGAGGGTTTTAGGAAAGCCACCGCTAAAATTAAAGGAAGAGAATGTGCTGTATGCAAGAAAAAACTTGCTCCTTCCTGGTCTAAATTGTTATGTCAGCATTGCGTTAACAAGATGGTAGAGGAGGAATCCCCGTCACTACTTCAGAGTATCAAAGATATTGTCAAATCTGAAGTTTCTAAATCAATCAAAATGTTTAAAAAATGCCTCCCTTCCTCAGCTGCGGGCAAGCAAGGTCACTCTGTCATATCCAATACCGAATCTTCCGACGAGAATTAGCAATCCTAGATCATTCAAGCTCTTCCTCAGATGAAGAATCCACGGGTAGACCTTTATTTTCCCCTGAGGATATGGATTCCCTACTTAAGGCTATTAGAGCCACTATGAAGGTGGATGAATCCAGGGAACAGAAATCCATTCAAGATATGTTTGGTGATCTGGGTCACAAAAAAACTACAGTTTTTCCATTAAATGAAAATATAAAATATTTAACTCAGAACGAGTGGAAAAATCCCGTGGCAGGGAGACTTCCTTTTTGGGTCAGTTTTGGATGACCTTTTAGAGAAGCCCTCTGACAATAAGAAAGGGTTTCCTGTTTCCAAACCACCTAGGAGGTTGCAGTTTTGTTTGCAGAAACAGGAGAGTCTTCAACAAAACAGATAAAAAGCTAAATAATTGGAGACAAAACAGAGGTAGAAGAGATAAGGGGTTCCTCTTTAGTACCCAGTCTGCTTAAGGCCCCAAGTCTGGTCAGCAATGATGGCTACTGTCCCAAGGGGGTAAAACTGTATCTTTTTTTTCTTGGGCTTGAAAAAAATAAATCTCAGCAAGCTCCTGGATAAGTACATAGTAACATAGTATATAAGACCGAAAAAAGACATTTGTCCATCCAGTTCGGCCTGTTTCCTACAAGTTGATCCAGAGGAAGGCAAAAAACCCCTGTGAGGTAGAGCCAATGTTCCTCACTTAAGGGGAAAAAATTCCTTCCCGACTCCAATCAGGCAATCAGAATAACTCCCTGGATCAACGACCCCTCTCTAGTAGCTATAGCCTGAAATATTATTACACTCCAGAAATACATCCAGGCTCCTCTTGAATTCCTTTATTGTACTCACCATCACCACCTCCTCAGGCAGAGAGTTCCATAGTCTCACTGCTCTTACAGTGAAGAATCCTTTTCTATGTTTGTGTACAAACCTTCTTTCCTCCAGACGCAGAGGATGTCCCCTCGTCACAGTCACAGTCCTGGGGATAAATAGATGATGGGACAGATCTCTGTACTGACCCCTGATATATTTATACATAGTTATTAGATCTCCCCTCAGTCGTCTTTTTTCTAGAGTCAATAACCCTAATTTTGATAACCTTTCAGGGTACTGTAGATCCCTCATTCCGTTATTACTTTAGTTGCCCTCCTCTGAACCCTCTCCAGCTCTACTATGTCCGCCTTGTTCACAGGAGCCCAGAACTGTACACAGTACTCCATGTGTGGTCTGACTAGTGATTTTTAAAGTGGCAGGACTATGTTCTCCTCACGGGCGTCTATGCTCCTTTTGATGCAACCCATTATCTTATTGGCCTTGGTAGCAGCTGCCTGACACTGGTTTTTACAGCTTAGTTTGCTGTTTATTAAAATTCCTAAATCCTTTTCCATGTCAGTGTTACCGAGTGTTTTACCATTTAGTATGTACGGGTGACTTGCATTTTTCCTTCCCATGTGCATAACTTTACAGTTGTCAGTGTTAAACCTCATCTGCCATTTTTCTGCCTAAGCCTCCAATCTATCCAGATCCCTCTGTAGCAGAAAACTGTCCTCTTCAGTGTTAACTATTTTACACAGTTTAGTGTCATCTGCAAAAATGTATATTTTACTGTGCAGGCCTTCTACAAGATCATTAATAGATATATTGAAGAGAATAGGACCCAGTACTGACCCCTGAGGTACCGCACTAGTGACAGTGACCCAATCTGAGTGTGTACCATTGATAACCACCCTCTGTTTTCTGTCACTCAGCCAGTTACTTACCCACATACAGACATTTTCTCCCAGTCCGAGCATCCTCATTTTATATACTAACCTTTTGAGGTACAGTGTCAAATGGTATCATAAAATACGTTTTTCGTCTAGCGTTTATCTCTTCCCCACCGGAAAGGCTAATAATTACAAATCTAGCTAAAAATTTGGTGAAAAACTTAGCACTAAAAGAAGTAGTTTTTCCTCGTTTAAAGAAAAATGTACTTATTCCCGTCCCAGACTCAGAAAAAGGGAGGGGGTTTTATTTGTCACTGTTTCTCGTACCCAAACCAGACGGATCTTTCAGAATGATTAAACCTGAGAGATTTAAATTAGTACCTCAAATACAAGAAGTTCAGAATGGAATCAGTACAATCTGAAAAGATGTTTTATTGCAAAGACTGTGTCATGGCTACCATAGACATAAAGGATGCCTATTATTATCACATCCCAATTCATGTAGACTTTCAAAAATACCTCAGAGTGGCTGTGTCTATGGAAGGACAAGTTCATCATTTACAATACAGAGCCCTTCCATTTGGAATATCCCAGGCCCTGAGGCTTTTTACAAAGTTAATGGCAAAGGTTATGGCCCACATAAGAGAAAAATACATTCTGTTTCTTCCTTATTTTGACGATCTTCTGGTGGTGGCAGAATCTGTAGATATTCTAACCTCTAGTCTTCTAGAAGTAGTAGACATTATAGTGAATCTTGAGTGGCAGATAAACTGGGGGAAATCAAGTTTGACCCCCTCACAAGAATGTGTTTTTCTAAGGGTACCTTCACACTGGCGTTTTTCTTTTCCGGCATAGAGTTCCGTCATCAGGGTTCTATGCCGGAAAAAAACTGATCAGGATTATCCCCATGCATTCTTAATGGAGAGAAATCCGTTCAGTACGCATCAGGAGGTCTTCCGTTCAGTATGTGAACGTTTTTTGGACATTGACAAAACCGCAGCATGCTGCGGTTTTAGTGTCAATAAGTTTTTATTGAAGGTTATACAAGGAAAAAGTACAGAAGCATAGTGGATGCAACCACAACGATTGAATACAATGTGGAACACTTTATGAAAAAGTCATACAATATACACCAGGGCACCCGCTCGGGTGCTGCCTACCTGGTGAGCTAAAGGACTAACATACAAACATAGGAAAAGCATTGAAGCCAAAGTAAATGGGAGGGGGAGGGAAGGAAAGGAAGTAGTCGGTCCTATTCCTACATAAAAAAATATGCGAAAGCAACATGAAATCAGATGTGTAATATAAAATCAGGTGTGTAATATGAAAACACCCTACGGGCACCTAGAGAATACTCATGGGGAGGGGTGATGAAAATTTACTTGACAACCAGGCAAGCCATCGATTATGTGTGGCTATTCTAAGAGGCAAGGACGCTGCAAAAATTAGTTCATGATGAAGGTGTGAGTTAACCATTGAAACCACTTCCTTCACAGATGGAGACTCCGCGTGTTTCCATTGTCGAGCTATTACCTTTTTGCCCCAGTGAGAACATGCGCCACCACCCATCTAAACTCGCCTGGTATGTTTGCGAGGCCTATGCCTAGCACAGCCAACTCAGGAGACAGATGGAGTTGCATCCCCGTAATTTCAGCCAGAATCTCGGAAATTGAGGCCCAGAAATCAGAAATAGATGGGCAACTCCACCACATGTGGAAAGGGGTACCACGAGCCCCACACCCTCTCCAACATAGCGGGGAATACCCTGGGACACTATGTGAGAGCCTATCCGGAGTAAGGTACCAGCGTAGTTGCACCTTCCTCGATTGCTCCACATGATTAATGCACTTCGTGCATTTAACAGACCATAGCATAGCAGAGTTCCAGTCGTGCACTGAGAATACCTGGCCCATCTCAGCTTCCCATTTTAACATGTAAGGTCTTTTATCTCTAATGGAATCCGCAAGTAAGAGCAGATACCAAGCTGAAATCTTAGACTTTTTCCATCCATCGTCTTTCAGCATAGCAGATAACGAGTCCTCCTCCCTCGGACCCCAACAAAGGGGGATCGGAGTAAGAAGGTGCCGAATCTGCAAGTACTGATAAAACACGGAGTTAGGCAAATTAAATTCAGAGTGCAGAGACCGGAACTCTCTGAGGATTCCATCAGAAAATAGGTCCCCTATAGTGCCTATCCCTACATTCAGCCAGGGTGTTACCGAGACTGTGGGGATATGGTACTCAATGACAGGTAAGGGAATAGACCGGGCTACGACTGGTAAGCATGGGCGTAGTTTTAGCAGTTTAGCCCAAGCCCACAGAGTAGCTTTCATTGTATCCAGCACAGGCCGATAAATGAAGGACTTAATCGTTTGGGCCAATAATAAAGTTTTAAGTGACCTCCGCCTGACAAAGTGTTCTTCGATACTAAGCCAGCGCAGAGCAGACTCAGTGGACCACCAAAGCATAGCCTGATCCAACAAGGAGGACAGGTAGTAATCAAACAGATTTGGCACTCCTAGGCCTCCAGCCCTCAAAGGTAGATAAAGAGTGTCATTCGAAACTCGCCTATGGGTATTATGCCAAATGAATCGGGTTATATCTCTCTGTAATGTCTCGATGAGGCGTTTCGGGATAATCAGGGGAATACAATTAAACTTGTATAAAATTTTGGGCAGAATTATCATCTTTATCAGATTTATCCTTGCTATCCAGGAGAGGTTAATTGAGGAGAACCTGGCAAGGTCATTTTGGAGTTCTAACCGAAGTTTAGTAAAGTTCATATGAACCATATCCAAGGGGACAAGGTGAGTTCCACACCTAAATACGGGAGGGAGTGATCTACCCAAGAGAAGGTATGCCGGGATGATATTTCTGATTTTACCGAATCAGGAACCAAGACCGGGAGAATTTGGGTCTTACTCGGATTCAATTTGTAGTAGGACACCTCCGAATACTGAGACAGGATCTGGGAAGCGGCTTCGAGGGACCTTAAGGGGAGGATAGGGTCAGGATCACATCGTCTGCATAAAGCCCAATGACGTGGGAGTCCTTTCCTACCTGAATTCCTTGCACGTCTGGACAGGAACGAAGTTTAGTTGCTAGGGGTTCGATAACCAACGCAAATATAAGTGGGGAAAGTGGACATCCCTGCCTAGTCCCGTTCGTGATCGAGAAAGGGGGAGAGGAATCCAGAGGCAAGAACTCTTGCTGACGGAGCTGAGTATAGGCCCATAACCGCTCGCAAGATTGCTCCTCCGAGCCAAATTTCCTCAAGGTCTGTTCCAGGAACCCCCAGTGGACTCTGTCAAAAGCTTTTTCAGCGTCCAGAGAGACAAATATACTGGGGGTCCTGGACCATTGAGCCACCTGAAGCAGATCTATCATGCGCCGGGTACCATCCCGACACTGACGACCGGGTACGAACCCCACTTGATCAGACGAGACGAGGCAAGGCAAGAACTTATTAATTCTAGAGGCTAATAATTTGGCGAAAAGCTTGAGGTCCGAATTAAGTAAGGAGATGGGCCGAAAATTTGCGGGTGTCGTGGGGGGCTTACCAGGTTTGGGGAGGGTGACAATGGTAGCGGATAGCATTTCCGATGGGATATCACCAGAATCGAGGAAAGAAGAGAATAACCTGACCATTACCGGCAATAGCAACTGACTAAAGGTCTTATAATATTCCGCCGGTAATCCATCCGGACCCGGGGATTTACCGGAAGGGGTGCTTTGAATGACCCTCTGGATTTCCCTCTGATTGACTGGAAGCATTCAGCACAGCTAGGTCAGCAGCAGACAATGCTGGGAGGTCCAGAGAATCCAGGAATCCCTTAATCCCCTCAGGGGTAGGCTGTGGGGTGTTACCATCACGGTCCAAGTTATACAGAGAGGAGTAGTAGGACGCGAAGGCATCCACAATACCCTGAGGATGTGTAATTGTAGTACCACCGTGCATGAGTTTCTCAGTGCGAGATTCTGCTTGCCTCCTATTGACCCTTCTGGCCAGTTGAGCCCCAGCTCTATCACCTTCATGATAGAAGGTTGCTTTGAGCCTCCGCATGCACCACTCCTGTCTGTACAACAAAAGAGACCGCAGGTGATTTCTAGAGGCCTGAAGCTCCTCAAGGGAGACGGGGGAGGGATGGTCTTTATGTTGCCTTTCAGCCGCACGCAGGCGTTGCATTGCTCGGTCCAACTCGGCCAGTCTGGATTTCTTTAATCTAGCCGCTGATTGCAGGAAAATGCCCCTTATATAAGCCTTCTGAGATAACCACAAGGTGGAGATGTTAACTTCAGTATTGTCATTGAAAGAAAAGAACTCCGACAGAGTGTCTGAGAAGGCTTTAACCCTATCTGGGCACTTCAAAAGATAAGAGTTTAACCTCCATTGTGAGGGGGGAGGAGGAGGGAGACCGTCCTCCACTACAAGGGTAATCGGCGCATGGTCCGACCAGGTGGCGACTCCAATGCCCGCATCCGTCGCCTTATGAATTAGATTTCGAGAAATTAAGAAAAAATCAAGCCGGGCCTGTGAAAGCGTGACCGGGGAGATGTAGGTGTAGTCACGCTCCCCTCCGTGATGATAACGCCAGATATCATGAAAGGGCGATTCCCGGATAATGCCTGTGAGATCAGGGCGATGGGAGGAATGGGGTGAATTAAAATCCAGAGAGCTTTGGACTGGAGCATTGAAGTCGCCACCTATAATCACTTCTCCCGTAGCCTGCTTCTGAACCCTATTAAGGACCTTTCTGCAAAAAGCTTGTTGATGACTATTGGGGGCATATATTGACACTAAGGTGAATTTGGACCCATTAATAGTACAATTTACAAGGACATATCTCCCCAAAGAATCACGCATGCAGTTGTCCAGCGTAAAAGCAACGGTGGACTTGATACAGATGAACACACCCGCCCTCTTACTCTTCACTGCGTGGGAGTGGTACACATGAGGAAAACGTGGGTGTGCACATCTGTGAGCATCAATCTCTAGCAGGTGCGATTCTTGTACAAATATAATATCACTTTTGGACTTGAGGACCTCGGTCCACAGCATTGACCTTTTGAACGGGGAATTTAGCCCCCGTACATTCAGAGACAGTATCCGAAGACCCATAACACAAATAAGAGAAATAGTGCGAACACATATCTCATAGACTCCATAAAAGGGACCAGCAGGATGTTAGGCGCGCACCACAGAGGCAGTTCATCTGATATCACATTATCGCAGTCCAAGGACCTAGGGAATAAAGGAATGTGAGGAAAGTGGGGGACAGGGAACATAAATCAGAGTTAAAATAAAAGAAGAAAAGGGATAGTAAAGGAACAGAACTCAAAACGACCCTCAGGGGAGGGATAAAAAAGTTCCAAGGGATCAGAGCGTTTCACAGGAACCGGGGGGGGGGACAAAAAAAACGCAACTAGCAACAGTCCTCCGGTGTCAGATCCCTATAAATCAACATACTCCAGACCGGCACAGTCAGGCTGCAGACCATTCAGGGTCAATCCTTGACTTGCTTCGGGTCGCAGGAGGATCCTTATGCAACCCCTCTGGAATCAGGCCCCATTCCGCCAACTTGAAAGCTGCTTCTGAGGGTGTAGAAAGAGGGTGCAAAGCACCGTCATGATGAACCAGAAGCTTCACAGGGAACCCCCACCTGTATCTCACTTGCTGTTGTCTTAGCAGCTTGGTGATGGTTCCGAACTCCCTTCTCTTGGCCAGAGTCGCCGCCGAGAGATCCATATAGACAGCGAGACCTTTAAACAAGTCGGAGGGTTCCGGATTATTCCTCAGGACACGGAGGAAAGCCTCCTTAGTGGTGTAAAAGTGGATCCTGGCAATCACATCCCGCGGGAGGGACGGGTCAAGACCCTTAGGCTTCGGTATTCTGTGAATCCGGTCCACGATGAGGTCACGATCCTGGCAGTCCGGCAACGCGGCCTTGAGTAGCTGCTGTAAGAGAGGGCCCAGATCAGAGGAGTCCACAGATTCCGGGACACCCCGCAGGCGGATATTATTTCGTCTGTGTCGGTCCTCAAGTTCTTGCAGCTTGGCTGAGAGCTTAGAGACCTCTTCCTCCAACGCGTCATGAGCGTCAATCAGGGAGTTATGTGATGAGGCAAACTCCGCCATCTTAGTCTCCACGTGTGCCGTCCGATCGCCCAGCTCGCTTATGTCTCTCCGGATATCTTTAAGCATCCCCGCCATGTCCTCCTTCATGGAGGTACGAAGCTCGTCCAGCAAAGACCTCATCACCCCTTCTGTCAGGGCCGTGGCTGCACAAGAGGGAATTGCTGCGCTCGGACGGTCAGTCTGCGGTGCAGGGGAAGTAGAGCCGGAGGAAGGAGAGTGCGAGTGCTGCGGGGAGGCCCTCAGGGCCGCAGAGCTCGGGCTTGCTTTGCTAAAAAACTCAGTGAGCTTCGCGGGTGCCGGGCGCCTTTTCACTTTCCCCATGTCCCAGGGAGTCAGTGGCATGAGAAGGTCCAGCCGGAGTGGCGGTTGCAGGGCTTTGTGAGCCGCTTTAGGGATCTTATACACGGAGCTGTAAAACTATGCGGCCGGCGCCATCAGCGTGCAGGCCACGCCCCTCATGCTGCGGTTTTATCTCCGTCCTGAAATGCCGGAACACATGACGGAATGCCGGATCCGGCATTAAGTCCCATTGACTTACATTAGTGCCGGATCCAGCAGTCATACAGTTCTTAACCTGGTGACTAGAAACTTCAAATCTGGCTCAGGGCATCCTATGGTTCTACAAGAACAAGTAACCATCACTACTGATGCCAGTCCGACTGGGTGGGGGGCATTTTGTCAGTGGGGGGTTCTGCAGGGAGTGTGGAGTCCAACAGAATGCCAGGACTCCCAAAATGTGTGGGAATTAAGAGCGGTTCTGCTAGCCTTAAGAACTTTCCTGCCCAGATTGCAGGGAAAAGGAGTAAAAATATTCTCGGACAACGCTACAGTAGTATCTTACCTACACAGACAAGGAGGGACAAGATCAGAATATCTTCTGTCCTTAACTGCAGAAATGTTCTCACTAATCATTCCTTATAGTCCTTTTATCAAGGCATTACATTTAAAAGGTACAGAAAACAAGATGGCGGATTACCTAAGCAGAAACTATTTGGATCAGGGAGAATGGTGTTTGAATCAAGAGGTCTTCAATCAATAGTTCAGCTTTGGGGTTGTCTTCAGGTAGACCTTTTCGCAACCAGACAAAACAAAAAGTCTCTTCTTTTCCCTAAATCCAAGAGACACTCCACTAGGATAGACGCCTTCTCCTTTCCTTGGCTGGATCAGCTTCTGTATGCCTTTCCTCCTCTAAGACTTCTCCCGAGGGTATTGCAGAAGCTGAGGCAGGAACAGACGAGGCTCATTCTAATTGCGCCTTTCAGGCCGAGAAGAACCGGGTTCACTTGGCTGAGGAAGCTGTCCCTGTCAGATCAATGTATTCTTCCGGACAGACTGGATCTATTATTCCAGGGGCTGTCTTTCATCCGGAAGTAAACAACCTTCATCTGGCAGCCTGGTATTTAAAGAGGAAATCTTAGAGCGTAGTCTATCCAAAGAGGTTAGTTCTACCCTTTTGTCTTGTTGGAAGGAAGTAACCTCCACAATTTACCTTAGGGTCTAGAGCACTTTCTTAGTTCACTAGCGCCCCGGTTGATCCTCTAAGTCCTCCTCTTATGCCGAAGATTTTGGATTTCCTTCAAGAAGGTCTTAATAACAACCTGAGACTTAGCACTCTTAGGCCCCCTGCAGACTAGTGTTCCTCACGCAGCGAGTCCGCAACGGAGCTCCCGGCCTGACCTCCCAGCACTGCCAGGGATCACATAGCATTATATTGATTTATAATGCTATGTAACCCTTACAGTTCTGTAATGTATTGGATAACACTGACAGCATTATGCCAGTGTTATCCAATACATTCCAGAACTGTAAGGGTTACTTAGCATCATAAATCAATATAATGCTATGTGAATCCAGTCAGTGCAGGAAGGTCGGGCCGGGAGCTGCGATGCGGACTCGCTGCGTGAGGAACGCTCGTCTGCAAGGGGCCTTAAAGTACAGTTGTCTGCTCTGAGTGCCTTTTTTGATTTCCCCATTGCCAATCATCCTTGGATTAGGAAGGAGGTTTTTTAACCACTTCAGCCCCCCTAGCTTAAACACCCTTAATGACCAGACCACTTTTTACAATTCTGCACTACACTACTTTCACCGTTTATTGCTCCGTCATACAACTTACCACCCAAATGAATTTTACCTCCTTTTCTTCTCACTAATAGAGCTTTCCTTTGGTGGTATTTCATTGTTGCTGACATTTTTACTGTTCTTGATATTAATCAAAAATGACCGAAATTTTAGCAAAAAAATGACATTTTTTACTTTTTTTAAAAAAAAACTACATTATATAAATTCGCGGAGGGGCATGGTGAGTTCATGTATGATTTCATGTTTTTTCACAAGTTAGCGGAAAATGACACTTTCTGAGGAAAAAAAATAAATAATAAAGTTTCCATTTCTGCTAACTTCTGGCAAAAAAAATAAAAAATCTCCCACGGACTCACTATGCCCCTCAGTGCATACCTTGGGGTGTCTACTTTCTGAAATGGGGTCATTTGTGGGGTGTGTTTACTGTTCTGGCATTTTGGGCGGGGCTAAATTGTGAGCAGCCCTGTAAAGCATAAAGGTACTCGTAGGAATTTGGGCCCCTTTGCGCACCCAGGCTGCAAAAAAGTGTCACACGTGGTATCGCCGTACTCAGGAGAAGTAGGGCAATGTGTTTTGGGGTGTATTTTTACATATACCCATGCTGGGTGAGAGAAATATCTCTGTAAATTGTCAACTTTGTATAAAAAAAAATTAAAAAGTTGTCATTTACAGAGATATTTCTCACACCCAGCATGGGTATATATAAAAATACACCCCAAAACACATTGCCCAACTTCTCCTGACTACGGCGATACCACATGTCTGACACTTTTTTGTAGCCTGGGTGCGCAAAGGGGCCCAAATTCCAATGAGTACCTTTTAGGAGGGCATTTTTACGCATTTGGATTCCAGACTTCTTCTCACGCTTTAGGACCCCTAAAATGCCAGGGCAGTATAAATACCCCACATGTGACCCCATTTTGGAAAAAGGACACCCCAAGGTATTCTGTGAGGGGCATGGCGAGTTCATAAAAGATTTTTTTTTTTGGCACAAATTAGCGGAAATTGAATTTTTTCTTTTTTTTTCTTACAAGTCTCATATTCCACTAAATTGTGACAAAAAATAAAATTTTACATGAACTCACCATACCCCTCACGGAATACCTTGGGGTGTCTTCTTTCTAAAATGGGGTCACATGTGGGGTATTTATCCTGCCCTGGCATTTGAGGGTCTCGGCAATCATTACATGTATGGCCAGCATTAGGAGTTTCTGCTATTCTCCGTATATTGAGCATACAGGTAATGAGATTTTTTCTTTCTGTTCAGCCTCTGGGCTGAAAAAAAAAAATGAATGCCACAGATTTCTTCATTCGCATCAATCAATGTGGATGAAAAAATCTCTGCCAAAAAATGTGCAAAAAAAAAAGTGAGGCCCCATTCACACGTCCGCAAAAATGTCCGCATCTATTCCGCAATTCTACGGAATAGATGCGGACCCATTCAGTGTGAATAGGGCCGGAGGTGATGCGGAGAGCACAAGATAGAGCATGTCCTATTCTTGTCCGCAATTGCTGACAAAAAAAGGCATTTTCTATATAGTTCTGGCAATGTGCGGATCTACAAAATGCTGAAAGCACATTGCCGGTGTCCGTGTTTTGCGGATCCATGGATCCGCAAAACACATACGGACGTCTGAATGAGCCTTACAGAGGGTGATTAGTGACAGGGGGTTAATCGGGGGTTAATCAGTGACGGGGGGGGTGGATGGGGGGGTCTGTGTGGTGATTGGTGCACTCACATATGTTTCCTTTGGTGGTCCCAAGCAAAAGGGACCACCAGAGGAGCAGACAGCAGGCATATCAGACGCTGTTAACAAAACAGTGTCGGATATGCGATTTTTTTTTAACTACTACAGCCTGCTGTAACTACTACAGCCAGGCTGTAGTTAAACTTTCTCCCGACGCAATCCTGTGAGCGCGCGCGTTCACAGGAAATCTCGCTGCGTCCACCCAGAATAACCCGCCCGGCTGCCGAACGCATCCGTGCGTTAGGCGGTCCTGGCGTGGTTAAAACAGTCAGTAGAATTAAGCCTGTAGTCAAGTCATTAGTTCCCCCGTGAGATCTGAATCTAGTTTTGTCTAGGATGATGGAGCCTCCTTTTGAACCGCTACACGATTTATCTATTAAAACATTATCCTTTAAAACTGCATTTCTGGTGGCCATCTCCTCAGCTAGGAGAGTGGGTAAGATTTCTGCCTTTTCAGCTTCTCCTCCTTATACTAACATCCTGGAGAATAGAGTGCTCATTAAACCGACCCATCTTTTTTGCCCAAAGTGGTCTCTCTTTTTCATAGGTCCCAAGATATTGTTCTCCCATCTTTGTGTCAGTCCCCTAAGAATGAGAAGGAAAGGAAGCTCCATTGTCTCGATGTTAAAAGATGCCTGTCTCAATATCTGAATATCACCAGTTAGTGGAGGAAATCCTCTAGACTGAAAACACAAGGGTAATAAGGTGTCTTCTAGAACCCTAACCAGATGGATAGTAAAGGCTATGCTCTTGGCCTATTACTCGGTGGGGAAACTCCACCTTTTGGTTTTGGTGCTCACCCAAGAAGATCCGTTTCGATTTCATGGCCAGAAAGGGCCAATGCATCCTTGGAGCAAATCTGTAAGGCAGCTACATGGAAGTGTCTCCATGTACCTTTTTTCAACAATACATATTAGAGTTAGACTTCAATGATCGTTTATCCTTCGGGAGAAAAGTGTTACAAGCGGTAGTCCTTCCCCCCCTCCCCTAAGCTGATTTCTATTCTAGTCTTCTCTCAATGGTTCTGTCATGGGCGTAGGACAGGGATGCTCAACCTGCGGCTCTCCAGCTGTTGTAAAACTACAACTTACACCATGCCCTTCTGTAGGCTGATAGCTGTACGGTGTACAGGAATGATGGGAGTTGTAGTTTTGCAACAGCTGGAGGGCCGCAGGTTGAGCATGCCTGGCATAGGAGAAATTCAGAATTACTTACGGTAATCATTTTTCCATGAGCCCATGACAGTACCCAAGATTTATTCCCACCCTATGCTCTCAGTTTCATATCTATGAAATACTTGTGTGTGTGTGTATATATATATATATATATATATATATATATATATATATATAAAGAAAAAGTTGGACTGCACACCTAAATAGTGAAAACAATAAAAACTTTATTCACCCATATGGTGGCAAAATGCGACGTTTCGGCTCACATGAGCCTTCCTCAAGCTTGAGGAAGGCTCATGTGAGCCGAAACTCTGGGGTATACTTTAAGGTACTGTGCTTGGTTTAAGAAGTGTTTTCCAGGTGACAGGTTCCCTTTAAAACAGATAGTGATATCTCCTAAAATAGGTATGACTTTAGATTTCCCATATGTCTACTTTATGTTTAGATCACAAATGGTCCAGCAAGATAAAACTGACTGGAGGGCTTGCATGTACATAGTAGGTAAATTCTGTGCTCCTTGGGGTAAAACTGTCCAGGTATATTGATTACCTTTAAATGTAAACGCAAACAAATATTGAGAATCGGGATGCAGGGGAACACTGAAAAATGCATTTGTTAAGTCTATCACGGCGAAATGTGTGGCAGTTGGTGGCACTTGGGATAACAAAGTGTGTGGATTTGGTACAATGGGAGTCTGCAACACCGTGACCTTATTGACCTCCCTAAGATCATGAACCAGCGATGTTACTGGTTGTCCCTTTACTGGCTTCTTAACTGGGAACAGGGGTGTGTTTGCTGGTGAACTGATCCTTACTAAGACCCCCATTCTCTCATACTGCTTCACCTGTAAGGTTACTGCTTGTTCTTGGACATGACTCAAGGGGTACTGCTTAACAAAGGGTGGTTGGCAACTTGGTTTGAGGTGAACCATGAAAGGGGTAACATTAAGTTTTCCAATGTCCAACTTTAATGATGCCCACAACTTACTCGGGACCACCTGCAACTTCTCACAATCCTTGTAATGTAACTAGCATCCTGACTCAGGCTCTTGATACAAGGCCATAACTTGACACAGAACCTCATCCGAGGCTTCAATATCTACCCGGGTGGTGACATCCTCATTGAAATGTATATGTTCCCCTAGGGCTTTTAACACATCAGTACCCAACAAATTATAGGGAATATTTTATTTGACCAACAATTGTGTTACAAATGTGCTATCCAAGAATTCTCAATTTTAACCGCACTGTTTCTTGAACAAAAATTGTCTCCCCTGTGAAACCTGCTGCAGGCACACAGTCTCCACTCATCTGCCATGATTGAACATGTTTCGGATTGCTCACTGTTTTTGCTGCCCCCGTGTCCATCAAGAAGGGGACTTGTTTGTTCCCCTCTTGTACTGGTATTTGAATTTGACACCCTTGTTTAGCTATACTCATGGCAGATAAGGACACGGGGTTGCCGGTCTCCTATTGTGAACCAGCAGAGACAGGGTTAATGTCGGAGGTTACCTGGGTCTGTTGATTCTCCTGCTGCTGGGGAGGAGCACGGCAGTTTCTCCTAATGTGTCCTGACTTTCCACAATTGTAACATCTAAAATAATTGCTCCTCTGTCTTCCCTGTCCCTGTGGACCTGATCATGTTTTCTGTTGACCTTGGACCATGTTTACTTTGAGGGGTCTGGAGCTAGACATGTCCAATTCCAGACCCTTGGCAGCAGCAACAAGTTGAGGCAGTGCTGTCACCCTCCACTTTGAGTTTAGCCTGCAAGGCTGGTTTCAGTCCTTTCATGAAGGCAGACGTGAGAAGTTATTCTCCCATTTGCCCTGCGGCATCCCATCCCATGTCAATCTAGACCGTTCTTAGTCTTGACTCAAAGGAGACTTTGATCTTCTTTGGTCTCCTGCACTACGTCCGTCAGGCTCCGTGAACTCTCATCTTCCTTTGTCCTGGCCCATCTCTCAAAAGTCCTGCAGTACTCTGCCCCTGACTGTTCTATCTTCTCCCAATCCCTCCAGGTCACATTTGGGTCATTTGTCACTCTGTAGCCCTCTAGGGTATTCGTAACTGAGTTATACTGTGCCTCCCCTAACTTCAGGGCTTCTAAGTCATTCAAATCTGCCCATTTTGCTCTGTAAGTAGCCTGTATCTGTTGTAACATTCTGGAGGTGGGGTGGACATGGGTCGCGTCAGTGGGTCAGGTATTCTTGACAATAGTCCCAGTTGGTCCTCAGGACTCAATGGAACATACTGTACAAGGTGTTGTTGGAGGAAATGGGGAGCCTAAGGAGGTTGTACTGCCTGCTGACCATTTTGGCCATCTCCACCACCAGCTCCAGCGGGCGCCTGAGGGACCTGTGGTATCATTCCAGTTCTCAATAGCACTGGATACAATCCAGTGCGGTATCTGGGGACACCACAGGCTCTGCAGGTTTCAGTATAATCTGGATTCTGATTCCCACAGGTTCTGCATATCCATACCTCCAGTCCCTGTGTAGGGGCCGTGGGAGAGGCATGCGCCCTTGAAGGATTATAAGGTGGTGGACTTCCAGATACAGCTTTTTGAGTCTTCTCTTCAGTGGGTTTATAGTATACCTTTCCCCTGCAAACTTGTGGCTTCCAACCTTCGGTTTCTATCTCTCTTGCTACCTTAATCCAGATGCTAACTACATCTTCACATGCATGATCCTTAATCCACCCACTGTGGGTGTGCTTAAACATTTCCCAAACCTCTAGATTGAGGTTTACATGCTTTATACCTGCTTTTTCCAACACCTTATCTACTTTCTTTAACCCCTTAAGGACTCAGCCCTATTTCACCCTAAGGACCCGGCCATTTTTTAAAAATCTGACCAGTGTCACTTTGTGGTAATAACTTTTAAATGCTTTTTCTTATCCCAGCCATTCTGAGATAGTTTTTTTTGTCACATATTGTACTTTATGACAGTGCTAAAATGGAGTAAATTTTTTTTTTATTTATAAAAAAATACCAAATTTACCAAACATTTTGAAAAATTAGCAATTTTCCAAGTTTCAATTTCTCTACTTCTATAATACATATTAATACCGCCAAAAAAAGTTATTGATTTACATTCCCCATATGTCTACTTCATGTATCGATCAGTTTGGGAATGCCATTTTATTTTTTGGGGACGTTTCAAGGCTTAGAAGTTTAGAAGCAAATCTTTAAATTTTTCAGAAATTTTCAAAAACCCACTTTTTACGGACCAGTTCAGGTCTGAAGTCACTTTGTGAGGATTACATAATAAAAACCACCCAAAAATGACCCCATTCTAGAAACTACACCCCTCAAGGTATTCAAAACTGATTTTAAAAACATTGTTAACCCTTTAGGTTTTCCACAAGAGTTAATGGCAAATGGAGAAAAAAAAATCTGAATTTCGATTCTGTAGTTTGCAGAAACACTCCATATATGGCCGCAAAATGCTGTATGGCCAAACGGCAGGGTGCAGAATGAAGGGAACGCCATATGGTTTTTGGAAGGCGGATTTTTCTGGACTGGATTTTTGACACCATGTCCCATTTGAAGCCCCCCCGATGCACCCCTAGAGTAGAAACTCCATAAAAGTGACTCCATCTAAGAAACTACACCCCTCAAGGTATTTAAAACCGGTTTTACAAACTTTGTTAACCCTTTAGGTGTTCCATGAGAGTTATTGGCAAATGGAGATGAAATTTCAGAATTTCTATTTTTTGTTACCTTGCCTCAAAAAAGTGTAATATAGAGCAACCAAAAATCATATTTACCCTAAAATAATACAAACAAAACTGGCACCTTATCCCATAGTTTCCAAAATGGGGTCACTTTTTTGGAGTTTCTACTGTAGGGGTGCATCAGGGGGCTTCAAATGGGACATGGTGTCAAAAGACCAGTCCAGCAAAATCTGCCTTCCAAAAACCACATGGCGCTCCTTTCCTTCTACGCCCTGCCGTGTGCCTGTACAGTAGTTTACAACCAAATGTGGGGTGTTTCTGCAAACTAGAGAATCAGGGCAATAAATATTGAGTTTTGTTTGGCTGTTAACCCTTGCTTTGTTACTGGAAAAATGGATTAAAATGGAAAATTTGCAAAAAAAATAGCTGGTTAAATTGTGTGCTATTTCTATAGAGCAGGTTGATACGGACGCAATAATACCAAATATGACTAATTTTTGGGGTTTTTTGTTTGTTTTTCATAACAAAGCATTTTTGAAAAAAAAATTTTTTTTGTGTCTCCACATTCTGAAAGCCATTTGTTTAATTTTTATTTTTTGGGCGACTGTCTTATGTAGGGGTTCATTTTTTGCGGGATGAGATGACTGTTTGATTGCCACTATCTTGGGGTGCATATGACATTTTGGTCGCTTGCTATTACACTTTTTGTAATGTAAGGTGACAAAAATGACTTGACACGGTATTTATATAACTTTTTTTTCTGTGTTCACCTGAGGGGTTAGGTCATGTGTTATTTTTATAGAGCAGGTTGTTACGGACGTGGCGATACATAATATGTATACTTTCTTTATATTTATTTAAGTTTTACACAATAATATTATTTTTGAAAGAAAAAAATTAATGTTTTAATGTCTCCATAGTCTGGGATATTTTTTTTATTTTTTTGGGCGATTGTCTTATGTAGGGTATCATTTTTTGCGGGATGAGATGACGGTTTGATTGGCACTATTTTTGGGTGCATATAACTTTTTGATCACTTGCTATTACAGTTTTTGAGATGTGAGGTGACAAAAATGTTTTTTTTTACATTGTTTTTATTTTTATTTTTTTACGGTATTTACATGAGGGGTTAGATGTGATATTATTATAGAGCAGATTTTTACGGACGCGGCGATACCTAATATGTATACTTTTTTTAATTTATTTTACTTTAACACAATAACAGCATTTTAGAAAAAAAATAATGTTTTAGTGTCTCTATAGTCTGAGAGCCATATTTTTAATTTTTTTTGGGCGATTGTCCTATGTAGGGGCTCATTTTTTGTGGGATGAAATGGCGGTTTGATTGCTACTATTTTAAGAGGCATATGCCTTTTTGATCGCTTGTTATTTTACTTTTTGTGATGTAAGGTGACAAAAAATGGCTTATTTTACACCTTTTTTTTAATGGTATGTGCATGAGGGGTTAGGTCATGTGATATTTTTATAGAGCAGGTTTTTACAGACGCAGCGATACCTAATATGTGTAGTGTATTTTTATTTTATTTTTTATTCAGTGATATGTGTGTATTTTTGCGGGATGAGATGGCGGTTTGATTGGCACTATTTTTGGGTGCATATAACTTTTTGATCACTTGCTATTACAGTTTTTGAGATGTGAGGTGACAAAAATGTTTTTTTTTACATTGTTTTTATTTTTATTTTTTTACGGTATTTACATGAGGGGTTAGATGTGATATTATTATAGAGCAGATTTTTACGGACGGCGATACCTAATATGTATACTTTTTTAATTTATTTTACTTTAACACAATAACAGCATTTTAGAAAAAAAATAATGTTTTAGTGTCTCTATAGTCTGAGAGCCATATTTTTAATTTTTTTTGGGCGATTGTCCTATGTAGGGGCTCATTTTTTGTGGGATGAAATGGCGGTTTGATTGCTACTATTTTAAGAGGCATATGCCTTTTTGATCGCTTGTTATTTTACTTTTTGTGATGTAAGGTGACAAAAAATGGCTTATTTTACACCTTTTTTTTAATGGTATGTGCATGAGGGGTTAGGTCATGTGATATTTTTATAGAGCAGGTTTTTACAGACGCAGCGATACCTAATATGTGTAGTGTATTTTATTTTATTTTTTATTCAGTGATATGTGTGTTTTTTTGCGGGATGAGATGGCGGTTTGATTGGTACTGTTTTGGGAGGCATACGTTTTTGATCGCTTTGTATTACACTTTTAGTGATGTAAGGTGCCAAAAAAAATGGCTTATTTACACCATTTTTTTTTTTTTATGGTGTTCACCTCAGAAGTACAGTCATGTGATATTTTTATAGAGCAGGTTTTTACGGACGCGGCGATACTTAATATGTGTAGTGTATTTTTTATTTTATTTTTATTCAGTGATATGTGTTTTTTTCATTTTTACTTTTTTTCACTTTTTTACATTTTTTTTACCCAGACCCACTTGGTTCTTGTAGATCCAGTGGATCTGGTGTCTATATAATACAGTACAGTAAACTATAAAGTATACTGTACTGTATCTTTTTTACTTGACATACACCTTATCCTTTAGCACAAGTCTGCTTAGACTTTCAGGACCATTGAGAGCAGGACGCTTCTGAAAGCGTCCTGTTGCCATGGTAACCATCACCCGCTGCCAGAACAGAGCAGCGGGTGATGGGGAGGGAGGGGGGCTCCCTCCCTCTACGATCCCATCCTGTCCGGGGGCTGCAAAAGCACAGCAGCCCCCCGATGGGAGAGGGAGGGAGCTCCCTCCCTGTTAAGCCCTTCCATACAGCGGTCCTGCTAGATCTTTCTTAGTGTCACAGACTCTTAACCCCTCTAGGACACATGACGTACCGGTACGGCATCTTTCCCGAGTCCTTAAGGACACATGACATACAGGTACGTCATGAGTAGTTCCGATCACTGCTGCTCAGCCGGCAGTGATCAGAACAAGGTACCTGCTGAAATCATTTAGAGAGTTAATGCCCCCAAAGTTGTAAACTTTAACCCCCCTGCAGCCCCCAATCATATTGTGGCTGCGGGGGTGCAGGGGGGTGGTTGCGGGCGGCGGGAGGCGGTGCGGGAGGCGGCCTCCTCTGTAATATTCCCTGGTGTCTAGTGGATCTATCAGAGTGTCAGCAAATTGCTGATACTCTGATAGAAACGGCTGGCATCTGTGCTTGATCAGATGCCAGCCGTTTAACCCCTTCCATACCGCGGTCTGTACGGACCGCGGTATGGAAGGGTTAACAGGGAGGGAGCTCCCTCCCTCTCCCATCGGGGGGCTGCTGTGCCTTTGCAGCCCGCCGACAGGATGGGATCGCAGAGGGAGGGAGCCCCCCTCCCTCCCCATCGCCCGCTGCTGTCTTGGCAGCGGGTGATGGTTGCCATGGAAGCAGGACGCTTTCAGAAGCGTCCTGCTCTCCATGATACTGAAAGTCTGAATAGACCTGCTAAAGGTCTATTCAGACTTTGTAAAGTAAAAAATACAGCACAGTGCACTATGTAGTGTACTGTACTGTATTATACAGACACCAGATCCACTGGATGTACAAGAACCAAGTGGGTCTGGGTAAAAAAAAATTTAAAAAAGTGAAAAAAAGTAAAAATGAAAAAAACACATATCACTGAATAAAAATAAAATAAAAAATACACTACACATATTAAGTATCGCCGCGTCCGTAAAAACCTGCTCTATAAAAATATCACATGACTGTACTTCTGAGGTGAACACCATAAAAAAAAAAAATGGTGTAAATAAGCCATTTTTTTGGCACCTTACATCACTAAAAGTGTAATACAAAGCGATCAAAAACGTATGCCTCCCAAAACAGTACCAATCAAACCGCCATCTCATCCCGCAAAAAATGAGCCCCTACCTAAAACAATTGGCCAAAAAATAAAAAGAACTATGCCTCTCAGACTAAAACATGATTTTTTTTGTTTCAAAAATGCTTTTTAGTGTTAAATGTAAAAAAAATAAATAAAAAGTAGACATATTGGGTATCTCCACGTCCGTAAGAATCTGCTCTATAAAAATATCTCATGACCTAACCCCTCAAGTAAACACTGTAAAAAAAAATTTAATAAAAACTTTGTCAAAAGGCCATTTTTTGTCACCTTACATCACAAAAAGTTTAATAGCAAGCGATCGAAAAGTCATATGACCCCCCCCAAATAGTGCCAATCTAACCGTCAACTCATCCCGCAAAAATTATACCCAACCTGAGACAATTGCCTAAAAACTGAAAAATATATGGCTATCAGACTATGGAGGCACTAAACATGTTTTTTTTTTTGTTTCAAAAAGGATATTATTGTGTAAAACCAAAATAAATAAAAAAAGGTATACATATTATGTATCGCCGCATCCGTAAGGACCTGCTCTATAAAAATATAACATGACCTAACCCCTCACGCAAATAAGATTTAAAAAAGGTGTAAAATAAGCTATTTTTTGTCACCTTACATCACAAAAAGTGTAATAACAAGCGATCAAAAAGGCATATGTCTCTCAAAATAGTAGCAAAAAAAATAATTGCCCCCAAAAAAATAAAAACTATTGCTCTCAAACTATGGAGACACTAAAACATTTTTTTTTCTAAAATGCTGTTATTGTGTTAAAGTAAAATAAATTAAAAAAAAGTATACATATTAGGTATCGCCGCGTCCGTCACAACCTGCTCTACAAAAATAACACATGATCTAACCCCTCAGCTGAACACAGCAAAAAAATAAATAAAATACGGTGTCAAAAGCCATTTTTGTCACCTTACATCACAAAAAGATAGTGCCTATCAAACCGACATCTCATCCAGCAAAAAATGAGCCCCTACATAAGACAGTCGCCCAAAAAATAAAAAATAAACTATGGCATTCAGAATGTGGAGACACTAAAAAATAATTTTTTTCAAAAATGCTTTATTATGTAAAACTGAAACAAAACCCCCCAAAAAGTAGTCATTTTTGGTATTGTTGCATCCGTATCAACCTGCTCTATAGAAATAGCACATAATCTAACCTGTCAGTTCAATGATGCAAATAACAAAAAATACAAAACGGTCCCAAAACAGCTATTAACTCAATATTAATTGCCCTGATTCTCTTGTTTGCACATATGTGGTCGTAAACTGCTGTATGGCCAAACGGCAGGGCGCAGAAGGAAGGGAACGCCATTTGGTTTTTGGAAGGCAGATTTTGCTGGACTGGTTTTTTGACACTATGTCCCATTTGAAGCCCCCCTGAAGCACCCCTACAGTAGAAACTCTAAAAAAGTGACCCCATTTTGGAAACTACGGGATAAGGTGTCAGTTTTGTTGGTACTATTTTAGGGTAAATATGATTTTTGGTTGCTCTATATTACACTTTTTTTGAGGCAAGGTAACAAAAAATAGAAATTCTTAAATTTCATTTGCCAGTAACTCTTGTGGAACACCTAAAGGGTTAACAAAGTTTATAAAACTGGTTTTGAATACCTTGAGGGGTGTAGTTTCTTAGATGGAGTCACTTTTATGGAGTTTCTACTCTAGGGGTGCATTGGCGGGCTTCAAATGGGACATGGTGTCAATAAACCAGTCCAGCAAACTCTGCCTTCCAAAAACCATATGGCGTTCCTTTCCTTCTGCACCTTGCCGTTTGGCCATACAGCAGTTTACGACCACATATAGGGTGTTTCTGCAAACTACAGAATCGGGGGAATAAATATTACGTTTTGTTTGGCTGTTAACCCTTGCTTTGTTACTGGAAAAAATGGATTAAAATGGAAAATTTTCCAAAAAACCTAAAGGGTTAATGACGTTTGTAGAATCTGTTTTGAATACCTTGAGGGGTGTAGTTTTTATAATGGGGTCATTTTTGGATGGTTTCTATTATGTAAGCCTCACAAAGTGACTTCAGACCTGAACTGGTCCCTAAAAAGTGGGTTTTTGAAAATTTCTTCTAAGCCTTGTAACGTCCCCAAAAAATGAATTGGCATTCCCAAAATGAACGATACATGAAGTAGACATATGGGGAATGTAAATCAATAACTTTTTTTGGCGGTATTACTATGTATTATAGAAGTAGAGAAATTAAAACTTGGAAAATTTTTGGTAAATTTGGTATTTTTTATATAAATAAAAATGAAATTTTTCGACTTCATTTTAGCACTGTCATGAAGTACAATATGTGACGAAAAAACAATCTCAGAATGGCCTGGATAAGAAAAAGCGTTTTAAAGTTATCACCACATAAAGTGACACTGGTCAGATTTTGAAAAAATGGCCTGGTCCTTAAGGTGAAATAGGGTCCTTAAGGGGTTAAACACAAACTAGGCACGACTGTAAAGTTACCTTATACTCTGCCGGACCCTCGAACAAGACAAATGCCAGACAGAGAGGTACAGACTACATGTAAGAAAAAGCTCTTACCTCAGCGCTGATTTTCGTCTGTTTGTCCCTATATGGCATGTCCAGGCATCGGGGGTTTCAGCAGGAAGGACTTAGTCGTGCCCAACTTTAGGCGCCAAGTTTCTGTTACGGCAAAAACCCTAATGACGGATGAGCGGTGGACTCCAAATTAGCAGATGTCTGAGTACTCAGGAGAAAAACTGACAACAGGCACAGTGCTGTGTATAAAGTGTTTTTCTACTCTTTTTTTATTTTTCACACACGTATACATATAACAGATTGTTCATAGATAAATCTGGCACACCACCAAGAGGGTGGCAATTGAAACTAATGATTTGATTGGCTATTCATAAAAGGTAATACTTTCACATCATACTTGAAAGAATTCTCATAATTAAGAAGTTTCTACTGCCATTCTTATCTCAAAGCTAGTTGCTCGTTAACAGCGCATCCCTAAGAGGAAAAGAAACATAACTCTCTCTCTTGTCCAACAGTACATTCTGAAACTAAGATAAAAATCAATGAGCTGCTACCTTTGGCCTTGTAACTATCTATACACAGAAACTGCCATGTTTTCACAGGTGCTCATTAATTTTTCCACACATAATATAAGATGAAGGACATATTCATACAAGGTATATTCTCATCCCTCACATGTACCCTCTGTACTTGTGGGCCCAACCCTCGTTCTTCTTTCATAAACAGAGAGAATGGGGGGGGGGGGCGTGGCCTGGGCGGCAAGCGTGATGGCCGCGTGAAGAGACAGCTCCTCCGTCCCAGCACCAGTAATCAGCTCCATATGCCAGGGAGAACCGTCCCATGGGGAAAAACTCACCCCTCCGGCGCTCCAGACATCCTCAGTCTCCTCTGTGGCGGTCCCCGACCCTGGAAGCTCTCTGGCGGCGTTGCTCCGCTTCGGCACTTCAGTGCAGCCCTCCGCAGACAACTCCAGCCTGCGCCGCATTAGAGGTAGGCCCGAACGTAGCGCACGTCCTGCCCGGCTCCCCTGACCCTGCCTTTGCTCCAGAGAAGCGGTCGCCCCTCTCTCCGCTAGCAGAGGAGTTCCACCTGGGCCCAAGCGAGGCAGCTCCCAGGCCACGCCGGTACAACATAGGAGAGATAGAGATAACTCTCCAGGGGACTCCAATTATTTTTTTTAGGCGTTCTGAGACCAGTGAAGGTGACCCCACTGCCTGGGGACATATGTCAGACACTGTTGAGGAGGCAGATGAGAGCTTCTTGCCCCCTCACAGGACTCTGTAGCATTTCACAAATCCCTGCAACTACTGCCCACTAAAGAAGATTTCAAAGCCCTTGTTGCTGAGGTACAAAGCACTTGTATGGCAGAAATATCATCTCTGAGGCAGGATTTCAAGCAAATTGCAACACGGGTTGATGCCCTTGAAACTGAACATGATGCTACCCGCAGATATATTGCCCGCTTACAATCTACTGTTGCCTGTTACTCCCAAACCATTAAGGAAAACACTAGGCACCTAGAAGATTTGGATAATAGGGGGCGCCAAAATAATATAAGAATTCGCGGTTTAACAGAGGCTTACAAGGAGGAGAACCTTCATGATCTACTAGGGGACTTATTCAACTCCAACGTCTCCAACGCCCCAACCCATAAAATTGGATAGCGCCCATAGGGCCCTGAGACCTAAACTCTCGTCTGGTCAGCCACGAGATGTTATTTGTTGCGTCCACGACTTCCAGCTCAAGGAATCCATCATGTCTAAAGCCCGCACACTACGGAATGTGGATTTTAGAGGCACCCCTGTACAACTGCATCAAGACCTTTCCTGGTTAACGCTTCAGAAAAGAAGAGTTTTGCAACCCCTCTTATCATCATTGCGAGATAGGAAGATTCCCTACCGCTGGGGATACCCATTCGCTCTTGTAGCTAACCGTAATGGCAAGACTGTTTCCTTGAGATCACATGAGGATCTTCCATCCTTCTGCTCCGCTTTGGACATTCCTTCGCTCACGCTGGACGATTGGGAGGTTCCTGACCCCCCTCCTGCTCTTCCTCCGGTCTGGAGTCCAGTCCGCAACAAGAGGCACCGTGGTTCCCATACGGATGATTCGCTTGGAAGTCTGCCTGGGGACACCCTTACCTGATTTGCATGATCGTGGGATGGTTCTCACTATTTGTTCTCTGTTTTTATCACTTACGTGAAGGCATGGTTTTGTCTTTTCCCTTCATAGAGTTTTTCGTCTCTTTTTTCTTCTAACAGAGGTGTTTGTGGATTTGTTCCATATTTTCTCCACAGACACACTTGTTTAGTGCTGGCACTGGAAGTGCTAGAATGTTACTGTGGTTGATATTGTTTGTCACATGCTTTTTTCCTGATGCGTTCACACGCGACCTGTCCAGTCATGTCTCCATCTTGGGGAGGTATTTTTTGCTCACTTCCTCTCCCCTACTCTCTCGGGAGTGGGGGAGAAGAGATGGGGCCTAATAGCCTTTTTCTGGGTCTTCTTGCTCCTCCCCATCTGGACTTTTTGGTCCAATGTTTGGATTACTCCGTTATGTGTTCATTGTTTGTTGTCTTGTGTCTCTCGCTTTTCCCCAATGTCTTCTCTTCCGACTCACCACTATCTTGGCTGTTATAACTCACCCTTCTCTTTTTACAGATTTAGTATCGGATCTTCTCTGCCCTACGCCCTGGACGAGCCGCCTGTGATTCATCCTGTAGCCATGGCGAGGTCATCTTTTTCTTACTTACCATGATTAAGTGCATGTCCTTAAATGTAAAGGGGTTAAACTCTAATGCCAAACGGAGGTTAGCCCTGGCTGAATGTCGAGCTCAAAAGGCCGACGTTGTACTCTTACAGGAAACCCACTTTGATGCTAGTGGTACCTTTAAGTTTGCCTCTAGATATTACCCTAGGGCAGGCATGTCCAAACTCTGGCCCTCCAGGTGTTGCAGAACTACAACTCCCATCATACACTTCTGTAGGTTGATAGCTGTGGGTTGTCCAGGAATGATGGGAGTTGTAGTTTTGCAACATCTGGAGGGCTGGAGTTTGGACATGCCTGCCCTAGGGCGTACTCGGCGTCGTCAGATAGGAAGTAAGCAGGGGTCGCAGTTTTGCTATCGGCCTCATGTCTCATTCAGGTGGATTCATGTACAGCGGATCCGCAAGGCAGATTTATAATACTTAGGACAACTCTACAAGGAAATCCCCTCATTTTGTGTGATCTATACGCTCCAAATTCGGTGCAGATTCCTTTCCTGAGGAAAATTTTTGTGCAGGACGTTCCCCTTTTATTCCCATCCTCACAGCACTCATACCCGCATAGACTACTTCCTAGGTAACACTCCTGTATTGCGGATGTTGAATGCTGCAGATGTAGGTTCTATATCATGGTCGGACCATGCCCCGATCTCCATAGAACTCAGGTCGGCTCATGCACATACTAAAGTCTGCCACTGGCGACTTAATGACACTCTCCTGGCTAGGCCTGAAACCTCCTGGGAATTGCAAGATCATCTGGCTGAATATTTCCGGCTTAATCAACCTACAGCTCCGTCAATCTCCACTTTGTGGGAAGCCCATAAGGCCGTGTTCCGGGGAAGCTGTATTGCCCTAGGCTCCAAACTGAAAAAAACCGTACTTGGGAATCAGCTGCAAACCTTGGAGGAAAAATTACAGTCTCGTAACTTGCACCATTTGACAAGGCGCGGATTGCGGGATTTGACCATGGCCAAAACGGAGAAACTGCTGCTATATTTCCCGTCAACGCTATTATGCGCGGGGCAATAAGTCGCACACGCTTCTGGCACGCCAATTGCGAGACACTAATGTACACAGTGCACCGTCTGTTCTGAGACGCCCTGATGGGGCCCTTACTTTTGACCCTACTGAAATCTCTAACCTTTTTCAATCCTATTATGAGGCCTTGTATTCCTTACCGCAGCAGCTGCCTTCAAATCCAGGGGAACCACATCATTTATTTTCCTTCTTCTTAAACCGTTAACAACTACCCAAACTAACGGTGGAAGCTGTGGCTTCCTTTAATGCTCAAATTACTGTTGAGGAAACTCAGGAGGTGATTAAGCAACTCCCTAATCGGAAGGCTCCGGGACCGGACGGATTACCTTACTTTTATTATAAGACGTTCGCACCCACCCTTCTCCCCAGGGGCGTAGCTAAAGGCTCATTGGCCCTAGTGCAAGAGTTCAGCTTGGACCCCCCTTCCCTCAGTGCTTTGTGGCCAGGGGCAAGGAAGCACATAGCCCTCGTGCTGCCTGAGGCAAAAACTGAAACGCCCACTCTCCCCCCAATGCCAAATTCTTGACCTAACCCCTTCCCTCCAGCCAGAGGTGTAACTTGACCAGCATGCACTTTCTATAATACCAGTGTCTTCTTATGTGGCACAAGGGTCTTTGGGCCCCCTCAGGCTCCTGGGCCAGGTAGCGACTGCTACCTCTGCACCCCCTATAGCTACGCCCCTGTTTCTCCCTCACATGGTGAGCTTGTTTAATGCTTTCCTACAAGGTACGGCTATTCCCCCATCCATGTTGCAGTCATACATTACCCTCCTGCTTAAGCCTGGTAAAGACCACCTAGATTGTTCTAACTTTCGTCCCATAGCCCTCCTTAACTCGGATTTAAAGATTTTCACTAAACTCCTGGCCAATAGACTTGCTTACTGGCTGCCGTCTCTGATCCATAAGGATCAGGTGGGCTTTGTCCTGAATAGACAGGGGGGGGCGATAATACAAGGAGAACCATAGATTTGGTGGATATCGTCGGCAGGCGGGGATAACAGGCTTTGCTTTTAAGCTTGGATGCCGATAAAGCCTTTGATCGCCTGAGTTGGCCTTTTATGTTTTCTACCCTAAAAACACTTTGGATTTGGAGGTCCGTTTTCGACTGCCCTCCATTCTCTGTATACTCGCCCCTCTGCCATTATCAAGATGCCCCATGACCACTCTCAGACATTGAGCATTCAAAATGGTACGAGACAAGGGTGTCCGCTCTCACCCCTCCTTTTTATACTATGCATTGAGCCACTAGCGGCCGCAATTAGAGCCCACCCTGATATCCATGGCATAACGGTTAATAAGGTGGAGTTCAAGCTATCCCTGTTTGCCGACGATGTTCTTTTGACTCTGTCTGATTCTCACTTCACATTACCCAACTTATTTCTCCTTTTAGAATGTTATGGCAGGTTGTCAGGATACAAAGTAAACACATCTAAAACTGAGGCTTTATCACTCAATATCCCCCCCGATATACTTTTCATACTACAGTACGTGCTAATTTCCGTTTTCGATGGAATAAAGATTCACTGAAATATTTAGGGGTCTACATAACTAAGACCTACGCCTCCTTATATGCCCATAATTTTCCCCCTCTCTTTCGTGAGCTCAAAATACTATACTTACTATAAGTGGATGCCCCTACTCATTTCCCTGTTTGGACGCATAGCAGCGGTTAAAATGTCTATCTTACCTAAGCTTCTATACGCCCTGGAGACCCTACCGGTCTTTGTTCCAAGAGGCGAGCTGAGAGCCATGCAGTCATCTATTTTGCGATTCATCTGGAATCGTAAGAGGCATCGAATTTCACACAGTATGGTTACTGCTCTTAGAATGCAAGGCGGCCTGGGGCTTCCGGATGTCACCAAATATTATTGGGCAACTCACTTGAGATGGATCCCAGCATGGTCCACCCTTTTTGCCTATTCCAGATGGATGGAGATAGAGAAGCTGTGGATCGCTCCGATTCATCCAAACGCCCTATTGTGGTCCCCGCTATCTCCTGCCCAGATACCACAGCTCCTAGGCCCAATGGCTCTTACATATAATGTTTGGAAGTCCTGTACACGGAAATTTCCTTTAGTGTCAACTAAATCCTCTATGATACCCTTCCTTTTTAACCCCTTGTTCCCCCCGGGGATGCATCCCTCCTTTTCCAGGCCCTGGTTCTCTCTTAAGATGTTTCATCTTGTGGACGTAGTGGACTATAGAACCTTCGGGATTATCCCGTTTGAGTCCCTTAAGGAAAGTTTTGACATACCTGAATCTTCTAGATATCATTATCTGCAACCGCAACACTGGATTGGGTCCCTGTTTAGGGATTCTACGGTTTCCACACCCACGCTGTTCGAGAAGCTATGTAAATTATCGGACACCACTAAGGGATTGATCTCTGAGATTTACATACTACTTTCTTCCCCTCCCCCCTCTGAGGTCTTTAGGCACCCATATATGTCCAAATGGAAGGCGTACTTAGGGAGAAACATATCACCAGTAGATTGGAAGCTCATTTGGCAACGTACTGCAGCTACTTCCACTTGTGTTACACATAAAGAGAATTCATGCAAAATACTGATGTTATGGTACCACACTCCCCAGCTACTCAGACATCTCAATCCTACTATATCTGATAGGTGTTGGAGATGTGGGTCAGGCCTGGGATCCCTATTCTATATTTATTGGGATTGCCATGCTTTATTTCCATCCTGGAAAGAGGTCCAGTACCTCCTGACGCCATTGATTGGAACACGAGTCCCCCTGGACCCTTATTTTTTTCTATTTAACATGCCTCCTGTTCCTTTGAGGAAAGTAACTCTCCAACTGGCACTCTATGTCCTAATGGTAGCTAGGCGTCTCATAGCTAGTTTCTGGAAGCAGCAGACCAGGCCATCCAGAGAAGATCTGATCTCTAGTATTCTTAATGTTTGCTCAATGGAGCGTATCTCGGCAACTATCGAAGGTCGAGTGGAGAAGTTTGATAAAATTTGGCACTCTTGGGACACTTATATGGATTCTGTGGTCTAACTTTTTACTTCAAAGCGAACATGACTATCCCCCTTGTGTCTAGTCTTGTCTACCCCTGTCTTTGTCCTTTGGTTAATATATAGAACGCTGGAGTTATTGTTTCAGGGATACTTTGAGATGTTACAAATATGATAGTCTATTTCCTGTTACATAAGGTTACCCTTATATTACTCTTTGGATGTTTTGCATTACGGCGCCTTCAGTGTGTATACACTGTAACACCTACTCATTATTCTGTACTCTTGGAGATACGAATCTGTACACATTATTTTCTTTGTACTTAAATGTCTTTATTACCAAATAAAAAGACAATTGAAGGAAAAAAAAAAAAAACAAAGAGAATGGAGCCGTAGCACCAGAGCTGTGTTCTCTTCAAACACCTGACCAGTGGGGGTGCCAGAGGTCGGACCCTCGCAGGTAGGTCATCAATATACGAAACCAGCCAACCACTTTACTACAGGGACCAAGTCCTGCCACCCTGGTGGGGGAAAATGGAAAACAGCCCACTGTGATCAAAAAGATGGAGAAAGAGAAAACATTCGATAATCAATAAGAATGGAAGAGCAGAAGTATGATAAGTCACCAGAAATATTTATTCATCAAGAAGTGAAGTCCAGTGGAGGTGGACCAGAGATGTTACGTGGTCTCTTATGGTCCATTTGAAAGTTCCCATGGCAGGCACTGATGGGTCGAGTAAGAATTTGGAACCTGGAGAAGGGATACCCGATATCAGGTACCAGTCACAGGAAGCAATATCAGGTCCCAAGGCCTGAAGGAAGCCATGCAGTTCAGATAAGTCTTGTAGGCCTTCTAGATGCAGATGCATTTGGTAATGACCAGTCTTTTTTAAAGGAAATGAAGACAAGAATTTTGCAGATCTGTAGGTCCAGAGACTGACTCTGGTGCTACATCCCCAAAACATGCCTTTGTGGCATCAAGAGGGAAATGCTCAAGGTGGAAGGGATGCCAGGAGGTCTAGCTGGGAGTCTAAACATAAAAAATAAGACTCATGGTGGTATTTGTAGCCTTTGTGGTGCTGCACCCGTATCAGTATTGTCATTGCTGTTTTTGTGCATGAAGTTGGATGGTGAACAAGATGGAGTCTTCTCCTAGGTTGGAATCTGAAAAGCAAATATATATATGAACAGATGTAGCAGAGCGTAAAAGGGTTTTCCGACACAGTGAAATGCCGGTCTGAAGCGCTGGCAATCTTTGACAACAACCGAGGATGTCATAGTCACCTCACCGATGTGATGATGTCCAGACCCTGCTGCACTCAACTTCCTGCTTGTGTTCTTGACATGGCAGGAAATGGCGTTCTGCCAGTCATTGCCGCAGCAGTAATTGCCTGAGCGCCATTCCCATCTATTTCCTGTCGTGTTGAGTACACAAGCCGTAAGTGGAGTGCAGCGAGGGCCCGGGCACCGACGGACCAGGAGCGACAAGGTGAGAGTAATATTCTTTATTTCTTCTCAGACATTCACAGCCCATAGGGCCGGCTTTTCCTTGCTCCAGAATACCCCTGTATTATTGAGGTCTTTGTGACTACATGGGTAGAATATTAGGACATCTGTGGATCTTTTCTATCACAGTATAAAATACAGTTTGTATATATGGAAGAAAAATGTTTTTAATCTATAACTGGATTTGGTGGGAAAATTATGGTTATTTTGCAGCATGTAAAAGTCACTTACCTGGGAAAACTCCAAACACTCTTACAGCTGTTTTCACGCCCCCTCGGAGCACCGTGCTGTATTCTGTCTTGGTGGTTTTTAACAGAAGCTGGAGATGTTCTGTGCTTAGTTAAAGCAGAGCCTGCGGCATAGGGGACAGCTGGGGTTGTTCTGGAGCCACTGAGTGATGCAGGCGCGATGGTACATGTGGCCGCAAGGCAGAGATGTCACCTGCTCGCCTTTGGTGAACTCAGTCAGGCAGATTATACATGACTTAGGCTCCTCCGCTTTGATGGTAATTGTGGGGAGAGCTCCAATTTGCTGGGTCCTGCAGTTTGGTGGAGGCTGGTGGGGCACACCCAGTGGAGCCGGTGTTGGGGGCTCTGGCGGTGGTATGGCCTGAGGTCTAATGGTGCCCATCCTCTGCAGTTGAATTAAGATGTTATACAGGCGTTCTACAGAGTGTATGGCCTCAACACTCTCCCAGCTGCTCCCCCCAGATGGTCGGGGGTCTTGGGCCGGTGCAGGTCTTATTGGAGAGCGGCTTCTCTCCCTGGCAGATGTTAATTGCCGCGGAGGAGCTCTGAACCCAGAGACATCAGGATGTTGTGCGTCTTGAGCTCCTCTATGAGCTGATCTTAATCTTTGTAGAATAATAGTCTGACCTAAAAGAGCCAGGATATGAAGAATTATCTATATATCCAGTATTTATCTGTCTATATGTCTCTGCTGTTATAGCCTAGACATAGTGACTTAGTTGGTCACTTTTTGGCTCCTGTTAAAGAGGTTGTCCAGACTTTTTTTAAGTGATGGCTTCTCCTCAGGCCAGGCCATATATAGCTGATTTGTAGTAATGGGATACCCCACTCCCACACCAATTAGATGAAACTACACTGCACGGCCACCACTGTAGAGTCCAGTGCTCGTCACTGCTATTGTCATTGAAGTCAATGGGAGCAGTGATGAGCGGCACCTGCACTAAACTCCCAGTGGTGCAAGTACAGAGGTCAGGTGCCATGTATTTGTATGGAGGAGACTGAGTGATGTGTCTAGTCACCTGAGCCTCCATCAGTGGTCATCTTATGTACAGGACCACTGCCCAACAAGGCGACGTACCTCATAAAAAGTAGAAGATGGAGCAGAACATCAACAAAGACTACTGGGGAATTTTTATAGTCAGTTTTGTAGAAGTCTGCGTTGCCATAATTTCGGTTAAACTCATAAAATATCACAAGATGGTTGATAAATGTGGTGACTTTTTAAGTCTAACATTTCTATCTTGAGATGTTCCTCTACTTTCTGTACCCCCTTCACTGGAGCAAGATTGAGACATTTTGGGACTTCTTTTTTTTAAAAAAAGTCTCCATTGATAAATCTATCTTAAATCAGCTACACAGGCTAACCCTCCCACCCACTTTACGTAACTTGAGTGAGTTAAGTTAAAATGCAAAATGTATCAAAACATATGTGCAAGTAAGCTCCAGAAAGTCTCAGATCCCTTTTTTGGGACTTTTTTAAAGTCAGACGTGCAGGACGTGATAAATTCCCCCCTTTAACCTCTCAAAGTCCAACCCCTTTAACTTCTCAGTTATCACCAGATGACTTAGTTGCACCTATGTGTCCTGTTGGAATTTAGACCAGTTGTCCCCACTACAGATAATGAAAGCAAAGACTGTCTAGCTTTTCTTCAATGTGTCACTTACCCTCGTTCTCGGGCCGACTGAGCCACTCGCTGTTGTCTGCGTTCAGCTGACGAAGTTCCCGGGATCCCATGTCTGGTTTCCCGAGCCGGATGTCTATAACTGAGGAAAATGTCCTCAAGTGGCCCTGATATTATTGGGCCTTGAGGAAAAAATCAAGGAAAAAAAGGACAGGAAGCAAACACTAGAAATTAAACCTAGCTCACTCTTCCAGAGCCAAAGTAAAGAAAATGGCGCTGAGATGACTGTGCAGAGGTGTCTTCTAGGTTCCTGTACATTGTGATGTCATACAGAGGAACCTGTTCTAGATCACTGCACTGTGACATCACCACAGCCTGGCTGCCATGTTGCTTCCTGCCAACTGCTCAGTATCTACACTGCTCAGGACTGCGCAGTGTTATTTTTTTAAGTTTTACACAATAACAGCATTTTATAAACAAAAAAAATCATGTTTTAGTGTCTCCATATTCTGAGAGCCATAGTTTTTTTTTTTTTTTGGGGGGGGGGGGGCGGTTGTTAAGATGACTGATGGATACTATTTTGGGGTGCGTTTGACTTTTTGATCGCTTGGTATTACACTTTTTGTGGTGTAAGGAGACAAAAAATGGCTTCTTTGTTTCACCGTTTTCTTTTTTTTTTTTTTTTACGATTCCTTCGACGGGTTAGGTCATGTGATATTTTAATATACCTGGTTGTTACAGACAAGGTAATACCTAATATGTCTACTTTTTTTTTAATCTTTTTCACTTTTAGCACAATTTTTTGAAAACATTTTTGAAACAAAAAAAAATCATGTTTTAGTGTCCCCATATTCTGAGAGCCATAGTTTTTATTTTTTTGCTCGATTGTTTTATGTAGTGGCTCATGTTTTGCGGGATGAGGTGACTGTTTGATTGGTACTATTTTGGGCGGCATGCACCTTTTTGATTGATTGGTGTTGCACTTTTTGAGATGTAAGGTGACAAAAAAATGGCTGTTTTAGCACAGTTTTTATTTTATTTTTTCTACGGCGTTCAGGTGAGGCGATGGATCATGTTATATTTTTATAGAGCCGGTCTGTACGGACACAGCAATACCTAACATGTCTGTTTTTTTTCTTCTCTTTCTTTTACAATTAAGTATTTTATTTTAGGAAAGGTGCTTTTTTATTATGAAAAATACTTATTTTTTTGTCCCACTCCATGACTTCAACTTCTGATCCCCTCTGAAATGCATTACAATACAACCTGTATTGTAATGCATTGGCTGCCAGCTTTTATGCTGACAGCCTGCCTGGTGAGACCCAGCCTAAGAGCTGGATCTCACAGGCTTCCGTAGAAAGGCATCGGGCTGGCTTCTCTGCCATCGGTCCCCGCCACTGCAGAGGGCAAATCCTTTGGATGCTGTGGTTACCAAACAAGGGGTTAATACGGCCAGCGTATGCAGCAGGGGCCAGCTGTCAGTGACTGCCGGGTCCGTGTCTCTGATGTGTATGTGTACATGTATGGAGCTGGTCTTTAATCCCTTAAGGACACATTTTTATTTCATTTTTGCGTTTTTTTGTTTTGCGCTCCCTGCCTTCCGAGAGCCATAACTTTTTTATTTTTCGATTCACATAGCCATATGAGGGCTTGTTTTTTGCGGGACAAGTTGTACTTTCCAACGCCACCATTTAATATTGCATACGATTTAGTGGGAAGCGGTAAAAAAATTCCAAATGGAGTGAAATTGCAATAAAAAAGCAATTCCACCACAGATTTACGGGTTTTTGAATTCCGACCTTCGATGTGCGATAAAACTGACCAGTTACTTTTATTCTACAGGTCAGTACGAATCTGGCGATACCTAATATGCATACTTTTTCTGGCGTTTTGATAGTGAAAACAATGCTATATAAATGCTATATTTTTTTTGGCGCCATATTTTGACCCCTATAACTTTTTTGTATTTATGTGCATGGAGTTGTATGGGGGCTTATTTTTTATGGGCAATCTGAACTTTTAAGTGATACCATTATGGAGTGTGTATAACTTTATCTAACATTTCTATCTTGAGATGTTCCTCTACTTTCTGTACCCCCTTCACTGGAGCAAGATTGAGACATTTTGGGACTTCTTTTTTTAAAAAAAGTCTCCATTGATAAATCTATCTTAAATCAGCTACACAGGCTAACCCTCCCACCCACTTTACGTAACTTGAGTGAGTTAAGTTAAAATGCAAAATGTATCAAAACATGTGTGCAAGTAAGCTCCAGAAAGTCTCAGATCCCTATTTTGGGACTTTTTAAAGTCAGACGTGCAGGACGTGATAAATTCCCCCCTTTAACCTCTCAAAGTCCAACCCCTTTAACATCTCAGTTATCACCAGATGACTTAGTTGCACCTATGTGTCCTGTTGGAATTTAGACTAGTTGTCCCCACTACAGATAATGAAAGCAAAGACTGTCTAGCTTTTCTTCAATGTGTCACTTACCCTCGTTCTCGGGCCGACTGAGCCACGCGCTGTTGTCTGCGTTCAGCTGACGAAGTTCCCGGGATCCCATGTCTGGTTTCCCGAGCCGGATGTCTATAACTGAGGAAAATGTCCTCAAGTGGCCCTGATATTATTGGGCCTTGAGGAAAAAATCAAGGAAAAAAAGGACAGGAAGCAAACACTAGAAATTAAACCTAGCTCACTCTTCCAGAGCCAAAGTAAAGAAAATGGCGCTGAGATGACTGTGCAGAGGTGTCTTCTAGGTTCCTATACATTGTGATGTCATACAGAGGAACCTGTTCTAGATCACTGCACTGTGACATCACCACAGCCTGGCTGCCATGTTGCTTCCTGCCAACTGCTCAGTATCTACACTGCTCAGGATTGCGCAGTGTTATTTATTTAAGTTTTACACAATAACAGCATTTTTTAAACAAAAAAATTCATGTTTTAGTGTCTCCATATTCTGAGAGCCATAGTTTTTTTTTTTTTTTGGGGGGGGGGGGGGGCGGTTGTTAAGATGACTGATGGATACTATTTTGGGGTGCATTTGACTTTTTGATTGCTTGGTATTACACTTTTTGTGGTGTAAGGAGACAAAAAATGGCTTCTTTGTTTCATCGTTTACTTCATTTTTTTTTTTTTACGATTCCTCGACGGGTTAGGTCATGTGATATTTTAATATAACTGGTTGTTACAGACAAGGTAATACCTAATATGTCTACTTTTTTTTAATCTTTTTCACTTTTAGCACAATAAAAGCATTTTTGAAACAAAAGAAAATCATGTTTTAGTGTCCCCATATTCTGAGAGCCATAGTTTTTTATATTTTTGCTCGATTGTTTTATGTAGTGGCTCATGTTTTGCGGGATGAGGTGACGGTTTGATTGGTACTATTTTGGGCGGCATGCGCCTTTTTGATTGATTGGTGTTGCACTTTTTGAGATGTAAGGTGACAAAAAAATGGGTGCTTTAGCACAGTTTTTTTTGTATTTTTTCTACGGCGTTCAGGTGAGGCAGTGGATCATGTTATATTTTTATAAAGCCGGTCGTTACGGACACAGCAATACCTAACATGTCTGTTTTTTTTCTTTTCTTTCTTTTACAATTAAGTATTTTATTTTAGGAAAGGTGCTTTTTTTATTATGAAAAATACTTATTTTTTTGTCCCACTCCATGAATTCAACTTCTGATCCCCTCTGAAATGCATTACAATACAACCTGTATTGTAATGCATTGGCTGCCAGCTTTTATGCTGACAGCCTGCCTGGTGAGACCCAGCCTAAGAGCTGGATCTCACAGGCTTCCGTAGAAAGGCATCGGGCTGGCTTCTCTGCCATCGGTCCCCGCCACTGCAGAGGGCAAATCCTTTGGATGCCGTGGTTACCAAACAAGGGGTTAATACGGCCAGCGTATGCAGCAGGGGCCAGCTGTCAGTGACTGCCGGGTCCGTGTCTCTGATGTGTATGTGTACATGTATGGAGCTGGTCTTTAATCCCTTAAGGACACATTTTTATTTCATTTTTGCGTTTTTTCGTTTTGCGCTCCCTGCCTTCCGAGAGCCATAACTTTTTTATTTTTCGATTCACATAGCCATATGAGGGCTTGTTTTTTGCGGGACAAGTTGTACTTTCCAACGCCACCATTTAATATTGCATACGATTTAGTGGGAAGCGGTAAAAAAATTCCAAATGGAGTGAAATTGCAATAAAAAAGCAATCCCACCACAGATTTACGGGTTTTTGAATTCCGACGTTCGATGTGAGATAAAACTGACCAGTTACTTTTATTCTACAGGTCAGTACGAATCTGGCGATACCTAATATGCATACTTTTTCTGGCGTTTTGATAGTGAAAACAATGCTATATAAATGCTATATTTTTTTGGCGCCATATTTTGACCCCTATAACTTTTTTGTATTTATGTGCATGGAGTTGTATGGGGGCTTATTTTTTGCGGGGCAATCTGAACTTTTAAGTGATACCATTATGGAGTGTGTATAACTTTTTGATCACTTTTTATTTAATTTTTTTTTATGAAATGAGGCATCCAAAACTGGTGAATCGGCAATTTGGACGCTTTTTTCTGTTTTTATGTTTACCGTATGGGGAGTATATTTTGATATTTTTATACTATGGGCATTTTCGAACATTGCGACACCCATGATGCGCATCTAGTGCTATGGCCTATGGGTCGGTGGGTGGTTATTTGCGGTTGCGTTCAAATGCCTGTGTTATAGACATTTGGACGCTGCGCTAGGACAGGGAAGTGGATGTTGTTGCTGATGGTTCATGCGAAGGTCAAGGTGCAGGGCAAGGGGCATCCAGACCTGCGCCTTCAACAGGGGATTGGCCAGCAGTGCGTAACACAGGGGAAGAGGAGGCAGTGGTGTGACCCGCAGACCCAGATTGTGGACCCAAGCATTCGGCCCACTTATTAGGGTGCTTGGATGCCATGTGGCGGATCATGCTGGTGGTGGTGAGGTTGCTAGTGTTCACGCCCCGGCTCATTTTGATATGGCACAGGTTGCAAACTGCCACTCTTTTGTTGTCTGCACTTTCCTCAAAAAAGCACCATACTGAGGAAACACCTACCCCTTGGCTGGTAGATTTATGCATGGGGGTGCTCGGTGTTGCAGGCCTGTTTGGTGTGGGCCGATGTCTCCCTTTTGCAACCCCAGTGCCTCTCCCAGACTGTTGCGGTGGTGCGGATCCCTCTGTACTGCTGTCCTCGCTCGGCTTTTCACCTTCCCATGTTGGGTCAGTGACCTCATCGTCCACCACCTCCTCTTCCACTTCCTCACTCTGCTCATCCTCCTGACTTGACCTAACCACAACTTCAGTGATTGACAGCTGTGTCTCATCATCATCCACCTCGTGAACGAATGATTGCCGTTTACCACCGTCATCTTCTTGAGACTGTGAAGGCTCAAGAGGTTGTGAATCAGGGCATCCTCTGAATATCCGAGTGTGGGATCAATCGTTTGGCAAGCCTCTCCATGGTGGGAGGAAGGAGGATCACAGAGAGCATCCGGTTGACCACACTCTTGGCTACAGAGACTGGACCCGGTGGAAGAGAGGGTGGTGCTGAACCGACTGGAAGCATTATCTTCAGCAATCCAACCGACCAACTGTTCGCACTGGTCCGACTTGGGCAGTGTTGTCCTGCGCCGCCCAGCTACGTTGAACATGAAGCTGGCTGTGGTAGATGTTTTCTTTTTTTCACGCGCACTGGCAGCAGGCACAGTTTCACTGCCCCCAGGGCCATGGACTCTGGGTGCACCATGAGCATCACTTCCCTGTCCCTTAGTGCTCGCTTTCTTCATATTAATGGTTTTTTCACTAGATGTGGGGCAGATTAATTTCCTGTCCGCTAAAGACACAGTTTTCAGATGCAGGACAGTATATGTCACAGAGACCCACAGAATATGGGCACTATATTAGGCCCAGATTATTGGAATTTGTAATACAGACACTGTTTGCAGATGTTCTACAGTATTGGTTAAAAAACACCACAGGCTATGGACGCTAGATGTGGCCCAAATTATTGTTATTTGTAATACAGACACTGTATCCAGATGTTCTACAGTATTGGTTACGGAACACCACAGATTATGGACACTAGACGTGGCCCAAATTATTGTTATTTGTAATACAGACACTGTATCCAGATGTTGTACCGTATTGGTTAAAGAACACCACAGATTATGGACACTAGACGTGGCCCAGATGATTAAAGACACAGCCTGCAGATGATATACAGTATATGTAACTAATAGGTATAAAAAAAAATATGTTGCTGCTGTCAAACACACACAGTAGTCCTTAAAAGAACTTTGTGGTCTTTGAAAGGCTTTTGGTAGTAAAAACAGGAAATGTCTCACCCTGCACTATCTGTCCCTTCCACTGTCCCTGAGACTGCAGCAGGTAAATAGATTGCTGCTCTAAAACACACACACTCACACACAGTAGTCTTTAAAAGGACTTTGGGGTCTTGGAAAAGCTTTCTCTGAATAAAAACTGTGAAAATCGCTCCCTACTCTGTCTTTTCCTTCCTACGCTCTGCTCTCCCTGTTTTTGTCTAAGCCAAACATGTGTCATCGGGTCTTATATAGCACCCGATGACACGTTCCAGCCAGCCAATCACTGTAATGCCAGCAGTTTCTAAGCAGCCTTTATTGCCAGCAGCTGCTTAAAACACCCGCCAAACGTGCGGGTCGAAGACTCGAGCATTTCGCTCAAGCACATACGGTACTCTGTTGAGTACCGCCATGTGCCGAGCATAGCGATGCTCGAGCCGAACAGATATTCGGCCGAGCATGCTCGCTCATCACTAGTAAGTAGCTAATTTATGGGCTGTTTTTGACCCCTACAAGTGTGGTAGCAACCTGAATATACAGGTTTGACACTGCACTTAGCAAATTACTTATTGCATCACACTCTCCCTGTGAAAGGGAGGAGATTCCTCTAGAAGCAGGAAGTGAGCAGACGGAGGCTGTGCTTGGTGCTGCTGGAGACCAGAAGAGATCTTCTCTGAAGAATCTGGAAGGGAATGGACCGGCTCACGGTGGAGACTGGCGACAGCATGAGTGGGAGGTTTGCAGCGATGACCCCAGGAGTGTCGTGTATGTAGGATCCAGTTCTGGAGTGGACCAGGAAATAAGGTAAAGAACCAAGAACCTGCTCAAGGAACTGTAAGTGTGACTCTGCAGCATCACATTGTACCACTTTTAAAGTGGCATTTGGACATACAATAACGCTCCAAGCACAGTTGCATTGCGGTGTACGGGCTGCAAGCTAATGCAAAGCCCTACGGGACTTATAGGCTGACACCTTTCTACCTCACTGCTCATAGGGTGTTATAGACCGGGAGTAATGATTAAAGCTGCAATCAAAGGGACAGACATCATTTACCTGTGGATTACATTTACTGTCGGTTTATTCTCTGTGTACCAATCTGTTTTATATATTCCCAAATTCTTGTTCACTACATTGTTCAGTAAACTCAACTGTTGGGAAAGAACCGTTGTCTGTGTTTGTGTGGCATCGTGTACCCTCTGTACCTGTGGGCCCAGCCCTCTGGCTTCTTTCATAAACAGAGAGAATGGAGCCGTAGCACCAGAGCTGTGTTCTCTTCAAACACCTGACCAGTGGGGGTGCCAGAGGTCGGACCCTCGCAGGTAGGTCATCAATATACGAAACCAAGGCTTCAGAATTCCCACATCATTCCCTGCTTGTTCAGGGATTGCATTAAGCCTTCTTTAGGATTTGCTTTCTGAGAAGTGTCCCATACAACTGTCTAGCTGTCTCCTGTATTGTAGGACATGGGTAATGTGGTCTCTCTTGTATTCGTGCAGTGATGGAGGCCCTGGGACAGGGTGACACAATCAGCACCGGGCTCTGGGTGAAGATTCTTGCCGCTGACCTTTCCCTGGAGATGACCTCTGCCCTGCACAGACTGGCCGGGCTGCAGTGTGCCCTTTGGTTGTCAAATGGTCAACCTCGTGATGCTGGGGAACTGCTTTCCCTACTCGGCCGTGTAAGTTCCTTGAGGGTCTCTCCTCTATGTTTAAGGCCTACAAATAACATTCTTGTAGACGTCCTACACTTCAACATCATGTAGCTTCTCAGGCTGGAAACTGCATGAGGTCCAGCTTTCTAATACACCCTCTTCGCTATGTGTTGATTCTGCGCCTGTACCCATAGTTGCACTTGCAGTAAAGTGGAGGACAGGAGTGGGCTCCCCTGGGCGTAGACCCTGCAGAATGATCTACGAGTACCATAATACGGTGTCCTACGTTACTGTACCTTGAGCTGCATGTGAGGTCCACACGTCTTTAATATATCTTAAGGGTATGTTCACACAACAGATTTTGAAAATCCCCCTACAAAATTCAGTGCAGAATCCATACATGTTGTTTTGTTTTTTTTGAAAAAAAAATTTCTGTGGTTTTTGTTGGGGATCCACAGAGAAAACGTGCACACGTAGGAAGAGGTTTTTTTTGATGCTTCCCATTTATTTCAAGTGAAGATTCTCCAAGATAGGCCATGTGGGAAAAAAAGTGTTGCTTCCCATTCATATGAATGGGAGGCTATTTTGAGGCGTTTTTGGAGCTGATTTTGAGGCTGAAATCTGTGAACTGGCCCTTATTGCGATCATGCCTGGCTAACACTAGGTGGAGCTAGGGAGCCAACTTTCTTATTATGAAGTTAAATGGGGTTATCCAGGAATTTAAAATTCATGTCCTCTCGTTTAGGGGACAAGGTACTTTCTATAGCACAGCTAATGCAAGTTGGACCCCCATGGTCTCATTTATGGCCAGGGATCAGCAACCTACGCAACCTCCTTTCACTTCTGTGGGAGTTACAAGAACAGCCGAATAAGTGTGCATGCTGGGAGTTGTAGTTTCACAGCAGCTGGAGGTTGTTTATCCCTGGAATGGGCCATCAATTTTAAAGATGCAGAAACACTCTTAAATATACGACAGCGTGTAGTTCCCTCTAGTGGCGGCGCTTGTGTGCATGAGCGCTCCTGTTCTAGAGAAGGCATTTCTGCACCCAGGAGATTACTTTCTGTACATGACCCACCCCCGCACATTCGTGGGGGCAGTATCCAGAGCAGTGTGCGTTAGGTAAGTGGCATCACTACTCTGTCATCCTTTTGGACCAGTTTTGTTTTCATTGTGCACGCGCCCTTTGATCTGCATGGTCGGCTCTTACGTATACTTTCTCCTACCTCTAGACTCCAGACGTCCATAAGGGTTCTCACAAGGAAGATGACCTGTTACTGCTCATCAAAGCATGGAATGTGTCCCCAGAGGAGCCAGAGACCATCCTCACAGTACAGACCACCAGCCATGTAAAAGACGTCCTGTACAATGCTGCTGCTCTGCTTCAAGGTAGTTGCTGCCCCTCGTCTTCTGTGCTCAGCGTTGGGTCACAAATCGGACATGCAGGTTGAGTCAGGAACATGTGCCCTCAAGATAGCAGAAGTGGTAGAGTAAAGTGACCACACACATTAGATGTGTATCAGCCAGACCTACTAATTTCGGTGGGTTCGGCCAACTATTTAATATCTGTGGGGTCTCCCAACTCACCCCTGATGGCTGATGTTGGGAGAGATGACTGCCCTATCCTTTTGTTAGAGGAGTCTGGCAATGGCTTTCTTTCCTGCTCCATTCACTGCATATGCATGCTGAGGCAAGCAGAGCATGCATGTGTATGGGAGGATCGGGAGAGATAGCTGATAGCTATCTGATGTGTATGATCAGCTTATGCAGCTTAAAGGGGTTGGCCCGTCTCACACATTGGTGGCCTATTGCTAAGAAATGCCACCAATGGCTGATGGGTGCGGGTCCCAGAGGTGTAGACATTGGTGGCATGTCCTAGCAATTTGTCCTCAAAGTATGAGTTGGGCCAACCCCTTTAACTAATCCGATTTCCTCTTTTCCCAGGCTTAGCTATTTCCACCAGGCCCATAGAAGTGAATGGAGTGGTGATCGTGTATGGATACTTCTGTTCCGTACATACACAGGCCCCGGGACCCCTGTTCTTGTGAATGGTGGGGGTCCCTACAGTCTGAACCCCAGTAATCATACATTTATCCCCTGCCCTGTGGATAGGTGATAAATGTTGTCAGTGGCCCAACGCCTTCAGTATTGATAGATATTTGAGTGCCTCCTGACTCTGACTCGCCCTCTTTCAGGTGTCATTGCGATGAATGCATCAGATTTTCCCCGGGCGGTGGATTTCCTTCAGGAAGCTGCCAGCAGTCTGTGTTCTCGCAGGGTGCTGGCGGAGATCTACACTTGTCTGGGATACTCCTTCTATAAGATGGTAAGGTAGTAATAGCAGAATGGTGAATACCCTGCATTACCGGGAAGCATCTGTGAGGAGCTTCAGCTTAAAGGGCTCGTCCACACTTGTGTAAATAAAGCTGAATTACGATTTAATGAGCAGTTTTTTAAATTATACTTTACATTTACAGATCTCAGCTTGCTGGCATTGAATGCAAACATTCTTGATTCCATCGGAAGCAGAAATCCTGTCCTGACCTAGTCTTGATTATAGTTGTTGGAGCTGTTAAAGTATCTGTACGTTAGAGTCCAGGACAAGAGATTTGTGCTTCTGCTGTGTGTGATTCAAATGGGATTGATTAACCCAATGTAGAAAGCAAATCATCGTCCTCCTCTGCGGAAGCGATCGGTCAGGACAGGTCTTTACATGGGAGTGTAAATAGGAACGTGCTACTTCATGGACAGCGTGCAGAAATGGCCACCCCCGTCTCAGTCCTTTCTATGCAGAGTGTTGTAGGAAAGTCACATGCCAACCACTCCTCTACCATAAGGTGGACCAGAGCTGATGACATACGGATGTAGCAGAGTTAACAGTCACACTTGGTAAGTTATCACATTCAATTAAAGGGGTTGTCCAAGCTTTTAATATTGACGACCTATCCTTAGGATAGGTCATCAATATCAGATCGGCCACGTTTTCAGAACAGGAAGAGGCCACGTGAACACTGCGCTCCTCATACAGCTGATTGGCAGGGGTGCTGGGTGTCGGGCCCTTCTGATCTGATATTGATTAAATATCCCGAGGATAGGTCATCAATATTAAAAGCTCGGACAACCCCTTTAACGCTTTATCACTGTGACAGAGTTAACAGTCACACTTGGTGAGTTATCACATTTAGTTAACGCATTATGACTGTGACTTTTAAATCTGCTAGATCTGTAGGTGCTCTGTCCATACGAGGGTGGCATGTCGTATAGACTGTCCATACGAGGGTGGCATGTCGTATAGACTTTACTACAGAACTGAATAGAGATTAGTCTAGGATGGTGGTGGCCGTCTTGAAAGGAATCTGATGGGGACCAGAATGGAGAACCATAGGCAGCATGAGGATGCATGAGCACCCACCACTTACTGACCAAGGAGTGCTGTTCATCCCTACATCAAGAACACTGGGTAGAGGAGAGCAACTGACTGACAAGGTCTCCTTCCAATGTGCCACCTACATGTTCCTTAAAGACGATCTGCAGATATGGTTGGCCTTTATGGGCACATTATAGATGCCCCCTATTTCCTGTATGGCATTACTGTCTCATGACGTCACATGACTCGGGGGATAGAGATTGTGAACAGTCTATTGAGGAGTATAGGGGAAGGCAAGTTAAAGGGGTCCCATATTTACACCTGTGTTGCTTATACATCGGATACAGACTCTATTCTGACATGACCTGTGTGGGGCTCATGGAGTTTGAGTAGCACTTTCTGAACATGGAAGGTGGCCGGATCAGGACAGTGTTGATTTCTGAAAGTGACCGGATTATGAAAGCACAGAACCCTATTAAGTGCATGGGAAGGCATTGCTTTGGGGGTCTCCCTGTATAAACAAAATAATTTAGCATCTTCCATGATCTTGCAGTTCTGAGATTGTGATGTCTTCTGCAGATGAAGCCTCAGGCGTCCCTACAGTGCTGGAGGCTGGCGCTGAGCATGGACTTCCAATGCCTGTCCGCCCTATACCACAGTTCTGTCCTGTACCGTGATATGGGAGACACGGAGTCTGAACTGGAGGCCCTCGCTCTGCTTCATACGGTAAATATCTTCAGATCGGGATGCATTAGCTGGAGGTATAGTGTGGGGTTATTCCTTGGTGTAGAGTGCCTCCGGTTTGTCCTATATACAATGCTACCTGGAGTAATTTCAGAAACGTATAAATGTCTGACAGCGCTGCACTGGTCCCCTGACACTCAGCCATGACTGGCGCACAATTCTCTCCAGTCACTTCTGTGAGAGATCTGATTGCAGCCGAGTGACCCTGCACGTCCCCTAGAACAGGCTGAGGATTCAAATGTATTTCTTCATTTCCAGGCCCTAGAAAATCCAAGCGAAGACGATTCCTGCAGAAAGATGTCATTTCCATTCAGAACAGAGCTGATTGTCCGGTCTTCAGTTCTGGGCAGTTTCATCCACACACCAGGCTCCTGCGAGGTAAAATATCTCATGGCGAGGCAGTGCCTGCAGAACAGAAGGTAAGGCCCATGGTGAATGCCGTGGTCATAATCTTTTACAGACTTGTGAAGGACATGACTTCTAGGTCAGGGATCAGCAACCTCCGGCACTCCAGCTGTTCTGAAACTACAACTCCCAGAATCCTCCATTCCATTTCTATTGGGGTTACGAGAACAGCTAAGCAAATGTGCATACTGGGAGTTGTAGTTTTACAGCAGCTGGGGTGCCGAAGGTTGCTGACCCCTGTTATAGGTTATGTAACCTCAGGAGAGCAGGCTGTGAATAGGAACTAGCTGATGACCCTCATGAGCAGATAACGCAGAGTGTGGCCGCACGCTAAAGAAATTGACTGTAAGTAATGACCTGTCCCGTTCTCTCTCCATCATCCTGATTCCTCCACTTTTCCAGCAGGATTAACACAGCAATCCCTAAATGCCCTGTACCTCTGGGTCTCCTGTAACTCTTTAGCAGGGGCCCCTGAGCCCAAAGGTAGTTAACCCTGTGTCTGTGCAGGAATGCAGCTTATGATGAACCTTTCCTATAAAGAACACAAGTCTGAACTAGGGATCGACCAATTATTGGCCGATATTCAGGATTTTCAAAGTTATCGGTATCGGCATCTACCTTGCCGATATACCTACGCTACTGAAGACCTGGCTGCCATGGTCAGCTCCCTGCTGCTGTGTGCACTATGCACAGGGCAGCAGGGAGAGTGTAAAGTCCTATCCACCCTAATAGAGCGCTATTAGGGTGAATAGGACAAAGGATTAAAAGATCCCAGGTTCTAGCCCCTAAAAAAAAAAAAAAAAAAAAAAAATTTGGTATAAATATTTAATCTAATCTATATATCTAACATGTAAAATATATATATTGGCATCTCTTTATTTAACAGAAGATTTGTGTAGGAATTATTATTTTTTTCTAAACTGAAAATGCACAGAATATTTGTATAAATTATCAGCTATTGGCCTGAAAGTTCACAGATTATCGATATCGGCTGTAAAAAATTAATATCTGTCGACTTTCTAGTCTGAACACGTGGCCATTTCTCTGTGTATACAAGCAGCTGCATATTCCAGTGGTTTTTGGACTGTGATGGGTTTGGTGTTCTCCTCGCAGGACAGAACAAGCAGTGGGGCATTACCTGGAGCTGATTGGCGCTCTGCAGGACGGGTCTCAGCCGCAGGTATGTGATGTCTGGTGGTGAGGTGAGCTGCGAAATAGCTTTCTACATGGCCAGTAAAGTGTCTAAGTTTATGAAAGTTATCCAAAGGGGGCAAAGAGCAGCTCTCCATCTGGAAGACACAGCGCCCACTCGTAACTCAGCAATAATGCTACTAGGTAGCCGGTGTGCAGGCAGACAAGCCCCAGCGCTTGCGCAGGCATTGCAGAGGTGCAGAGAGATAGACACCTACCAATCTGATATGGATGGAGAAGCCATCAGTGCTCTGAACCCTGAACACCCCTTCAGCCTTTTGTCACTGAGAGTTTGATTCAAGTGTTTTCTTTCATCAGAGCCGGACATTTTACAACAACTTTTTTTGGAGATTTTTTTGCTTTTTGTATTTTTTTTTTACTATATTTTATGTATTTTAATTGTATGGGTATTATGTGTGACAATAAATCAATCCTGTGAACTGCATATACTCCAGGTGATCGGGCGCCTATCACGTATTAGAGTTTCTCCGCCGAATGATTCTTCTTTATCTGATCTTTTTGATTTAAAGGAATTCCTGTTAATACATAGGTTACATTGTACACCATCTTCTCTTATATAACATGTCTATTGTTCTCCTGGGTATGTAAGGTGCAGTATGAATGAAACTGACTTAGTCCCCGTGGGGTGGTTATGTCCAGAGGTCGGGGATTATCAGACTGGTACTGGTGCAGAATGGTATAATGTGGTTATGAGAGCGCTTTTAGTTACAGCTCTGCTTTAGCTCGGATATGATCTAGATCAGGGGTAAGAAACCGTTGGTACTCCAGGGATCTACAACTCCCAGCATTCACCACTTGCTTCACTGTTCTTTAGGCTACATGCACACGACCGTTGGTGTTTTGCGGTCCGCAAACCGCGGATCTGCAAAACACGGAAGCTGCTCTGCGTTCCGCAATTTGCGGGACAGAACGCGGCCCATTATAGAAATGCCTATTCTTGTCCGCAAAACGGACAAGAATAGGACATGCTCTATTTTTTTAGCGGGGACACGGAACGGAGCAACGGATGCGGACAGCACATTGAAGTGAATGGGTCCGCGCCCGAGCCTCAAAATATGCGGCTCGAACGCGGACCACAACAACGGCCGTGTGCAGGGCCGGTGCAAGGATTTTTGCCAGCACAAGCGAAGCTACATTTTGGCGCCCCCTTCCCCCCATGATTACATCATGAAAGTGATTTAAAAAAAAAAAAAGTTCATTTTGGAGCCCCCCCCTTCTATGCGCCCTAAGGCAGCCGCTTGGTCTGCCTTATTATAGCACCGGCCCTGGCCGTGTGCATGGGGCCTTAAACTGCCATAGAAGTGAAAAGAGGATTCTGGGAGTTGTAGTTTCAGAACAGGGCTGATCCCTTTTCTGTCTTTTGATCTTGTATTCGTCACATGTACTTTTATTGTACTTTTTGGAATTTGTGCTTTTTGAAACTAAACTTAACAAAAAGAACGTGTCTGCTGCAGTGGTGGCCATTCAGTTGTCACACAGCTTTCCCAGAATAAGATAAAACTGAATTGGCTTAATAAAATCTGTACTTGGGGAAACAATTCAGAGAAGTCTATTGGGGGGGGTTTTCTGAGTTTTCGGTTGTGACTTTTGATACCAGTTGCCGATTGTCTTTTCTCAGGGTCTGTGCTCCAGTCCTGCTCCTTTGCCCAGGATTCCTGTCATTTATCTCGAAGCCTCAGCAGCCCTTTTGGAGAATAAGAGGTTCTCGGACGCCATCACTGTATGCTTGGAGGTCCTGAACACTCTTAGTCATCTGACCACCGGTGATATCAGTATAGACACCATCAGGAACAACCATGAGAAGGCAGAGTCTATGAGCGAGCAGCTGAACTGTGTCCTATGGGCATCCTCGGCTCATCTTCTGCAGGGAGAGGCCCTGAGCATGCTGGGAAATCACAGAGAATCTGTCGCTGACTTCACAAGGTATTCCCGGAAGATGTTCTAGCTGGTCCTAAAATGTTACTAAGAAGCATTAGAGGGATTGTCAAGGATTACAAATACATGGGTGCTTTCTTCCAAACACAGCGCCACACCGGTCCACGGGTTGTGTGGGGTATTGCAGCTCAACTCTGTTCACTTCAAGCTGAACTGAAATGCCCATCACAGTCGGTGGATGGCCTGGGCGCTGATTTTGAAAGAAAACTGACACATTTTTAGAAACCCAGACGCTGGGGGAGAAGCTTCTTGAGTCGTGTATTATGCTTTGTTCATGGCGCTATTCTTGTGAAGCCACACGTTTGGGTCAGTTGACTTGTGGGCATGCTGGGGCACTCTGTCGTAATACGAGGGCAAAAATGGGCCCAGTAATATGCTTATGTGAAAATGGCCTAAATCTAGTTTAGGCTACTTTCACACTCGCATTTTGTGCGGATCCGTCATGGATCTGCACAAACACATCCGTTCAGATAATACAACCGCATGCATCCGTTCAGAACGGATCAGTTTGTATTATCTGTAACGTAGCTAAAACGGATCCGTCTTGAACACCATTGAAAGTCAATGGGGGACGGATCCATTTTCTATTGTGCCAGATTGTGTCAGAGAAAACGGATCCGTCCCCATTGACTTACATTGTATGTCAGGACGGATCCGTTTGGCTCAGTTTCATCAGACTGACACCTGCGTTTTGGTGTCCGCCTCTAAAGCGGAACGGAGCCGAACTGATGCATTCTGAGCGGATCCTTTTCCATTCAGAATGCATTAAGGGCAAAACTGATCCGTTTTGGACCGCTTGTGAGATCCTTGAATGGATCTCACAAACGGAAACCAAAACGCCAGTGTGAAAGTAGCCTTATCAGTGTCAGTACTTTTTATTTTAGAATGTGTAAACCTATAATGAGGATCAGCAACCTCCGGCACTCCAGCTGTTCTGAAACTACAACTCCCCAGAATCCTCCTTTCACTACTATGGGAGTTACGAGAACAGCCGAGCAAGTGTGCATGCTGGGAGTTGTAGTTTCACAGCAGCTGGACTGCTGAAAGGTTGCTGATCTCTGCAGAGACGGACTGGGTACTTAAAGTGGCCCTGGAAAAAAAAAAAAAAAAATGACCCTGTTTTGTAGTGGGGCCCAAATTGACAGAAGATACGGTAAACACAAGTAGGTGGGGCCAGCAATACCTTATTGCGGCACATTAAACCACCCAAGCAGAGCCAAAGTCCATAGTGCATCGCAAAATACTGCCCCAGCAGCACAAAATACCTCCCTAAAAACTGCCCCTCTGCGGTGGCCAGCGCCAGCTGGCACGTTCTGTCCTCCTACTTTAGTTGCCTTAGGAGGGCAATATAGTTGAACTGAGTAGTCAGGAGGGGAGCGCCAGATCATTACTTACCATGGCTGGCGGCCATGAGGCGGGCTCAGGCAGCCCCCTGGGCATCGGCCCACCGGGAAGTTTTCCTGCAGGGTTTATAGCCAGTCTGCCCCTGGATCCCTGACTTGTAAGATGCAGTAAAGAAAAGTGTAGTTTATAGTATTGAGCACTAGATGGCAGAATCCTACCACACACAAGTAACATTGGTAGAATTCAGAGGCGAATATGATTCTATATGATTCTATGATTCTGGTTAGCATATAGAATATAAATAAAGAAAAAACCAGGCAGCACCAAACATAAAGCAATATGGCGGGTGCAAAGTCCAAGGGTGTGAGCAACCCACAACAATAGCGTAGAAAACGGACAGCACTCTATTGGAGTGCTGTTCGTTTTCTACGCTAATATATATACACGCACTAGAACATAGGTGAGGATGTATACATAAAAGAAAAAAGTGTCAAATAAGTCACCATGTTTGGATCAGCAGTGATATCGTGGGAGGCCAGGCTGTAGGAATCATGATTGTGTCCATACAAATAATAAGTACAACTTTTAAGGTATATGAGCAGCCCATGGCCTTGGGGCGGGGACCAGCTCCGGAAGGAGTCACTACATTTAGTGATTTATCCTCAAACTGCTTTTAAGTAGTTGGGGCTATAGCTCACACAGTCACATGATCAGATCTGTTATATATTGGGTTTGATGTCTCCTTTATTAATATGTAACACATAACATTTATTATATGTTTTTCTAGGTGCATAAACTTATTGACGAAATTCCATTGTGGTAATTCTGGTGAGTGTGCCGAACTGTAAGCTGCGGAATCTGGTATAGAAGTATATTATATCTCCTAATTATATACCTCTATTAAGATGCAAAAGGATGGTGGGAGAACTCCCAGTTGTAATGTTAATTACTAAAATTTACCAGCCCTGTGGACAGAGGACTGGTTAGCATATAGGTCATGTCGCAGGAAGCTAGGTAAAAGGGTATCAATGGTACAAACACGTGTGCACCGGATAAGTCGGGTGGCACGCAGGTGCGGATCTCTCCACAGGGTGACGTGTGTAAGTAGTAAGCCACCCTGTTCAACTGCAACCCGATACAGTGTCTCCACGTGGAGTGAACCTGGTAAGGACAATCAACACTGTGAAGCCAGCAGGTATCACTCCAGGAGGGATCACTATACAACAGGGGCAACAATGTACCAATGAACGGCAGGACTGCCAAAAGTTAGGGTGCAATATAACCAAACACAGGGACCTCGCTCTACGTAAAAACCAGCGTTTGCTGGTGAAACCGCGATGGTCGACTTGTGTATAACAAATTGTAGTCTGGATAAGTAATGAGTTGGGAGCGGCATGAGCCTGGCGTCCTCACTAGCTGAGGATCTTACAGCCTTGCAATGATGTGCCGCTCTCAATCTCAAAGCTACCCTAGCCTCAATAATGACCGGGTGTGAATAGATTACATCACCACCCGATCCTAAGTAGCAACTGTGTCAGGCGCTCAGATAGGATTCTCAGCATGGCTCGACGCGTTTCTCTCGTCTCATCAGGAGCCCAGTTGTAGCTGAGCAGAGAATCAAAGATGCCTATTGGTGCAAAAAGCGCTGCTAGTGCGGCTGTTCCACAAGCGTGGAGACAGCCATTCGGTACTGGTATGGCCGTGAGGCCGCGGCCAAACACTACGATTTAAAAAGGGGAGGCACCACCCTCAATGGTGACGTCAGTGCCGGACTGGCCAATCAGAAGCTCAGGGGGCGGGAATACTCCTATCGCCCTCGGCATTCAGAAGGCCGATATAATAGACCTGGATACACGTCAGGTAACGATGGCATATAGTAAATGGCAGTAGTTAATACTGGCGAGTGGAGTTTATACAGAGACCTACTATAAGCAAAGGTCAAGCGTTTATTGACCATGGGGAGATATTGTATATGTATATATGGATCATCATGTGCTGTAAACATATGTATATAGACCTATGTCTGTAGGTACACCTAACAGACAAGATCCAAAAGGGGGGGCCATTAGAGATCAATGAAGCTAGTGAATGAGATGGAATCATTCAAACCATTTGGCTTTAATGTCCGAAGTTTGAATGTCCACTGCGCCTCTTTTTGTAGAATTTTTTGATCCAGATCGCCACCTCTGGGTGACGGACTGATCAATTCAATTCCTTGGAATTTAACGGCATTTATGTCGCCCCTGTGACAGCTGTTAACATGCCGAGCGACCGGAGTATCAGAGTCATTCCGTATGTCGTTAAGATGTTCTCCAACACGGCGACGCAATTCTCTGGTCGTCTTGCCGACATACTGTACCCCGCAGGTGCAGGTCAGCAGGTACACCACACCTGTGGTTTTTCAGTTAATGAAAGAGCGTATAAAAAACACCTTACCAGTCACCGTACTGGTGAACGTGGATCCCATTAACTGGGAGTCACATGCAACGCATCTTCCACATCGGAATGTCCCTTTAAGGGAATGCCGCAACCAGGTCTGCGTCTGGGGGCTCTGAAAAAGGCTGTGACACAGCCTGTCTCTTAGATTGCGTCCTCTGCGGTATGTCACAGCGGGCGTGGGGTTAACCAGATGACCGATGTCTGGGTCCATGGTTAAAATCTCCCAATGCCTGGAGAGAATGTCTCTTATTGCTCCATTCGCGGCGTCAAAGGTCCCAATAAGCCGGACTTGCTCCTTATTTTAAATTTTTTCCCGGGGATTTAACAAAGATTCCTGGACGCATGACTACGCGTGTTGGTATGCCTCAGATACTGTTCTGTTAGGGTAGCCCCTATCCCGAAATCGATTTGATAATTCAATGGATTTAGACTTGAAATCGTCCAATGAAGAGCAATTGCGTCTCACTCTCAAGAACTGCCCTTTTGGGATGCCTTTTTTAAGAGGGTAAGGGTGGCAGCTGGACCAGTGCAAAAAAGCATTTGTAGCAGTTTCCTTGCGATGCAAACTGGTGTGTATGTAGCCCTCCCTGTCCTTAAAAATAGACAGGTCTAAAAATGTGATCTTATTTAGATCAATCTCGGACGTAAAAAACAGCCCGTACCGATTGATGTTTAAGACATCCACAAAATTTGGGAATTCCTCAGCAGTGCCATCCCAGAGGATCAGCACATCTATAAAGCGCAGCCACAAGGCAATGTGGTGTGCCCAACTGCTCATCTCTTCTCCAAACACTGTCTCCCTCTCCCACTAGCCCAGGTACAGATTAGCGTAAGTTGGCGCGCAGGGACTACCCATAGCTACGCCCCTGAGCTGGTGGTAAAGACGTCTGTCAAAGAGGAAGACATTGTGCTGGAGAACAAAATCAAGCAGGGACACCACAAAATTATTGTGTGGTTCAAATGCATTGCCTCTTTCCTGTAAAAAATATTGAATGGCCCTACAGCCCTCCTCATGAGGGATGGAACTGTACAATGCCTCCACGTCAAGACTCGCGAGGAGGGTCTTCTCACTGAAGTGGAGGCCATCTAACTTGTTCACCACCTCCATCGAGTCACGAATGTATGAGGGAAAGGACAAAACAAACGGGCGCAATATGATGTCAATGTATGTGCTGATCCTCTGGGTTAAGCTGTTATTACCCGATACAATCGGTCTGCCTTTAAGGGGATTAGACCCTTTATGAATTTTTGGCAGGCTATAAAAGCATGCCAATTGTGGATGTTTTGGCAGAAGAGTATCGGATTCCACCTTGCTGATAAGTCGCGCATCTAGGGCACTCTGTAGTATGCCCTTCAACTCTTCAGAGTATTGGGGGATGGGGTTGCTTGGTAGTATTCTGTAGCAATCCCTATTGTCCAGGATAGAGTGGCACATGTTCACATACTGCGCTAAATCAAGTATGACGATATTACCCCCTTTGTCCGCCTGCTTAATCACAATGGAGTCATCTGACTCCAAGGATAGCAGACCTGTCATTTCATCTTTATTCAGATTCATGCTGTCCACTTTAAGACCTTCCAACGCTGACAAATCGTTGACAACTAATTTAAGGAAGACGTCCATAGGTGTGACATCACTAATAGGGGGATTGAGTCGTGACCTATATGCTAACCAGTCCTCTGTCCACAGGGCTGGTAAATTTTAGTAATTAACATTACAACTGGGAGTTCTCCCACCATCCTTTTGCATCTTAATAGACTTAATAAAAATTGAGTTTTATTTGCACACTTCTTTTTCACCGTGACCACATATTATTTGAGAAGTGGAACCCCCTTCTACACATTCCCGTGACTTTTGTAATTATATACCTCCCTGTAGTGATGTGTGATATAGAAGTATATTATATCCCGATTATATACCTCCCTGTAGTGATTTGTGATATAGAAGTATATTATATCTCCTGATTATATACCTCCCTGTAGTGATTTGTGATATAGAAGTATATTATATCTCCTGATTATATACCTCCCTGTAGTGATGTGTTATAGAAGTATATGATATAACCTAATTATACAAGTCCCTGTAGTGATGTAATATAGAAGTATATTATATCTCCTGATTATATACCTCCCTGTAGTGATGTGTGTTATAGAAGTATATGATATAACCTAATTATACAAGTCCCTGTAGTGATGTAATATAGAAGTATATTATATACTGCCTTAGCTGCTCATAGCTATAGATATGGGCGTTGTACTGTTTGAATGCTGACATTCCAAGATTTTAAACAATTCTAGAATTACATCAAATCTTCAGTACATGGAAAGATGTCTCTGTTAGAAATTGGGATGCAGTGAATGTAGCTTAAAGTGAAAGTAAAAGTAGGTTTTACCTGATTTCTAACTGTGATATCTCCTGCTTATCTTGGGCTAATGCTGTCATTTTAGCCTTGTATGAAAGCCTGCTTTCAAACAAGACCAGTAGCCGGCTTCTAGCTGCTACCGTTGAGGAAATAGCAGCAGCTATAGCAGCCCTTCCCGCTCCACTTCTGCCTGAGCTCAGCTCAGGCAAAACAGGTGGTTAAAAGGATTTCCGAGAATTAAAGGGGTTATGTCACTTCAGCAAATGGCATTTATTATGTAGATAAACTGAATACAAGGCAGTTACTAATGTATTGTGATTCTCCATATTGCCTCCTTTGCTGGCTGGATTCATTTTTCCATCCCATTATACACTGCTTGTTTCCATGGTTACGATCACCCTGCAATCCATCAGTGGTGGTCGTGCTTGCACACTATAGGAAAAAGCAGCGGCCTATGTCAGAGAGGCTGATGCTTTTTCCTATAGTGTGTAAGCGCGACCACCGCTGATGGATTGCAGGGTTGTCGTAGCCATGGAAACGAGCAGGGTATAATGGGATGGAAAAATGAATCCAGCCAGCAAAGGAGACAATATGGATAATAACAATACATTATAAGTGGCTTGTGTTATCATTCTGTACATGATAACAGTCACTTGTTGAAGTGAGACAACCCCTTTAAATACTGATCGGTGGGGGTCCAACACCCGACATTCGCGCAAATCAGCTGTATGTGAAGGCAGCTTACCATACACAGATCCATACATTGTGTAGCAGTTGTGCTTGGTATCGCAGCTCCGTCCCATGCACTTCAATGGGGCTGAGATGCGCCTAGGTCACGTGACGTCACATTCATTGGTCAAAAGCTGAGAGAAAGCTGAGGTGCCACTGCAAGCGTCAGTGCCTTCTCAAACAGGTGTCGGACCCACACACCGATCAGATAATGAGGATAGGTCATCAGTTATAAAGTCTGAGAAAACCCCTTTAAGTGTAATATAATATTTTGTAGTCTGCAGTGAGCTGCGCCCCAGGTCCGGTGCGCAGTACTGTGTGATGTGCTGATGATGATAGAAATATTCTGTAGAGCATTCTGGAAGTACGACGCAGACAGAACGGTCTGATTTCTCCCGGGAGAGCCTGTAATTGATGTGCCAGACGTTCAGACGAGACGTATCAGCGCTCAATATTCAGCAATTTACAGGATTTTTCCGCATCTAGCAGACACGACCTCCCCGGCTCCATCTCCAGCTCAGTCTATCAGTGGTGTGGGTAGAATGACGCTTCACAGAAGGCTCCTTTACTATACTGTTTGGGAGGGTTCATCATGACGCGGATTTTTAAGTCAGTTTTGCAAGAGCCTGCGTTGCCTTAATTTGCACCAAATTGATCAAATGTCGCATAATGTTTGATAAGTTTGGCGCATCTTTATAGGAGTTGTCTCATCTTACCGTTACTAAGGCGAGATGGGACTAAGTGCCGACCACCAGCCGGCCGGAAAACAGGAGAGTTGGCCGGGGCTCGGCTCTTTCAGTAGCTGCAATGGGATCTACTGAAACAGCCGAGTTGCGGCCCACGCTTAGTTTCCATCTCGCCTTAGGGTACTTTCACACTTGCGTTGCTGGATTCCGTTGCCGGAACTGCCAGCCTGATCCAGCAGTCTGTATGCAAACGGACAGCATTTGTAGACTGATGCGGTTCCGTCTCACAAATGCATTGCAATACAGGATCCGTCTCTCCGGTTGTCTTCTTGAAAAATGGATCCGGTATTTATTTTTTTCACATTTTTAAAGGTCTGCGCATGCGCAGACCGGAAGACTGGATCCGTCATTGCGGTAATTTTAATGCCGGATCCAGCACTAATACATTTCAATGGAAATTAATGCCGGCATTACGGGCAACAGTTCAGGATTTTTAGATGGCCAAAAACCGTAAAAGGGGCTGAACTGAAGACATCCTGATGCATCCTGAACGGATTTCTCTCCATTCAGAATGCATTAGGATTAAACTGATCAGTTTTTTCCGGTATTGAGCCCCTAGGACGGAACTCAATACCAGAAAAGAATAACGCTAGTGTGAAAGTACCCTTAGTAACTGCAAGATTAGACAACCCCGTAGGATTGCCTATCAGATACCTGATAAGATTAGACATCCCCCTAGGAGTGCCTATCAGATACCTGATAAGATTAGACATCCCCCTAGGAGTGCCTATCGGATACCTGACAAGATTAGACATCCCCTAGGAGTGCCTATCAGATACCTGACAAGATTAGACATCCCCTAGTCAGATACTTGACAGATACTTGACAAGATTAGACATCCCCTAGGAGTGCCTATCAGGTACCTGATAAGATTAGACATCCCCTAGGAGTGCCTATCAGATACCTGATAAGATTAGACATCCCCTAGGAGTGCCTATCGTATACCTGACAAGATTAGACATCCCCTAGGAGTGCCTATCAGATACTTGACAAGATTAGACAACCCCTAGGAGTGCCTATCGGATACCTGATAAGATTAGACAACCCCTAGGAGTGCCTATCGGATACCTGATAAGATTAGACAACCCCTAGGAGTGCCTATCGGATACCTGACAAGATTAGACATCCCCTAGGAGTGCCTATCAGATACTTGACAAGATTAGACATCCCCTAGGAGTGCCTATCGGATACCTGATAAGATTAGACAACCCCTAGGAGTGCCTATCGGATACCTGATAAGATTAGACAACCCCTAGGAGTGCCTATCGGATACCTGATAAGATTAGACAACCCCTAGGAGTGCCTATCGGATACCTGATGAGATTAGACAACCCCATTGCAGTGCCTATCGGATACCTGATAAGATTAGGCACTCCTAGGGGATGTCTATCAGATACCTGACAAGATTAGACAACCCCTTTAAGTATTAGGTCTCACAAAGGATTGCCGACAGTTATATGCTCTAAGAAAGCCTCAGTTAGCAGGGCAGGTTTCTGCCTATAGACATAAACCAAGACTGTGTCTATTCACTGACTGCAAGCAGGAAACTTGGAAATGAACTAGAAACGATACCAGAACATTTTCCTTTATACAATGGATTATTAATTATTTACAGCTGATGGTCCATGTCTCTCCAGGATCAGTAGAACTCACTGAATATAAAGTGTGGGGAATCCTAAAAGCAGCCGCCCTCCTGGGGAGAAGCCACCAGTTCCAGCAGATGGGGGAGGACAGGACGGCTTTGATGAACGCAAAACTCAGCCTGCAGGTTGCTCCAGGTAAGAGGGTCAGTCAAGATAGTGAAGTTAGGAGTATCGCAAATTTCCATAGGAACTTGGCTGGTGTGGGGTGGGGGTTGGAAGAAATGTGTCCTGGCGGTATACTTCATGGAGGCCTGTAGATTCATAGCACTTATCACATTTACATCTGCTTTTTCTGGAAGCCAAACCTCTGCTTAGAAGTCCCATTCTTACCATGGGCCATTTTGGCACAGCAGGATATATTCCTGGTATCAGGACCGGTGAAGCAGGTGGTCAGTATATTACACTCACACAGTGAGCGCCCTCTGCTGGTAGCTGTAGCGGTGCAGCAGCAGGTCAGTTATTATACAGTGAGCGCCCTCTGCTGGTAGCTGTAGCGGTGCAGCAGCAGGTCAGTTATTATACAGTGAGGGCCCTGTGCTGGTAGCTGTAGCGGTGTAGAAGCAGGTCAGTTATTATACAGTGAGCACCCTCTGCTGGTAGCTGTAGCGGTGCAGCAACAGGTCAGTTATTATACAGTGAGCGCCCTCTGCTGGTAGCTGTAGCGGTGCAGCAACAGGTCAGTTATTATACAGTGAGCGCCCTCTGCTGGTAGCTGTAGCGGTGCAGCAACAGGTCAGTTATTATACAGTGAGCGCCCTCTGCTGGTAGCTGTAGCGGTGCAGCAGCAGGTCAGTTATTATACAGTGAGGGCCCTGTGCTGGTAGCTGTAGTGGTGTAGAAGCAGGTCAGTTTTTATACAGTTAGCGCCCTCTGCTGGTAGCAGTGCAGCAGCAGGTAGTTTTTATACAGTGAGCGCCCTCTGCTGGTAGCTGTAGCGGTGCAGCAGCAGGTCAGTTATTATACAGTGAGCGCCCTCTGCTGGTAGCTGTAGCGGTGCAGCAGCAGGTCAGTTATTATACAGTGAGCGCCCTCTGCTGGTAGCTGTAGCGGTGCAGCAGCAGGTCAGTTTTATACAGTGAGCGCCCTCTGCTGGTAGCAGTGCAGCAGCAGGTCAGTTATTATACATTGAGCGCCCTCTGCTGGTAGCTGTAGTGGTGTAGAAACAGGTCAGTTTTTATACAGTGAGCGCCCTCTGCTGGTAGCTGTAGCGGTGCAGCAACAGGTCAGTTATTATACAGTGAGCGCCCTCTGCTGGTAGCTGTAGCGGTGCAGCAGCAGGTCAGTTATTATACAGTGAGGGCCCTGTGCTGGTAGCTGTAGTGGTGTAGAAGCAGGTCAGTTTTTATACAGTTAGCGCCCTCTGCTGGTAGCAGTGCAGCAGCAGGTAGTTTTTATACAGTGAGCGCCCTCTGCTGGTAGCTGTAGCGGTGCAGCAGCAGGTCAGTTATTATACAGTGAGCGCCCTCTGCTGGTAGCTGTAGCGGTGCAGCAGCAGGTCAGTTATTATACAGTGAGCGCCCTCTGCTGGTAGCTGTAGCGGTGCAGCAGCAGGTCAGTTTTTATACAGTGAGCGCCCTCTGCTGGTAGCAGTGCAGCAGCAGGTCAGTTATTATACATTGAGCGCCCTCTGCTGGTAGCTGTAGTGGTGTAGAAACAGGTCAGTTTTTATACAGTGAGCGCCCTCTGCTGGTAGCTGTAGCGGTGCAGCAACAGGTCAGTTATTATACAGTGAGCGCCCTCTGCTGGTAGCTGTAGCGGTGCAGCAACAGGTCAGTTATTATACAGTGAGCGCCCTCTGCTGGTAGCTGTAGCGGTGCAGCAACAGGTCAGTTATTATACAGTGAGCGCCCTCTGCTGGTAGCTGTAGCGGTGCAGCAACAGGTCAGTTATTATACAGTGAGCGCCCTCTGCTGGTAGCTGTAGTGGTGTAGAAGCAGGTCAGTTTTTATACAGTGAGCGCCCTCTGCTGGTAGCTGTAGCGGTGCAGCAGCAGGTCAGTTATTATACAGTGAGCGCCCTCTGCTGATAGCTGTAGTGGTGTAGAAGCAGGTCAGTTATTATACAGTGAGCGCCCTCTGCTGGTAGCTGTAGCGGTGCAGCAGCAGGTCAGTTATTATACAGTGAGCGCCCTCTGCTGGTAGCTGTAGCGGTGCAGCAGCAGGTCAGTTATTATACAGTGAGCGCCCTCTGCTGGCAGTTGTGGGCAGTTAGAATATTATCCTTTAACTATCTTTATGCCTGGGATGTGTATCAGAAATATACAGAGCTGTGACTGCTATAAAGATATTAATAAGTCAGTCAGCTCACCATGCTGAATAAAAACGATATTCATTATTTGCTGTAAATTAGATAAATGGTAACGAGAACATTATTTCCCTTTCAGCCTTTCCAGGTGTGACTTCATGTCTATTGGATGCTCTGCAGAGACTGGGGCGGAAGAAAGAAGCTGCATGTCAATGGAGGACGTTCCAGAGCAACAAGGAGATATTACATCAGCAGTGGGAGGATATCAGAGGGTTAGTGCTACCGGTTTAGATGTATGACAGGTATATTTGGGTGGGGTCCTAATTCTATATGATGTCAATATAATATGTGTACCAGGCAGCTGCTGGCAAAGCATACAAAATAAGAGAGACATAGCGGAGCTGGGGGAGAGCACAATAAAATATCTCTCACTGGGCTTGTGGAGCACCCGGAGTGCTGGTGCCGAGTGCGAATCTGTGGGATCTTTGAGTGATTGCAAATAGCTGCATATAGTTTATTGCAAAGATCTTTCTGTGTTAAGTGTTTGTATTCTGGTACTGACATAATTTAACCCATTCCTGAAAGCCGCCGTACAGGTACGGTGTGCTGATCAGGCGTGTGCAGGAGCTGCGCCTGCCTGATCAGTGGCAGGGGCCTGGAGTTCCTGACAGCCGAGCCCTTGCTGTATACGCAGTCATTGGTGAATACACAGATGCCAGTGCATTAACCCTTTGTATGCCGCGGTCAATGCTGACTGCGGCATGCATGGAGTTTGCGGAGGGAGGAGGCTCCCTCTCCAATCTCTATCGGGCCCCGATGGCTGGGAAGGCAGCCCAATGCCTTCCACGGGTATCGGAGCTTTCCTCCTACGGAAGCCTGTGAGATCCAGCCCCCTGGCTAGGTCTCATAGGCAGGCGGTCAGTGTATTACACTGGTAATACACTGACAGTCAATGCATTACAATACACTGTGGGCCAGATTTATCATTACACTTACATCTTACTCTACTTTTATATATTCCCAAAGTCACTTTTGGCTCGGTCAGATTTATTAATGGTCCTTTAATACTGTGATAAATGTGGATTGACGGTAGCAGTTTATCCTTCAGTAAGCGGCTTTACAAAAGTCGCACGTCTTTACAAAAAAGTCGCATGTTCTATTAAAAAGTCGCATAAGATAAGCATGGTCCCCCCTGGAGTGAAATTGCGCATTTTTTTGCGACTTTTTTCCGACTTTTTAAATGGTTGCAATAGTAAATCTGTCTAGAGATTCATTTACATAAGACAACACGCCCACTTTCACAAAACTGGAGAGCTTAGTGCAGAGCTTGAAAAAGTCGCAAAAAAAGCGCAATTTTACCGATTGCGCTTTTTTTTGCGACTTTTTCACTCCATTAAAGTGACTTTAGCTCATGATAAATCTGGCCCTATGTATTGTGATGCATTGTAGAGGGGATCAGACCCCCAAAATTTAATGTTCCACAGAGGCACTAAAATACAAAGTAAAAAAAAAAAATGTAGAAAAATTGTTTTTTAAAAATAAAACAAAAAAAAGGTTTCAAGTAAAAAAAAAAAAAAAGCACCCTTTCCCCTCATCAAGCCATATACAATAAAAAAATAAGTAAATAACAATAGACATTTTAGGTATCGCTGTGTCAGTAATGACCAGCCCTATAAAAATATGATATGATCTCCCCCGTCAGAGCCATAAAAAAAAATCTGAAAACCGCACCAAAATAGCCCTTTTTTGGTCACGTTGCCTTACAAAAAGTTTAGTTGCAAGTGATCAAAAAGTACTATGTAGCTCAGAATGGTACCACTGAAAACTTCACCTCATCCCGCAAAAAAATTGCCTCTACACAAGAGGATTGACAGAAAAATAAAAAAAATATGACTCTCAGAAAATGGCAGTGCAAAAACAGAATTTTTTTCAAAAATGTATTTATTGTGTAAGATTGCAAACAAAAAAAAAAAAATAGGTATTGGGTATCGCGCGTCCAGAATGGCCTGCTCTATAAAAGTATCTAATGGTCAACCCCTTCAGGTGAATGCTGTCAAAAAATTATTTTTTTTAAATGGTGTCAAACGGTGTCAGCCACTTTTTGTCACCTTGCCTTACGAAAAGCATAATAGTGAGTGATCAAAAAGTATTGTGTACCCCAAAATGGTACCAATGAAATCGTCAACTCATCCTGCAAAAACTGATCCCCACACACAAGATGATTGACAGAAAAAAATATATAAATATGGCCCACACAAACAGGATTTTTTTTTTCAAAGAAACTATATAAAATTGGTATCTCTGTAATTGTACTGACCAGCAGAATAAAGATAACATCATTTTTCCCGCATGGTGTTTGCCGGCATAACACAACCCAAAAAGCAATGTTAGAGATGCCGTCTTTTCTTTATCCTGCTTCCCTACAACTAAATAGAAAGTGATCAAAAAGTCGTATATACCCCATAATAGAACCAATGATGAAGCTCCGTTGAGAGAAAAATTTAATATATGGTTGTCAGAAAATGGCTGTACTGGTCGCCAGAGCCTGACCAACAGCAACACGGCGCCCGTAAACCACTCCACCAAAATCCGCCCTCCAAGAACCATATGGAGCTCCTTCTCTTCTGATCCCTGCTGTGTACCCAAACGGCAATCTACGACTACATATGGGGTGTTGCTGTGTTCAGGGGAAAATTCTTAACAAAATTTGTGGTGCTTTTTCTCCTGTTTCCCCTTGTCAAATTAAAAAATGGGGGCTTATGTAGCATTTAATTAAAAGAAATGGAAATTTTAATTTTCACAGTAAAGTGTTTCTAAACTCTATTAAAAGCCAGTGGGGTCAAAGTGATCAGTACACCCCTCAATAAATTCCTTGAGGGGTGTAGTTTCTAAAATGGGGTCACTTTTTGGGGGATTCTACTGTAGGGGTACCTTAGCGTGCCTTCAAATGTAACATGACGCCCAATAACTATTCCAGTAAAATCTGCCCTCCAAAAACCATATGGCGCTCCTCTCCTTCTGAGCCCTGCCGATCTTTATTGGACTCGGTTTCTTCTATAGGCGGTGACGTGTTTTGAGCCCAAATCGTCCCCTTCATCAGACTAAGAAACAATATCCTATACAAGAAACGATAAAATACTATTGTTTCTTAGTCTGATGAAGGATCTGGTTCGGCCCCGAAACACGTCACCACCTGTAAAAGAAACCGACTTCAATAAAGAGATCTTCATAAAGACACTTTTCGTTTGGACCCTACCTGATAGCATTGTGACTCGTCACGTTTTATCTTCCTCCTATCTCAATAGAGGGAGTAGAAAGGGATCCCGGAAGAGGAAGGCCAATTCTCTTTCTGTGCTTCCAAGCACAATTGCCAAGTTGAACGATGATGCAAGGGTGTCCGTTTCAGAAATGGCAGCCCTAGCGGATACTGTTGTCCCTAACAGTCAGGAGGACAAACCAGCTAGTAGTCGGGGTATGGTAGTGCAGGTAGACCTAGACAGCAAGTAGTCGGGGGATGGTAGTGCAGGTAGACCTAGACAGCTAGTAGTCAGGGGATGGTAGTGCAGGTAGACCTAGACAACAAGTAGTCGGGGGATGGTAGTGCAGGTAGACCTAGACAGCTAGTAGTTGGGGGAATGGTAGTGCAGGTAGACCTAGACAGCTAGTAGTCGGGGGATGGTAGTGCAGGTAGACCTAGACAGCTAGTAGTTGGAGGGATGGTAGTGCAGGTAGACCTAGACAGCTAGTAGTTGGGGGGATGGTAGTGCAGGTAGACCTAGACAGCTAGTAGTTGGGGGGATGGTAGTGCAGGTAGACCTAGACAGCTAGTAGTTGGGGGATGGTAGTGCAGGTAGACCTAGACAGCTAGTAGTTGGGGGATGGTAGTGCAGGTAGACCTAGACAGCTAGTAGTTGGGGGATGGTAGTGCAGGTAGACCTAGACAGCTAGTAGTCGGGGGATGGTAGTGCAGGTAGACCTAGACAGCTAGTAGTCGGGGGATGGTAGTGCAGGTAGACCTAGACAGCTAGTAGTTGGGGGGATGGTAGTGGTGGTAGACCTAGACAGCTAGTAGTTGGGGGGATGGTAGTGGTGGTAGACCTAGACAGCTAGTAGTTGGAGGGATGGTAGTGCAGGTAGACCTAGACAGCTAGTAGTTGGGGGGATGGTAGTGCAGGTAGACCTAGACAGCTAGTAGTTGGGGGAATGGTAGTGCAGGTAGACCTAGACAGCTAGTAGTCAGGGGATGGTAGTGCAGGTAGACCTAGACAGCTAGTAGTTGGGGGGATGGTAGTGCAGGTAGACCTAGACAGCAAGTAGTCGGGGGATGGTAGTGCAGGTAGACCTAGACAGCTAGTAGTTGGGCGGATGGTAGTGCAGGTAGACCTAGACAGCTAGTAGTTGGGGGATGGTAGTGCAGGCAGACCTAGACAGCTAGTAGTTGGGGGATGGTAGTGCAGGTAGACCTAGACAGCTAGTAGTTGGAGGGATGGTAGTGCAGGTACACCTAGACAGCTAGTAGTTGGGGGGATGGTAGTGCAGGTAGACCTAGACAGCAAGTAGTTGGGGGATGGTAGTGCAGGTAGACCTAGACAGCTAGTAGTTGGAGGGATGGTAGTGCAGGTAGACCTAGACAGCTGGTAGTTGGGGGGATGGTAGTGCAGGTAGACCTAGACAGCTAGTAGTTGGGGGGATGGTAGTGCAGGTAGACCTAGACAGCTAGTAGTTGGGGGGATGGTAGTGCAGGTAGACCTAGACAGCTAGTAGTTGGGGGGATGGTAGTGCAGGTAGACCTAGACAGCTAGTAGTTGGGGGGATGGTAGTGCAGGTAGACCTAGACAGCTAGTATTCCAGGGATGGTATTGCATGCTGTATGCTAGGAGTGATATGAAAGTAATGCACTAGCAATAGATGCAAACATAACATAAGGACTAAGCCCTCACTCTAATGATAAAATTTGAGACTCTTAGCTAATATATTTTGATCAAAACACATCTGTGCCCACCTACCCAGCGCCACGGTGGTCTCAGGTCAGGCAGGTCCTACGCTAAACCTACCTATGCCGTTGGGCATCTATATTCAGGAGCGCAGACTTTGCACATATAGTGTGCTGCTCCTAGTCACCTCTGTGTGCATAAAGCAACGGAAGTGCACATGAATGCTACTTCCAGGATAGGAGCGCTTTCACACCTGAAGGTGCCACTCCTTCAAGACAAATAAAAAAAAAAAACAGACCATATGTTATGTTTGCATCTATTGCTATAGTGCATTATTTTCTGTGACTTTATAAATGTAGCCATGAACATCCGCATATTTACTATTATATCGTGCAGGATGTTTTGTATCCTTTTTTTTTTTTAGTGATATGAAAGTAATTGTGAAAGAAACAACTGTGGATGAAGGTTGTGAGGATGAAAATCTTGTGGGTGAAATTACAGAGTGAAGAAAATAATGAAAAAATAATTCTTGGTGTGATGTATAAACCCCCCAATATCACTGAGGAGATAGAAGATCAACTCTGTGCAAATGGAGCGGGGCGCGCAGGCTGGGACAGTGGTGATAATGGGAGATTTTAACTATCCAAACATAGGTTGGGAACATGGTTCTACTAGAAAATTCCTCAGCTTTAGTGGCTTTTTCAAGTGGCTTGAAAAAGGTTCTGAGAGAGAACCAAAACGTTGCTGTACTACATGTTTGTCTACTACCCTGAATCGAGGGGTTACCGCTGGCACCCGCTTTACTTCTGACTGAGGAGTGCTGCCCTACTTTTCTTGTGTGTGTGTGTGTGTGTGTATATATATATATATATATATATATATATATATATATATATATATGTATATAATCAAAATACAAAAGGGAAAGGAAACACTTATCTTCAATGAAGCTTTGGTAGCACCTGGAACTCAGCCGAGAACCAAACGCAATCTAACCACAAGTCCAACAGAAGCTATAAACCGCACAGCATAGTGGGAGAAACAACAATAAATAGAGAAGGATAAATGACCACAATAGCCACATCTGGGGAAAGAAGATGTGGAAGCACCAGAAACAACACAGACGTCATTTGATCCAAAAGGAAAACATGTCAGATCAAGCCACTTGTTGCCAGTCTCACCGATCTCCTGCCACCTGTCGCAGGAACGTCCGTATGTCTCGATACGTCCGTGACAGCACAAGTCCATAGAAAAGAGTTAGGAAAAGTGCAAAGGAGAGCAACTAAACTCATAAAGGGCCTGGAAGATCTTAGTTATGAGCAAAGATTAAACAAACTGAATTTGAAGTCTTGAAATAAAGACTTCTAATCTGTACAAATATAGATGGCCTCACCTGGAATACGAGGTGAGGCCGTAAATGGACCATAAAAAAAATATTGAGAGAAGCTGTTTTGTGTTAAACCCCCTAAAAGAACAAGAGGCCACTCCCTACGCCTGGAGAAAAAAAGATTCAGTCATAAGAGGCGACGAGTATTCTTTACAGTAAGGGCTGTGAATCTCTGGAATAGCCGCAGGAGCTGCTCACAGCAAATACAGTAGACGGCTTCAAAAAAGGTTTAGGTGACTCTATGTTTCAAAATCACTTGAAGCTTATGAAAATGTGTAGAGGTCATGTTCTACACACCCTTTCCTTTTGGCTCACTCCTTCCTTAAAAGGAAGATGGACATTGATCCAGGGATTTGTTCTGATTGCCACATCTGGAGTAGAGAGGATTTTTTTCCCCTCAGGCTCCATTCACACGTCCGTAACCCTGGGCTCAGACCTGAGCGTTCTTGAAACGCGCGTTTTTGCAAATAGGAAACGCGCGTCGTACGCGCGTTCTTTTGATTGACTACTGTGGTGTCAATCACAATACGCGCGACAAACGCCCCAAAAAAAGCTCAAGTACTTGTTTATGCGTAGGGCGTTTTACAGCGCGTTCGAACGCGCTGTAAAACGCGCAAGTGTGAACCAGTCCCATAGGGAAGCATTGGTTTGCATGTGTTGAGCGTTTTACAGCGCGTTCGAACGCGCTGTAAAACGCGCAAGTGTGAACTTAGGGTAAGTGTTTTGCAGATCCGCAAAACACGGACACCAGCCATGTGCACATGGCCTGCACTATAATAGAAAATGCCTATTCTTGTCAGCTATTGCGGACAAGAATAAGACATGTTCTATTTTTTTGCGGAAGCTCGGATCCACAAATGCGGGTGCGGAAAGCACATAGTGTGCTGTCCGCATCCATTCCGGCCCCATTGAAAATGAATGGGTCCGCATCCGTTCCGCAAAATTGCGGAACGGATGCGGACCCATTTTGCGGACGTGTGAATGGACCCTCATAAGGTTTTTTTTGTTTTGCCTTTCCCTGGATCAGTATAGCAGGATTACAAGTTGGACTTGATTTACTTTTGTGTTTTTCCGACCTTAAAAACGACGTAACTATGATTTATTACCAGCCTGAGGATTGCAGTCAGTTCACATTGGGTATAGGAGGAGACCTCGCAGCATTTCCTTCAGGAAATCCCAGTTGATGTCAGCGTGAGACATAAGGGGGAGACAGGGACACACAGGCTAGAGCATTAGAGATAGGATTGGGGAGAGCATCTTTCCGGGAGACACCCACGGAGGTTGTTGGTCGCCTCTTTACCTGCTCTTCTGCTTTTTCCGCAGTGATCTGCCCCTGTACCTGTCTATCATCAGCCGGAAAGAAGATTCCATGGATGCATCTCTGGTTAAAGAACTTGAGGACTATGTACAAAATGAAGAGAAGAAGATGACGACTCCTAGTGGCACATCCGAGGCCATGAAGACGTGAAGTTTATGTCATCATAGACTCTTGTTACCCATTCAGTGGCAAAACTATGAAGTGGCTGCAGGCTAAGGGGGGCTCACAGACTCCCCCATAAGAGGAGAGCAGGATTATAGATGGTGGTGTTGCTACAGGGGTTATTTTACGAAAAGTACTTATCCCCTATCCACAGAATAGGTGATAAATGTTGGATCACTGGGGGGTCCAACCGCTGGAGAACAGTCCACAGATTCCCTCTCTGAATAGAGTGGTAATGCACCTGTCGGTCCGGCGCTCCATTAGCCTCTATGGGACTGATGTAGATGGTTCTCTATTAGTCCCATAGAAGTCAGTGGAGAAGTGAACCATTGGGTGCACTGCCACTCTATTCGGAGAGGAGACTCAAGGACCCTTCACTCAGGATCATTGGGGGTTCCAGCAGCTGCCACCCCCCAGCATTTATCAACTATTCTGTGGACAGGTGAGAAATATATTTTGTGGGATAGCTGGTTTAAAGAGGACCTCTCAGCAAGATCAACCCTATAAATCCAGGCATTCTGCCTGGTAGGGTGGATCCTGCTGATTAAAACTAAACCTGCCTGGTTAAAATATGTTTGGCCATACCAAAGAATAAAGTTTTATCCTATATGCAAATTAGGGCTTTAGTGCATCAAAGGGCAGGCCCTATCCTCTCAGTGTACCTCAGTTCCTCCGCTTTCCTGCATTTGGCACGCCCCTTCCCATTGACTGACAGGGGCCAAGCACCCTCATTGTCCTCTTGCCTGGCCCTGTAAAGCTGCACATGCATCTCAGATTCTATAATCAGCGCATGCACAGTACATGCCCTTCAAGTTTTCCCGCTGCCGAGATGATTACTGCGCATGTAGAATATACAGAGCATGCAAGGAATTCCAGGGCCAGGCAAGAGCACAATGAGAATGTCCTGTCAGTCATCAGGAGGGGGCGTGGCAAACTCTACATAGCTAAGGGGATAGGGCCTGCCCCCTGTTGCACTTAAAGGGGTTTTCTGAATCCTTACGACTGGTGACCTATCCTCTGTATCAGTATCTGCAAAGGCAATCCGCCTAATGTCAGATACACAGGTATTCTCATTTCAGACAATTATGGATACTGTGGATATGCCACAAATGTCGGAATTGGAAAAACCCTTTTAAGGCCCTCACTTTGTGCTCAGGGGGATACTATGGCTGGAATATTAATATTTTCCATCGCTGGAACTAAGAAGCCTAAACCATTAAAGGGGTTGTCTCACAAAAAAAATATTGTACAGTTTTCAAACCAGCACCTGGATCTGAATACTTTAATAATTGCATGTAATTAAAAATGTTGCATAGCCACTGAGTTATTCAATAAAATGTATCTGTGTAGCGCCACCTGCTGGTTCCTCTTATTTCTCTGTCCACCTCACTGAGGTGGACGCACATGCTCAGTTTCGACCACTTCCTGGGCTGTGATAGGGAGAGAGCAGCCGCGAAAGGACATGTACTTAACTGTGATAGGGAGAGATCTGCAGCAGAAAGGACGTGCCCCCTGAACTATCAGCTTAATCTAAATTGAGCTGAGCAATAATTGGGAAGGTCTCTGGATCCATGTAAGATGCAGGAATGCTTCTAGCTTTGTTAGAGAGAGATTTTCATGGAGTGCTGTCCGCATCTTTTGCGGCCCCATTGAAGTGAATGGGTCCGCGCCCGAGCCGCAAAATATGCGGCTCGGACACGGACCAAAACAACGGTCGTGTGCATGAGGCCTATTTCTCAGCCTCCTGGAGGGACAGCTGTGCCTGGTTCTACATAGATCTAAAGGATCTTGCACCTTTATTACTGCCGCCCTCAGACTCTCAGGAGATCGGCCCTCTTACAGAAAGGGACAACGATGGGGTCTAACGTAGGCCCCACTGTATGCCAAATATTCAATTCATGTAAATGCTACAGGACTGAGACGAAGAGTAGCTGGGATAAGAAGCGACCCGGGGGCACATCACATTGCCCATGCCCAGGGGTCCTGCAGGTTATCAGGGAGATAACAGGGCTGTCAGATGACCGAAGTGTCTAAGGGCAGTGCCCAGATCTTCCTTCCCTACGAATCATCTATGAAGGACTGTAACATAAGAGCGGGTCAGTAATTCCTGTGGTTGGCACTCATGGGTCACTAGGGATGGTCTGGAAGAGATCACGGCTGGGTTCCCTCAGCAATCCAGAGAACACATCAGTTGGGCTTTCACTGGCACTAGTGTTGGGGCACTGTGGTTGGCACTAATCGGCTGTATGTATATCACTGTTATGGGGTGCTGGGCATAACTCTGTCACCCTGTTAGGAGGCCATTTTCTAGCTATCATAAAGCAATATTCTGGTTAGAATGGGTTATCCACTGGATAGGGGAATGTTAGATCTTGAGGGTCTGACTCCTGGGACCCCCACCGATCATGAGAAAAAGGGTCTCAAGCCCCTCAATGCATGTACAGCACAGGGTGGGCATGTATGCTGCTGCTCCGTTCATCTCTATGAGACTGCCAGAGATAGAAGAGAGCAGTACACCACAATATCCAGCAATCCCATAGTCTGAATGGAGTGGCAGTGCACGTGTCTAACCTGTCGGGGGCACAGGACCCCTGCACTTGTGATGGATGGGGGTCTCAGTAGTCAGACCCCACTATTCTAACAGATGTCCTTTATCCAGTGAACAAAGGATAACTTGCTTTATTCAGGCAGGCAGCAGCATCACACCGTCACAATCGGTGGTCTTGCTCACTATTAGGCGGTAATACTCGGTCTCCCACCCTAATAACGGGTTAATGCCATTCCATTAGAGGGTATTCACACTGGGCAGATTTGCTGCCTAAGTTTTTGTAACTGAAAATCAGTCCATTCATCTGAATAGGGTAGATTTGGAGGCAAAGACCATACACATCGATGGGACAGTCGCAGACATGTTTTAAACAAGTCTGCCGTGCGTGAATATACCCTTCAAGGGGTTGTCCTCGGGATAGGTCATCAATATCAGGTCGTGGGGGTCCTACACCCAGCACTGGGGGGGGGGGGGGGGTGGTGCTAGGAGTCGGACCCCCCACCGCCAATTTCATATTGATGACCTATCCTGAGGGTAGGTCATCAATACATCAGCCCTGCACAACCCCTTAAACCCCGTAGTGTGTGGTACCTAAAAAAAAAACACCCCCCCCCCACTCTCGTTAAAGGAAATGTGTCGTCACAAAATGACCTATTGTTTAAAACACATTATGTTTAATATATTTTTTAAATAATCTTTGGTGATGTTATTTTACATTTTTCACATTTAATAAAAAATCATAAAATCCTGAAGTTTTTGCACTGGCCACTAAGCCTAATACTGGGCGCCACTTCTGGGTCTGTACGGATCACTTTGCGGCAGTTATCTGCCTATCTGTCGTCTTAATCCTGCCTGTAATATCACCTCTGTGTACAGATAACACAGGATCCACCATTCACAATAGGTGATTGTCAGAGCTTAGGCTACTTTCACACTTGAGGTGTGAGGATCCGGCAGGTAGTTCCGTCACCAGAACTACCCGCCGGATCCGTCATACCGCATGACAACTGAAAGCATTTGGAGACGGATCCAGATGCGGATCCGTCTCACAAATGCATTGCAAGTGCAGATCTGTCTCTCTGTTTTCAGACGGATCCGTCTTGATTTTTCTTCAGTTTAAAAGGTCTGCGCATGCGCAGACCGGAAGGACTGATCCGTTGTTGTAATATTTGTAATGCCGGATCCAGCACTAATACAAGTCAATGGAAATTATTGCCGGATCCGGCATTCCGTCATGTGTTCCGGAATTTTAGACGGATTTAATACCGCAGCATGCTGCGGTATTTTCCCCGTCTAAAAAACATTTACATACTGAACTGAAGACATCCTTTATACATACTGAACGGATTTCTCTTTATTCAGAATGCATGGGGATAATACTGATCAGTTTTTTTCCGGCATAGAGCCCCGACGAAGGAACTCTATGCCGGAAAAGAAAAACGCCAGTGTGAAAGTACCCTCATCTATTCCTGCCTCGTACAACGACCTCTGCGCAGGGCACGGATCTTGCCTAGAAGACTCTCCCACAGAAGTCACTGAGGTCCCCTCCTGACCATTGTGTCTATGGCCCATGGGGCTGCCGTAAAGCAATTTTCTTAAAGGGGTTGTCTCATCTAAGACAATGGGGGCATATTGCTAGGATATGTCCCCATTATCTTATAGGTACGGGTCCCACCGCTGGGACCCGCACCTATATCGGGAACAGGACTCCGTTCCGGCCACCACCAAACACTCTTCCCATAGAAGTGAATGGGAGCGCACCGCGTATGACCGGCCACCGCTCCCATTCACTTCTATGGGCCCTACGGAAATAGCCAGCGCTCGGCTATTTTTGCCGGCCGCATAGAAATGAATGGAAGGCGGCTGCGCATGCGCCCTCCACAACATTCAGGGCTCCGTTCTTGTTGTAGGTGCAGGTCCCAGCGGTAGGACCCGCACCTATAAGACAATGGGGGTATATCCTGGTGATATGCCCCCATTGTCTGAGATGAGAATACCCCTTTAATGCTTTCTAACTGCTGTTGAGAAAGGCTCAGGCAAGATGGCCGCCCCCATAACCATGTTCAGGAAATAGAATGCAAAAATCTGCAAACAGATTAGAAAAAAGGAGACGTCTTACTATCTGCTTTGAACTGGCAGATAACATTTTTGGTGACACATTTCCTTTAAGTGACCTTGTGGTCCCCAGACTGTAAACCGTCAGGTGGACGTGGTCAGCCGTGACGTATCCATAGGTGGCACATCACTGCTGGGTCATTAATTTTACCATATGCTAGGGGGACCAAATCCTGGAAAACCTCTTTAAGATGAGGAGGGGAACCTCAAGAATGCAAAATTATTAAAGGTGTGAACTAGTTTCTATAGGCTGGGGTGTAAGATAGAGGTTTCATACACAGGAGCCCAGTCACCCAGACATGACCATGACTAATCACTTAGAAGACTGATGTATGGCTGCTGCTTTGACTGACAGCTATCTCAGCCAATGTTTGATTGTCAGGCGCTCCAGCCAATCACCGACAGCCAGATAACAGCTTCCTCCAACCACAAAATTAGCTTTTACCACTTTTTATTCCGAAAGCCTCACTTAGCCACACCTCTTGGCTATATTTTTGGCCAATCGGCGAACGACGATTCCCTGTTGCTAGGCAGCTCTTTGTCACCGAAGCGAGTACCAGAGCGGTCAGCCAATAGAACGCGGTCACCAGGTAGCGAACGTGGGGCGTGCTTCTCGTCACGTGACCTTTGTCTTCGTCCCCGCCTTCCGATCTTTGTCAACAGCTGATTGGCAGCGGTTCGTGCGCGCCTGCGCGTTGACGGTAAATGACGCAGCTCTTTGCCGTGCCGCAAGCTCCTCCCCCCGCCGCAGTCAGTCACACAGCGAGAGACACCGGGCTGTGAACGTTTACCGCCAGTGTGTACCGGAGTCAGGGGGGCGGAGCAGCCAGCGCAAGCGAGAAACCCGGGACTCGTCACCATCCAGCTCGTTAGCGGCGGCGGGGCGAACGGCCCGGATACTGAGGATGGCTTCCGGATCTGAGTAAGTGAGGGGCGCCGGTAGGCCGCAGTGGTCAGCGCCGCGGAGGGGAGGCCGGGGCCTGTTTTACTGACTCATGTCGGGGCAAGGGGAGGGGTAAGCCGCCGTTCTCACTGCGGAGGGCCGAGTCCGGTGCGGCCTAGCTGTCCCGGGCCTGACCCTATCCGGCTTCCTGCATCATGCTGTGTCATGCAGGCCCGAAACCCTCGGGGCCCTGGCACACGGGCGCCCCCAACCGCCCTATGGAGGTAGAGAGGCTCCCCACATGATGATGGAGGGCTATAGCAGGCAGATGAGGGCCCCTGGGGGCCACACTCCTCACTGTAACGCTACATCCCTGAGCGGTGGGGGAGGGGCAGTGAGCTCTCCATGGTCTTATTACATGGAATACATATAATGGAGCAGGCTCACATAGGACAGTGCCATCTGTTACCCAGTGCACTGCCAGTCAGTGCCGAAACTGCTGCTGTCCCTCACCATCCTTCATTCATCTAGAATCTGAGCCGAAAGCCTGAAAACAAAGGCCCTTACATGTGACACTGAAGGGGGTGCTGCCATGCTCTCACATAGTAATTCATAGCATGCCAGGTCTGGAACCAGCGGGCATGCTGGCAGTTGTAGTTTCAAAGCAGCGACTTTCCAGCCTATACACAGCATTAGGGGGTCGAGTGACTCAGAGGCAGTAGGTTTAGTCCCACTGCCCGGACCCCCCAATGACCTCACGTCTGTACTGGTCTATAGGAAACTAAGGATAAACTCTGCTCCATCTGGCACAAGTGGTGTGGCCCCAGGGGGCCCTTCATGTGGGTGGGTCATTTGTAGGGAATCCTCAGTTTAGCCTGAGTGGTGGGATGTGATGTCATGTAATTGGTCAGACTGGTTTCCTGGGTCCACTTCCTCCATGGTGACATGTGACACCCATGTAACAGAAGGGGAGCCATTACCCTACGTGCACAGCAGGGGGCGCCAGAGCTGAGGTTTCCCCGCATTGGATAGTAGATGCTGATTGCTCAATCAGGGAATTTTTTTTTTTCAGAATTGGTAGTTCATTTAAAAAAATAATAATAATATACCGAAAGCAGAAGAAAATAGAGACCCCGTTTTATAGACTGCCACACATGGGAATGGGGCTCCCAGTGTCACCAGTCAGCCAGGCCCTGGTACTGCGGGCAGCTCCTCCTCCGGGTGCAGTAGATTATACCCGCACCCTGCAGTTTCTGTCCAAGTGGGGACACGGAGAAATGCATCGTTTGACAATTTTTTGCGTTTTCTAATCCCTATTTGTTAAAGGCGTTGTTGCCTAGGATATGCAATCGGTGTCGGATAGGTTAGGACCCGCCTCTATCTCCAGAATGGGCCCCCCTCGAAGTGAACGGAGAGCAGGAGCACGTGTGTGGGTGCTCTCCATTCATTGCTATGGGACTCAGTTCCCAGGGTCCCCGCTCTATTCACTGCTATAGCGCTACTATTAGTCGGCGCTTGGCTATTTCTGGATGTGCCATCATTGTCCCAGATGATTAGTGGGAACACTCGTTTCGGATAATTGCCGCCAATCACCCCCAGAAAGAATCTTTGATGTGGACGACTCCAAGATCATGGTTTCTGGGCAGTTGATGGTCCTGTGTACACCGGGATCCGCGGGCCGGACGGTGTGCGGACTAAGGATCACAGAAGCGATCGTTCATCGTTTGTTAAATGCAGCTCTCATCCCTGACAAGCAGGCAGTTATTGGGAATGAACAGTTTGCTCCCTATAATTGCCCACACAGTCGACGTAAAGGGGCAGCTGGAGGCGTCCTCTGACCCGGTCCTGACCAGTGCTCAGGCTCCCTGCAGCGCCACCACCAGGGGGCACAAAGCATTGCATAGCCCCTGTTGAAATGAGTGGGCTTTCTGCCCTTCACTCTGAGCAGCTGATGGGTGTCCCGGAGGAAGAACCCCGTCTAGTCTAAAGGGTATTTGGAAATGGGTTTTCTAAAACAGAAATCCCATCAGAGATCATTTGGGACGTGCACTACTCCTGCTTTAGGCAAAGCCCCCTTTGTTGTAACTTTTTGAACGCCCATGCGACAATATATATTTTCAGGGCCATATTTGAGGTTGGTGGCTTCGCCCTGTGACGTGATGACGGCAGCGGACATCAGTATATGGCATGAAGTCATTTATTCAATGACATGTAATCGGCAGACAAGTAACTTTATTATTCCCTCTGTGTGAGTTGTTTTGCGGTCAGACTCTGAAAACTCAAACCCTTGCAGCAGACGGGCCCGATTCAGTAATGTGAGCAGTACATCATGAGACATCTGGATGTTTCCACTCACTGACAGCAAGCTGAAGTTTTCGTTTATTAGATCCAAGAAATGAAAGTTGAGCCCCTGCTGGTTGCTGTGGGCAGCAGGGACAGGCTCGCTGTTAGGATTGATAAATGAGGCCCACGGTGTATGAGAGCTGCATATATTTATGTACTGGGTACGGCGACATCGTCGCAGCATAATGGCCACCGCAGGCTGTTTTATTTTTCATTTTTGCCAGTGACTTTATTTTCTTCCATAGGTAAAGAGTAGAGCCCTACATTCTCCACGTTTCTTCACTTTTTGATATTTTAGCATGAGCACTTAACCAGTTTATCTCTGGGTTGGGGTACGGATTCATGGGGCGGCCATATGGTTTTACCGGTAGGACCATGTAACCGTTAATTGCAGTGACTCGCAGTAAAACTGCATGTGAGTGTGCTGTTCAGTGTCCCTGTGTGACATATTGTACCCATCTTAAAGGAGTTGTGCAAGAACAGTGGGGGGGGGGGGGGGTTTGGCAAACCTCACCCCCCCCTCCTTCCCCGCTCTTTCTCCTCCAGGCCTGCAAAGCTCCGCTGTGCCCAGAACCCTGCCAACCCACAGTTGCCAGTGGACGCATCGGTTTGAAGGTAGTTCCTCCGTTTCCCCCAAATTAGTACACAGTGTCCAGACTAAAAAATAATTACCTAGGAGCCATTGGCTCCTAAACTGAAAAATGTAGGAAACAAATAAAAAATTTTAGTCGCCAAATTTAAATACATATATAACTGATATAAAAAAAATTGCCTCATTCACACGTCAGTGTTTGGTCAGTGATTTTGGGCCATAACCAGGTGCGGCTCTAAGCACAGAACGGATGCACTTCATGTCTGTGGAGGCTCCAATCCTGGTTTTGGCTCAAAATCACTGATGGAAATCACTGACCAAACACTGATGTGTGAATAAGACATTACTGTGTGCAGTGTCCCGCAGCTCTCCTCCTTCTCATTCCATTTGGTCCTCTTACAGCGGAACGAAAAAACTTGAACTTTCATCACTGGTGAAAACTGTTTACATAGTTCCAAATTTAGGGTTTATTGGTCCCAATAACCAGTGAAAATGTCAGCGTCACTCGGCCGCCCCGTGTAATGAGCCTCAGCCTGTGACTCAGGATGAAATGGCTCCAGTGAAGGCCTTCTGATCCAGTTTCCATTAGATCCTCCAGTGTAGAGAGATCATCTGATTGCACGCTTTTGATTTAATTCTGTTTTGGGCAGATAAACCTTCGTTCACATGGGACTCTACTTTTGAACAGTACCGTCCTGGGGTGCATATATATTTTATTGATCAACTTTTTTTTTATTAAAAAGAGCAATATAAATCCGTGTAACGCCGTGCGCTTCCTAAGTCCAGTGCGGAGGATCGCTCTCTCACGGAGCGTGATTCTCGCTGCAATCAGCTCAGGTCTGCGGGCCGGTCACAGCAGGATCAGCTGCTGCATACACAGCTCCAGCGCCCAGAGCTCTGCACAGTAACCAATCATAGCAGGTCACCGCTAACACCCGCTGTGCTCTGCGTCTGACCCGAGCCGGTATCACGACGCCCACCCTGTAAATGATGATCTAACCTGCGCACGTCCAGGGCCCCGCCCGCCCTCCTTGTCCAGGCAGCTGCGCGGGACTCTGAGGTAAGGGCGACTGTGCGGAGCCATTTCTTCCCAGCGTTACCCAGGGGGCGTGGCATCTGTAGTCTGACTAAAGGAATTATGGGAAAGTGAGCTCCTGTCTGTCCTCCATCAAGCTTGCCGTCCTCGCTGGCTGGATGTCAGGGGATTGGCTCCTCTAACAGACGTGCCTAGCATGGTTGTCTGCTGAAGGAAGTTTTTTTTTTTTTTCCTTAAAGCTGCAGCGCGGCGGTGGGGCAAGTCGCAAATGGCGACAAGACTTCAAAGTCTTATAGTCATTTGCGATTTCCTGATGGCATTGGTGACCATTTTGTCGCCATCTGGAGCCTTGGTACAGCCGCTGGTCGGCACAAGTGTGTTGTGGGGGGGGGGGGTTTGGGTTGCGACGACTTTCCTGCCTTATTTATTCCACATGTGCGTCAGTCCGGACCTTTATGGTACGGCCACACAGTCAGTCTTAGAACCCAAAGCCGGGAGGGAATTCAAAAAAGAGAAGTCCTATCTGTCCTGTGTATTTTCTCCCCTTTATGATCTACTTCGGCTTCCTGCATGCAGAAGCCTGGCGGTGTGACCGTACCCTGAGCTCTGTGTCTCGGGTGCAGACGCCTGCTCTCCATTGTCCTCTGCGGTGACTGGTAAACCTGTGCGTTGTGGCCTCTCGGGTTACGTTTCCAGGCGGAGTGCTCCCTGTCATATAAGCTGTGCCCGTCCCTCTCTCGGGCTGGGAGCGGCCATCTCTTAGCAGCATCTGCTCAGCCTGCACTTTCATTTCTGTGAGCAGATTGTCAAAAAACACGACTGCTGTCCTCCCATTATCCCTGGCTGGTCCCCCTCGCTCTGCCTTGTCCCCCAGTAATCGATTTCAGAAAATGCTGCGTGCCTTTAATAAATGTGTACTTAGACTGGCGATTCGTGCACTAGTCTTAGTGAAAAGTCCTTTAGCTTCTTAGGGAATTTGGCGCATCTACTTGGAGTCCATGCACCAAAAAATCCGATCTTTGCCGGCAGTCACTGGCGTAGGCCTGGCCATTAACTCATGACGAGAAGGCAGCGCTCACAAGAGCACCGCAATCTCTTCACAGGTGATCGTAGGGGGTGCTGGGAGCCTGACCCCCGATGATCTGACATTGGTGACCTATCCTGGGGTCATCGGTATAGGAAAATGAGCAACCCCTTTAAATAGTCGCATGTTACAGTAATAGTGGAGTGCCCCTTAAAACTTTTTTATACTATTAAAAAACGGCATTAGGCCTTATTCAGACGACTTAATTGTGGATTTTTAAGATGCTGACACCGGCAGGACAAGAATAGGACATGCTCTATCATTTATGTCTCTCCATATTGCATTAAAGCGTTTTTTAATTGATGACCGATCCTCAGGATAGGTAATCAGTATCTGATCGGTGGGGATCTGACACGTGGGATCCCCGCCAAACACCCGTTTGAGAAGGTACCATCAGAGCTGTGAGAAGGCCATGGCCCTACTGCAAGCGCCAGTCTGATCGCGGGTGGTCCCAGGTGGCAGACCCCCACCGAAGGATAGGTCATCAGTCAAAAAAATCCCTGTAACCTAGATGTAAGGGGCAGTGGCATACTACAGTGTCCCTCTAACTGTCCATGCCGGGCGGTGCACAGGATCAGTGTTACCCAATAGAACCGCTCCACATGTCGGCATCCTTTGCCTCATGGTGGTGGATTGGGCTGTTAGATTTAAACATGTCCGGTCCTTTTGTTCTCACAGGAGATGAGCTGCCACCAGGTCTCTTTCTCCACCCGGTCTGTTCTGGACACACGCATACTCTTTCCAGCATGCATGTGTATGTTTGAGTCCAGAGGAGCGTTTGGCTGACAGCTGTATAAGGCGTGTGGTCACCTTTAGTCGGGGGTACAAGTCGAGCAGTGGCCGTTTGTCCCCTCTGCAGGTTTAGCCATGTCCCTGAGGTTCCTACCAGTCTGTCGTTTGTGGTGGTAACTGTATTGTAATGGTTGGCTCCCCCCAATCACTTCACTTTACCTGGACCTCAGCAGCCATCTTACCTTCAGATTACTAGCCCCTGTATTGAGGTAACATCCATTGTAAACCTACAATGTTGCAATGACTGGAGACGCAGAGATCTGATGCAATGGTAGAGCAACCTGTGCACTGGGAAGAGGATATCTCAGCTTCTGGGGAGTGTGTGAATCCACATCTATCAGCCACCATTAGGATCCATCACATCAGATATTAAAGGGCTTCTGTCACCCCCCACTGATGTAATTTTCACTAGCTGACATTAGCTACTTGCTAATGTCAGCTGAGTTCAAACATATGTTTCCTAACTTTTTTTAGCTTCACTACCAGCAAGTTGGGCGGGTACTTGCTGGTAGCCGCCGCATCTTCATGTCATCGGCGCAGGCGCACTGAGGACGGAGCGCCTAAGCCAGCGTCCTTCACTCAGAGCGCCTGCTTCGACTAAAGACCGATACGGCGCAGGCGCGGGATTGCAGCTGCAGACAGGGCCAGCGGGAGGAGGAGAGCGCGCTGGCCCTGTCTATCAAAAGAAGAGGGGGCGTTCCAAGGGCATGAAGATGCGGCGGCTACCAGCAAGTACCCGCCCAACTTGCTGGTAGCGAAGCTAATTTACATATCACAAAAGTAAGTTTTTTAGAAGATAGAAAACAGAAAAAAAGTTAGGAAACATATGTTTGAACTCAGCTGACATTAGCAAGTAGCTAATGTCAGCTAGTGAAAATTACATCAGTGGGGTGACAGAAGCCCTTTAAGAGTTTAGCAGAGTGCCCGGACCCTCCAACTGCTGAGAGGACGGTCCTGCCACTGACCGCAGCAAGAGCGTTCATACATGTTAAACGGGGCATTATCACCAATCAACAAGAAAAGTGACTGTCCTCTGGGACCCCCAGCGATATCAGTACGGCAGGATTCTGAAGCCCCCCACAATGACTGCGGCGAGGAGAAGTCTGAATGGAGCAGCGGCCGACCATGCATCCTGCTGCGCCATTCAGTGCCTATGGGGGTGACTGAAACCGCTCTGCTACACGGTCTGTTACACACTGCACATCAGTGGGTGGTATTCGTTCCCTGCCGGGTTATTGGGTTGTAATAAGGGCCATTCCAAAATGATATGAGGGGTTTGCAGGAGGCTCCATACGGGTGTTCCCCCTCTACATGCTGTTAATCTCTTCCATTGAGCTCGGGTCTGATCTCATCTGTTCTTTCTCCTCCACAGATCTAAAAGCGATGACTTATCGACTGCAATTCTCAAGCAAAAGAGCCGACCAAATAGGTTGATTGTAGATGAATCCATCAATGAAGACAACAGCGTCGTGTCCCTGTCCCAGGTACGGAGGGGCTTTTCTATTGTATGACCTCCGGGTCTGATTTAGATGTTTCAGAAGTCAGCAGTATGGTGTGGCCATAGAGGATGACCTATATATTGTATGGACATCTTCTCCTCTGAGATATCAGATAGCCCCACTCAGTCATGCTAGGGAAGTGCTGTAATGTAGAATTCAAAAATAAAATATTGAACTGCACTTCCTGCTCAAAGTCCACAATAAAGGGGAAATGTGCAAAAAGGCCTGGGGGGAGGGGGGGGGGTTCTCCTGAGGCGCTGACGTTCGCAAAGCTATTAGTCGTGCTGCAGACGACACACGGAACTTCTGCAATGAGTAAAAAGATATCTAATATTCCGTTCTGCCAAACTGTATAGTCATGTAGGACCCAATGTAATCCCTGTGGACTGTAAGCACACGGACAGGTACGGTGGCATGCAAAAGTTTGGGCACCCCTGGTCAAAATTACTGTTGTTGTGAACAGTTAAACAAGTTGAAGAGGAAATGATTTCCAAAAGGCATAACGTTAAAGATGACCCATTCCCGTTGTTTTTTTGAGCAAAAACATTTTTATTTTTATCTTTTAAATTCTCAAAATAACAAAAAATGGGTGATGATCCTGAACACACCTCAAAATCCACAATAGACTACCTCAAAAGGCACAAGCTGAAGGTTTTACCACGGCCCTCACAGTCCCCTGATCTGTCATGGAAAGTTTGTGGGTAGTCGCCAGCAGCACCCTCCAAATGCAAGGTGATACTGAGACTGCGTAGTGGGTGATGTCAAAAGGCATGTTCAGGCTTCAAACCTTCTAGGCCCAAAAAAGTGTTTTACATAAAGAAAAATTCCATTCTCCTGTTTCCTGCTCCTCCCCGACACGTTACTTCTGGACAGGAGTCGCCTGCACCACTGCAGCCATTAACTAGCCTTGGTGGTGACGTATCGCTGCAGGGGGACACGTTACCACTGAGGCGGTGCAGGTGATCCCATTCAGAGGTCGCACACAAGGCACCAAAGTTTCCCGACCATTGCAGGCGAATGTCTCTGTGGAACACAGCCGGCACCTGCCATGTATGGAGCAGGATCAACCCGTGAGCCTTCTGCGTACATTCCTACAAATAATGACTTATGTGTTTGGTCGCTAACAGGGTTGTGATTTTTACAGGGCAAAATGGACGAACTTCAGCTGTTCCGCGGGGACACCGTGCTTCTAAAGGGAAAGAAGAGGAGAGAAGCTGTGTGCATCGTCCTGTCTGATGACACCTGCTCGGACGAGAAGATCCGCATGAACAGGGTTGTTCGTAATAACCTGCGGGTACGGCTTGGAGATGTGATAAGGTAAGTCGGTTCAGCCTCGCCGAGTGCTGGGAGCTGTTTGGCTGCCTTGTATACAGAGAGGTGTCCTTCATCTTTTCCTTCTCCTCAGTCACTGATTTCATAGGGACTTTGACCTCTCAGTAGTTTAGAGATGAGGTTTATTAGATGACCAGCTCAAAGTGAAAGAGAAAGTACCAGCCAGACATCTAGAAACAGTTAACCCTTTGTGAGAGAACAGCTCAATATTTTTAATAAAGGCCAATTTAAAAAATTGCCTCTGAAGCTGTACATATCCTTTAAATAGCGATCTGATGGTTGATATTGCCTCCCTTTTGTGATCTGACTGCACAGACCCATGCTGGGATCTAGTAGATGATCTATAGAATCTTCCATACTGAGCTCCCTGTATACAGAGTACCTTTACGTGCTTGGCTCTTTTTTACTCCTTTGATTAAGTCTTAGGTTTTAAAACTATTAAAATAACCGGAAATTCTCATAAAATACATAGAAACGTCCTTAAAATTTTTATTTACTGCGTAATATCAGCTATGCTGACCATTATGGGCAGCCCTCTTGTAATTTAGAATCCACATTTAGACTGCAGTGAATGCGAGGTTCCAGGAGCCCCTGTTCTTTCTCTGCCCATAGACTTGGAGTGACTTTGGACGACCCTGTGTAGCGGGTCCGTGCCCGGTTAGAAAGGTCACATTCATTGCGGTCACGGTGGGTATTTGTGATTGGCCTCAGTTTGTAGAAGATGACCCCAGGACTGCATTTCTCACTACAGGCTTGGAGTAGGGGGGATACTAAGAGGGGTTTTTGGTGTTTATCGGGTGTTCTCTGCTTATTGTTCCTTTTATAGAGAACATGCAGCAGGTTCCTAACTTGTGCCCTGGTTGAGATTTCAATACTTCTGTAATCCAGTGTGTGTTGTACACTGAGGTCGACATTTCTCAAAGTGGCTCCATTTTAGCCAATGTGTATGTCGCAGCTGGGCCTCTGTTTTTGTTGCAACAGATTTTTGGCTGCATTTACCGGTAAATGTCACTCAGACGAAAGCTCCCAAACCTTTTCTTTGCCCGCCTCTATGGAGATACAACTTTTTCAGATGAGCGTGTTCACCGCTGTGTGTCTCGGCCTGATGTCATCTGTAATGATTTATACTGAGGATGTATTCTGTTAGTAAAAATCATTACAGTGAAGGTCAGGCAGAGACGCACAGCATTATAACGCCATGCGGTTAAAGGAGCGGAGTCCACTACAGGAGGCCATGCTCCCACTCTGAGTGTGTTTCAGGCAGTGACACCGCTCGTCTGTGTCAGCCTCTCTGGTGGCCGGGACCATCGGGGCTCACATAGGCTGGTGATTTTTCCTATATTGTGCAAGCACGACCACCACTGCTGGATTCCAGGGTGGTCTGTAACCATGGAAACGGGCCGTGTATAATGTGATAAAAAAATGAATCCACCCAGCAAAGGAGGTAATATGGACAATCACAATACATCAGTAAGTGCCTTGTATTAACTTCCTCTACATGATAAATGCCATTTGCTGAAGTGAGACGACCCCTTTAACCAGTAGATCTGAAAATGCAGCCCGAGTGTATCATTAGCATTAGTCAGAGCCATTGCACCTGACAACTTAGCTGAGCTCTGACAATGTAAAAAGATTACACTTCCCAGAATGCACATCACCAGTGCAAATACTATGAAGATGCCACATAAATGCCACATGGCCTATGTTTTATTTTATGATGCCTTGAAAAAAAATTTAACCAGATTTTTTTTTTAACCCCTTTGGGACACATGACGTACCGGTACGGCATGTTTCCCGAGTCCTTAAGGACACATGACGTACCGGTACGTCATGAGTTGTTCCGATCACTGCTGCTCAGCTGGCAGTGATCGGAACAAGGTACCTGCTGAAATCATTCAGCAGGTACCTTGTTACAATGCCCAGGGGGGTCCTGTGACCCCCATATGAGCGATCGCTGCAAACCGCAGGTCAATTCAGACCTGCGGTTTGCAGCGCTCATTGCGATCTCTGATCCCGCGGTCTATGACCGCGGGATCAGAGAGTTAATGTCCCCAAATAGTTTTTAACCCCCTGCAGCCCCCAATCATACTGTGGCTGCGGGGGTGCAGGGGGTGGTTGCGGGCAGGGGGCGGGCGGTGCGGCGGGCGGGATCGCGATTGCGATCCCCGCCCGCCTCCCTGTAATCTATCCCTGGTGTCTAGTGGTTCTATCAGAGTGTCAGCACATTGCTGACACTCTGATAGAAGCGGCTGGCATCTGTGCTGCAGATGCCAGCCGTTTAACCTTCCGTACCGCGGTCCGTACGGACCGCGGTATGGAAGGGTTAACCGGAGGAGCGCTCCCTCCCTCTCCCATCGGGGGCTGCTGTGCCTTTGCAGCCCCCCAACAGGATGGGATCGAAGAGGGAGGGTGCTCCCCTCCTCCCTATCCATCACCCCCTGCCCAGTTATGGCAGGGGGTGATGGTTGCCATGGAGACAGGACGCTTTCAGAAGCGTCCTGCTCTCCATGGTGCTGAAAGTCTTAATAGACCTGCTAAAGGTCTATTCAGACTTTCTAAAGTACAAAATACAGTACAGTGCACTATATAGTGTACTGTACTGTATTATACAGACACCAGATCCACTGGATCTTTCAGAACCAAGTGGGTCTGGGTCAAAAAAAAATGTAAAAAAGTAAAAATGAAACAAACACATAACACTGAATAAAAACTAAAAAAAATAAAATACACTACACATATTAGGTATCGCCGCGTCCGTAAAAACCTGCTCTATAAAAATATCACATGACTGAACTCCTCAGGTGAACGCCATAAAAAAAAAAAAAAAAAAATGGTGTAAATAAGCCATTTTTTGGCACATTACATCACTAAAAGTGTAATACAAAGCGATCAAAAAGGTGTTTGCCTCCCAAAATAGTACCAATCAAACCGCCATCTCATCCCGCAAAAACGAGCCCCTACCTAAAACAATTGGCCAAAAATAAAAAAACTATGCCTCTCAGACTAAAACATGATTTTTTTTTGTTTCAAAAATGCTTTTTAGTGTTAAATGTAAAAAAAAAAAAAAAAAGTAGACATATTTGGTATCTACACGTCCGTAAGAATCTGCTCTATAAAAATATCACATGACCTAACCCCTCAAGTAAACACTGTAAAAAAAAAATAATAAAAACTTTGTCAAAAAGCCATTTTTTTGCCACCTTACATCACAAAAAGTGTAATAGCAAGCGATCAAAAAGTCATATGACCCCCCAAATAGTGCCAATCTAACCGTCACCTCCTCCCGCAAAAATGATACCCAACCTGAGACAATTGCCTAAAGACTATGAAGATACTAAAACATGTTTTTTTTTCATTCAAAAAGGATATTATTGTGTAAAACCAAAATAAATAAAAAAAAGGTATACATATTATTTATCGCCGCGTCCGTAAGGACCTGCTCTATAAAAATATAACATGACCTAACCCCTAAGATGAACGCCGTAAACATAAAAAATAAAAACGTTGTCAAACAAGCCATTTTTTTGTCACCTTACATCACAAAAAGTGTAATAGTAAGCGATCAAAAAGTCATATGCACCCCAAGATGGTGCCAATCAAACCGCCACCTCATCCCGCAAAAAATGAGCCCCTACATAGGACAATCGGCCAAAAAAAAAATATATATGGCTCTCACACTATGGAGACACTAAAACATGATTTTTTTTTGTTTTAAAAAATTATATTATTGTGTAAAACTTATATAAATAAATAAAAAGTATACATATTATGTATCGCGCGACCGTCACAACCTGATCTATATAAATAACACATGACCTAACCCCTCAGCTGAACACAGCAAAAAAAAAAAACGGTGTCAAGAGCCATTTTTGTCACCTTACATCACAAAAAGTGTCATAGCAAGCGACCAAAATGTCATATGCACCCCAAGATGGTGCCAATCAAACCGCCATCTCATCCCGCAAAAAATGAGCCCCTACATAACACAGTCGCCCAAAAAAATAAAATAAAACTATGGCTTTCAGAATGTGGAGACACTAAAAAAAATATTTTCAAAAAGGCTTTATTATGTAAAACTGAAACAAAAAACCCCAAAAAGTAGTCATATTTGGTATTGTCGCGTCCGTAACAACCTGCTCTATAGAAATAGCACACAATCTAACCTGTCAGTTCAACTATGTAAATAACAAAAAATAAACAGTCCCAAAACAGCTATTTTTTTGCAAATTTTCCATTTTAATCCATTTTTGCAGTAACAAAGCAAGGGTTAACAGCCAAGCAAAACTCAATATTTATTGCCCTGATTCTCTTGTTTGCAAAAACACCCCATATGTGGTCGTAAACTACTGTATGGCCAAACGGCAGGGCACAGAAGGAAGGGAACGCCATATGGTTTTTGGAAGGCAGATTTTGCTGGACTGGTTTTTGACACTATGTCCCATTTGAAGCCCCCTGATGCACCCCTACAGTAGAAACTCCAAAAAGTGACCCCATTTTGGAAACTACGGGATAAGGTGTCAGTTTTGTTGGTACTATTCTAGGGTAAACATGATTTTTGGTTGCTCTATATTACACTTTTTTGAGACAAGGTAACAAAAAATAGAAATTCGGAAATTTCATCTCCATTTGCCAATAACTCTTGTGGAACACCTAAAGGGTTAAAAAGTTTGTAAAACTGGTTTTGAATACCTTGAGGGCGTAGTTTCTTAGATGGAGTCACTTTTATGGAGTTTCTACTCTAGGGGTGCATCGGGGGCTTCAAATGGGACATGGTGTCAAAAATCCAGTCCAGCAAAATCTGCCTTCCAAAAACCATATGGCGCTCCTTTCCTTCTGCGCCCTGCAGTTTGGCCATACAGCAGTTTACGACCACATATAGGGTGTTTCTGAAAACTACAGAATCGGGGCAATAAAAATTGAGTTTTGTTTGGCTGTTAACCCTTGCTTTGTTACTGGAAAAATGGATTCAAACGGAAAAATTTTCAAAAATCGAAATTCTGAAATTTTATCTTTATTTGCCATTAACTCTTGTGGAAAACCTAAAGGGTTAATGACGTTTGTAAAATCAGTTTTGAATACCTTGAGGGGTGTAGTTTCTAGAATGGGGTAATTTTTGGGTGGTTTCTATTATGTAAGCCTCACAAAGTGACTTCAGACCTGAACTGGTCCCTAAAAAGTGGGTTTTGAAAATTTCTGAAAAATTTCAAGATTTGCTTCTAAACTTCTAAGCCTTGTAACGTCCCCAAAAATGAAATAGCATTCCCAAAATGATCGATACATGAAGTAGACATATGGGGAATGTAAATCAATAACTTTTTTTGGCAGTATTAATATGTATTATAGAAGTAGAGTAATTGAAACTTGGAAAATTACAAATTTTTCAAAATTTTTGGTAAATTTGGTATTTTTTTATAAATAAAAATGAAATTTTTCGACTTCATTTTACCACTGTCATGAAGTACAATATGTGACGAAAAAACAATCTCAGAATGGACTGGATAAGAAAAAGCGTTTTAAAGTTATCACCACATAAAGTGACAATGGTCAGATTTTGAAAAAATGGCCTGGTCCTTAAGGTGAAATAGGGCCGTGTCCTTAAGGGGTTAAAAAAACAATAAGATGTGAGAATATTGATCTTGTTTTTGCGCAGCATTCAGCCATGTCCAGATGTAAAGTATGGAAAGCGGATCCATGTCTTGCCTATCGATGACACAGTGGAGGGCATCACCGGAAATCTGTTTGAAGTGTACCTGAAGCCTTACTTCCTGGAAGCTTACAGACCCATCCGAAAAGGTATTCACATACTGTCCAGTCCTGTGTCTGACATCATGATCAGTTATCTGTGTGACCAGAGGTTGCACTACATTTTTTCCAGAAGAGTAAAATTACTCCTCTGACCATTTTTGACGATTATTTTTACCCATGGAGGAGTACAAAGGTTATGGTAATTAAAATACATAATACAAAGGCCTGCACTCGCTCACATCTGCGTTGGAGGCTGCGTTTGGAACGTCTGTTGCAGATTCTGTTGAAAGACCAGGCCGAACTGGATGGACAAATGTCTTTTTTCGGTCTTATATACTATACTTATATACTATGTTACCAGACAAAAAAAACTCATGCAGCACTTTTTTGGCTGGTAAAAATTAAGACAGTATCCCGAACAGAAACTGAACGGATCCCATCATAGTCAGCGGAGTCTGTTCAGCTTCTTCCCTGTGGGGTGACAGGAGGAAGGGGAGCAGGGCACCAGTGGGGTGACAGGAGGAGGGGGTTGCAGGGTCACTAGTGGGGTGACAGGAGGAGGTGGTTGCAGGGTCACTAGTGGGGTGACAGGAGGAGGTGGTTGCAGGGTCACTAGTGGGGTGACAGGAGGAGGGGGTTGCAGGGTCACTAGTGGGGTGACAGGAAGAGGGGGAGAGCAGGGTCACTAGTGGTGTGACAGGAGGAGGGGGAGCAGGGTCACTGGTGGGTGTGAGCAGTATTACTAGTGGGGTGACAGGGTGGGGGGGGCAGGGTTACTAGTGGGGTGACAGGAGAAGGGGGGGGCAGGGTTACTAGTGGGGTGACAGGAGGAGGGGAAAGCAGGGTTACTAGTGGGGTGACGGGAGGAGGGGGGGTAGAGAACTGGGAGACTGGACGGAACCATGATTGGGGGAATCGCTTACTTGAAGACTGACAGGCCAGCTCCTTAGCTCTCCAGCGCGCCTTGCTCTCCTTGCTACAGCCACCCCCGGGAGCCGGACCCTCCTCCTTCCAGCTCCCGCCGGCTTCCCCTGCCTTACCTGATCTGTATCACTCTGGCGCGCCAATACTCAACCAATAACAAAGCTCGTTGCTGTAAGGAGCTTTGTTATTGGTTATCTCAGGGACAGGCGGCATTGCTGCGCTGCCCATGTCGTTCACAGCGCTCACTGCGCTGATGAATGTGGGGGAAAAGTCTAAGGTGTATTGGTACGCCTTACACTTTTTCCAGGGAGTAAAATCGCCTGATCAAGCTTCATAGGTCGCAATAACACCTTTACAAGCGTCTGTGTGTGTGTGTGTGACATCTGCCTTTTATGTGGCTCGGGTCACTTATGATTGTAGATTATGCTGATGGTCGTCATCACTCCACCCTTGCTGCTTCTGATAGATGACATCATGCGGTTGTGTGGGGATATGATCACTAAGTGCAGTTTGAGAAGTGAAGGAAGTGTCTTCAGCTTACAGTTCCATCTTATTATAATATCAATATTAAGCTTATTGTGTTGTACTTAAAGAAGCACTCAAGTGTTATTTTGCCTGTATAGTGCATGGTAGGCTGTTAAAAAATAAAAAATAAAAACATACAGACCCTTGTATATTTTGTTAATCCTTCTCCTGTAATATATGAGTGTTTCCTCTAATGCAGCCTGTATTTCCCAAGGCTTTGCAGAGGGGGCAGAGTCTGTTCACAATGCCTTTGCTTTGCTCAAAGTCTTATCTGAGGACAGCAAGGGATAGATCAGCAACGTAGAACTTCTGTACCCTGTGACTGCAGAGTCTCTGTGTATACTTTGTCATGCAGCTTCAGCCTGTTTCCCCTGCCTCCTGCTTATGATAGGTTTCTCCCTGTCGCCTCCTACAAGCAGGAGGTTTGGAGATGCAGTGTGAAGCTGCATCTCATAGGGAAACACTGGAGATTCTGCACACAGCACTCACTGATAGTTCAGGGAGTTGTAGAACTGTGGTTTACAATTGCACTTCACACTTGCTTGCCCTAGCTGCTCTGCCTTCAGTAGGAGACTTGGTGGGCCCATCCTATCAGCTGCCTGAAAGACAAAATTGGAAGGCTTCATGGACAAATGAACACCTGTAAGATTTCTACAGATTGGTTTCATTAAGATTCAGGGAATCTTAGACTGTCCTTTTATTCTGATTACTTAGGATTCCTTTCTAGATTTAGTGATCCATGCAGGTTCTGTGATGAGGATGCACAGTGCAACTGTTAGGCCTTATTCACACGTTCGTAGTGTTTTGTGCATCCGCAAAACACCTTACCACCAGCCCTATAGAGATGCCTATACTTGTCCGCAATTGCGGGCAAGAATAGGACATGCTCTATATTTTTGCGGAGCCGTCGTCCGGAAGATCCGCGGAGAGCACAGTGTGTGCTCTCCGCATCCATCATGTCCCCATTCAAAATGAATGGGTCCGCACCCGTTCCGCAAATTTGCGGAACGGGTGCGATCGTGTGAATTAGGCCTTAAAGCCTATGAGCTGTGGCACTTCCGCCATTAGTTCTGTAAGCTGTAATCTAATGTAACTGCTGTGTAACCCACCGGATTCTCAGTGAAAGACTGAGCAGAGTACAATATAAGTAGAGACATTGACTGGTAAGATCTAAAGTGCTGAAGAAAGGCTTCTCAAGTCTTCGGGTATCTTCAGTGTATTCAGCCTTTGAGCTGTGCAGAGGTAAAATCGTACATTTTCGATTTGTACTTCCAGAAGTTTATTTTTTCGGTATTTGCACATCTTAGATTTGCCAGTTGATCATGCACTGACTTTACTGGTGTTGTCCTACAGGTGACATTTTCCTTGTGCGCGGAGGCATGCGTGCCGTGGAGTTCAAGGTGGTGGAGACAGATCCCAGCCCATACTGTATCGTGGCCCCAGATACAGTCATCCACTGTGAAGGAGAGCCCATTAAACGGGAGGTAGGAAGTGACGGAATACTGACCGACTACTGCTGTGCTATATCTCTGGCTTTACTTGTTTTGTCATTTACATAAGAAATGCTTTGTTTCACCAGGATGAGGAGGAATCTCTGAATGAAGTGGGTTATGATGACATCGGGGGCTGCAGGAAGCAGTTGGCCCAGATCAAGGAGATGGTAGAGCTTCCGCTCAGACACCCAGCACTTTTCAAGGCTATTGGTGTCAAGGTAATTTCTGAGACTGTTGGGATTTGTGGAGATGCTTTGTGATTTATAGCGCTGACATTATGTGACCTCTGCTTTGTAATGCAGCCACCTCGTGGTATCTTGCTGTACGGACCCCCAGGAACTGGAAAAACCCTCATTGCTCGAGCTGTCGCTAATGAAACTGGTGCATTCTTCTTCCTCATTAATGGTGAGACCTTTTGTTCCTTATTGATGGGGAAGCTTAGGTACAAGCAGTATTTGTGCACCTTCAGCATTTGCTGCACATGAGAACCGTCTAGTCACATGGAGTGTGACATTTCTGTCTCATTGCCTAGTGCAATGTCCTGACTGGGTATGCCAACTGGTTATTGTATTAGCGTAGGGTTTTATCTGTTTGATGACAGTTTGCCGCTGTAACTGGTGTAATGACCTTCTTTCCTGTACGCAGGTCCTGAGATTATGAGTAAATTGGCTGGTGAGTCAGAGAGCAACCTGCGCAAAGCATTTGAAGAAGCTGAGAAGAATGCCCCTGCCATCATCTTCATTGATGAACTGGACGCGATTGCCCCTAAGAGAGAGAAGGTATGTGAAATGCCAGCTTTCATGTATGTTAGTTGATGGCCCATTTTAAAGAGGACCTTTCCGGACATGTAGCGCGGTCCATTGACAGCCAGGGAGAAGGTGAGAAACGGGGCAGTCTCCTCCTCCCTGTACCGATGCTATTCATTAGCATACCAGCAGGGAAAACTGCAGGGGGGCACAGCGGGCGAACAGAGCGGGCCCAAAAAAAAACAACTCCCAGGCTGTGAGCTCTGCACTGCCATTGGACAGCGCTCCAGCCAGGGAGAAGGAACGCCCAGGCAGAGAAGCTGATGTCTCCTCCCTGTTGCGAAGTCTGTAGCAATTACCATACAGCGGTGGAGAAGGTAACGGGCCACAGCGGGCAAATGGAGCGGCGCCCTGGTACAATAGTAAGTGCAGTGAGATCCCTGGGCGCTGCTCTACATGTCCAGATAGCTATCTTACAATGTTCGGACCGATGAAAGGTCTTTAAGGCTGTGTTCACATCTGCGTCGGGGGGTCTATTAGGGGCCTGAATCATAGGTTTTGTTCAAAATGTAGGACCGAATAGCACAGAAAGCTATATTTTGTCTGGTAAAAAAGCTGGTTTTCTAATAGAAACCCACTGATCCCATTATAATCAGTGGGGTCTATCTGTGCCGTTCCTTGCCATTATTGTAGTTGCATTGCTCCTATAATGGAGCAGAACAATGGAAATTGAAGCACTGGCGTGAGGCCAGCTTCAGCGGATTCTTAAGTTGTGCCTTTGCGTTAGAGATCAATCATCCTGTTCTTTCTGTCCGCAGACACATGGAGAAGTTGAGCGCAGAATTGTGTCCCAGCTGCTAACTCTTATGGACGGCTTGAAACAGAGGGCGCACGTCATCGTTATGGCTGCCACCAATCGACCCAACAGCATAGACCCAGCACTTAGACGCTTTGGTAAGCCCCGTGTGGGAGGTTGGGTAGGATGACAATATGTTTGGTTTTTTTCCAGACATGGTTTGATCCTGTCCTTACAGATCATTAAGTCGTGTTGTGTCTTTTCCAGGCCGTTTCGACAGAGAAGTGGACATTGGAATCCCTGATGCTACCGGCAGACTGGAAATTCTACAGATTCACACTAAGAACATGAAATTGGCAGATGATGTGGATCTAGAACAGGTAGGGAACAGTCCTTGAGTGGCACCTGACAAATTTGAATTCCCTAACAGTCGTGCACGTGGAGGAGATGCCTGACAACAGCAGGGTCCTCATGATGTATATAGGTCAGGAGTGGAGAGTATCCTCTGTTTTTGCAAGTTGTACCCAAAATTTTATGAGACTCCTTGTTTGCACAACACTGGGCGGCTGTGTGAGAACAGTCGGCAATATTGCCAAACCGTCCATCTGTCTGACAGTAAACTAGGATTAGTCTGAAGTGTCATTGCTCCTCTCTGTATTCTAATGAAGAATGGGCTTGGCCAGGATTAGAAAAACACGACTGCATTCAGAATCCACAGCAAAACACCCAACATGTGGACAGAAGCTCCACTTCTGCCCACAGGTTGGATGTTGTTTTGCAGCATGGCCCTTTCATTTGAATGGAACTAAGCTGCAGTACGAAACACATCCTGTTGATAGGTGTGGCGCTGTTTTGGAAAAACAGACATGTTTTGAAAATTATGGACAAGCACAGGAGCAAGTATCTGATAACCTCACACTGATAGAGCCCTGTAAGCCCCTCATTGTATAAGATCAGAGTGCCTCATCGCCAGCAGTTTAGTGAAGTATTAGGTGAATGGTGGCAGCATTGTTTTTTCCAGAACATACACTAACCTTGTTTATACTGTGGCTTTAGTGCTAGAATGTACCAGACATGTGTAATAGAAGATGTGATACCTTGCTGCTTCTCTCCTGGATTGATATCCAACTCTATAACATTCTCATTGCGTAGGTTGCCAATGAGACTCATGGTCACGTTGGTGCTGATCTGGCTGCTCTGTGCTCAGAGGCCGCTCTCCAAGCTATCCGCAAGAAAATGGACCTGATCGACTTGGAGGATGAAACCATAGATGCTGAAGTAATGAATTCATTGGCTGTCACTATGGACGACTTCAGGGTATGTTAAGAACATGGATGTTTTATGTCTCATGTTGTTTATCATTTGTCCCCGGGTATGAAAGTGATATCATTTATTTCATCTCTCGTAGTGGGCGCTAAGTCAGAGCAATCCATCTGCGCTGCGTGAGACGGTGGTGGAAGTGCCACAGGTCACCTGGGAAGATATCGGTGGTTTGGAAGATGTCAAGAGGGAGCTGCAGGAGCTGGTACAGGTAAGGAATTCAGGGTTGAGTGCACCCAAGTAAATGTCGAGAAAATGTTTCCTGGATTAGGAATTCTGAGATTTTACAGGACATAGGTTTGGACATCCTTTACAAATCAAACACCAAATTTGAGTGTGGGACTGCCGCTCTAACACCCGGAATAGCCCCATCAATATACACAACCAAAGCAACTCCGGGTTACATCAAATAAATATCTTTATTATCACAAATGGTTAAAAGGATCAAATCCATCAGTATAAAATGACACAATAAATGGTTGGTGGTACAAAAACACAAAGGGAATCTGTAGCACATTCAATATCGGGATACAAGGTAAATATAGCAGTAGTACTACAAGCAGGGCGTTAAATTTAGTCTAACAAAATTACTACCAGTTATATAATAATGTATGACCCAACCCTCCCGCCTAGCCACCGTAGATGGAATGTGGAATATCACATGTAATATCATTAAGACATAGTCAAACCACAGTGGTAATTAATGTAAAACTAGAGAATCCACATACCATAAACAGCGCAACGTAATTAGCAAACCCATATTCAAGATGTACCTGATAATGCTAGTCACTTCGCGCCTCCTGTGTCCCGACACGCGTTTCCAGTGCGGGCGAAATGCTTGTCGGGGCACAGGAGTGGCGGAGTGACTGGCATTATCAGGTACATCTTGAATATGGGTTTGCTAATTACATTGCGCTGTTTATGGTATGTGGATTCTCTAGTTTTACATTAATTACCACTGTGGTTTGACTATGTCTTAATGATATTCCACATTCCATCTACGGTGGCTAGGCGGGAGGGTTGGGTCATAAATTATGATATAACTGGTAGTCATTTTGTTAGACTAAATTTAACGCCCTGCTTGTAGTACTACTGCTATATTTACCTTGTATCCCGATATTGAATGTGCCGCAGTTGTGTCAACTCCTGTGAGGGTTAGATTCCCTTTGTGTTTTTGTACCACCAACCATTTATTGTGTCATTTTATACTGATGGATTTGATTCCTTTAACCATTTGTGATAATAAAGATATCTATTTGATGTAACCCGGAGTTGCTTTGGTTGTGTATCTTATACAAATGACCCAATAGATCGACTGTAGTTAAGTACAGGTGGAAGTGCGGCTGTGATAAACTACTGCTCTAATGGCTGGGATGGGAGAAAACGCTGATCTTGGCTGTTTAACTCCCATGTGAGAAAGGGAGGGGGGATTCCATTGTCCTGCAATAATGCACGGTCCTATAGACCAGTGTTTCCCAACCAGTGTGCCTCCAGCTGTTGCAAAACTACAACTCCCAGCATGCCTGCACAGCCTAAGGCTGTCCGGGCATGCTGGGATTTGTAGTTTTGCAACAGCTGGAGGCACACTGGTTGGGAAACACTGCTATAGACCTAAATCAGTACATTATGGTTAAAAGTAATGGTCTCCTAAGGACTAAATATTAAATATTTGCCCAAAAATGATGCCTAAATATTTTGACATAGTCTTAAAAATGACGTAATGCCTGACAGAATGAGAGGAGCTAAAACAGACATTTTCTCTGCCTGTAAGGGGTTGTACAGAGCACAGGTTTAATTTTGCGTTCAGCCTCTGTGCGTTGGAGGCTTATGGCCACAGTGAATATATTGGCATTACATCATTGTGTAGGTTGGTTACATAAGGTGGGTTCAGGAGTCACTCAGTGTCTGCCCTCATAACCAGCTTATCAAATATAGGTGGAGAGACGCAGCCTTACATCTGATATTTCTCAGCATGTGTCCTCTGTATTCCTCTAACTTGTGGTCCTTTGTCTTTTTAGTATCCTGTGGAACATCCAGACAAGTTCTTGAAATTCGGTATGACCCCGTCTAAAGGTGTGCTGTTTTATGGGCCACCTGGATGTGGTAAGACCTTGCTAGCCAAGGCTATTGCCAATGAATGCCAGGCCAACTTCATCTCCATCAAAGGCCCTGAGCTGCTGACTATGTGGTTTGGAGAGTCTGAAGCCAATGTCAGAGAGATCTTTGATAAGGTAAGAGTTGGTGACTGGGTATGCAATGACATCTGCAGAATTTTCTTGGCACAGTCTACATTTTAACGTGTGTCTCTTGTGTTGCAGGCTCGACAAGCCGCTCCCTGCGTCCTCTTCTTTGATGAATTGGACTCCATTGCCAAAGCCCGTGGGGGTAACGTTGGTGATGGTGGCGGAGCTGCTGACAGAGTCATCAACCAAATCCTGACAGAGATGGATGGAATGTCTACCAAAAAGAACGTCTTCATCATCGGAGCCACCAACAGACCTGACATCATTGACCCAGCCATTCTGCGTCCTGGACGTCTGGACCAGCTCATTTACATCCCACTCCCAGACGAGAAGTCCCGCATTGCTATTCTTAAAGCCAACCTGAGGAAATCTCCAGTTGCTAAGGCAAGAGACTGTCTAGTTGTAGTTTTATAATTTTATAGCTTCTGTTTTACTTCTTTCCTCAACCTCTATTTTACTTCTGGTTTGTAGGATGTGGATCTTGACTTTCTGGCTAAGATGACCAATGGTTTCTCTGGTGCTGACTTGACTGAGATCTGTCAGCGAGCCTGTAAGCTGGCCATCCGTGAATCCATTGAGAATGAAATCCGAAGAGAGCGGGAGAGGCAGACAAACCCTGCTGCCATGGTGCGTAGTGGACCCGGTAGATCAGGTCCTTACTTTCTTTGGTTCTTGTTCTGCATCTAAAAGTTTTGTTGTCTACCCTGCAGGAGGTGGAAGAAGATGACCCTGTACCTGAAATCCGCAGGGATCACTTTGAGGAAGCCATGCGTTTTGCCCGCCGTTCTGTCAGCGACAATGACATCAGAAAATATGAAATGTTCGCACAGACTTTGCAGCAGAGTCGCGGCTTTGGCAGTTTCAGGTAATTTGAGCTGCACTTCATTTTGGTTGACGTTAGAACGATGAATATCTCAATTTCCTTAGCTCTTGTAGATTTACAAGCCCCGGCATAGGATGCTCAGATTAGGGTACACGATGGGGACAAGTACCGTGTTTCTGTACGAGCCACAGCAGGCTTCAGTTAACTTATTAGGACCACACTGTTTAGTCGGTCTGCATTGCTAATGACTATGCAGTGTTATGAATGCCACACTGCCGCTAACAATACAGATTAATTAGTTAATTGAAGCCTGCCCGATACACGACCGGATTACGGCCATGTCGTATTGTCGTATCCTCAGACTCAAGGGTTCATACAAAATTCAAACTTGGCTATCCACAGGACCACTGGGATAGGTGGTGATATGTTTCAATCTTGGGCAAGCCCCTTTAAAGAAAAGCTCTGCTCTTGAACATAATTTAACGGGATGAGATGGGTCACTGCTGCAGCCAGTGATTAGCTGAGCGAGCATTTCCTGCATGTCTGAGGCATCAGGAAACAGAGACAAGCAGGGACCAATTAAAGGTGGTTTTTTTTATACTGATTTTCCATAACTTATCTGTGGGGGACCCCCACCAATCAGCTGTTTTTAGAAGGCAACAGCGTTTGTCAGTGGGGTTGAGCGTGATACAGAGCACAGCCGCTTTACAATGTACGGTGCTGTGCTTGGTAAAGCTGCGAGAAGGAAGGGGTGCTCACAGAGGCCCCCAGTGGCTTCTCAAAACAGCTGATCAGTGGGCGTCCTGGGTGTTGGACCCCCACCAATCAGAAACTGATGACCTATCCTGAGGAAAGGTCATCAGTGAAAAAATAAAAATAAAATAGTGGTGTTTTTTAAAATTTAGTTTCGGCATTCTGAGCCCATATAGACACAAATTATTGACTGTTTGACGGATCTGATGAGATGCTGAATGTTTTCGGTATGTTATGGGTTTATTCTGTGGAATAACTGATCTCCTTCCCCTTAGATTTCCTTCTGGAGGACAAGGTGGAGCTGGTCCTAGTCAAGGTGCAGGAGGTGGAGCTGGTGGGAGCCACTTTACTGAAGAAGAAGACGACCTCTATGGCTAGATGAGCCTTTGATGCCGTCCTTAATTGTACAGCATTGAAATTCCTACGTTAATGGACACTCTGCTTTTCATTCCTCAGTCAGAACAGCGTAGCTGCACACCCCACTCCTGGTTTTTTTGTTTTGTTATCTGGGTGTGAGAAGATGGGTGCCAGGTCTCTCAGGATACAGGCTGACTCTTTTCTTTCTTCTCTCCACCTCCCTGTAGAGTGCTGGCGGGGGGAGGGGGCTCACGTGGCGTTCTTGTGGCACTCAGCATCCGGAACAGACATGCATTTTGTTGCTTGATATTCCGAGCCTTCATCCTCTGGTAAAGATCTCACAGCATCTAGACTTTGGACAAGCTGAGCCTGTTTACCATTTATTGGCCACTGTGGTCAGGATGCAGGTGCTGCCCTCTGGCTTTTAAAGAGTTAATATTCCTATGGGTGCATTAAAGGAGATTCAAGCAACAAATCCATGTTTTGGCATTGATTTAACACTATTCCGAGTGTCCAGACGACTGCAGACAAGAACGTGCAGTGTTTTTTATGTTGGTATTGGGCATAATGTTATTGGATTCTAAAAATAAAAAACGCAGGTTGACGTCTAACGTGAGAATAAACTGACTGATCACTGATCTTCCCGTCTTGTCCTTATTTTGGCGTTGAGCTGTCAGCCATAGCTCTGAAAAATAGTGCAATAGGAACAAGTCCATGCTCAGCAATAATTGCTGCAACTGACAATTGAATCAATTTTAATGGGATTGGTTGTAATACATGTGCATAGACATGAGCGGACAGTCACAGAAATTTCTGCAACAGATCTGCTGCTTGTGAAAAGGCTCTTCACACGAGTGGATAATCCGCTGCGTGAATGACAGCCAAGCCGCGTTCCGGACAGCAGAGACACTGAGCATTAACATGATTTATCTCGCTGTCATTTTGTAGTAAAAAGATAAGAGGCCCGGAGCATTATAAATCATGCTGTCTGGAACGGGGCTTGGCTGTCTTTTACGCAGCGGATTACCCGCACGGCATCTGCTCGTGTGAAAGAGCCTTTATACCACCAAAAACTGCAGTGGCCTGTCTCTTCCCCTAGTGGTTAGTAATTTTATTCTTCAGAAGAAACTTAATCAGTCCAGTTTAGAGCCCTGACCTGCTATTTCAACGATGAGCACAATTGCGGGTGTGTGACTGACAATATTTCAATGCGCTGATCATGAGACTATAGGAAAACCCCAGTATAAGGCCTCATGCACACGACCACGCTGCATTTTGGGCTCCACAAACAAAAAGGGCCATCAATTAATAAACACCTATTCTTTTCCACAAAACAGAAAAGAATAGAACATGTTCTATTTATTTTTTGCAGAGCAACTGATGCGGGGAGTGCTGTTTGCATCTTTTGTGGCCCCATTGAAGTGAATTGGTTGCGGATCCAAACAACAGTTGAGATGTTAATAAGGGGCCCACAGTCCCCATCATCCTGCCTGTGTTGCAGGCAGTTAAGGATGGAGATTTGTAACAGTGAGGAAAGCTACTCGCATAAAAGCTAACTCCATGCCTGTGGCAGTATGGTTTCTACACTAACTGCTGTGATTGTTTCATGATGCCATTTGCCATTTCTCCACATTACAACACTGGAGTCGCAATTTAATTTCAGTCATTCTCCATCTAGTGTTATGTTATTGCAGCTTTTAGTTGCACATTTTTGGCTCATGCACCAGGAAAGGTCTCACCACGCTGAAGGGAGCCATAGGACCCATTCATCTGACCATTTATTTTTCACACTGTACAGGAAAGTATAGCTGGCCATGCTTTAATAGTCAGTGCAAACAAACTTAAACAGTTTGGACACAGCTCCTAAAGAACTCGTTGACAGCTGTAGGCAGTGAGCTCCTCTTAGTGGTAGTGCAGGTAAGGCTACTTCCACACTAGCGTTTTTACTGGATCCGGCAGGGTTCAGCAAAAAATGCTTCTGTTACTGATACAACCATCTGCATCGTTATAAATGGATCCGGTTGTGTTATGTCTTCTAAAGCCATGACTGATCAGTCTTGAACACCATTGAAAGTCAATGGGGGATGGATTCGTTTTCTATTGTCAGAGAAAACTGATTCATCCCCATTGACTTACACTGTGTGTCAGGACGGATCCGTTTGGTTCCGCTTCATCAGGCGGACAGCAAAATGCCGCAGGCAGCGTTTTGGTGTCCGCCTCCAGAACGGAATGATGACTGAACGGAGGCAAAACTGATGCATTCCGAGCGGATCCTTTTCCATTCAGAATGCATTAGAGCAAAACTGATCCGTTTTGGACCGCTTGTGTGAGCCCTGAACGGATCTCACGAGCAGAAAGCCAAAATGCTAGTGTGAAAGTAGCCTAAGCAGAACTTTACAATTCGATGCTGGGCTTATTCTCACTGCAGGCCCCCAATAGCAATGGTGTGGTTTTCAGAGTGTTAGCTATTCCACTAGTTTATAGTGTAAATTAAGTTTGTCTGCAAAGGGCCACACCCCACCCACTTTTTGGGAAATGGCCAAAAGTAAAATTTTTGTGCCAATGATGCATGAGCCAAAATTTGCAGCTTTAAAGAGGACCTTTCATCACCCTAACAAATCTAAACTAAGTATACATACATGGAGAGCGGCGCCCAGGGATCTCCCTGCACTTACTATTATCCCTGGGCGCCGCCCCGTTCTCCCATTATGTCCTCCGGTAACTTCAGCTCTGCGTCTCAACTGGGAGGAGCCTGCCCTTGTTCTCCTGGGCGTCTCCTTCTCCCAGGCTGTAGCGCTGACCAACCGCAGCGCTCAGCTCATAGCCTGGGAGAAGAAAACCTCCCAGGCTATGAGCTGAGCGCTGCGGTTGGTCAGCGCTACCGCCTGGGAGAAGGAGACGCCCAGGAGAACAAGGGCAGGCTCCTCCCAGTTGAGACGCAGAGCTGAAGTTACCGGAGGACATACCGGGAGAACGGGGCGGCGCCCAGGGATAATAGTAAGTGCAGGGAGATCCCTGGGCGCCGCTCTCCATGTATGTATACTTAGTTTAGATTTGTTAGGGTGATGAAAGGTCCTCTTTAAGGCTGGTGTAAAGCCAAATACTAATCTCCGCTGACTTTAATATGTCAGTGTAGAGTCTGGGCGCTCTCTGTTCTAAACTTGGCCAGTACCATTGGAACCTCACTCCGTCAATGATGGAGCTCCACTTTCCACACATACTTGATGAGTGAATTGTGGCCAACTAGACCTGTTCATGATATCGCTTCACAGGCCAAGCCGGTCTCTGCACTGTCTGACAGCCAGTTAGGAATGAGCCTACAAAAATTGGTCCTATGACCATTCCTACAATGGTAGTAGTCCGACATTGATTTCCTGTGACTGAAACTGAAAACTGGAGGAGTCACCTGCACAACGCAGGTTTTTGTCTCGGTGCAGTTGAAGCTGGGAACGCACAACTTTGGGTGGGATCCTGTCTCAATGTGCAACATTTACCATTCAACTTTATTAGAGATGAAAATACCCCAATGTTGGAGTGATGTTTACCACTCTGTCCATGGGATGTCTGGTATTGCAGTGCAGAACCATTGGAGTACATGTGGGGCTCCGCTTCAAAACTGGCCAAGTGGGGCGCTGTATTTTTTTGCTATTTAAAACTTATGCATGGTTCTGAGCTGGCTTCAGGTACTTGGGTTATAGTCCATAGCAGGTGAGATGTGTAACAGGTCACATTTTCATATCCTTTTCACATACATCATGCAGGAAATGCAGTGAAGACTCCAGGCTGTATTATTCTGGGACCCTCCTGATATGAGACTATAAGGAAAGTACGAGCATTCATGTCATCAGGATTAGCTATGAATAATGATGTGATTGCCATACAGCACACGCTTCAGTTGCCAAGTGCTAATTAAAAGGGTTTTCTGGAAGTAAAATATTCATTGTCTGTCCTCATGATGGGTCATCAATATCTGATCAGTTGGGGGCTGACGCCCATCACTGATCAGTCTGTGGCACTGTGACCTCCTCACAGCATGCCAAGCACAATGCCATCCATTGTATAGTTGCTGTACTTTGTGATGCATTCCAGGCTTCTTCACTAGAATGTGACTGAGCTGCACATAAAGCTATATAACTGATGAACATGACGTCACTGTCCTAGGAAGAGGCCGCAACACTCACAGAATAGCCACTGCCCTTTCTTACAGCTAAGGGTACTTTCACTAGCGTTTTGGTTTTCCGTTTGTGAGATCCGTTCAGGGCTCTCCAAAGCGGTACAAAACGGATCAGTTTTGCCCTAATGCATTCTGAAGGGAAAATAATCAGCTCAGAATTGTAGTTTGTGGGGGCGTGGCCTGGACGCTGACGGCGCTGGCTCCATAACTTGCTCTCTCCGCACCAGATTCCTGAAGCGGCTCAAATAAGACCCCTGAGAAGAGTAATTCAGTCTCTCAGTAAGTGCTCGTACCTTGCTGACATGGGGAAGATTCGAAAGAAGCAGGCTCCAAGGCGGCTCACTGAGTTTTTTGCTAAAACGGTCTTCCCAGGCCCAAGTGATGCGGCTGACTCGCCATCCTCCTTTCCGGCCTCAGGTTCCCCCCTGAAAACAGCCCAATCCTCACCCTTAGGAGCCCCCAACCTTCCCTTGACTGAAGGAGCTATGAAGGCCATTATGGAGGCGCTCCGGTCCTCCCTGAAAGACGATTTGGCTGGCCTGGTTAATGAGTTTAGGGGCGAACTACAAGGCCTTGGGAAGAGGACCGCACATGTTGAGAGCAAGATGGCGGAGTTTGCCGCCTTTCACAACTCGCTAATCAATGCGCACGAGTCGCTTGAAGAGGAGATGGCTGCAGTTAAAAGAAAGCTGCAAGACATGGAAGACCGTCATAGACGGAATAACATAATTCGCGGGCTACCCGAGTCGGTTGGGACCGATGATCTAGAGCCCTTTCTGCAGCGTCTAATTAAAAGAGCGCTGCCCAATGTGACAGAGCGGGACTTACTGATTGATCGTATTCCGAAGCCCAAAGGTCTTGATCCAGCAAAGCCGAGGGACATTGTGGCGCGTATTCACTTTTATCAAGTTAAAGAACTATTTTTGAAGGCCTTACGAAATAATCCTCACCCCTCTGCAGACTTTGAGGTCATTTCCGTTCATCCCGATCTATCAGCTGCCACTCTGGCGAAGAGGAGGGAATTTGCGGCAGTGACCAGAAGCCTCCGTGATCACAATGTCAAATACCAATAGGGATTCCCCGTAAAACTTCTTATTTCTAGAGATGGACATCTCCATGTCTGCACTACTCCACAAGAAGCGGCTCACACGTGACGTGGGATCTCATGTCCGAGCCATCCAGCAACGATTCGTCGGCTCCTCCAAACAGAATCACCCAAGAATGGGACACTGCTTGATCTGCCCGAGCTACTTCTCAGGTTCTAAAAAAAATAATATCTGGTTGCTGAGATATGCAAGTGTTTTGGGTTTGATATACCCTCCCCCACATAGTCTACTCCCCATACAGGATTCTCTGTACCTCTTGAGTAGACTCACGGGTGTACCCCTTTTCAGATTTTCACATGTTGGTCCTTGACCTTTGTAATTTGCTATGTTCTTTTCCCTCCTTTTTTCTTCTACCCTACCTTTTTATCTCACAGGTCCATGAGATTTATGGTTTATTTTACTGACATGTTCCGATATATGTGGTCTATGTATATGAGAGTCCTCAGTGGCTACACTGGGCGGTATGTAGAATCCAAACCTATAATCCGTTATGGGTCTGAGGTTTTATTCGAATAATGTGCGTGGTTTGAATTCACCATATCGGCGATCCCAGTTATGGTCTGATCTACTGAAGTCTAAGTGTGCCGTTGCCTTGATTCAAGAAACGCACTTAGTAGACTCAGACACACATAGATGTACACACCGTAGATTTCCAAACATTTTCCACTCTCTGGCGGTGAAAAAGAGGAAAGCTGGGGCCTTTATAGCTATTGGGGCCTCTGTAGCATTCTCTCTTCAGCAATGTATAATGGATTCCGCGCGGAGATATGGTATTTTAATATGCACACTAGGTGTTCAATTTACTATTGTCTCAGTATACGCACCCAATAAAAGCAAAAAGTCAGGCTCTTCAGGAAAGTGGAGGTGGCGAAGGGGGCGGTAGTTATAGGAGGGGATTTTAACATCCCAGTCAATGTAGACCTAGATTGCCACAACCTCTCTAACACTAGAAGGGAAGACCTGCAAAAATCTCTGAAAAGCACCCACTTTCATGATATCTGGCGGTACCAGCACGGAGGAGAGCAGGATTTTACGTATATGTCTTCCTTCCACTCTTCGCAGTCACGCATTGATTATTTCTTGGTCTCTAGAGAGTTACTGCACAGAGTGGTTAGGTCGGACATTGGCTTAATTACATGGTCTGACCAAGCGCACATCTCCATTGTGATTGAGCAAATATGGGTTGAGTCTCCATTGAGGGGGTGGCACATTGGGTAGACCAGTATCAAAGATAGTGAGAGCTTTTCTGGCTATAGCGTCCGCTTCAAAGAATTTTTTAGCCTTAATGATACAGGTGAGCTAGCTCCCCCCACTCTATGGCTTGCGCACAAGGCATACATGAGGGGCATTCTGTTACAATCGGCTGTGAGATTAAAACGGAAACGCGAACATGAGCTGTCGACTGCCCTTGCTAATCCGGAAAAAGCCTTTGCACAGTATAAAGCTCATCCTTCTGAAAGGTGTTTGGAGGAAGTGCGCCAGGCCCGCTCAAAATTACAATCGTTGCTGTTATATCAGCATGAAAAAACTTATAACCGTCTCAAATCTAAATACTACCACATTGGTGATAGAGCCGGGATGCTTCTTGTGAACCGCCTTAAGCGCAAGGCCGCAGACTCTAGGATAGACCAGCTTAATTATAAAAATAAAATGGTTACCCACCCGCAAGAGATTGCAAATACCTTTGCCTCTTACTATAGTGCTTTGTATAATCTCCATGAAGATATCAACACTCCCCAGCCCACACCGGAGGATATCAATTCTTTTTTACATCCTATTCCCCTCCCCTCGCTAACTAGTGAGCAGGTAGATGTGTTAAATACGTCTATATCCGAGAGTGAGGTAATATCCGCAATTAAAACGGTTCCAGTAGGTAAAGCTCCAGGGCCAGACGGGTATGATTTGCATACTATAGAACCTTTTAAGCGCTCTTAGTTCCCTATATAACCAAGATGTTTAACACCTTTATGTCAACAGGGGTGGTGCCAGCGGAAATGTTACAGTCCACCGTGGTTACAATACCGAAACCAGGTAAATCCCCGAACGACCCTGCCAATTTCCACCCCATCTCTCTTCTAAATGCGGATCTCAAGCTGTACGCTAAAGTTTTGGCTCTACGCATTAATAAGTACTTGCCCCTTTTAACCACCTCAGCCCCCCTAGCTTAAACACCCTTAATGACCAGGCCACTTTTTACAATTCCGCACTACACTACTTTCACCGTTTATTGCTCCGTCATGCAACTTACCACCCAAATGAATTTTACCTCCTTTTCTTCTCACTAATAGAGCTTTCATTTGGTGGTATTTCATTGTTGCTGACATTTTTACTTTTTTTGCAATTAATACAAATTTAACGACATTTTTGCAAAAAAATGACATTTTTCACTTTCTGTTGTAAAATTTTTCAAAAAAGCTATATTTCTATATAAATTTTTCTCTAAATTTATTGTTCTACATGTCTTTGATAAAAAAAAAGTCCAATAAGTGTATATTTATTGGTTTGGGTAAAAGTTATAGCGTTTACAAACTATGGTGCACAAAAGTGAATTTCGGCATTTTGAAGCAGCTCTGACTTTCTGAGCACCTGTCATGTTTCTTCAGGTGCTAGAATGTCAGGATAGTATAAATACCCCCCAAATCACACCATTTTAAAAAGAAGACACCCCAAAGTATTCGCGGAGGGGCATGGTGAGTTCATGTATCATTTCATTTTTTTTCACAAGTTAGCGGAAAATAACACTTTCTGAGGAAAAAAAAAAAAAAAGTTTCAATTTCTGATAACTTCTGGCAAAAAAATAAAAATCTCAGACGGACTCACTATGCCCCTCAGTGAATACCTTGGGGTGTCTACTTTCCGAAATGGGGTCATTTGTGGGGTGTGTTTACTGTTCTGGCATTTTGGGCGGGGCTAAATTGTGAGCCGCCATGTAAAACCTAAAGGTACTCGTTGAATTTGGGCCCTTTGCGCTCAGGCTGCAAAAAGTGTCACTTATGTGGTATCGCCGTACTCAGTAGAAATAGGGCAATGTGTTTTGGGGTGTATTTTTACATATACCCATGTTAGGTGAGAGAAATATCTCTGTAAATTGTCAACTTTGTATAAAAATTTTAAAAGTTGTCGTTTACAGAGATATTTCTCTCACCCAGCATGGGTATATATAAAAATACACCCCAAAACACATTGCCCTACTTCTCCTGAGTACGGCGATACCACATGTGTGCCACTTTTTTGCATCCTGAGTGCAAAGGCCCTAAAACCAATGAGTACCTTTAGGATTTCACAGGGCATTTTTACGCATTTGGATTCCAGACTTCTTCTCACGCTTTAGGGGCCCCTAAAATGCCAGGACAGTATAAACACCCCACAAGTGACCCCATTGTGGAAAGAAGACACCCCAAGGTATTTTGTGAGGGGTATGGCGAGTTCACAGAAAAAAAAAAAAATTGGCACAAGTTAGCAGAAATTTTTTTTTTTTTTTTTTTTTACAGTCTCATATTCCACTAACTTGTGACAAAAAATAAAATTTTGCATGAACTCGCCATACCCCTCACGGAATACCTTGGGGTGTCTTCTTTCTAAAATGGGGTCACATGTGGGGTATTTATACTGTCCTGGCATTTGAGGGTCTCCGCAATCATTACACGTATGGCCAGCATTAGGAGTTTCTGCAATTCTCCTTATATTGAGCATACGGGTAATGAGATATTTTTTTTTCGTTCAGCCTCTGCGCTGAAAAAAAAAAAAATGAACGGCACAGATTTTTTCATTCGCATCGGTCAATGTGGATGAAAAAATCTCTGCCAAAATCAGTGACTGCGGTGCGGTGGGCTGGGCGCTAACTACCTAACAAGTAGCTAACTAACTGGCGGTGATAAGGGACCCTTATGCCCCATTCACACGTCCGCAATTCTGTTTGCGGAACGGAATTGTGGACCCATTCATTTCTATGGGGACAGACTTTGTGCCGCTCGGATCCGGAATTACGGATCCGCGCTTCCGGGTCTGCACTTCCGTTCCGCAAAAATATAGAACATGTCCTATTCTTGTCCGCAATTGCGGACAAGAAAAAGCATTTTCTATATAGTTCTGGCAATGCGGAAAGCACTTTGCCAGTGTCCGTGTTTTGAGGATCTGCGGATCGGATCTGCGGATCGGATCTGCGGAATCCGCAAAACACATATGGACGTCTGAATGGAGCCTTACAAGGGGTTTGATCAATGACAGGGGGGTGATCAGGGGGTCTAGATGGGGTGATCAAGGGGTTAATAGGTGAGGGGGGTGGGGGTTAGTGTAGTGTTTGGTGCAACTTTACAGTAGTTACCTGGTCCTCTGGTGGTCGATCCCAGCAAATGGGACCACCAGAGGACCAGGTAGCAGCTATATCAGACGCTGTTCACAAAACAGCGTCTGATATAGCTGTTTGATGCGATTTAATTCGCATCTACAGCCTGCCAGCGATGGATCATCGCTGGCAGGCTGTAGCCTAACTGCCGAGACGCGCTTCTCTGTGAACGCGCACGCGCGCGCGTTCACAGGAAGTCTCGGCTCTCACGAGATGACGCGCCGACGCGTCATCTCAGAGCTACAGGACCGCCCGCAGGACGCGGTCCTGTAGCGGTTAATACATGAGGACCAAGTGGGTTTTGTACCAGGCAGGCAGTGCAGAGACGGCACCAGGAGAATCCTTGACCTGATCCAGTGACAGATCCAGGATCCCCACGGCACTAGCCTCTCTTGACGATGAAAAAGCGTTCAATAGGGTGCACTGGAGATTCCTGGATCGAGTTCTCCAAAAGTTTGGATTCTCCGGTGCTATTCATAAGGCGATAATGGGGTTATACACCTACCCTACTGCCAGAGTGTTGGCTCAGGGATTCATATCGGACCCTTTAAAATCGCAAATGGGACTAGGCAGGGTTGTCCCCTATCACCCTTAATATTTGTGCTGGTGATCGAGCCCCTGGCGATGTTGATACGGAATTGCCCACACATATAAGGTATCAAGGTTGGGGAATCCTCTCATACTATAGGCCTCTACACAGACGATGTGATTTTAATCTTAACTGATCCGAAACAATCCTTAACAGCAGTCTCACAAATACTGAATGAATACTCGCTTTGCTCTTACTATAAACTTAATGCTAAGAGGTTAAAGATTACATCCAAACCAAGTATTCATTTCAGTGGGCTGAGTCCAGCATCTCCTACTTAGGTATGCAACTTGCGGATTCAGTGTGCAGTATACGGGCACTTTAATACCCGTTTACTACCAATAATGTTATGTACCTTTAAGTGGCTTACATGTAAATTGCCTGCAGTAATGTGAGGATTGTTATGTAGGTGTTAGACCACTAGGGGAACTGTTGAGTAAGGCTATATATAGCTAGGCCAGGGCAGGCTAGAGTTAGTGCAGACCCTGGAGTCTGTGTAGGCCACATGTCACGGGCCTAGGCAAGTCAGCAGGAGTCAAGCTGAGGCAATCCCTAGAGCAAGAGGTACTGTAATGTCAGAGGAGGTACACTGCAAACTGGAGATTCAAGGATATAAGCCAGAAGTAGGGCATTGGGGCCTTGAAGAATAATTGCCAGTCAGGACAAGCCAGGAAGAAAGTAAGGTTCACCTGCAATTCAAAAGTCCTGTTATTTAACCCTCTGTTTACCTTGCTGGATATAAGCCTGCTGTAACTGAGACTGTACAAAAGCCTATTGTCTGCAACAAGAACTGTTTTAAGAGAGTGCCTTCTGTATTACCACTGTTTCAGTAAAGTTTGGAATTCTGTTTCAAGATACAAGTCTGCACCTCTATTATTCCTACTATAAATACGGTGTGCCACCGTTTACTGGCACTGGCGTCACGAAACATCAGGGACTTAGCCATAGGCACGTTAATCTACAACACCAAGGGCACCTCACCTTGCACCTGGCTGTGTCCCTTCAGAACCCAGAGAGTGCCCCAGAGGAACAGCGTGCCGGCCTCTCCATCACTGGCATTCCCCAGGTTAGTCCCACACATTGCTCTGACTTGGGGATGCTACATTTTGGCGTCACGAACAGGATACGCACGTTTTACGGACTGTGAGCAAAAACGTGAACTTTGTGCCTTAACCAGTTTGCCAAGTGACAAAACGCCTGTCTGTTTATTTGAAGTGGACTTTGTGGACTGAAAAACATACAAAAAGTGTCCCTTAAACCTCCAGAAAGCGCTGTGCAGTGTTGCGCTATCAAGAGGAAGAAAATCGCCACTTCCAAGTGTGTTTTTGTGGACTTTTTAGCATCCTGCTTACTGTCATTGAATAGTTGCATCATGGCGCCCAAGATGGCCGCCTGAACTGTAGACTTATCTACTGCGCCATCACTACTCCTTGCTGGCGGGAAAACTTAGCGCCAAACTCTGCAGCGTCACCGCCTTATTCAAATTTTCCAAGCTGGACTCCACCTACCTTGGGTCTGGAAGAACGCAGACGCTGTTCCCCGTTGGAGTGAGTCCGAAGCTCCGCCCCTCCGGCCCGACGTCCTTGCGGGAAGGGACGCTGCGCAAGGGATTCCCGAAGACGTCCTTCCGGATCTCGCGAGACTTGGACTGCCTGCACCGGAGTAAGTACAAACTCCTGGGTGAAATAATTCTACACCGGAGGGGGGTCACCTGGTTAATAAGGCCCGAAAAGGGGACCCCAGACTCTTTCCACCGATTGCACTCACTGGTCAGTAACCCCGCCAGCGCGACATCGGACCTGTCGCTACCTCTTAAAGGGACCGCACGCCCAATTAATCTGCACCATGTCGGACTCAGAAGTAGCAGAGCAGCCTGCCCCCAGGGAGCCAGTGGCCACCAACAGTATTGCGCCTGCCAACATGATGCCGCTGACGATGCCATACTACTTTGGGGCCCCATGGTTTCCCGTTACGCCGGGAGGCTCATAATTTAAAAGACTTCCAAGACAAAATCCTGGCTCTGTTCCGGCTCTATCCTATCAACCCGGAGCAGCAAATGGAGATTCTGTTAGCCCAGTTGGAAGGAGCGGCCCGCCGAGAAGTCATGTCCTGGCCCAGTTCTGAGAGGAGTACCATAGAGCAGATCTTTGACCGCCTCAGCACTACCTTTGAAGTCAGGACGGTGTCTGAAATAAAGATGCGCTTCTTCAGTAAGAAACAAAAGCCTGGTGAGTCACTCCATGATTTTGCTTTATCCCTCCAAGAGGCCTGGAGGGCCGTCATTCATATAGACCCCAGAGAGGTTGACACCCAGGATCAAACTCTGAGAGAACAATTTATTGCGGGTGTGAATAGCGAATCTTTAAAAACTCAATTGAAAATGTTGTCGGCTCAGCATCCTAACAGTATTTTCCTAGACTTTAAAGAACTGGCCATTAGTATCCTGGGACAACACCTGCCAACGGAACCAGTGGCCCATCCCGAGCCTTCTGTCCGTAATTCTAAGCTGACTGATGCCAACCTGCCAGGGGCCAGCCAAGCCGCCCAGACTCCAGTGCCTGATACAGTAGCTGCTTTGATGGAACAGGTCAATTACCTCACTAAGAGCCTGGAAAAAGTCTGCAAGAAACTGGAAGAGTGGGAGAAACCCTTAATGCTGGAGGATGAGCTCCTTCTGCCTCAAAAGCCTGGCCCCCTGCGTATCAGGAAGTTTATCCCAGAGATCCTGGAAGACGTTCAAGTGACCGGTTTAGGAACCGCAAGCGGCCTGCCTGTAACTACTGCAAGAAGTTGGGTCATACTGAATCTACTTGCTGGCAGTTAAGCGGGCCACCCTCGAGGCTGAGGACCGCCCTCGGGAGGTAGAACAACAGGTCCAAGGGATCCAAACTGGATGCCCTGTTATGTGGGGTCCCGTCCCAAAATAAACGTCCGGATCAATGGAGTGCCTTTTGAAGCGTTGCTGGACACTGGGTCTCAAGTCACCACGATTCAGCAGTCCACCTTTAATCAGTTCTGGAGTTCCAGCCTGCTTACCCAGCCACCTGAGTCCTGGCTGGAGATAATTGCAAGCAATGGTAAGCCCATAAAAGTCCATGGATACTGGGAACCCACTCTCCAGGTGGGAGAAGCCACTTTACCACAGCAAGGAGTGATCGTGGTACAAACCGGGATAAAGGGGTCACCCTGTGATTGTTGGGACTAATGTTTTCAAAAATTGCTACCCTGAGGTACTTGAAGCTCTCCATCAGTCCCTGCCTGCAGCTTCCTCTGCCTCCAAGAAGGTCCTCCAAAAGACTATCAGCGTATTGTGTGCTCAGCAGAGGTTTGCAAATGAAAAAGGAGAGATCTGCACCGCCAGGATCCGTGATAATAGGCCAGTGACTCTACCTCCAAACTCCCAAACCCTCCTGTGGTGCCGTGCTGTCCTGGGAGTCCAGGGCCAAGACTATCCGGCCCTGGTGGAACCTGTCCAGATGGAGAACTACCCATATGTGAGAGCTGCCAAGTGCCTGGCGACCGTCTCTCAAGGTAAAGTACCTGTCCGTCTGATTAACCTCAGCGATCATCCTGCTGTGCTTACTAAGCACTGTCCTGTTGCCCAGCTTTCCCAGGTATCCTTCCAGGATGTCATCCGCCTGCCTGTCACCGAGAAGCCACCAGCTGCCACTCGAGGACCTCTTCCTGCGGACGACTCTCCAGTGCCCTGGTGGAAGGAACTCCATGTCGGGGACGAAACTACCCCGCAACATCAACTAGAGGGACTCCTGAACCTAGTAAAGCAACACCATCAAGCCTTCAGTAAGCATGCAACGGACTATGGAGAGGTCAGTGTCATCCAACACACCATACCCACTGGCTCTCATCCTCCCATTAAAGAGAGGTATAGACCCATACCACCAACTTCATACCAAACTGTTAAAGAGATGATCCAAGAAATGAAAGACTCAAACGTAATCCGGGACAGTCGTAGTCCCTGGGCTGCCCCCTGGTTTTAGTAAAAAGAAAGATGGTGGCATCCGGTTTTGTGTAGACTATAGAAAGATAAATCAGATCACTCACAAAGATGCTTATCCATTGCCACGTATTGAGGAGTCTCTAACTGCTCTAGGCTCCTCCGCCTATTTCTCCACCTTAGATTTAACCAGCGGATATTGGCAAGTGCCCATGGCCCCTGAGGATAGGGAAAAGACTGCTTTCACCACCCCTATGGGCCTGTTTGAATTTAATTGCATGCCATTTGGACTGTGTAATGCCCCGGGACCTTTCAAAGATTAATGGAGCGGTGCTTAGGCCATAAGAACTTTGAGACAGTGCTGTTGTACCTGGATGACGTTATCATCTATTCCAAAACGTATGAGGACCATTTAAAGCATTTAGCTGAGGTGTTTGAAATCCTTATTAAATACGGCCTCAAGATTAAACCGTCCAAATGTCACCTGCTGAAACCTGCTGTAAAATACCTGGGACATGTTGTAAGCGCAGAGGGGTCCAGCCTGATCCTGATAAGTTGGCTGCTGTCCGAAATTGGCCGGTCCCCACTACGGTGAAAGAAGTGAGGAGCTTCCTTAGCTTCGCTGGCTACTACCGGCGCTTTATCCCCACTTCGCTCAAATAGCGGATCCAATCCAGGAACTCCTGAGGGGACAACCAAAAAGAGCCCAAAGACTCCTGTCCCCATTGAATGGAATGAAGAGAGGGAGATTGCATTTCAGTTGTTAAAGAAAAAGTTGACTGAACCTCCCGTGCTGGGGTACCCAGATTACAGTAAGCCATTTCACCTTTACACAGATGCCAGTAAGAAAGGCCTGGGAGCAGTGCTAGCTCAAGTACAAGAGGGAAAGAGAGAGTGATAGCTTACGCCAGCCGGTCCTTAAAGGGAGCTGAAAAGAATGATCAGAATTATAGTTCTTTCAAATTGGAGTTTCTGGCCTTAGTGTGGGCGGTAACGGAAAAATTCAAAGACTATTTGGCTGCCACTCCATTTATTGCATTCACTGATAACAATCCTCTGGCTCACCTGAATACCGCTAAACTGGGGGCCTTAGAACAGAGATGGGCCTCCCGCCTTGCTAATTACGACTTCACTGTAAAATACCGGGCTGGCCGTTCAAACGATAATGCTGATGCCCTGTCAAGGCTCCCCACTGAAATAGCACCTGATGACATACGGGATGCCTGGGAAGATGTAGGGATGCCAGCATTTTATAACCGGTTTGCTCAACAGGACCAAGCTCAAGCTGCCAACAATGGAACCTCTGACCCTCCATCCTTTGATAAGCCTGCATCCAGAGAAGAAAAGTGGATTAAGTTGCAATCAGAGAGTAGAGTTCTCGGTGAACTGCTGGACTTCTTCATCAGTGGCAGAACCCCTGAAAGAATTCGGCGAAAGACCGCAGATCCAGAACTCATCAAATTGTGGAGGCAACGTCAACAACTTTTCCTTCAAAAAGGCCTGTTGCTGCGACGAAGCCTGGATCCAGTGTCAAATGACAGAGTGCACCAGATCCTCATCCCACGTCGTGATGCAGGTATGGTTTTAGAAATGTATCATGATAGGTCTGGACATTTTGGGGTTCAAAAGACTGAGGCCACTGTCCGTAGGCGGTTCTACTGGGTTGGAATAAGAGAGGACATTGAGAAGTGGTGTCGGGAATGTACAGCCTGTGCCCTAAAGAGAGGTGAACACCATGATCAGAGAGCGCCACTGCACCCTATTATAAGTACCGCCCCTCTTGAACTGGTTGCTATTGATCACGTAAAGTTAGAGCCCAGTCACTCAGAGTATACCTATGCTATGACTATTATTGACCATTTCACTAAGTTTGCCGTAGCAGTGCCTGTGAAAGACCTGACAGCCAAGACGACAGCTGAATTGTTCTGGAAACACTTCCTCCTGCCTTACGGCTGCCCAGAAAAGATCCTCACCGACCAGGGGTCTGCGTTTGAGTCTCATCTGTTCCAGGAGCTGTGCCGACTACACAATTGCCAAAAGGTCCGGACCACGGCCTATCATCCACAAGGTAATGGACTCTGTGAAAAGATGAATCAGACCTTGATTGAAATGTTGAGAGCCGTGCCTCCTGAGACCAGAGGAGATTGGCCTAACCTGCTACCACAGCTCATGTATACGTACAATAATACTATCCATTGTTCCACTGGATACACTCCTTTCTACCTGTTGTTTGGGCGTCAGGGTAAATTGCCTGCAGATCATTCCCTGGATGTACAAGTGCTGGATGACATTAATCCCCTGCCTAAAACTGACTGGGTAACGGAACATCAAAGGCGCCTGCTTAATGCCAAAGAAATTGTCCAGGAGCGCATGGAAGGTGCCGGGAGCGACAACAAAAAGACTATGATTTGGCGGCCCATGCAGAGCCCTTGGCTGTGGGGGATACAGTGTGGTTAAAGAACAATCACCGCACCAGTAAACTGGACAGTAAATGGGAGAGGACTCCTATCTTGTATCTGCCATCCCTAATGCTGAAACTCATACCTATGAGGTCACCAGAGAGGGTAAGGGTCCCCAAATTGTTCACAGAAACCGCCTAAAACTCTGTATTGACAAGGAGACTGTCGTTGGAGATTCCGGATCCGAGTCTTCTGAGTCAGATTCCATTGCTCGGCCTGCTGAACCTATGCAGGCCCTAGCGGACTTGCTGAATGATCCTGAGCCGTTTCACTGGTTCCTTACACCCTGGTTAAACTTTGGGGTGCCTGCCCCGGCACCTGCTGAACCTGCAACCGTAGCAGGCCCCGCTCAGGGTGCTACTGAAAGGGGTCCCACTGACGTGGATCCTTCTTGTCCCCCTGTACCCGGGCAAGAGGAGACCTTGGCTCTAAGGAGGTCTGCCCGGTCTACAAGGGGGCGCTTACCAGTACGTTTTGAAGACTATGACTGTGCTGGAAGTGTTTCCCGACGGGAAACCTCTGTGTGAGCATCATCCTTTTTAAGTTTGTGCCCAGATATGGACTCCCTATGTGCGAGCCTCTGTGATATGTTCTTATTATAGACTTATGCATTTTCATATGGACTATGTGATGTTTTATTATGTTCTTATTATGGACTCAGGCATTCTCTTATGGACTATCCTGGTGTTAACCATTGATTTGCTGTACCAGGTCAGCATCACAGTTCTGCATTAACAGCCTGCAAGCAGAGGACGTCGCCCCTTGTCACCGCGCTTCACCTTTTTCCAGCTGGACCTGATATGATTATTTATGCAGATGTCGTTTATATGTGTCTATGTATGCCTGCATGTTTCCTTTTGTCTTTCAGGAGAAGAATCCAGTTGGGGTGGGCCCCTGTTGGAGTACGAGGTCGTACTCAGTTTAAAGTCGTGGGGTATGCAGTATACGGGCACTTTAATACCCGTTTACTACCAATAATGTTATGTACCTTTAAGTGGCTTACATGTAAATTGCCTGCAGTAATGTGAGGATTATTATGTAGGTGTTAGACCACTAGGGGAACTGTTGAGTAAGGCTATATATAGCTAGGCCAGGGCAGGCTAGAGTTAGTGCAGACCCTGGAGTCTGTGTAGGCCACATGTCACGGGCCTAGGCAAGTCAGCAGGAGTCAAGCTGAGGCAATCCCTAGAGCAAGAGGTACTGTAATGTCAGAGGAGGTACGCAGCAAACTGGAGATTCAAGGATATAAGCCAGAAGTAGGGCATTGGGGCCTTGAAGCATAATTGCCAGTCAGGACAAGCCAGGAAGAAAGTAAGGTTCACCTGCAATTCAAAAGTCCTGTTATTTAACCCTCTGTTTACCTTGCTGGATATAAGCCTGCTGTAACTGAGACTGTACAAAAGCCTATTGTCTGCAACAAGAACTGTTTTAAGAGAGTGCCTTCTGTATTACCACTGTTTCAGTAAAGTTGGAATTCTGTTTCAAGATACAAGTCTGCACCTCCATTATTCCTACTATAAATACGGTGTGCCACTGTTTACTGGCACTGGCGTCACGAAACATCAGGGACTTAGCCATAGGCACGTTAATCTACAACACCAAGGGCACCTCACCTTGCACCTGGCTGTGTCCCTTCAGAACCCAGAGAGTGCCCCAGAGGAACAGCGTGTCGGCCTCTCCATCACTGGCATTCCCCAGGTTAGTCCCACACATTGCTCTGACTTGGGGATGCTACAAGTGGAAGATTCTCTAGCGATTAATATAAACTCTTTTAAAAAGACCCTACTAGGAGACTATGCTAATATGTCACAAATCCATCTGTCCTGGATAGCCCGGATGGTCCTTAAAATGAGGGTTTCGGCAGCGCTTCTGGGCCAGTGTTATCAAGACCGGATCGTCGCCCCACCCTCCCTCCCTATTCTTATGCTTTATGTCGCTTAGCTTTATTAGAGGGGCTGTATCACTCAGCTATTGTTTTTAATGGTTATTTATTTAATGAAATTGAAGTTTTAATTATTTATTAATTTATTTACCCTTAATAAAGCATTGCGGACATTTGTATTCCAACACTAGGTGTCATGTCCTTATTTTATTAGCTACTATAGTTCATTTGCCTCCATGCATAAATCATATGGAACAAGCTCGCAGAGTGCAGATGCGATGGTACTTGACACCCAACAGGCTTGCCCATCTCGCCTATATGCTGGAGAGGATGTGGGAAAGTGGGAACCCCTCTTCACATGTGGTGGGAGTGCACCTCGGTAAGGTCCCTGTGGACTGAGGTTAAAGATCTTATCGCCAATGTGTGTACGGGTAGTATTCAGGTTTCTCCTGAACTAGCAATCCTAGGTATTGGTCTAACAGGAGTACCTGCTAGATTTAGATGGGCAGTAGCACATATTTTAAGTGCATCCCGCAATGTTATAGCTCGTAGATGGAAGCAGGCTTATTGTCCTCAAATCCCAGAGGTTGTTCAGTCTGTTAACTTCGACCTGCATTGTGAGATGGTCTACTCCCCCTCTTTGTCCGACAGGATTAGAGCTCACAACCAATGGCTTCCTTGGCTATCCAGCCGACACGCCACTCCGCTCCCGTACTATGTAATGTGATTTTTGTCTTACAAATGTTTATTGACTCACTGTTGTGTGTTTTAATAGTGTGATCTGAGAAACGTGCCCTATTGCTCAGAATGTATGTAAATGCAATATCGCCTCCGCTCATGCCTGTATTGTACAACGTACATCTTTTCTATATTCTATGCCACTTATGCTGATGTACCTATGTGCCTCATGGACTTTTCCTTTCTGTAAGTTCATTTATCTAAAAAACTCAATAAAAATGTATTGAACCACATAATTGTAGTTTATGGAATAAGCGAGCAGAGGATCAAAAAATTTTAAAAAACCCTTCACACAGCAGTTGCAATCTAAAATTCTGACTTCCAGCAGTGACCACTACGGGGAGCTCACTGCATATGGAGTTACACAGCCCCTATAGAACTTTTTAATAGCTTACTCTCACCACAGACCCCCAATAGCAATGGTGTGGTCTTCACAGTGGTAGCTATTCCACCGCTACATGCCCATATGGAAACCACAAAAGTTTAATACATTTTTTGTTAGGTTGGGGCTGGATAGAGTTCACACACAGAGTGACAATGGGCAGAGCACGGAGAGGTGATGTATTAAACAATCCTTCGAGGGAAAGAACTCTCTTTGTCTGGTTACCAGCCAGGAGCAACAGTTCAGATCAATGGTGGAGTGCACTGTAGCTACTTCTCCACCGTGACTCACCAGCCGGATGCACCTTCAGCAGACCAGACACAACACAGACATGGACTGTGCACTCACCCATGCTGCATTGGTAGGAACCCTCCCAAGCTGGGTCATGTGGCCATGCATAGCGGTGCCCATGCCAATGACCTAGAGCAGTGATGGTGAACCTTTTAGAGACCTAGTGCCCAAACTGAAACAAAAAACCCACTTATTTACTGCAAAGTGCCAACACGGCCATTTAACCTGAATACTACAGTCCAGTACAGTATATCTTCCATGTACTTAATCATTTAGGGATAATATCCTGCCTACATTCAATGCTCTGCCTGTGCTGTTCATAGTGCGCCCTGCGCTGATGAATGACAGGTAACGTAGACTAAGACATGTTGGTACACCATAAACTTTTTCCAGGGTACAGGTGCCCACGGAGAGGGCTCTGAGTGCCACCTCTGGCACCTGTGCCATAGGTTTGCCCCCACTGACCTAGAGCAACACCACTCCCTTCCCGTATCAACATGGTGGCACTGGACGAGGCTTATGTGCCAAACAATATTCCACTGTGCACCCCATCTACTACTACTCAGATTGCCTAAATCCCCAAAGTTGTCAGTGGGTATATGCCAATCTTTAACAGGCCACATTCATCAAATGCCATTTATAACACTGGTATCTTTTTATATGACAGATAGTCCTTTCGGTTGCCTTATGCACCCAAGGACGGGCTGGGAACTTAAAGTGTCCTTGGAAAGAAAATAACTAAAAGTTGGCAACATACCTCTTACATCCAGTGATGTCTCAACTGATGTAGCTGTTCTCTTTCCTCATCTTCTCCTTTCATACGAGACCGCCATGATGATTTCTTTCAGCCATCTCTTGTCTCTGCAGACTCTGTCTCTGTCTATGCCCACTGTGCTCCCCAAAACTGTATGCAGAAACAGTGACCCTGAAAATACTAGTACCATACAGATAGTACACCCTTCAAAAATTACACAGAGCCCTAAAAAAAGAACTGTGCCCAGCAAATACTCAAAAATAATTGTGCTAAGCTGATACTGTGCCAGGACACCCCCACAGTAACAGTCCTCCCAAAAGTCCCACAAATAGTAATAATTCTCTGCCAGAATGCAGTGTGTGTGGTAACAGTGCCTCCATTAGTAATAATGTCCCCCATTTTGCCCCAGAAGAAATAATGTCCCCATAGTGCTCATACTAGGAATCATGTTCTCCGTAGTCCCCCAGTAGTAACACAATCCAACATAATGCCCCCAGTTGTAATAACTCCCCCTATAATGTGTGCCTGTGCAAACAATACCCCCATAATGTGTTTCAGTACAGTATGATGTTTGCCAGTAAAATAATTTGCCGTACAAAAATGCTCCCTTATATCATGTGCCTGTATAAAAAAAAAAAAAAAAAAAAAAAATCACCCCCATTTAGTGCCCCGTGTACAATGAACGTCCCCGTGGTGACCGCCATTATATAATGTGTGCCAGTATAAAATGCCCCTTTTTAGAGCCCGTAATGTCCCCATAGTGCAGGGGTCCTCAAACTTTTTAAACAGGGGGCCAGTTCATTGTCCCTCAGACCGTTGGAGGGCCGACTATAGTTTAAAGGGGTATTCCCATCTTGGACAATGGGGGAATATCTTTAGGATATTGTCTTATAGGTGCGGGTCCACCGCTGGGACTCGCACCTATACTGAGTGCCAATAATGTGCCAGTAAGAGTGCCCCCATAGATGCCCCCCATCATGTGCCAGTCTCCTCTATGCTGCCACCCCATCATGTGCCAGTCTCCTCTCTGCTGCCACCCCATGTGCCAGTAATAAGTGCCAATTCTCCCCCCCATCATGTGCCAGTCTCATCTCTGCTGCCCCCCCAATATGCCAGTAATAAGTCCCATGTGGCAGTAAAATTGTCTAATATAATAAAAAAAAAAAAAAACACTCATTCTTACCTCCTTGGAAGCGATGCGATGCAGGCCTCTTCCGGCCTGTGTCCCGCTCTGTACTGCTCAGGCGGCACGATGACGTCATCGCGCCTGCACTGGCCTCTGATAGGCTGCCGGCACAAGGCCCGTAGCCTATCAGAGGAACAGGGAAGGGAGACGCCTCTCGCTCCCCTGCCGCAACACAGTCATCTGTATCGCTGTCCTGAGGCCAGTGCCGGTAACGGTGGCACACCGATTGACAGTGGGAATAATGGAGGTGCAGACACTTGAGGTGAAACAGAACTCTTCTTTACTGAACAATGGCAACTTCATACACACTCCTTGTAGTTCCACAGAAGACAATTGGTATACAGTAGGCTTCACAGTAGTAATGGCAGGTATAGTGTGGCAAGGTTACACAGAGGGTTAAATAGACTCACAGTACAGGCTGCATCCCTCAGGATCCTGACTGGTAAAAACTTCCAGGGCCCGTATGCCCTATAGCTGGCTTTATCCTTGGGAACACTGACGTACCTCCTCTGATCTGTAATATCTTCTTGCACTCACTTTCTCTCTCTGCCTCTCAGCTTGACTCTAGCTGGACTGGGTAATGGCACTGCTGGATTTTTCTCTGCTGATTGCAGGACTCAGGAGGGAACCTTCTCCTGGACTCAGGACTCTCTCCTGGAAGGAATACTCAGGACTCTCTTCTGGAAGGTGGTTCCTTTGACACACGGCCTGGACTGGGCTAGCTCCAGTCTTAGTCTGACTGCACAGGAGCTGATCTTGCCCTCACAGGCTCAGGGCCTGCACTGCACTCTATCAGGCTCCAGGGCCTGGACTCCTTATCCCCTGCCTGGGCCTAGCTATATAAACTAGGGGCTCCCTAGCTCCCTCTACTGTCTGGGAGGCTAAACTATACCCCTAGCAGTCCTGTACACAGAAACACATGACAATGCAGGGTATAACAGAGCATAAAATGACAAGATACCAATCTCCCCACATGAGGGGGAAACAATGTGACCCTTGTGACCCCTTAGTAGTGCCCACCATTACCGAGTGGGACACTACATACCCCGCTGACCTGGTACAGCGTGAAAAGGATAATCAGGGTAGTCCGTAAATATAAGGCACATTAGTCCACAATAAAACAATATCTAAGTTCCTGGAGGCTCACAAGAAAGCATGAGTCCGTACCTGGGTTTTGCAGGCAATTAGACAGGAGTTTCCCATGGGGGAACACTCCTGTCACACACATAGTCTCCCAACCTTACCGGTGGGCACCCCCTGGTAGGCTGCGTGGACCTTCTCACTGGCAGGGACTCCTCCTGCCTTGGCTCAGGGGGGCCAGAGGGGTCCACATTTTCTGGAACCCTTTCAGGTTCACCCTGGGATAGAACTTCTTGAGGTTGAGGTCTCGCAGGAGCTGGAGCCAGCACAGCAAAGTTTAACCAGGATGTCAGGAACCAATGAAGTGGCTCAGCATCATGCAGCAAGTCCACAATGGCCTGCATGGGGTTAGCAGGCTGAACAAATAACTCCGGCTCAGGAGACTTAGGTTCAAGGTCTCCAGCAACAGTCCCTTTTTCAATGCAGGGCTTCAAACGATTTCTATGTACAATTTGGGAACCCTTGGCTTCTCTGGATATCTCATAAGTATGGGTCCCAGCATTGGAGATGGCAGTTACAAGGTAGGGAGTCCTCTCCCACTTACTGTCCAATTTACTTGTGCGGTGGTTGTTTTTAACCACACCGTATCCCCCACAGCAAGAGGCTCTGCATGAGCAGCCAGGTCATAGTCTCTCTGCTGTCACTCAGGGGCATTCTCCATGCGTTCCTGAACAATTTCCTTGGCGTCAAGCAGGCGTCTCTGATGCTCCACCACCCAATCTGTTTTTGGTAGTGGATTGATGACATCAGGCACTTGTACATCCAGGGAGTGGTCCGCAGGCAGCCTACCCTGACGGCCGAACATCAGGTAGAAAAGGCGTGTACCCGGTAGAGCAAGGAATTGTATTGTTGTAAGTGTACATAAGCTGTGGCAGCAGAGTAGGCCAATCTCCCTTGGTCTCAGGAGGTACTGCTCTCAACATTTCAACGAGCGTCTAATTAATTTTTTCACAAAGTCCGTTACCTTGCAGATGATACGCTGTGGTCCGGATCTTCTGGCAATTGTGGAGCAGGCACAACTCGTGGAACAGCTGAGATTCGAAGGCAGACCCTTGGTCGATGAGGATCCTTTCTAGGCAGCCGTAGGGCAGAAGGAAATGCTTCCAAAACGCTTCTGCTGCGGTCTTGGCTGTCAGGTCCTTCACAGGCACTGCTATGACAAACTTGGTGAAGTGATCAATAATAGTCATGGCATAGGTATAACCTGAGCGACTTGGCTCCAATTTCACATGATCAAGGGCAACAAGTTCCAGGGGAGCTTTACTTACAATAGGATGCAGAGGCGCCCTCTGGTCATGACGTTCACCTCTCCCCACGGCACAGGCTGTACACTCCTGACACCATTTCTCGATGTCTTCTCTCATCCCAACCTAATAGAACCTTCTGCAGATAGTGGCCTCAGTTTTCTGCACGCCGAAGTGTCCTGACCGGTCATGGTACATCTCCAGGACAAGACCAGCATCTCAACGTGGTATGAGGATCTGGTACACCCTATCGCAGGACACTGGATCCAGGCTTCTTCGCAGCAACAGGCCTTTTTCAAGAAAGAGTTGGTGGCAATGTCTCCACAGCTTCAATAGTTCTGGGTCTGCAGTCTTCCTACGGATTCTCTCAGGGGTTCTCCCACTGGTGAGGAAGTCAAGCAGTTCACCGAAGACTCTACTCTCGGACTGAAGCTTGATCCACCTTTCCTGTTCACCTCTGGATTCAGGTTTGTTTGGTGGATAGGGGTCAGCAGCCAGGTTATTCTCAGCGTGAGCATTGTCTTGCTGGGCAAACTTGTTGTAGAACGCTGGCATTTCCACCTCCTCCCAGGCATCCTTTAGATCGTCTGGGGCCTCTTTAGTGGGAAGCCATTGGAGCGGCCTGCCCGATATTTAACAGTGAAGTCATAGTTGGCTAGGCCAGAGGCCCATCTCTGCTCCAGAGCCCCTAACTTTTCGGTGTTCAGATGCGCTAGAGGGTTGTTGTCAGTGAAGGCGATGAACGGAGTGGCAGCCAGGTAGTCCTTGAACTTTTCAGTCACGGCCCACACTAAAGCAAGGAACTCCACTTTGAAGGAACTGTAGTTTTGATCATTTTTCTCAGCCCCCTTCAGGGATCGGCTGGCGTAAGCAATCACCCTCTCTTTACCTTCCTTTACCTTCCTGTACTTGAGCTAACACTGCTCCCAGGCCTTTCTTACTGGCGTCAGTGTAAAGGTGGAACGGCTTTTGATAGTCCAGATAACCCAGGACAGGGGGTTCTGTCAGTTTTTTCTTTAGGAGCTGGAAGGCAATCTCCCGTTCTTCATTCCACTCGACGGGGATAGGAGTCTTTGGACTCTTCTTGGGATGCCCCCTTAAGAGTTCCTGGATCGGATCCGTGATCTGAGCAAAGTGCTTGATGAAGCGTCTGTAATATCCTGCAAAACTGAGAAAACTTCTCACCTCTTTCACGGTGGTAGGGACAGGCCAATTACGAACTGCAGCCAATTTATCAGGATCAGGCTGGAGTCCTACACTCACAACATGCCCCAGATACTTCACCGCAGGCTTCAACAGATGGCACTTGGACGGTTTGATTTTGAGGCCATATTTGATAAGGACTTCAAACACTTCAGCCAGATGTTTTAAATGGTCCTCATATGTCTTGGAGTAAATAATGACGTCATCTAAGTACAAGAATACCGTCTCAAAGTTCTTATGGCCTAAACAACGCTCCATCAACCTCTGAAATATCCCTGGGGGATTACACAGTCCAAAAGGCATGTAGTTGAACTCGAACAGGCCCATAGGCATAGTAAAAGCGGTCTTTTCCTGGTCTTCTGGGGCCATTGGTACCTGCCAGTATCCACTGGTTAAATCAAGAGTAGAGAAATAGGCTGATGACCCCAGGGCAGTCAAAGATTCCTCAATGTGTGGCAATGGATAAGCATCCTTGTGGGTTATTTGATTGATTTTTCTATAGTCCACACAGAATCGGATATTGCCGTCTTTCTTACGGACAAGAACCAGGGGTGCAGCCCAGGGACTATGACTGTCCCGGATTATATTAGAGTCCTTCATTTCCTGTATCATCTCTTTTAAGGCCTGGTACATAGTAGGTGGTATGGGTCTGTATCTCTCCTTGATGGGAGGATGAGAGCCAGTGGGTAAGGTGTTTTTGATTACACTGACCTCTCCATAGTCCGTAGGGTGCTTACTGAAGGCTTGGTGGTGTTTCTTTATCAGATTCAGGACCCCCTCTATATGATACTTCGGGGTGGATTTGTTCCCCACATGAAGTTCCTCCCACCAGGGGACTTGAGAACTGCTGGCAGGGATGCGGCCACTCTGTGCAGCTTGAGACGTCTCTGTGACAGGCAGACGGATAACATCCTGGAAGGAGATCTGGAAAAGCTGAGCAACGGGGCAGTGCTTAGTGAGAGGAACAGGGTGATCACTGAGATTAACCAGACGGACAGGTACTTTACCTTGGGAGACGGTCATCAGGCTCTTGGCGTTTCTCACAAAGGGATGATTCTCCATCTTGATAGGCTCCACTAAGGCTTGATAGTCTTGGCCCTGGATCCCTAGGACAGCACGGCACCACAGGAGGGTCTGAGAATTTGGTAGCAGAATTATCGGTCAGTTATCCCGGATCCGGGCAGTGCAGATTTCCCCTCTTTCATTTGCAAACCTCTGCTGGGCACACAGCACACTAATAGTCTTTTAAATGACTTTCTTAGATGTAGATGAAGCTGAAGGTAAGGATTGGTGTAGTGCCTCAAGTACCTTGGAGTAGCAATTTTTGAAGACATTAGTCCCTACAATCACGGGGTGTCCCCCTTCATCTCCGGCTTGCACCACAATCACACCTTGCGGCGGTAGAGTGGCTTCTCCCACCTGGAGGGTAGGTTTCCAGTACTCATGTACTTTTACCGGCTTGCCGTTGCTATCGATGATCTCCAGCAAGGACTCAGGTGGCTGGGTAAGGAGGCTTGAATCCCAGAACTTGTCAAAGGTGGGTCGTTGAATGGTGGTGACTTGGGACCCGGTGTCCAGCAGGGCTTCAAAGGGTATCCCGTTAATCCGTATATTGATTTTTGGACGGGATCCCACATATCTGGCCATCCAGCTCTGGATCTTTTGGACATACTGTTCTACCTCCCGAGGGGCGGTCCTCAGCCTTGAGGGTGGCCTGTTTAACTGCCAACACGTTGGTTCAGTATGGCCAGATTTCTTACAATAAGTGCAGACAGGCCGATTACGGTTCTTAAACCGGTCACTCTGTCGTCCCCCAGGGTCTTTGGGATAAACCTCTTGATACGCAGGTGGAAAAGGCCACTGAGGTAACGGGAGTTCATCTTCCAACAGCAACGGTCTCTCCCACTCCTCTATTTTCTTGCACACTTTCTCCAGGCTCTTAGTGAGATAGTTAACCTGTTCTATCAATGCAGCCAATGTGGGAGCCTGAGTGGCTTGGCTGGCCCCTGACAGATTTACATCAATACTCTTGGGCTTGCAGACAGGCTGTTTAAGGGGGACCGCCGGCTCAGTGGGCAGGTTTTGGCCCAGGATACTGATGGCCAGTTCTTTAAAGTCCAGAAATGTACTGCTGGGGTGTTGGGCCGACAACATTTTCAACTGGCCCCTTAAATGCTCAGTGTTTACACCCGCAATAAACTGTTCCCGCAGGGTCTGGTCCTGGTTTTCAGCTTCCTGGGGGTCTACCTGGACAATGGCTCTTAAGGCCTCTTGTAGGGACAAAGCAAAATCACGGAGTGACTCACCGGGCTGCTGCTTTTTACTGAAGAACCGCATCTTTACTTCTGACACCGTCCTGGCTTCAAATGTGGTGCTGAGGCGGCCAAAGATTTGTTCCATTGTATTTCTTGCGGAGCTGGGCCAGGACATGACCTCTCTGCGGGCGGCCCCTTCTAGCTGTGCTAAGAGGATCTCCATCTGTTGCTCGGCGGAGATAGGATAGAGCTGAACAAGGCCATGATATTGTCTTTAAAGTCCTTTAAGTTATGGGCTTCCCCTGAATAGCGTGGAAACCAGGGGGCCCCAAAATAATATGGCATCACCGGGGCATCATGCTGGGGGCTGTAGTAGCACCTGCGGCCGTAGGCTCACTGGGGGAAGGCTGCCCTGCTTCCTCAGAGGTGGACATGACGTGGCTCGACCAAGGATAGGCCGTTATAGAGCAGGATCAGGCCTGCGTAGGATCGAGCCTTGCAACCGCGATATAGGTATGGTCCCTTTAAGACAACAGTGTGCAGGCCCAAATTCTCGCTGGGGGGTACTGGCCAGTGAGTTAAGTCCCCTCTAGTGATCCGGGGCCTCTCTCAGGCTTCGGTCATTAATGTAGGCACCCCTCTTGTATAATCCCATGCGCAGCATCCCTTCCCGCAAGGATGCCTGGCTGGAGAGGCGGAGCTTCACACTCACCCGGACGAGGGGCGGCTTCTCTAAACTTCAGGGCCCAAGGTAGTCGGGCCCCACTTGGCATATGGGGAGTGGCACAATGGTTTTCCCGCTATTTCGGCAGAGGGGCGTCCAATTTTCTTCCTGCACACAATTCCACAACTCAGGCGGCCATCTTTAAGCATAACTTCACCAATTCACTGACAGCATTGGTATTGAAACACGAAACTGTCTATAAATCCACACTTTCTCACCGTGTTTTTCTTCTCCAGACCAGCGCGATGCACAGGAGCGCTGCTGGGATGAGTTTTGCACAATTCTTTGGCCCAAGATTTTTCAATAAAGCAGACAGGGCATGAGTCACTTGGTAGACGATCAAGGCACACAGTTCAGATTCCACTATAGCGCAGAAATATTCGTATCCTGTTCGTGATGCCAAAAATGTAGCATCCCGGGGTAAGGGAGAGAGGGATGCCAGTGATGGAGAGGCTGACACGTGGGTCCTCTGGGGCACACTCTAATTTGGGGGACACATGCCGGGTGTTAGGTGAGGTGCCCTTGGTGTTATGATTTAACGTGCCTATGGCCAGGTCCCATACAGTTCGTGACGCCAGTGCCGGTAACGGTGGCACACCGATTGACAGTGGGAATAATGGAGGTGCAGACACTTGAGGTGAAACAGAACTCTTCTTTACTGAACAATGGCAACTTCATACACACTCCTTGTAGTTCCACAGAAGACAATTGGTATACAGTAGGCTTCACAGTAGTAATGGCAGGTACAGCATGGCAAGGTTACACAGAGGGTTAATAGACTCACAATACAGGCTGCATCCCTCAGGATCCTGACTGGTAAAACTTCCAAGGCCCATATGCCCTATAGCTGGCTTTATCCTTGGGAACACTGAAGTACCTCCTCTGATCTGTAATATCTTCTTGCACTCACTTTCTCTCTCTGCCTCTCAGCTTGACTCTAGCTGGACTGGGTAATGGCACTGCTGGGTTTCTGCTGATTGCAGGGCTCAGGAAGGAACCTTCTCCTGGACTCAGGACTCTCTCCTGGAAGGAAAACTCAGGACTCTCTTCTGGAAGGTGGTTCCTTTGGCACCCGGCCTGGACTGGGCTAGCTCCAGTCTTAGACTGACTGCACAGGAGCTGATCTTGCTCTCACAGGCTCAGGGCCTGCACTGCACTCTATCAGGCTCCAGGGCCTGGACTCCTTATTCCCTGCCTGGGCCTAGCTATATAAACTAGGGGCTCCCTAGCTCCCTCTACTGTCTGGGAGGCTAAACTACACCCCTAGCAGGCCTGTACACAGAAACACATGACAATGTAGGGTATAACAGAGCATAAAATGACAAGATACCAATCTCCCCACATGAGGGGGGGGGGGGGGGAAACAACGTGAACCTTGTGACCCCTCAGTAGTGCCCACCACTACCGAGTGGGACACTACAAGTGTCCTCGGCGGGCCGTAGTTTGAGGACCCCTGCCATAGTGCTTCCCCAAGTTAAAAAATAACGACCCTTTGTGGCCAAACAGCATGCTGCCAAATAAAAAATAATACACTCAAATACTTACCTCCATTCTGCTGTCAGCAATGCTATGCAGGACACAGACCTCTTCCGGTCTGTGTCCTAAGCTGTAGGCTACAGGTACTAGCACTAAAGGGAGACATCACTCACATGCCCGGCCACAGCATTTAATTGTATCGCTCTCCTGAGAACAGTGATACAGTTAAAAATGCAGAGATGAGCGCTTTCACAACGGAAGCGCTCATTGACCATGGCCCTTCCGCTGCCCTCCACCTGTCACTACCTGGTGCTGCCTGAGGCAATCACCTCGCCTCATTGGTGGTGCCCTAGCACTACAAAATACCTTCTCAGAAGCTGGCCCTCTGTGGTGGCCAGCACCAGCTGTCATGTTCTGTCTTCCGACTCCAGTTGCCTCAGGATGGCAATATAGTTGAATTCAGGAAACAGTAGGGCACGAGTGGTCGCTGGCCAGGTACATAAGTGCTTGAAGCCCCCATGTTAATTAACTATGGAATCGACATATCATTACTTACCTGGCTGGCGCAGTGAGGAGGGCTCAGGTGGCCCCTGTATATGGCCTCTGCATGCACCAGAGTGTACATCCACTCCCACTATGGCTTTGCCCAGGGGCGTAACTATAATCCATAGGGCAACACAGGAACAAAAAGTGCGGCCCCACCACCTAGTGTAAGAAATTTAAATCGCACCATATATCAGAAAACCCACATTATAGCAAAAAGCCAGCATATTGTTATTCACCACAAAATGGTACAATGTTCTTGCATTTGATTGGCCCCCATAGCCTATGGGCCCCATAGTAAGTGCTATGGTTGCTATGGCTATAGTCATGCTACACCCATGGCTTTGTCCCCTTTGGCCATTTAGACAAAATGCCACGTGACAAATCCCCCTATTTAAAAGAAAGTTTGCTCTGCGGCTCTCTAGTGGCAGCCATAATATATGAAACCTGCAGTAAGAGATTGGGAGGAGTTTTTGTGTCCCCCCCTGTAAATCTAACCTTGCACTTAATTAGATGTAGTAGTTCTGAAAGCATAAACTATATGACAGGCAGTCACCTTCACAGATAATTAGTTCTCACATTTGTGGTAACGCCACTGACTGTAATTCCTTCTTTCGGCCACAAGAGGTCAATGTAGTACCACAGACCAATTGCTCTATACAATTGTATTGAGCTTTAGGCTGTGTCCACACACGACTAGGGTTGCCACCCGGCCGGTATCTCCCCGGCAAGACCGGTATTTTAGTGGCCCTGCCGGTGCCAGTAATTTTTTTTCTACAGTCACTGTTAATTGACGGTATTTTCCTAAGGCCTCTTGCACACAAACGTTTTTTTTTTCCGTTCCGTTTTTTGTGTTCCGTATACGGAACCATTCATTTCAATGAATACGCAAAAAAAACAACGGAACTAACGGGGCGCTATTATTCTAACTGGGGGCACTAATGGGAGGCATTATTCTAACTGGGGGCACTAATGATTGGATGTTCCTGTGGGTAGGCTCCTCCTTAGGGGTGTGGCTACTGCCATTTAGCGGCATTTGGCGGCCGCGTTCACGGCCGTTATAGTGCAGGAGGCTCTGTCAAGCTGCGCGCACGCCACCAGAGACGTGCAGTAGCACTATGTTTTAGTGACATAACTCATCTCTATCTTACATGCCGCTCCTGACGAGTTGCTGTTCCTAACAGACAGCAATGAAACGCGTAGAGCAATTGGGAGAGTTTTGACATGTAGCCTATTTGTAGGAGGTTTAATCTAGCAAGACAGACAGGGAGGTCAGCGCTGCGCCGATTATCTAGTGTACCTAGGAACAATACAATAGGAAGGTGACAGATAGGTGTAATTGTGTCTGTATGACCCTGGATGTGTCTGTCAGCTATACCCTTCTCACAGTGTGCGCTGGATGAATGTGATGCGCCAATGCCGCAGCTCTGAGTGCGGTAAGTAAAGCGGTAATTGGTTCTATTGAGTTCAATGCACTTAATGCAGCCAGAGGTGGTAACCCAGCCAGTGTCGGACTGGGGTACCTAGGGCCCACCAGTAAAATTTATTTTGGGGGCCCACCGTAGGGATACATTCAAATATCATAAATAATTTAAGTTTTTTTATATGAACATAGGCTGGTTGAGGTGCTGTACATTAAATATATGTATGTAGTGCAGTAAATCTAATGTGTTATGTTCCACTTGTGCAGGGGGTGGGAGACTAAGGGCCCACCTTGCTCAGGGGCCCACCAGGGGATTCCCCTGTACCCCTGTGGGCCAGTCCGAGCCTGAACCCAGCTATACACTGTTCAGGGTGTTCACTAATTCCTAACCCTCCTTTCTCTTTTTTTTTAAAAAAAAAGCACGAGTTAGTGGGCAGATAGCCTTTTATACTAAATATATAAAAGGTAAATTAATGAATATTAAATTATAGCTGGGCACACTTAAAGGATAAGGGCCATGTAGAAAGATAAATTTAATAAATGCACAGATAAATAAAATAAATATAAATAAAACCAGCAATAGTCCACATGGGATATAATAATCACAATAAATAGCTGATGTTCATAGGGAAACCCACTGGTGTTATCCCGTTGTGGCATGCATGAGTAATCCCAAACAAGTACAGTCTGTTGTTAATGGTGCGCTGATCGTATAAATCCTGTGGTAGGTATTGATGTAAATTAATCAAATAATTGATATGTTGGATCTCTACCATAAATAGCGCTAAAGATCTCTAATAGATACAGTCCTTACTTCATGTCCGCATACTAGTAGGTCTGTGGGTATTGTAAGATAGGGATCCTCCTATTTATTGAATGTCCGGAGCAGCGTCCCGCTCTGTTTAGTATGTGACGGCGTCCCGTCACTACTATTAGATAGACTTTAAAAATAAAAATACAGGGTCGATCTTACCCAAGCATAAGGTGACTGGGCTCCCCTCGTTGCGGTGTTCTCCCCTCAGTTCGGGGGTCTCTCTCTGTAGTGGCAGGTCTCCGGTCAGCGGCGTCTCATCAGAGTAGCACGAGTGTTTTCTCTCTTACCGATGTGCCTTAGTTGTACTTCCGCTCGGTGTCCGCACGATTGTCTACAGAGTGATGAGGGTATACCCTTTGTGTTCAATAAAATTGAATAGCTTCAACATCCAGTCTCTCTTTACAGGGAAAGTAACACCATACGCGTTTCGGGGTTTGTATTTTACCCCTTCCTCAGTGGCCACCAGTGGGTTTCCCTATGAACATCAGCTATTTATTGTGATTATTATATCCCATGTGGACTATTGCTGGTTTTATTTATATTTATTTTATTTATCTGTGCATTTATTAAATTTATCTTTCTACATGGCCCTTATCCTTTGAGTGTGCCCAGCTATAATTTAATACTTTGTACATTGGTTTGGTGGGTGTGGTTTACCAGCGAGGTGCACCTCATCTGATCCCACTTATCCTTGTGCGACTTGTTGTTTTTCCTTTTAAATTAATGAATATTGTTAATCAATTTCATGAAAAAGGTGTAATAGACAGCAAGCTATGTCAATTTTTGGTAAATCAGAATCCGGTGACACCTGTTTTATATACTCTCCCCAAAGTCCATAAGTCCATGACGCACCCCCCTGGTCGACCTATTGTGGCCTCTAATGATTCGATTCTTTCGCCTCCTGCTATGCTACTTGATAAAGTCCTTACCCCTCTTGTCCAAAATACTCGATCCTTTCTATTGGACACAAATCATTTCTTGAGGGAGATTGGTAAAGTACATATCCAGCCAGATGATTTATTGGTGACATTGGATGTCTGTAATTTGTACACTTCTATTGATCATTCTAAAGGTATAACTGCGGTAACCTGGATTCTACAGACCTCAACATACTCACAACAACAAAAAAAAATTTTCTACAACTTTTACATTTGATCCTACATGAGAATTATTTTCTGTTTCAGGATACTTTTTTCAGCAGAGGCGGGGAACCGCGATGGGTTCTCACGCCGCACCGCCGTACGCAAACAGTTATATGTCTCATTTTGAAGATCTATATGTATATACAAATGATTTATTTATTCAGCACTGTGCAGTGTGGTGTCGATTTATCGACGATATTTTTTGCGTGTGGCGTGGCGGCGATGAGTCACTATCGCGGTTCTCCTCCTTTCTCAATGGTGTATGGTCTGAATTAAAATTTACAACACAATGGCATTCTGACAGGATTAATTTCCTGGATACTTGGGCCATTAAAACTCCAGATGGTAATATTGTAACAGATTTGCATGTCAAAGTCACTGATAGAAATAGCTTACTCCATTTCACAAGCAACCATCCTCCAGCGGTAAAAAAAATCTTTGCCGTTTTCTCAATTTCAGCGAGTAAACAGATTGGTAAATGATGACCAATTAAAAAAATTGAGGTGACGTGAAATGACGTGCAAATTTGAATCCAGAGGTTACCCCAGTTGTTTACTTCAGGAACAAATACAAAAAGTGACATCGGGTGATAAAAAAATAAAAAATTCAAGTAACAATAATCGATTACCTTTTATTGTGCAATATCACCCTTATGTGAACAAATTCAGACATGTCATCAATAGGCATTGGAATGTCCTGAAGGAAGCTTATCCCAATGTTAATGAATTTCAAAAGATCCCGATGATCTGTTATAAACGTGCTAAAAATTTGAAAGATACTATAGTGAAAGCGGATATTGGCAGTGCGGTTAAATTATCTAAACAATTGTTTCTGTCAACCCCAAAAAAGGAACATTCCCTTGTTTGCAGTGTATTCAGTGTTCAGCAGTCATAAAGGGAGATTATTTTACACATCCTCGCACTGGGAAGAAATTTCCTATTCATGGTTTTTTTACCTGCAATAGAAATTTTGTTGTTTATCTATTAAAGTGTCCGTGCGGTTTGCTCTATGTCGGTGAAACATCGATGAGAATGAAGGACAGATTCTCAAAACATAAGTCCACGATCCGTACTGAAAATTTATTATTACCTGTTCCTTTTCATTTTCATCGGTGTTCACACAACATATCGCAACTGTGATTCCAGATCATAGAGGAAGTGTTACCGCCCAGACGTGGCGGGGATAGACTGCGCCAATTGAAAATTCGAGAGAACTACTGGATACATACACTACAGACAATCGAGCCTTATGGCCTAAATAGAGAATATGAATTGAGTGCATTTTTATAAAATATAATTTATTGTTGCAATGACACTGTATGTTTATTATCATAGTCAATTATGATTATAAAAAATCCCTTCCCCCCTTTTGTATAAATTTTCTTTAATTTCTTTTTGTTTTCGCTGTTCTCTTTTTTTGTTCCTACAGTCACAGAAAAATTGAACTTTCTCCCTCCTGGTATATTCCACATGGATAGATGAATAACTTTGGTCCGTGATACTTTTGATATGATTAGACTATTATGTCTTATATAATGTGATTTCTGATGCCATAGTATCTGATGTTTTTTTATTTTAACACTGTGTGATCAAGAGAGCCTGAGGACATTGATTTGTCTCAGGTGTTAATAGACTATTTAATGGTTTGAACTGCTGTATGTCTGCATGCTTGACAAAGGCTAGTACATAGCCGAAACACGTGTAGCATTTTGTCTCCTCATCTATGGGCAAAATAAAAGGAATATAGCTGCAAAGAACTGAATTTGAGTGCTGATCCTTTCTTCATTGATTTTGTGAGCCTGCCGTCTCTGGATTCCTGCACCGTTCACACAGTGAGGTGGAGTGCTGACCGTTTCTGTCAGCCTTTTATACTAAGTCTCAAATAAAGTTTTTTTGTTTTTTCTTCAACGCCATCTGCCTTATAGTTAACCTATTGATCATCGTACGCGTAAATTCAACATTGTCTTTAAGTTAATCAGCTTATATAATGGTAACATTCTCACTCACTGACGGAAAGCAGAGAACTTGAATAGGGCGAGGAACTGAATCTGTCTATATTGAACAGTGGCAGAACTTTCCATTATACATTGCTTAACATTTTTATATAGCAGGAAAATCGCGAGAAAGCTCTGCATTTGTGCCCTTTTTTGACCATTTTTAGTTTCTCTGCTGCTTGTGGAGCTGCAGGTTCAGAGCTCAGTGTTCTCTCGCTCTCCTTTCTGCTGAGGCCTTGTCTCCTCTTCCTCGCATACGGACAGGTCTGTACCAGCTGAGATGGTGTAGAATTGCATTATGGTTTACCCGGTTGTGGCGTAAATTATGGCAACTCCGTCTGGCCACGGCTCTTACTAAGCTCCACCCATTTTTTCAAATGTGGTGAAAATGTACAACTTTTGCATTGCTGAAAACTTGCATACAGCATATTAGGAAATGATAGACTATGGGGGAGATTTCTAAAGATTTTTTTTTGGCGTCAGTCTTGATCTCCCTGCACTGGAGTAACATGTGCCTAATTAAGAGGCACGAGCTAGGAGATGGCATAGACTTGAACTATAACTTACGCCAGTTTTGGTGGAAATTATAGTAATTCTAGCAGGCCGCAGCGATCGTTTGTGTGCACACAAAAGTTATTTGCCGGCGGCAGATTGTGCTGTGTAAACAACCTCTGCTGGCAGCAAACAACAAGTCAGTATGGCGATGAGCAATGGCATTTGCGATCACTGCTCCCCACACTGTGGAGGAGATCGCTGCATGTGGACACAGCTTTCTCCTTCACGACAATCTGCTGCTCTGTCGTCCCATGTAAAGGGACCTTTAGGCCCCTTTCAGACGAGCGTGTCCGGATTAGGTCCGGATGCGTTGCGGATGCGTTCAGTGAAAACTGTGCAATTTCACAGGCAAAGCCATTCAGTTTTGCCTGCGATTGCGTTCAGTTGTTCAGTTTTTTCTGCGCGGGTGCAATGCGTTTTGATGCGTTTTTCACGCGCATGATAAAAAACCGAAGGTTTACAAACAACATCTCCTAGCAACCATCAGTGAAAAACGCAACGCACCCGCACTTGCTTGCGGATGCAATGCGATTTTCACGCAGCCCCATTCACTTTTATGGGGCCTGCGTTGCGTGAAAAACGCAGAATATAGAACATGCTGCGATTTTCACGCAACGCAGAAGTGATGCGTGAAAAACAACGCTCATGTACACAGCCCCATTGAAATGAATGGGTCAGGATTCAGTGCGGATGCTATGCGTTCACGTCACGCATTGCACCCGCGCGGAAAACTCGCTCGTGTGAAAGGGGCCTTAATCTCTGCCATCTGTCTCGTCTTCTACTGTCTCTAGAAGAGGATTTATTTCTAATCTGTAACCATGGAGACACATAGGTCTTCACAGAAGCTGTGTACTGTTAACAGTAGGATAAGTAAGACTATTTGTAAGGTTGCTTCATTTTACACTTTCAAATCATAGAAACTGTAAAAATAAATGGATGCAAAAGTGTAAAATAACTTTCAAAGATTTCTTAATCTACACTACCAAGAAAAAAGTTTAGGAGGAGGCAATTTAAAATTTTAAGCCAAGAGTGCAGTACTGCTTCTGACCACCAGAGGATGCCATTGTCATATTGGCATTGTTGGGTTTTATAATACAGTGTAAGGGTATTTGTTCAGTCTGGGCAGGAACAATATAGACACTACAGTCACTATAAACTAGGTCGTATTATATTGATACCCGCAGTTACACAAGGTCACGGCTGGAAACAAACAAACAAAAGATAAAAAAATCTCTGGATCCTTTAATAATAAAAATTTAATTAATAAATTAGTTAAAATTTACTTAGTGAGCTGACTCATGCCAGCGACCACTACCTCACAATGACACATATATAATACAAGACATACATTGAAAGTGACAGGATAGCACAAAAAAAGTGAGCCTGGCCTCAGAGGGACAAATACACAATTCTATCGTTGGACCAGGTCACACACACCGGGGGGATAAACTTGCATTTTGTATGAACCCCCAATGAGCAACACAGTAATCTTCCATTAGGGCTGATATTCACCACTGAGCATGTTTACATATAGAATTAATCTATAAAACTTAAGTCTCTATTATACTCCGAAGCTGCATTCACAATCCACAGGCTTCAGAGCTAAAATCTCCCAGCATTTCTTACTTCTTCAGCGTCTGCAGAGCACTTGCTCTGATAATTTGCAATCTTTAAACCAATCACTGTACAATAAAATAACGTAGAGAACACTAACTGTCCCTTGCATTATAGAAGCTCGGTTTCGGGGTTGACAGCAAGCTTGCTGATGGTTTCCAGTGACCGTTTCATATTATGCAGCATTTTAATAGGTAAATATTTCAGACTATAGAGACTGTGACTACCCTGTCCTGTTGCTTTAGAGGTCCCTGATGGTACCACGTTTCACCTGCCACGGCAGTCTCTGCCTGATCCTATGCTGAGGTTTACCTGTGAACTGACGGATAATACAACATATACAATAATAACATATAAACAGGCGCAGAGGGCAGCGATGCCAGGCTAGTCCACTTCTTGGGACATTTTTTTAAGCTTTAACATATTATTATTTCTGCTTTAGCCTCCAAAGTCTCCCTGACAACTTTCATGGGGTTACCGCCGCCACTCATCTCTGTGCCACAAATAAAAAATAAATAAAATATTCTAATCACAAAATAAAGATTTTTGCTTAATAAATAGTAAAATCTACATATAAAATGTCTGAACATAAGAGAAGGACTCCGAAGACTGAGAGGAGGGGGTGGGGGGATAGGAAGCTGCAGGGTAATGGATAAACTGGTGCAGGAAGAACATTTTTTTCTATATATGTTGTGATTAACCTGAAGGTGGCGCTGTGTACTAGGAGAGAAGATTTGTGGATAGATGGGCAAAGGGTGAGATAAGGGTGATGGCAAAATATTGGGGTACAAGCGTATCGTGAACATGCATTACAAAGAAGCTGGGTCCTATAGACTAGAAATAGAATATGGGGGTACAGGGAGGAACTTTGTGTATAGGTAGTATTAGGAGGAGGTGCTGGAAGAATATGGAAGTGCAGACTACCCCGATTCAGACGAGAACTGGGGAGTAAAAGGGGGGGGGGTACAGGTTAGTGTTCCCTCTAAATAAAACAAGAGTGCTTATAAGTAGTGGAGACTGTTGGGGTGTAGGTCATAACAAACAGGGTGGGCACTAGTGAATATGGGGGTGCAGATAAGAATGCAATTCAAAAAGAGACATAACAAAAGAGATGGGGGCGCTGGTGGGAATGGGTGACTATAGGGGCAACCGTGAGTAGTAACGCGTAGGCAAATTTGTGGGGTGCAGGTCAGTATGCTGTGTACTCACAAGTGGGGGGTTTGCTACGTGGGGGCACTGGCGACTCTTTGGTGTGATGTGGAACGGAGTCTAATGAGTGAGGGTAACATAAGTAACAAAATTATCATGGGCCAAGAATAAGGGTACAGTGTTGGGTTGGAGGGGAATTTGGTACAATTTTTTTCATAGGGGTGGTGGGGGTGGGGGGGAAGGTGATGAATGCAGATCTTCGTGATCCTCAGGTTTGGATACAGTCACTTATACCCAGTATTGCTTGCTGCAGATGACTGGGAGGTGGTGGTTCTGTCTGTTCTCCCTGCGGAGCCGGTTCTTCCTCATATAACATGGGTCATAGTAGTCCCATTCCATCCCAGAGACCCAGGACTGGGAGCCGGAGTCACTGTCAGAGGATAGGATGTGCAGAGAGATACCTGCAGGAGAGACATAAGGAGGACATTAGGACTGAAGGCAATGGCTCTGGGCAGTTCCCATTATCAGGGAATGCAGTGTGACCCCCTGTGTCTATGCCCTGAGGGGCACCGTCTCCAGGTAGGTAAAAAGTGAGTAGACAGAGGGGTGCAGTCCCTCGAGGCTGGGCTACCTCCCTGTACATTGCATTACACTATACTTGGATGTGTCTCTGCTGTCCACTCACCTGCGCTGACCCCAAAGTCACTGTCCAGACCTGGACCCAGAAAGCTGCTGTTGCCTGAAAATCGAGTTGGCGTGTCATCCGGGGGAATGCTGCTGGCATGGTCAAAGAGTACAGACCCCAGAGGGGTAAATGGTGCTCCAAGAGTTTTCCTCTGTGTACTGGTCTTACGGCAGCACTTTACCTTTGGAATCATCATCTGAAGAGGAGAGAAGATAACACACATAATTGTATGTTTACCAGAAAATTCTGGTACTCTAGATATAGAGCACTACAACCACCAACATGACAATAATACAATTTTATTCTACTCTATACATAGAACACTACAACCCCCAAGCTGACAAGGATACAATTCTATTATACTCTATTATAGAACACTACAACTCCAAACATGACCGACCACAGGACATGACCTGTGCAGGGACACCCGCCAACTGGTAACACCCAGTGGACCTTACTTTATAAGCTTCTAGCAGGAATAATAGAGGAATGACACAACAACATAGAGTCATAAGAGTAGATGCCACAGAATTGTGATTACATGGGGAATGCACATAGTTACTAAAACTGACATGTCAGGAAAGGGGAGAGGTCCTTTTTAAGCTCTTTTGTTCCAGTGCTGACAGCAGTCATGCCGTCCAAATCTGCCTGCAGAATGAATCAGGGTTTCTAAAGGTACTTTCACACTTGTGTTGAAGGATTCCGTCAGGCAGTTAAAATGTTAAGACGGATCCGTTTGCAGATCCATTTGACAATTGTATTAAGATAACGGATCCGTCTTTCCGTTGTCATCCGTAAAAATAACGGATACGTTATTTATTATTTTACCATTTTAAAGGTCTGCGCATGAGCAGAGTGGAAGAACGTATCCGTTAATGCGTCAATTTTCAATGTCGGATCCGCCCTTAATACATTTTAATGGAAATTAATGGCGGATCCGTCATTCCGTCAAGTGTTTCCGCATTTTTGGACGGAGATAAAAATACAACATGCTGCGTTTATATCTGCGTCCAATAAATGTGAAAGGACTGAACTGATGCAAACTGAATGGATTCCTTTCCATTCAGAGTGCATTAGGATAAAACTGATCATTTTGTTTCCGTTATTGAGCCCTGAGGACGGAACTCAATGACGTAAAAATTTTACACTAGTGTGAAAGTACCGTAAAAATACATTAAGGGCACTTTCACACACAGCGGTTTTTGGAAAATCACCACTGCAGTTTTTGAGCAAAAGGCAGAACTATATCAAGCAGAATGAGTAGTAAAAGTCCTTCTACTTCATTCCCATTCCTTAAAATCCACTTCTGGCTTTGGCTCAAAAAACTGCACCTAAAACTGCGCGGTTTTACATGTGGTTTTTCAGCATGGTTCCTCCTCCAGAAGAACTGCAACGTAATACAGCACCAGAAAGTGCTTTTTTTCTTCTATGCAGAAAGTGACATCCGTAGCATGTCATTTGTTTGGTGTGGATTAGGGTTGAGCGAACTTGTGTTTTAAGTTCTGTGTCCAAAGTTCGGGTTATCGAAGAATACCGTTATGGATTCCGCTACCACGGACCATAACTGAATTTGGAATCAATAGCGGGATTCTTCGATAACCCAAACCCGAACTTTGGACACAGAACCTTAAACACAAGTTCCCTCAACACTAGTGTGGATTTCACCCTTTTTAATGCAAGAATGAGATCAGCAGCAAAACCGCACCAAATCCGGACATAACACATGCAGATTTGGTGCGGAAAAGCACAGAAATCCGTACGGAGATTCACGTGGAATTTCTGCTCCTGTGTGCAGGTCGCCATAATTGCCTGCATTAAGCTGATGACCCTGCAGGGTAAAGCATGGCAGATTTGAATTCACAGCTAGGGTTGAGCGAACTTGTGTTTTAAGTTTTGCATCCAAAGTTTGGGTTATCCAAGAATACCGTTATGGATTCTGCTACCACGGACCATAACGGGATTCTTCGATAAACCTGAACCTTAACTTTGGACGCCGAACTTAAAAAACAAGTTCGCTCAACACTATTCACAGGACTAAGGCTATGCTTACATCTCTATTTTGGAGATCCAGCGCAAATGACGGCTGTCGGCTGGAAAAAATAAATAAATAAAAAAAAGCTACATTTTTTGTCCAACCGAAACACAGCATTTATGCCAGAAATCGTCCGGATCACCTCCAGACCTCATTGCAGTCAATGGGGATCTGGCGGTAAGGTAGAAGATCCGGCAGACTGTTCTCTGCCAGAACAAACTGACGGATTTCCTAATGGAGATGTGAACGAGGCCTAAGCTAAAGCGGGTAATGGCAGTTTATTACGGCATTGCACTGACTAAAAAAAAAAGGTTTTGCATTAATGTATTGTGATAAGGGATGAGGGAACTCGTGTTTCAAGTTTGGCGTACAAGGTTCGGGTTCAGGTTATCTAAAAATTCCGTTATGGATTCCACTACCGACCATAGGTTATGGTCCGTAGTAGCGGAATCCATAACAGAATTCTTAGATAACCTGAACCCGAACTTTGTACGCCAAACTTGAAACACGAGTTCGCTCAACACTAATTGTGATCAGTAGCATAATCTCTCACTCACCCCAGGGATAATTTGTGGGGCGGCAGGTGTGTTGGGTGGAGCCGCATTCTGCTCGGTCTCTTGCTCGCTGTACGACATCATGCCGCCTCCACCATCTTCCACTTCGTTCCAGCTGATCACTCGATCCTGAGACATAGCGGGAGATCTAGAGACAAAACAAGGCATGCCGGTGGCCTGGGGTGGGCGCAGATAGCAGGGCCTCCCTGGGGTCTCGTTCTGCTTTTGGCACCATTCTCTGGTGGACTGCAATCTATCACGGGATGCATGAGCACTTTCACCAAGGGCCAACGTGGCCTCCAAACCTTGACTGATGGCCCCACAGTAGCTGTCACACATGGACTTATCCGGACAGCCAGGGTCTGGTCTGTTATTATGTCCTGCCTGGTTGTTCCGATGGGAGGGATTGTTACCCCTTGATACCCCTCCTCGCCTCTTACCCTTTTTCTTCAGGGACAGGACAGGAAGGCGGTGGAACAGCAAGAAGCAATTGATCAGGAATAGTAAAACCACACATGGGAGGAGGATAAAAACCAGAAGCGTAAGAGATGGCTGCAAAACTAACTTCTCCTCTAAAGACGGTGCAGCCTGGCTCGGAGGGTTCCCCCCACCTAAGGGAGCCAGAGAGGGGGTCACAGACACCATGGCATTAACAGATACTGGAGTATTTGGAATAGGATAAAGGGGGAGGGGAGACTGGAGGCACAGGGTCAGGCTCAATAGCTGGAATGAGGAGTGTGGATCAGGAGGACCTTCAACAGTCATCTGCAAGCTGCTGCAGCACTACAACTCCCAGCATGCCTACAACATGCTGAGAGTTGTGGTTCCACCACAACCAGGATGATTCTGCTTGCAGATCATTGATACACTCTGTGACAAAAACCGTAGTCCTCAAACCCAACCGCTTTACTTAACTTCCCCCGAAAAACGACCACAGCCCAAAGGATCATATAAAGATATAGGAAATCTGTACAATGACCTCAGTGATGTCCAGGCTGGTGAATAAGGGGTTAAAGAGACGTGTCAATCAATCTGAGGGGTAATTGTGCTGGTCTCTGCCCACAGGTAACACCTGGACAGCCTTGAGAGGAGAGAGGAGGGCTGACACGGGTTTAATGGAGGTGTACAAATCAAAATAAAGTATGGGGGAGATCGCCGGCTGTAGAAGGAAACCAACCCTAAAGTTGGAGGGGATTGATGATGAGACCAAGGTGGGGTCTTTATTAAAAATGAAAATAAAAATCTGTGAATATTCTCTAATTTGGCTTCCAACAGTCCAGAGATTCTCATTGTCTGGGCTCCTGTGTGGGACTTCAAGAAACTGGCTCCAAAAACACAAGATGACAGCGGATTATACCGTCGTCTTCCTGGAACTTCTCCACCTTCACAAGTGAGTTCTATTTTTTATTTCTGTCCAATAATCCATAGAGTCTGGTAATTTGGAAACTATTTGGCTCCATTACCTTTTTCAATTTAAAATGCATGATATGACTACAGATAATGTAGTAGATGTTACCTGCAGTCCTATGTAACACTGCAGATAAGCCTCATGCACATGACAACATCCAATTTACAGTCTGCAAAATACGGATGCGGTCCGTGTGCCGTCTGTGCTTTTGTTTTTGTGTGGACCTATTGATTTCAACGAGTCCGTGGTCTGCATTTTGTGGACATATTCTACGTTTTTGCAGAACAGACATACGGATGCAGAGAGCACACGGATGATCTATGTGCTTTCCGCATCCGTATATCTCCTCCCTAAATAGATAGAACATGTCCTTTACATGTCTGCAAAATGTGGACCACGGACCCATTGAAGTCAATGGAGGTCATTTATGAGGACTGGTGTTTTTGATGGCCTTTTTAGTTTCTTTTATGCCAGGGTTGCTGCCAGAAGATGCGCCTAGTTTATAAAGTCACAAATTAGGCGCATCTTTGGTAGTCGGTGCCGTGTGCCTGGTGGAAAACCTTCACCAGCCCTGACCAAGCCCCCGCCAGTCTCACCACTTCTATGTGGTGTAAAATAGAGGTAGTGCAAAAATGTTACACCAAAAGAGGCATACGACCTCTTTCACACGAATGTGTGCGCCCCGTTCCCGTATTGCGGAACTCATTTACGAATCCGCAATACACGGGCACCGCTCCGTGGCCATTCTAGATCATGGAACGGAACACTACCGAAGCACTACGGAGTGCTTCCGTGGGGTTCCGTTCCGTACTTCCGACCCGGAAAAAGATAGAACATGTCCTATCTTTTTGCGTAACGGTCAGATCGCGGACCCATTCAAGTGAATGGGTCCACAATCCGCTGCAGCTGCCACACAGTCGGTGCCCGTGCGTTGCGGGCCCCAATTTGCGGCCCGCAGTATGGGCACGGCACACCTACGACCGTGTGAAAGAGGCCTAAAACTGTTGGTAAATGACCCCCATTGGGTCCGCATTTTGCAAACCACTAAATATATACGGTCATGTGCATGAGGCCTAACACAGTGATTACTGAGTACAGATAATATAATGTTACCTGCAGTCCTATGTAACACCATATATAACACAGTGATAACTCTCTGAGTACAGATAATGTAGGAGGTACACTCTCTCATTCACATGATCGTTAGGCATTCAGACCCCCACCAATATAATATGAGGCTAGGGGATAACTTGATGTAGCTGGAATGCCCCTTTAGGCTAGGACCACACAACGACATTTGTCGTCGTAACGCCGTGCAACATATTTTATAATGCTAGTGTGCGACATGCTGCAACTCCAACGCGACAGCCGCAAGAAACCCATCCAAGAATGTTTTTTGTTTTTTTCCGACTGTCATGTCACAGTATTTGGCAGTGCAACACCATAGATTAGCATAATAATGTATATTGCGCATAACTGATGCAACATGAATTTTGCGCGACACATGTTGCAGTGTAGTTGTACCCTATATGTCGCCGTATAGCCCTAGCCTTAAGCCTACACTAGATTACTTAGGCCTCATGCACACGAACGTTGTTGGGGTCTGCATCCGAGCCGCAAAAAAAACAGATTCACTTCAGTGGGGCTGCAAAAGGTTCAGACAGCACTCCATCACGGACAAGGATAGGACTGGTCTATTGAGGGCCAGACTTTCAGTTGCGCAAAATGCGGAACACGCGCAACATTGACACTGCACACCCCATGCCAAAAAAAATTGGCAAGTATGATTAATAAGGCGTGCTCCCTAAAGCTGGGACATGTTGTACTGGAGGAGAGATACAAGGGGGGGTATTTTTTAATAGTTGTATGGCTGGCAGGTCAGGATATTGAGGGGTCGAGGGCGTCGTACACCTGGGGGTCCGGGAGATGGGTTGGCGTGACGTTTGTGTTGCTCGTTTGGTTCTTTCCTGGAAGTTGCTCCTGAAATAGCAGAGTTAAATGTGTGCAGGGAGCGGTGTCCCAGTTATAACTGGTGTCCTTGACACCTCAGAGGATGATTTACCGACGTCAGCAGGTGTGTTTAACCCTTTCCTCTCCCCTACACTGATGAATTTATGATTTTATTTTTTATATGAGTTATAACATCACTAACTTTCCCATATTATAACAGATGTGCCAGGATACACGAGGTCTTTGACCTCCACCTCACTCAGGCGGCCATTTTATCCCCCTCTGAGGTCACTGAATGATTTGTAATCACTGGGGAAGATTAATTAAAAGTGGTGCAAAAGAAAACTGGCATAGTTGCCCATAGCAACCAATCAGACTTCTCCTTTCATTTGTTAGAGCTCCTTTGGAAAATTCAAGGTGGAATCTGGTTGCTATGGGCAACTGAGCTAATTTTCCTTTGCAGCAGTTTTGTTACACATGCTCCATTGGGTCTCCTTTATCAAACTGACAAGGCCTTGTTGCCCCTAGCAACCAATCAGAGCTCAGCTCTCATTTCTCAGTCTGCCCTGAAGAAATGAAAGCTGTGCTGTGATTGGTTGGTCTGGATGAGGCACCCCACAGAGACTCGGCAGTCACAGGCCGCATGGAGACACGTCGCTGATGAGGCCAGTAAATGGCTGCAGTGGTGTGCGTGACCACGGCTACCGGAGACTTTTTGCGTTAGATTTGCAGTTGAGTGTTCTTGGAAAGCTGGGCCATGTTTAATATTGTCCAGCTTTTCTAGAAGACGACTGTAATTGAAGGGATTGTCTGACAGAATAAAACTTGTTAAAAAAGGGTTAAAATGTGTTAATAATGTAAGGGTACTTTCACACTAGCGTTTTGGATTCCGTTTGTGAGATCCGTTACAGGGCTCTCACAAACGTTCCAAAACGGATCAGTTAAGCCCCAATGCATTCTGAATGGATAAGGATCCGTTCAGAATGCATCAGTTAGGCTCCGTTTCGCCTCTATTACGCTTTGGAGGCGGACACCAAAACGCAGCATTTTGGTGTCCGTCTGAAGAGGCGGAGCCTAACGGATCTGTTTTTTTTTTTACAATGTGAATCAATGGGGACGGATCCGTTGTCAGTGACACAATATGGTGCATTTGAAAACGGATCCGTTCCCCATTGACTTTCAATGTAATTCAAAACGGATCCGTTTTGGACTTTGTCATTTTTCTTTAAACCTAATGCAAACGGATCCGTTCTGAACGGATACAAAAGTTTGCATTATAGGTGCGGATCCGTCTGTGAAAATAAACAGACGGATCCGCACCAACGCTAGTGTGAAAGTACCCTAAGATGCAGTAGTCACCTCATCTATTTCCCCCGTCCCTGCTGTTCTTACATCTACTAGGCGACAGGTCCCATTTCCTGGTACCACCTTGACATACAGGAAATGCCCACTCAGTACCTGGCTGCAGTAGTCACCCGCCTCAAACACATTTCCTGTCTGTCCAGGACGCAGAGACCTGTGCAAACCTGGTAAGTGTTGGGAATTGGTGAGGTGCATAGGGGTTTTTATTTTACCCCCCCCCCCACCTCAAAAAAAAAAGGTGTACCCACCAGACAACCGATAACATAACAGAAGACGCTGAGTTTACACACGCCATCTTTGCTGAACGTTGCACTATACAAATCGCCTTTTTGAAGGGGCTGCAGCGCTAGGATGAGTTGCGCTGGTTTCACATCACATTTTATGCCTCAGTTTGACATATACGTTAGAAAAAAAATTGGATATAAAAATGTAGCACACCATGTTCTTGTATCCTGCAGAGTACGGTAAAGAAAAAGTAATATATATATATTTTTTTTTTACAATGGTAAATGGAGTTCTCCGGTGAATGGATGCCACTGTATGGTATCAGTCAGAGGCATCCGTTTAATGTAGAGACGTCATGTGAACCAAGCCTTAGCCGGCATCTTCATGGTATAGCAAGCGGAGCGCCATATATTGCATAGTGGCTGTGCTTGGTACTGCAGCAGAATGCCATTCACATCAATAGGACTGAGCTGCATAAATGTGATCAGATCCTTAAAGGGTTATTACCATCTTGGACATTGGGTGCATATCACTAGTATGTGCCCCCGATGTCTGATAGGTGCAGGTCCCACCTCTGGGACCCGCACATATACTTAGAACAGAGCCCGCATAGCGCCGGAGGGCACACAGCACAAGCGCAGCTTCCGCTCCATTCACTTCCACTGGGCTTATAGAAATAGGCCAGCCAGCGGTCGGCTATTTGCGGCGCTCCTATAGGAATGAATGGATGGTGGCCGCACAAGCACAGTGGCGCTTTGCGGCCTGCATCTATCAGACATTGGGGGCATATTTCTTTTAAAGGGGTTCTACACCTTTTTCTTACTGATGATCTATCCGTTGGACGGGGGTCTCACACCCGGGACCCCTACCAGTCAGCTGTTTAAGAAGGCGGCAGCCTTCTCGCTGTTTCCCGCAGACCCAGTGACGTCACGACTATTATCACTGGCCTGGACGTGGCTCAGCCCCATTGAAGTGAACAGGGCTAAGACGCCCCCAGGGCAGTTATGGTAGTTGAGATGTCACTGGCCTGCGGGAAACGGCGAGAAGGCATGCGGTGCTGTGAGCGCTTTTGCCTTCTCAAACAGCTGATTGGGGAGGGTCCGCGGTGTCAAACTTAACCTTGGGACAGCCGTATGTGGATGACGCCATACCTACACGCTGTGGGTGGGGATTTCAAATAGAGTGCTAATTGGTAAAATTCTGGTACTGTCAGTAAAATCGTTTGGACCACGTACAAACGGCGACCTCTAATGACGACCGCTCTGATAAGAGGCTAGAGCGCTGGTGTGAGGTGGGCACACGTCCTGGTATTATACAGAGCTGCTCCTTTAATAGTGTCTGTCCTGGCTGCACGGTGGACTCTCTTCTTCGCTGGCGGAGACTGGGCTGGCACTGAGGGTCATGCTGGGCTGTGCTGGCAGAGGCCTCCCTGCTTTATATCATATTAAATGAGGAGCTGTCATGTTCTCAAGTGCAAAATGGAAAAAGTCACTACAAACAGTTGGTGCTATTCATTGCGTGTGACTCATACCTCACTATCTATGGATGGGTCAGCTACGATAAAGAAACTGGCTCTGCCGCAGGGTTCAGGACCATGATAGGTGCCCCATACCCAGGACTGCTTAAATAGCAATGCCAGTCGCACAAGAATTCTCCCTGTTCAGATTCATATTCTTGTACATAGTAGGCAGTATTACAGTAGTTGTATTCTTGTACATAGGGGGCAGTATTATAGTAGTTATATTCTTGCACATAGGAGGCAGTATTATAGTAGTTATATTGTTGTACATAGGAGGCAGTATTATGGTAGTTATATTGTACATAGGAGGCAGTATTATGGTAGTTATATTGTTGTACATAGGAGGCAGTATTATAGTAGTTATATTCTTGTACATAGGAGGCAGTATTATGGTAGTTATATTGTTGTACATAGGAGGCAGTATTATAGTAGTTATATTCTTGTACATAGGAGGCAGTATTATAGTAGTTATATTCTTGTAGATAGGGGGCAGTATTATAGTAGTTATATTCTTGTAGATAGGGGGCAGTATTATAGTAGTTATATTCTTGTAGATAGGGGGCAGTATTATAGTAGTTATATTCTTGTAGATAGGGGGCAGTATTATGGTAGTTATATTCTTGTACATAGGAGGCAGTATTATAGTAGTTATATTCTTGTACATAGGAGGCAGTATTATAGTAGTTATATGCTTGTACGTAGAGGGCAGTATTATAGTAGTTATATTCTTGTACATAGGAGGCAGTATTATAGTAGTTATATTCTTGTACATAGAGGGCAGTATTATAGCCGTTATATTCTTGTACATAGAGGGCAGTATTATAGCAGTTATATTCTTGTACATAGAGGGCAGTATTATAGCAGTTATATTCTTGTACATAGAGGGCAGTATTATAGTAGTTATATTCTTGTACACAGGAGGCAGTATTATAGTAGTTATGTACATAGGAGGCAGTATTATAGTAGTTATATTCTCATGTATAGCCTACACCAGTACTGGTGTGGGCTATACATGAGAATATAACTACTATAATACTGCCTCCGTATACTTTCCGTTCCATTCAAAGACAGAACATGTCCTATTATTGTCCGTATAACGGACAAGGATAGGACTGTTCTATCAGGGGCCAGCTGTTCTGTTCCGCAAAAAACGGAATGCATACGAACGTCATCCGTATTTTTTGCGGACGATAAAATATGAAAGAGCCATACGGTCGTGTGCAAGAGGCCTTAGAGCAGGCATCCTCAAACTGCGGCCCTCCAGCTGTTGTAAAACTACAACTCCCACAATGCCCTGCTTTAGGCTGATACCTGTAGGCTGTTCGGGCATGCTGGGAGTTGTAGTTTTGCAACAGCTGGAGGGCCGCAGTTTGAGGATGCCTGCCTTAGAGAGAAGGGGCATCGGGGATGCCTGAGGTCGGCTTACCTCCCTCTGGAGAAACGGCACGCTCATGATGCAGCTTTTATTTCTGCAGAACAATTTAAAAAATGAAAGCAGAGCTCTGATTGGTTCCCGTGGGCAGTAAGGCTGTTTTTAGAAAATGTTGATAAATCTGCCCCAATGTCCGTACAGTGGACAGTATAAATCAGCCATGGGGTGAACTGATGGAATGATCGCAGATCACCTGTACATATGACACATGAATCAGTCCGTGTAAAATTCCCAATCTTATACTTTTATTTCTGCCCAGTGTGTAGAAAGGTCAAAATTACCGGTCACTTTAAATTATATTTACAAATCTTTTATCTTTTTACATTTATAAAACCTTTTTACTCTAAAAGTCCCGTAGTGAAGCGGAGGCTATAAAATACTGATTGTAAAGGTAGTCAAGTTACAGCTGGAAGTCCAACATCCCGTCCAAACAACTACTGAAGTGCCCCCTCTAACAGTAAATATGGTTACCAGGGCCTGCCCGCTGTGCCCTCCCTCATCGTCCTTCGTCACACGGAGATGGTGGGCATTACAAAAAAAAAATTCTAACTTTGAAAAAAAAAGTCTATATTTTGTTTTATTTTGAGCTCTAGAAAGTCGTCTTCTGCATAGCACGTGTGTTGTAGACCTTTATCCCAGGATTCAGACACTGCAAGTGTCCACGGCAAAACTCTTGGCGCGATTCTGTAATGTATTGCATGGGGCCCCGGGCCCCTGTGCAGGTGTAGTACTAGGAACATGGAAGGTGCTGTTTGAGGAGTTCTCGGGTTGGTTGGGGTATTCTGTCTGGAAATCGTACTTGAAACTCTACTATGAGGTCGCCGCGCTGAGTGGGGACTTTGGGCAACGGCAATCCTTCACCTCGTAGCCGTTTGACGGTTCCTGGCTTGATGACGTCGCTGCAGGGTAGCGGGATGACTCGTCCATCGATGGTGGGAATGTTGACTGTGCAGCCACACAGAGCCTGAGGAAAGACATACAAGGTGGGGGTCAATAAGTGGGTACAGCCGGAGAACAAACTCATGTACTGACGTGCTGATCTCGTCACTGACTGAGGAGTCTCAGCAGCGCAGAGTATTTCAGAAGGGTAGTGAGCATGTGATAACGGCAATAATGGCGAGAGAAAAAGAGGATTAGGCATGGTCCCCACAGCAGCACAGAGGAATGAGGTGAACTGTATCCCAGGAATTTTACGCCGTTTTAAACTGGCCTCTTTTTAGGAACGTGCGGCTGTGTGTCACGCGGTTTACCTGTATAACCTTTCCTCATGACCTGTGTGTGTGATTTATATAGCGCGAGATCATTTTTCTCATTATAATAGTCACGTATGATCTCAGCTCTGCAAACCCTTAAAGATGCTCCACCCTTAGCATCGACTATGTAGTCAGTGACTGTAACGTCTAGCATCTTTGTAACATACCCAATATTTAATTGTTTTTTTTCATTTTTCAGTTGATTACCAATCTAGAATTTACTACGACGTGGAAACTGTCACCAGATCTCATTACCGTTTATAATACACGGAGAATATAGCGGTGTACACCCTAACACATACATGTGAACTAGGATACATGGGCCACCAAGGAGATCATTCACAATATTACACCCCTGTGTACTCAAAGTACTAATTGGAGGAATGAGATCTGTCAATGGCATCTTGTTGGCTGTTTCTAGGTCGCAACAGGATTTCCTGACAATGGTATATTACACACCAAACTGGGCTTTACATGGTGCGTCATCTCAAAGTGATGGTATATAGGATATGTCATCACTTTATGATCAGGGATCCTCTGGCATCTCTGCTGGTCCTGAGAACAGAAGGGGCTGCATGAGGCCATTCCAACCAGCTGAGCCCCATTCACTTGAATAGAGCGGTGTAGCTGTCCCCATGCACAGCAGCGCCCAGCGGCGAAAGCTGTAGCGCTGCGGCCCCCTGACTCTCAGAATCGGTGGGACACCGTGTCTATTGGGCTTGCCACTTTCCATAAATAGCATGTAAACCTGCATTAGTGTCAAGTGTCAGTCTTCACTGTGATTCTGGCATTCTAGTTTAGGTGGATAGGGGAGTTCAGCAGAGGAGGCTAAGTATAATTGCACCCATAGGAGACTGCACCTAGATGGCTAGGAGAAAAAGCTGGGCCCTCGTTAGAGTGTTATGTGCCTGGAGCAAAGCCTGACCCCCGGCTATTCTTGGAACTGGAGAGGTGCTAAATATGGAAGAAGCAGTGACAATGTCCACATCACAATCCCCTGGGAACACAGCGAGCGGTGCTGTGAGGTTCACACCTTTAATGGAGCACAGCTATTCACCTTGGCATGTTTACAGGACATGGCTTATTACAGCTACATGCAGACCCTTAGATTGCTGGTTAAACCCTGCGGCTCTGGAACACTGAAATACAGAGGAAGACGGAATCATCCAATTCCGATATAGTGACAGAAAGAGGAACTAGCACCTGGCTACACGGTGTATATATCCATATACTGTAGATGGAAAAGCAGGAGGTTAAACTAATTTTAATACTATGTGCAAGAATATAGCAACATAGTTTATAACTACTATGATACTGCTTCCTATGTACAAGAATATAACTACTATGATACTGCTTCCTATGTACAAGAATATAACTACTATAATACTGCCTCCTATGTACAAGAATATAACTACTATAATACTGCCTCCTCCTATGTACAAGAATATAACTACTATAATACTGCCTCCTCCTATGTACAAGAATATAACTACTATAATACTGCCTCTATGTACAAGAATATAACTACTATAATACTGCCTCTATGTACAAGAATATAACTACTATAATACTGCTCCTATGTACAAGAATATAACTACTATAATACTGCCTCCTATGTACAAGAACATAACTACTATAATACTGCCCCCTATGTACAAACATATAACTACTATAATACTGCCTCCTATGTACAAACATATAACTACTATAATACTGCCTTCTATGTACAAGAATATAACTACTATAATACTGCTCCTATGTACAAGAATATAACTACTATAATACTGCTCCTATGTACAAGAATATAACTACTATAATACTGCCTCCTATGTACAAGAATATAACTACTATAATACTGCCTCCTATATACAAGAATATAACTGCGATACTACTCCTATGTACAACAGTGACTCAAGGACCTCAGAGAGAACACATATATTGATTTTACACCCTTGCTTTTTCACATCGTGGAACAGCCGGAGGACTCTTAGAAGACAGACACTGGACACGAAGACCACAGCTCCAGCAGTCTCCTTATGTGGTCAGCCTGCCATCATGTCATGGTCCAGGGTCTGCCATCAGTGCCCATCCCCGATATATCTGATGTTTTTCAACTTCTCTTCTCATTCCCAAATCTTTTTTCCGTGACAAGGACAGATTGATCAACTAGAAAACCTTCCCCCTGCACCGCACGCACGTGGTGCCCTGCAAACACCGGGTATTAATACATGGCGCTTTAAATAGCTGGACTGGAAACTCTGCAGTGACCAGGTGGAAGCAACAAAATAAGTCAGTAAGGCGATATGGGTGGCACCAGGCAGGGGCCTCTACATGAGGGGGCACAGACCAGGCAGGGGCCTCTACACGAGGGGGCACAGACCAGGCAGGGGCCTCTACACGAGGGGGCACAGACCAGGCAGGGGCCTACACACGAGGGGGCACAGACCAGGCAGGGGCCTACACATGAGGGGGCACAGACCAGGCAGGGGCCTACACATGAGGGGGCACAGACCAGGCAGGGGCCTATACATGAGGGGGCACAGACCAGGCAGGGGCCTATACATGAGGGGGCACAGACCAGGCAGGGGCCCATACATGAGGGGGCACAGACCAGGCAGGGGCCCATACATGAGGGGGCACAGACCAGGCAGGGGCCCATACATGAGGGGGCACAGACCAGGCAGGGGCCCATACATGAGGGGGCACAGACCAGGCAGGGGCCCATACATGAGGGGGCACAGACCAGGCAGGGGCCCATACATGAGGGGGCACAGACCAGGCAGGGGCCTACACATGAGGGGCACAGACCAGGCAGGGGCCTATACATGAGGGGGCACAGACCAGGCAGGGGCCTACACATGAGGGGCACAGACCAGGCAGGGGTTTACTAAATCCACCCGGAATACAAAAAATGGTCCCCATTACAACTGCTGGCAACAAACAGGAACCAGCAGGGACAACTACACTGGGCTACACAGCGCAAGGGAAAAGTGGAGATGCTTGCTCATCGGGTAATTGCCGGTACCTTTATACCGCCAGATAATCAAGTGGATTCTCGGCCCGTGTAAAGGGCACTTAAGGGGCCTCAGAGCTGGAATCTTAATATGGACAGCTGCTCCATTGTTTTCTGGCAGCGGGTTTGATAAATCTCCCCTATCGAGTCCCTGGCCACAAAAAATGCCAGCAATGGTCTGAGAGGTGGTCTGTTCCCACCAAATATCCCTTTAACGTTGTAGATTTTCCCTTTAAGAGGCAAATCGTGAAACACTAAATCCAACGCTATTCAACGCTGGATGATTAAATAATGACATGATAAAGAGTCCTCATGAATCTCCTCCCGGTGCACACCCGATGACGGCGGCGCTGAGCTCACAGCATCTCCGGATAAACCTGTAACATACGTGTCCTGAGGATCATGTGTACAGAGTCCTCTGCCCTGCAACGGGAGGGGAAGGAGGTAGGGGTGATAAAATAATAAAGGCATCAATTACCCCACTGGTGTGAGACTGCTGTGGGCACCTGGGCATACAACCACATCACTGCTGCAGCCAAGTAAACAGAAAAAGGTGTGGCAGTGTCGTCAGGAAGGTGAGCAGAGGGAGGGTGGGATCGGGATGGGATAGGTGATAAATGTTCATTGTGGAAAAACCCCTTTTATATTGTATAGGTCTCTTCTTATTGCTCGCCCCTTAGAGAATTGTTCAGGGAGTGTCAGATTGGGTAGCAGTCTCCTGACTTCCGATGACCACATGAATTGGTCGCTGCACAAGAGGTCACTACCATCGGGTCAGCTACATGATGTAGTATACTAATGTGCCATCGTTAGATGTGTGCCATAAACTACTGACAGGTAGGACCCCCCACCGATGCCTAAAAAGAGGGGGTCACAAACTAGATAAATTGCAGTGGTCCTTTAGTATTTTCCTTATACAGTATCACTCCTGGCACTTAGAGAAAAGCCAAAGGGGGCTCAGATCTCATTACATACCATCAAACTTTAGTCACTTGGGGTCCAGCCGCTGGGACCCCAACTAATTAGACTTTGCTTTGTATGTGGTGGAAAATGCCCTTTAAGTGCAAAGGACACGTTCAGAAAGTGCACCTACCTCTTTCAGGGTGATCTTGGCAGTATAGACTATGTTGGACCCGTCTCTCTTGAAATGTGCATGAGGTTTGTCTTTCAGTAGGAACACAATGTCTGCGGGGATGTTTTCTGACGTGGCGTCCCCCTCTTTCGGGAAGGTGATCTTGGTCCCCTCCTTCCAACCTTTCTTGATCACCACGTTTAGGATCTTGTCCTCGGTTCTCACTGTCCGGCCGTCTGGATTTAACCTTCTCCTTGTGATCTTCATACGCTTGGTACAGCCATGATAGATTTCCTCTAATGACACCTTGAGCTCATGAATGACAGGGGGGTCCTGCACTTTCCGTCGGTTGTGCAGCTGATCTGCGTGCCGCCGGTGGAATCCGTTCCCGCCATTGAACCCAAAGCCACTGAAAGGATAGTCGTCGTCCTCTTCGATGTCCATGTCTTCATGATCGAAGCCGTTGGCCATACGGGTGCGGCCTGAGCCAAAGAAGATGTCAAAGGGGTTTGAGCCTCCAAAGAAAGAAGCAAAGGTGGCATGGGGGTCCCCGTGGAAGGTGTAGTGGAACGAGTTTCCAGTGTTACCTGATGATCCACCTCCTGTCTTAAGACCTACATGAAAGAGAAAGCATATCGCTTAGGAAAATCTAAGCTCTGGATGTGAATGGAGTACTATAGATGATCCTATCCTCTTGGAAATCTATATGCCCTGATGTTCTGGAGTGTTAACATGTAGCTTCTTATGGTTAATACAAAGTTGTGCATCTCCTTGTAGGGTTACACTAGATGTCTTAGCCCTGGAGTCCCCTTGTCCTGTAACACCAAGGCTCGTGATGGCTCTGGGCACTGTGTCTGCTAATCACTTCATACCACAACACCAAGAACCACAAGAACCTCCTTGTGTGCACCGGACACGTGATCAGACAGAAACCTAGCACCGCGGCCGCTCTGCACAAATAAGTCCTGACAGGTCCAGGTTATTAATAAGAGTAGATGAGCAATCTCTGCCTCCCACTGGAGACGTCTACATAGTTACTGAAGGGTTCTTCTGTTAGGGTGCAGCCACGTGCGGGTTTTACCCTACGCCTTTCACTGGTCTGATACGCTGCAGATTTACACAACTTAAAGGGGTTGTCCCATGAAAAATATTCTACAGTTTTCAAACCAGCACCTGGATCTTAATAGTTTTGTAATTGCATGAGTTATTCAATAAAATATACTCTATAGCGCCACCTGCATTCAGTTTTTTTTCCTATTTCTTTGTCCTGCTCACTGAGAAGGCCGCACATGCTCAGTTTCATCCTTCAACTGCCTCCTGTGCTGTGATGGGGAGAGAGGTGCAGCAGAATGGGCACGCCCCTTAAGCTGCAGCAGAAATGACACTCCCCTTGAGCTTTCAGCTTGATATAAATCTAGCAGAACAATGAATGAGGAGATCTCTTGATTAGAGTTGAGCGAATTTCATATTTTGAAATTCGTTCATGCTTCGTATGTTGGTAAAAGGTGAATTGCGTTATGGATTCCGTTACCACGGACCATAACTAAATTCTATGACGGAATGCCTTTAGAGGCATTCCGTTATAATAGAAGTCTACGGGCTGCAAAACAGATCCGTCCCATTTCCGTTATGCAGGGGAGTCCTCTCCTGATCCTGAGTCCTCTCCTTCATAACGGAAACGGGACAGATCCGTTTTGCAGCCCGTAGACTTCTATTATGACGGAATGCCTCTAAAGACATTTGAGGCTCCACATTCATTACATGGATGGATGCGGCCAAGGTGGGAAGAGTTATAGTTGAATCTTAAAGACATCAGCACAAGGACTGATGTAGTTATGTGAGGAGTGTCTCAAACTTCTCACTCAGGGTACTTTCACACTTGCGTTGGTGCGGCTCCGTCTATTTGCACAGACGGATCCGCAGCTATAATGCAAACGTTTGTATCCGTTCAGAACGGATCTGTTTGCAATAGGTTTAAAGAAAAATGACAAAGTCCAAAACGGATCCGTTTTGAATTACATTGAAAGTCAATGGGGAACGGATCCATTTTCAAATGCACCATATTGTGTCATTGAAAAGGGATCCGTCCCCATTGACTTACATTGTAATTAAAAACGGATCCGTTAGACTCCGCCTCTTCAGAAAGACACCAAAATGCTGCAAGCTGCGCTTTGGTGTCCGCCTCCAGAACGGAATAGAGGCGGAGCAGAGCCGAACTGAAGCATTCTGAACGGATCCTTGTCCATTCAGAATGCATTGGGGCTTAACTGATCCGTTTTGGACCGTTTGTGAGAGCCCTGAAATGGATCTCACAATCGGAATCCAAAACGCCAGTGTGTAAGGACCCTGAAACATTGAAAGGGGTGTTCGTGTGACAACAATTACCTATCCATTGGACGGGAGTCCGATGTCCCCTATTTGAATGGAGTGGTGGTCGGGCATCTGCGTTACTGCTTTATTCAAACCCTTAGGCCCCTTTCACACGAGCGAGTTTTCCGCGCGGGTGCAATGCGTGACATGAACGCAAAGCATCCGCACTGAATCCTGACCCATTCATTTCAATGGGTCTGTGTACATGAGCGTTTTTTTTTTCACGCATCACTTGTGCGTTGCGTGAAAATCGCAGCATGTTCTATATTCTGCGTTTTTCACGCAGCCCTAGCCCCATAGAACTGAATGGGGCTGCGTGAAAAACGCATTGCATCCGCAAGCAAGTGCGGGTGCGTTGCGTTTTTCACTGATGGTTGCTAGGAGATGTTGTTTGTAAACCTTCAGTTTTTTATCACGCGAGTGAAAAACGCATCAAAACGCATTGCACCCACGCGGAAAAAACTGAACAACTGAACGCAATCACAGGCAAAACTGAATGGCTTTGCCTGTGAAATCGCACAGTTTTCACTGAACGCATCCGCAACGCATCCGGACCTAATCCGGACACGCTCGTGTGAAAGAGGCCTAAGGCCTCTTTTACACGAGCATGTCTGGATGCGTTCAGTGAAAACTGTGCGATTTCACAGGGAAAGCCATTCAGTTTTGCCTGCGATTGCGTTCAGTTCAGTCTTTCCCGTGCGGGTGCAATGCGTTTTGATGCGTTTTTCATGCGCGTGATAAAAAACTGAAGGTTTACAAACAACATCTCCTAGCAACCATCAGTGAAAAACGCATTGCACCCGCACTTGCTTGCGGATGCAATGCGTTTTTCACGCAGCCCCATTCACTTCTAGGGAGCCAGAGCTGCGTGAAAAACGCAGAATATAGAACATGCTGCGATTTTCACACAACACAGAACTGATGCGTGAAAAACAACGCTCATGTACACAGCCCCATAGAAATTAATGGGTCAGGATTCAGTACGGGTGCAATGCGTTCACGTCACGCATTGCATCAGCATGGAAAACTTGCTTGTGTGAAAGGGGCCTAAGGGACTGTCTGACAAAACCAAGCGCTGCGTTTGGCCATCTTCAATAAAGAAGTGAGCATGCTCACTCAACTGACACTTCATAAGGGAGGACCCCTGTTTTTATGATTGGTGAGGGTCCCAGCAGACAGCCCCTACAGGGGATGACCTGTTGTTCCTTGAATACGCCTTTAAGGATGTGATGATGATCAGTGGATGGACAGATGGTATTTTTAATACTGAATGGCACATGACTCATCCGTTTTAATTACCACGGCAGATATGACACGCTGAATGTACAGCATCACATAACTTCTACGTAAATTACATGGCCAATCAAGTTGTACATGGCCACCTTCCAGAAGCATATCTCAAATCTCACTACGCCCCAAAGACACCACAGATAATACCATTGACCTCTAAAGGGTCATGATGCCATTGACCAACCCACTCGGGTTTTAGGGACTTACCTTCCTCTCCGTACTGGTCGTACACTGCCCTCTTTTTGGGGTCACTCAGAACATCATAGGCCTCTGCGATTTCCTTGAACTTGTCCTCGGCGTTGGCATCCTTGTTCTTGTCTGGGTGGTACTTTAGGGCCATTTTGCGATAGGCTTTCTTGATCTCATCCTCGTTAGCCCCTGAAGGGATGCCCAAGATCTTGTAGTAGTCTTTTCCCATGTCCACCGTTTGAGGCTTCTGGTCAAGAATCCTCGCCCCTAGAAGGAACATGACACTGTTTATAGGCGTTTCGGTGCAGATAACTCGTATACCACGTTTTAGCTTAGACTGGTGACTGTCCCACAGTATCAGACAGGTCCTTGAGTATTATGCCTAGAAGAGAGTACCTGAGTTGTAGATTACAATAATATCTGGGCACTGAAACTGGCATGTGCGCGGCACTGTACCATGTAAGACCTATCCACAAGGGTGGCTAAAGTTACTTTACATGGAGAGTGTAATATTTTTCCGAAGTGTCAGTCAATGTTCCCTCTAAGTCTTTGCAGTTGCTGAGCGGCAATCTCTAGCAGCCACGGATAAACCTGCAATACCGCGTGGCCATCATTTAAAGGGGTATTTCCATCTCTGACTTTTCTGTGGATACACCATAAAATCTGATGGATGCAGACACTGTCTGGAGAACGGCTTCAGAGCTTCATTCGCCTACTGCAGTGTATGGAGAGGTGGCTTCACATGTGTGGATCTCTCCATTTACGTGGCGTTACATAGGACTGCAGGTAACAGAGATAACAGAGTACAAATAATGTTGTAGATGTTATCTGCAGTCCTAGGTAACAGTGATATCTCTGACTACAAATAATGTGGTAGTTGTCACATGTAGCCCTGTATAACGCCAGATAACACAGGGATAAGAGTACAGATAATGTAGTAGATGTCACCTACAGTCTTGGGGCTCATGCACACAAACGTGTGCTGCCAGTTGCTGTATTGCGGACTGCATTTGTGGATCCACAATAAATGGGCACCGTTCCGTGTGCATTCCGCATCACGGATGCGAACCCATTCACTTCAAAGGGTCCACAAATCTGGAGATGCGGAACACTACGGAAGCACTACAGAGTGCTTCCGTGGGGTTCTGTTCCGTACTTCCGTTCTTGCTCTATCTTTTTGCGGAACGGATGAATGCAGACCCTTTCAAGTTGAATGCGTCTTGATTCATCCCCGCGGCCGTACGGAGGTTGCCCGTGCATTGGGGACCGTAAATTGCGGTCCCCAATGCACGGAACGGCCCACCTACGGCCGTGTGAATGAGCCCTTATTTAACACCACATAAAACACAGTGATAACTCTCCCAGGGCAGACAATATAGTAGATGTCGGCTCATGAGGAGGAGGACATGTTGTGGAGGGCTCAAGGCTGGTGCGGCCTCCTCCTCCTTGCCGTACTGCGGAGGAGGAGGACACAGCAGCAGCGCAGTAATAGGGAAGAGTTGGCGCCAGCCTTGAGCCCCGCACAGACAGTCCTGATGCTAGGCTAGTGATAGGACATTATGAGCACTGTGGGCAACATGGAAGTCCAAGACTGGACCTGCGGAGGTAAGTGGGCTTACTATGGCCCTGAGCGGGGGAACTAAAGAATCTGGGCGGCCACGCAGCTTAGAGGGAAAACTGGTGTCAGTATATGGGCGAGTGGGCATATACGTAGAGGTATACGGGCAAAGTGCTGCATGCTGAGTTTGATTTGTCTTACAATAATGCCAGATTTTTCAGCCTGGCTGGAACAGGACATAAGAATGCTTCCAACAATCCAATGACTTCAATACTGTAAGACATCTTCTATTTACTGGAGAATCTTTTTTGGAGAGGTCATCCTTCTTTTTTCATAGATCAGGGAAGAATATATACCTGAAGATGATGCCTCACCAATTGCTGGTGACATGGCCACCCTTCGTAATAAGACTAAGTATAAAAAAGTATGTCATGTCAACAGGGACAACCTTACAAGAAGCTGCCGAAATTAGTAAGATAGTTAGTCAGTCATAAAGGCTTTCGTTAGATCAGTTATATAAATGGGTTTATGACCAAAACAACATAGAAGGACTACCGGCCGCCTCTTCAACACGGAGGGCAATACAGATTTACAACTCTTATCTCAAGGTGGCCATACATATTAGACAAATGTCTCATGAACCAGCCAGTTTTGGTGGGACTGGTCAACCATCTAATCTGTATGAGGGTGTCCTAACCTTCTCCTGATGGCAAATGTTGAGGAATGAAGGATCAGGCAAGCTGGATTTCAACATCCTTTGTTCCATTATCCCCAATGACCATGCATGCACATTCATCCAACCCCCAGTGCATGTGAATGGTGGGGGGTGCATGTCGGAAGGAAATGCTGTCAGCCAACAGCTAGTGTCACCTTATAATTAGTCTAAGCAAAAGGGTCTACTCTATCACTAAGCAAGTGATGGTGTTCTGGTGGAGATGCATAACAGAGATTGAGAGGTTAGTAAATATAAGAGATAGTTGGCTTAAAGGGGTTTTCCGAGACTTTTCTACTGATGACCTAACCTCTGAATAGGTCATCAGTATCTGATCGGTGGGGGGCCGATACCGGGAACCCCCGCCGCAGTCTTCTTGCAGCTTAGCCTGGGCCAATGGTGGCGAACCTACGGCACAGGTGATAGAGGCGGAACTCAGAGCCCTCTCTGTGGGCACCCACACCCTGGAAAAGGTCTACGGTGTACTAATATGCCTTAGACTTTTCCTGCCATTCAGCGCAGGGTGCACTATGAACGGCACAAGCAGCGCACTGAATGCAGGCAGGCTATTATAGCTAAAAGATAAAGTACATGGAAGATACACTATATAGGACTGTAGTATTCAGGTTAACTTGTCATGTGGGCACTTTGCGATAAATACGTGGGTTTTGGGTTGCAGTTTGGGCACTTGGTCTCTAAACAGTCCGCCACCACTGGCCTAGGCCATGTGTCGGCATCGGTCACATGGCCTAGGCGCAGTTTAGCCCTATTGAAGTTGATGGGGCTGAGCTACTATATGATGTACAGCGCTGTGCTTGGTGAGCTGAGAAAAGGCCAAGGCGCTACTGTGAGCTCCAGTGCCTTCTCAAACAGATGATTGCTGGAAGTGTTGGATCCCGCCAGAGGATAGGTTATTAGTATTAAAGTCTTGGAAAACCTCTTTAAAGAGGACCATTCATGTGAAACAAAAGTATGAACTAAGTATCATGATACGGAGAGCGGCGGCCAGGGATCTCACTGCACTTACTATTATCCCTGGGCGCCGCTCCGTTCTCCCGCTATGTCCTCCGGTATTTTTGGTGACTTGGTTCTACTGCGAGAAGACTGCCCTGTTTGTCCTGGGCGTCTCCTCCTCCCAGGCTGTGAGCTCCGCTCTGCGATTGGACAGCACTACAGCCTAGGAGAAGGTAGACGCCCAGGACAAACAGGGCAGACTCCTCCCAGTAGAACCAAGTCACCGAAATTACCGGAGGACATAGCGGGAGAGCGGAGCAGCGCCCAGGGATAATAGTAAGTGCAGCGAGATCCATGGGCGCCACTCTCCATATCATGATACTTAGTTCATACTTTTTTTTTCCCACATGAAAGGTCCTCTTTAAAGAGGCAGTCCACTCCTATTGATGGCCTATAGTCTGGTTAGGCCATCAATAACTGATGACAGGGGACAGCTAACCAGCTGTTTCAGAGTATCACCGGAGCTAGAACTATTTTGTAATGGACTGAGCTGGTTACTGGGAGCAGCACTGTAGATACATGCTCGGTCCACTGCACAATGGAAGGACGGTGCCAGAGCTACTCTGAAACAGCTAAGGCTACTTTCACACTGGCGTTTTAGCTTTCCGCTTGTGAGATCCGTCATGGGCTCTCACAAGTGGTCCGAAACGGATTAGTTTTGCCCTAATGCATTCTGAATGGAAAAGGATCCGCTCAGAATGTATCAGTTTGCCTCCGATCAGTCACCATTCCGCTCTGGAGGCTGCCTGCAGCGTTTTTCTGTCTGTCCTGGGATGCGGAGCGAGACGGATCCGTTTTCTCATTGACTTTCAATGGAGTTCATGATGGATCCGTCTTGGGTATATAAGACATAATACAACCGTATCCGTTCATGACATTATTGTAATGGAAAGCGTTTTTGTAGATCCATGACGGATCCGCAAAAAAACGCTAGTGTGAAGTAGCCTGATAAGCAGGTGTGTGGGGTGTTAGGCCATCAATATCTGATTGGTGGGATCTATCTTGAGTATAGTCCATCAATAATAAAGGAGTGGACAATTTGTAATCGAACAAGAATCACCATAGTAATCCTGAAACAACCTTCATGAGTGCTAAGCACCCCCTCCATGATCTAGAGCAGACAGCTGGTTCCGGTGGACTCCAGCTAATCACTTTTTGGCCGTCATGTAATGCTGCTACTTAATGAACATGCAATGGAAACTTCTCTGGGCAAAATTGGCTGTGTGTGTGAGCGGTGAGAAGTCGGGCATCCAAGGGGTTGTCTTTCTGAGACCTCACTCGCTCTGGACCATTTTTGCTCCAGTCACCAGTCATTGAGATACACACCGACGTCTACAAACACTTGAGCATGCAGAAGTCACAGAACCTTAAAGAAGTACCTACCCCCGAAATGAGCAGATAGAATTCCCAAGGTTATCCCCACTCTAAAAAACGTGGTTCTGCGCTTCTCCTGAGCGCCGTCGCCAATAGACTTGATAAAAAAATCGTTTCCGACTTTTTGCCTGGGTTCGCACTTAAACATGATTTTGTGGCCTGCAGACTTGCAGTGTTGTGGGCTAGGCAGACCCACAGGTGCGGCACAAGTGCAGGCTTCCTTCTAGGTGTTTAGGTAGACATCTAGTAGAAGGGAAAAAAAAGGTTTGGAGGTAGGAAGAGCCCAAAGGTTCAGTGTGAAATGAAAGGAAAAAATATATATTAAAAAGAAAGGACAAGAGGAATCAATGGGGAAGAGAGGAATACGTGATGAATGGAGATGATGGTCGTCTTATAGCTATGCTTCACGAGATTGAGGGAGCTTAAGTGACATGGACGACAACATCAACTCATAATAGTTATTGACCAGGATACTTCCAAGAGATATATTATACTGCACCCTGACTTCATCTCTGAGATCATCATGAACTAATATTTCATGTCCAACTGGATAAACTTGAATGAAAATGACGAGAAAACGATCGGACCCGTGTGATGGTGATAACTTGATGAGAAGACACATGAGGTCAACCAAGTCAATACAAACAATGGCTATATAAATTTTGTCCCAAAGGGTCTTGAAAATGAGAGGAATCAGGAAGTCGTACGAATGATAAGACAAAACTTCACGGACAAACTGGCAAACAAGCAGAAAAGATGTTGGCTCCAGCATGAAACATCTCAGGAGGGTTGAAAAGATGCAGTTGAGGCCATAAATCATAGCTACACATGCATCAATGACAACTTACAATGTCTGATCTAGCCCATTTCCCTACTGCTAATGAACTCTTGGAGAAGAAGCTGATTTACGCAAGGGGATGAACAGGGAGGAATGTTCTTTATGCTGAGGTAGTCATGACCCCCTTGGCTTCGTCAATGGAAATCGCGGGCTCAGCAGGGACAGGACACTGCACGTTAAGGAAAAACCAATGCATTGTGCTCCCAGACCACAACCTTCTCTACACTAAACTGTTAGGGTTCATTTCCCCATCCCACCACATGATAAGGAAAGCCTCCATTTAGAATTTTGGATGCAGCGTAGAAATAAACAGCATGGTACTGACTATATTCCACTCAAGCTTGAAAAACAGTAAGGCTAATTCCAGTGTGGATCCACGGCAGAAATTGGAGCGATATCCTGAGAATCCTGCTGGTGGATCATCTAGTGCATGTCAGATTAAATCTGACATGTATGAACATACCCTACTTGCCATAGTCTTGTGCGAAGAGATTCCCGGTGGGACTGAGTGACTTTCTTCCTATAGAGGGCAGAGGAAGTGTTGTATGGTAAACCTTAAAATGTTTTAGACAAATGTAGTTGCACAGTTTACATTGGGCAATAGCTTCTGGTCCAGTGTGTGGCTCAAGCCCCCTTTTCTTGGTCCAGCCTAAGGGTATGAACTGGCATACTTTCATTTAAAGTCAAACGTAATTTAATGTGACAGATAAGGGGGTTGACGAGACACGTCAGTAGGGTCAGCTAGGTGGAACAACAAGTCCATGCAGAAGGTCATATCGCCTTTGTATTATGGTTCTGTCGGGGGTCTTCATGTTGGCTGCAAAATCAGTGTAAAGAAGCCATTATCTCATGGACTTGGCTCGGTTTCTTAGCGAGTTTCTATAGGATTTATAGTTAGCAATTAACAGAGGATGGATCACTTGGGGTTTGTCCATGCTCGGAAAGCTTTAATGATGTGGTTATAACGCAGAGTCTAATAGCTGCTACATCTGCTGGAAGGATTTAATTTACCTTCTAAATTGTATTAATTAGTTCTGCCTTCCTGCATTATGGAGAGCTGATGGGCATTTATTCTTCTTGGACCATGTAAAAGCTGAGCCAACCGAGGCCTCCACAGCACAACCTTGGGTTTCCCATCACAGTGGAGATAGAAGGCCGGGCATGTAATCTGACCGTGTTTCGAGAAGGATGTGAAAGGGTAAAATCTCCTCTATAGTTCACGTCTACGCGCTGGAAACACTGTGTGCTCCGATGAGTGTGTGGGTGGTAGAACTGTATTGTGTAAATGCTCTTGGGGGAGGAACGTCGCCTGATATCGTGCTGGAAGTTCTGTGCCTACCTGCTTGCTGTATCTATAGATCCTAAGAAACATTGGGTGCCTTAACCTACTTCTAAGAACATTACTCAGAACATGTGTCGCCCACACACAGCAGACGCAGAGAAGGTAGACGTAAGGTACAAAACATCATGTGCCTCAGTGATGTTGGTGGAACATGGCCATCCACGTGGTGTCTCCGATGCATTCCTGCCCGGCATATGTCTGAAAGATGCTCGTTTGGTATATGCTGGATCCAGTGGGGCCTATGGACACCATGGAAGTATGCTTCGTCAGGCTGGCCCACACCAGGCTGTGTACAACCAGAATTCGGCATGATACGCAAAGCACCTCAAGGGAATAAAAATACCAGTGTCCTGAAATACATTACAAACATATGGTAGCCTCCAAGTGTAACAGAGAAGCAAAGTCAATGGCGTCATCCCAAAGGGGCAGAGGTGGGTCAGCTTAACGCAGAAGTTATGACTGGTCAGGGACTGAGGTAGTCGTGTGACCATTACAGAATTCTTACCAATCACTTCTACTGAAGTGCGACTTGAGAAGTTGTCTTGTATCGCCCAATAGTTGCACAGTCAAGTGGCCTTCCATGAGTAGAGATATGTAGCTCCATTTATGGTATTGCCTGGCCCTCAGAGCTGAACTCTAACTGAAAATGAATGGGAACCAGGATGGTTGTGCAATAACACCACTTCTCGGGATGATATCTATCGGAGTATGACTAGAGAAGTTGCCCGCTTACAGATCACTCTGTAAGAACAGTCATTTGGTGCCAGTCTCTATGTGTAGGCACTATAGGACAGCACTGAGGTATGCATAATGGCAAAAAGCCACGATTTTCGCCGAGATAAAGCTGCCCGGTCACGTGGCTCCAGCCCTGAGCCATTAGCAGCAGGTAACCTCTTACCATTAATCACCTCCGTGCCCGAATCCATTAATTCCCAGGCTCGGTGCCTCCTCCATTCACCGTCTAGGCAGTTATTTTTGGCAAGAAAGTCTCTCAAGTGAAACATCCACCTCCTCCGACAAACCCAGCCTCAACGTCTTGGGCAATTCCAGGAATTTCTCTGCCATGTGTCACCAAGCTGGAAGGAATGACTTCAGCACTGAGCGGATCCTAAGGATTCTTCTGGATGGAGACTATTAATAACATTCCCGAGAACATGTCTCCTGGTCGCCATCTACAGAGGGGCTCCCCTGTGTTTTCTGTGAGGACAACCAGCACTCTTCTCTCCGAGGACTGGTATTATTAGCGACGTGAATCTGCTGTACGGCTGAAAAGTGACCTCAGCCGCAGGGAGACTAGGACAAAGCCCCTTGTCTCTGACATTTGCCATCTTCTGGTTCTCCCCATGTTCGACTGATCTTGGTAGGGTTGGAGGAGGCTCTCCGGGTTCTTCAAGATTAAAGCCTCGAAAACTTCTGTAACTTCCTAATATACTTTGCCTTTAGATACCTGCATACCAGCAAGCTCTGTGCTTGCTGTCTGTGAATGAAACTCCATACAGACCTGATTCTTCTCACAACTGAGGGTTTGCCATAAGTATATCTTGTCTAGGCAATCCCCTGTGAAGAGTCTGTACACCTACATCATGGAAACCTCTCAGGACATGAGAGACACAGAGGACCTCCTACCTAGAGGGAGGACTACTGCAGCAAACCCTCAGCTGTGTGAGCAGGACTAGGTCAGGATGGCTTTTCTGCCTCTGGCCGGTTTTATACAAGTGTCCAACCCTGACCATGGGTCTACTGAACTGAACTCACAGCATCAGAAGGACCTACGATGCGGAGAGCTCGGGTCAGGATGCCTGTCCGTGATACTGCTGGCTTTATGCTTGTGTGAAACTGTCCTAAGGAGGTAAACCATGAGTGTTCCCGTCCACAGACAGCAAGCAGAGATCTTGAGAATAGTGAGGAATGGAAACGCAAAGCACATTCGAAAGTTGCTGAGACTGAACATCTTTGGGGGGTTTTCTAAAAAGTATCGTAGGTGGTCATTTAATGGGGAAAATGGATGATAACTTCTTGGGAATTACAGAATCTCCCAGGGTGAATTAAATGGAGTGCACTTAAAGGGACAGTCCATGGATCAGAAAAATACTTTATTCCGCAAACAGCTCCACTCTTTTCTATGGATTGTGTCTGGTACTGCAGCTCAGCTTCATTGTAGTGAATGGAGCCCGGCTGCAATACCACACACGACCTGTGGACAGATGTGGCGATGTTTTTGGAAGATGGCAGCCATCTTTTCTAATCCTTAAACGACAGGATTCGGAAAGTCAGGCTGCGGGCCACGTGATGCTACAATAATGTTTGACTGCACTATGCTATCCCTCTTGTAGTTTACAATAAGAAAAAGAGCGCTTCTTTAAGATTTCAACCAAAACCTGAGGTTTGTGTGAGAAGATGCTGTATGTATCGAGCCCATAGAGCAGGGGTCAGCAACCTTCCGCACACCAGCTATTGTGAAACTACCATTTCCACCATGCTCCATTCATTTCTATGAGAGTTCTTAGAAGAGTAGAGGAAGTATGAATGCTGGGAGTTGTAGTTCCACAACAGCCAGAGTGCCGGAGGTTGCTGACCCCTGCCATAGAGCAACCTCTATCATAAGCCTGACGGGAGCACAGCATGGACCCCCACCAGTGTTTATAGGGCAGGCAGAGCAGTCTATAATCCGGGGACCCCCTTTAGCCCCCACCAGATCCCCTCCATATCTGCAGATTTCTCCATGACACTGAGGTTCAGGCCTTTTGGGATTTCAGCATATTAAACCAGCCAGCAGTTTACAGACAATTAGCGTCTTCCGTTCCGCCCCCGAGATCAGCAGCTGACTGCCAGCTGGGAGCGTGGCCCTAAAAAGGAGAAACCGGAAGAACGAGATTCCTGCTCCGCGCAGCAATGGATGGCATTCGGCGTGTGAGTCATAGTGACAGGCGCTCGTCTGCCACCGACCACGGCAGTGTGAATACAGACGCAGCGAGGGCTGATTCATCACAGTTAATAGATACAGCGGACCACAGGGGGCCCTGCCAGATAGTGTCAGAACTGTATAATCACCGGCAGCAGTAGTGCTGCTCACCCAGCTTTCCTACAACCTTGAACGTCAAGTCTGTAGTCGGAAGCCCCCCCTGTCCTGTATCCCCCATACACAGGACTGTAGGGACAAGTACTGGTAGTCACCCAGCTTTCCCATAAACCGATACGAAAGTCCTGCTTCTCTTTCTTACAGTCCTGAATGGCAATCTAACCAGTTATCCCTTAATACGTCTTCATTATAAGGCTGGCCGGCTGGGATCTGTAATACTGATCATATATCCTTGGGTACCCAGCTTTCCCAGAACTGGATTTAAAGGCTTTGTCCAGCATTACAAAAACAGAGCTACTTTCTTCAAGAAACTGCGCCACCTCCGTCCACAGGTTGTGTGTGGTACTGCAGTGCTATTCGCTTCAATGGTGCTGATCTGCAATACCGGACACAACCCATAGACAGGTGTGGCGCTGTTTCCAGTAGAAGGCGGCCATGTTTTTCAAATTCTGTACAACCCCTTTAATTAAAATGGCTTTAAACGTCAGGTTTAAAGCGGTTTCGACTTTTTTTTTTGTCACACGTTTTACTTGCGGTTTATCAAGTAAAGCCTTAAAGAAGATGGCAACTGTCTTTGTTTTGGTGTCACTCGTTGCCCAGTGTCAGTAATCTTCATCCTCATGGAACTACAGTGGAACTACAGGTCTCAGCATAACCAAGGACTGAACAAATGGCAGAATTAGGACGTTTTCATGCAGATGAGGGTTGATTAGGGTACGTTAAAACTTGCGTTGCTGGATCCGGCAATCTGTATGCAAACGGACAGCATTTGTAGACGGATCCGGATGTGGATCAGAAATCTCACAAATACATTGCAATACTGGATCTGTCTCTCTGGTTGTCATCCGGAAAAACGGATCCGGTATTTATCTTTTTCACATTTCTAAAGATCTGTGCATGCGCAGACCGGATCTGTCAATGCGGTTATTTTAATGCTGGATCCGGCACTAATACATTTCAATAGAAATTAATGCCGGATCCGGCATGTGTTCCAGAATATTGGACGGAGAAAATACAGCAGCATGCGGCCAAAAACCGTAAGAGGGACTGAACTGATGCATCCTGAACGGATTTCTCTCCATTCAGAATGCTGTAGGATTCAGCTGATCAGTTCTTTTCCGGTATTCAGCCCCTAGGACGGAACTCAATGCCGGAAAAGAATAACGCTAGTGTGAAAGTGACCTTACTGTGAATTCTGTACAGAAAACATCCGGCTTAAGACTCCACAGCTGGGATTTGTGGGAACTGGCGGGGGATGGGAAGACATTCCACACAGAATGGAGGCACAGCCCGCTCTGCATGGCACAGACGGACACGGAAAGCTCTGCAGACGCTCCGCATCGGGTGATTCATCCGACCTACAATTTGTGCCAGACTACACTGGATCCTCGCCCGCTCCACATGGCACCGACAATCTGGATGGCACCAGCGGAGACGACAAAGAGGAACCTTTAATGCCATGGTTACCGAGCGGGAGAACAGACGAAGACGGCAAGATCAATAGCGACGGATGTAGCAGAGCTGAACCTCATTGCACGGATTCGGCTCTGCTATATATGCATTTCACAGCGCCATCTGCAAGTGTGTGTCAGCCCGGAGCTGGGCACATAGAGGGTTAATTCCCCCCCCCCATCCTCTCAGAATAAAACATGACATCATCGCTCACCACCCATCAATGACCCCCACCCTATTCTGTAATTAGAGGGATGAGGTCAGGGGGGGGGGGTTAGGATTTTCCCCCAGCTTGCCGGGGCAAAGCACAAATGCCATTCATCCTGTGGTCCATGAATGGGTTGGCATCACCATGGCAGCGCCACCCGCCGGCCTCTCTATCAATGAAGCCTCTCAAACAGTCACGTTACCAGGCATGAACTCCTTGGTGAGGACATGGCGGAAAATGAGGCTACCAGGGAGCCGGTCGCAGCGGAAACGGGACAGAATGGGAGGGGGTGATGACTTTTGCAATGACTGGAGGAACCTGACTGAAGAGCACTGGTTCACGCTCCTGACTGATGATGGCCCCTCACTATGGTGGCCCCCAGGGGACCACATACTGGCAGCTACCTACAGAAGGCGCTTGTCCTAAAAGGGGAGTCATGGCAAGGATCCCAATACTACAGCCTGATCAAGCCTGTAGGTGACCCTTAGATCCGTATACATGGAAGACAATGGATGATGGGGGTCATCATCCCGCCGTACACATCAAAGGGTGCTGTGTCACATGACACGACTTTCGGACAGTTCGAGGGGTAAAACATTTATTGTTAGTGACCCGATCATTCCCATCTACATAGTGATGGCCACACTGACCTCCCGGCTGAAGAAAATAACATTGAACAGCATGGACATGACAGCGACGGGGGTGATAGTGCAGATAATGGGGGTGATAGTATGGGGACACAGGGATAAGAGTGGGTCATACAATTGTAGTGACCTGAGAGGGGCTTGTAAGATGTAAATTACACGGGATCTCCTCTCCTGTAGAAAGACCCCAGCTATGAGGACTTGAGACCTAGATGGTGAAAGGTTCCAGAGCTTTCAGCATATGGTGTCCTACACAGGTCATAAAGTACTGCCAATTTCCACAAGCAGCGGGTGACAACCTCTCTACCCCCCCAGGTGACCTGACACACCGCAGGGAATCATGGTCAGTAACATGCGGGGGACGAATGGTTAAATTAGACAGAACAGACAGTCATACGCATGCGCACTACAGCGCTCTCTTACCCGTCTGCCGCCCGGTTGCTTTCCTAGCGCCCAACTGAATCCCAGAGACAGAGACAGCCTGCAACTAGCAGCCGCCGTGACGTCACGGGAAACCCGCCCCCGCACTCGGATGCATAGGTCGCTTACCATTGGCTGCAGGCGGTCACAGAAAGCCAATCACAGCTCAGCCAAATCGTAGCCACTCTCCTTCTGGGAGGCGTGGTCACGTCGGTTTTTATTCAGAAACAGTTACACAGGCGCTGCTGATTGGCTACGCGAATTCTGAGCCGTGATTTGCTGGCGTTTGAGTCGGGAGCTCGTGCTTCTGATTGGCTGGGTTTTGAGGTCACGTGCTAATTCTATTACACGTGGACGTGAAGGTATTTGGGTGACGTCATCGTGGAACGTGATGTCATGGTGTAGGGCGAGCTATAGCTGATAGATGACGTCGAATGACACATATAGCTAGAGAAACTAAGGCTTTCTTGCTGTGGAACTACAGGTCCCAGGATTATACTCATCATGTATAAATTGATACTAGTTCTAGTCTGGTTTGCCACCTTTATACCTACCAACTTTTTGGACGGTCAAAGAGGGACACTTATGGTTTATTGTGTGAAAGACCTAATTTTCCTGCATATTTATATGCGTCGATAATGTTTGCGCTATTGTGTAAAAGAAAAACGATCTGAATATAAAAATTTCTAAAATCCAAATTTCATCAAATAATGAAATAATCTGCTGACGGGCTTTAATATATAAACCAGAGAAACACATTCTGGATCAATATCGTAAGGGTCCATTCACACGTCCGCAAAACGCTGACGCCACACATGGCCGGCACTGATAGAGAAGTCCTATTTTTGTCCGCAGCTGCGGACAAGAATAGGACACGCTCTATTTCTTTGCGGAGCTTGCGGACCGGAAGTTCGGGGCCGCGTTTCGGAAATGCGGATGCGGAGAGCACATAGTGTGCTCTCTGCATCCATTTCGTCCCCATAGAGAATGAATGGGTCTTCACCAGTTCTGCACAATTACGGAACGGATGCGGACCCATTCCACGGATGTGTAAATGGAGCCTAAATGTAATAGTGCAAATCTGTTCCTCAGACCTAAAAGAGGGACTTTTAACCACTTCAGCCCCTCTAGCTTAAACACCCTTAATGACCAGGCCACTTTTTACAATTCCGCACTACACTACTTTCACCGTTTATTGCTCGGTCATACAACTTACCACCCAAATGAATTTTACCTCCTTTTCTTCTCACTAATAGAGCTTTCATTTGGTGGTATTTCATTGCTGCTGACATTTTTACTTTTTTTGCTATTAATCAAAAATTACCGAAATTTTTGCAAAAAAATGACATTTTTCACTTTCTGTTGTAAAATTTTTCAAAAAAACTACATTTCTATATAAATTTTCTCTAAATTTATTGTTCTACATGTCTTTGATAAAAAAAAATCCAATAAGTGTATATTTATTGGTTTGGGTAAAAGTTATAGCGTTTACAAACTATGGTGCAAAAAAGTGAATTTCGGCATTTTGAAGCAGCTCTGACTTTCTGAGCGCCTGTCATGTTTCTTCAGGTGCTAGAATGTCAGGAAAGTATAAATACCCCCAAATCACACCATTTTAGAAAGAAGACACCCCAAAGTATTCGCGGAGGGGCTTGGTGAGTTCATGTATCATTTCATTTTTTTCACAAGTTAGCGGAAAATGACACTTTCTGAGAAAAAAAAAAAAAAAAAAGTTTCAATTTCTGATAACTTCTGGCAAAAAAAAAAAATCTCAGACGGACTCACTATGCCCCTCAGTGAATACCTTGGGGTGTCTACTTTCGAAATGGGGTCATTTGTGGGGTGTGTTTACTGTTCTGGCATTTTGGGCGGGGCTAAATTGTGAGCCGCCATGTAAAACCTAAAGGTACTCGTTGGAATTTGGGCCCCTTTGCGCACCCAGGTTGTAAAAGTGTCACTCATGTGGTATCGCCGTACTCAGGAGAAGTAGGGCAATGTGTTTTGGGGTGTATTTTTACATACACCCATGCTGGAGTGAGAGAAATATCGCTGTAAATTGTCAACTTTGTATAAAAATTTTTAAAAGTTGTCGTTTACAGAGATATTTTTCACACAAAGTATGGGTATGTAAAAATACACCTAAACACATTGCCCTACTTCTCTAAGTACGACGATACCATGTGTGCCACTTTTTGCAGCTTGAGTGCGCAAGGGCCCTAAAACCAATGAGTACCTTTAAGATTTCACAGGGCATTTTTACGCATTTGGATTCCAGACTTCTTCTCACGCTTTAGGGGCCCCTAAAATGCCAGGGCAGTATAAATACCCCACATGTGACCCCATTTTGGAAAGAAGACACCCAAGGTATTCTGTGAGGGGTATGGTGAGTTCATGTAAAATTTTATTTTTGTCACAAGTTAGTGGAATATGAGACTTTGTAAAAAACAAAATTAAAAAAACAAAAAAACAATTTCCGCTGACTTGTGCCAAAAATAAAAATTCTGTGGACTCACCATGCCCCTCACAGAATACCTAGGGGTGTCTTCTTTCCAAAATGGGGTCACATGTGGGGTATTTATACTCACCTGGCATTTTAGGGGCCCCTAAAGTGTGAGAATCCAAATGCAAAAAAATGGCCTGTGAAATCCTAAAGGTACTCATTGGTTTTAGGGCCCTTTGCGCATCTTGGCTGCAAAAAATGTCACACATGTGGTATCGCCGTACTCAGGAGAAGTAGGGCAATCTGTTTTGGGGTGTATTTTTATATATACCCATACTGTGTGTGAGAAATATCGCTGTAAACGACAACTTTTTAAATTTTTTTATTCAAAGTTGTCAATTTACAGAGATATTTCTCTCACCCAGTATGGGTATATGTAAAAATACACCCCAAACACATCGTCCTACTTCTCCTGAGTACGGCGATACCACATGTGTGACACTTTTTGCAGCCAAGATGCGCAAAGGCCCTAATTCCAATGAGTACCTTTAGGAGGGCATTTTTACGCATTTTTCTTCTCACGCTTTAGGGCCCCTAAAATGCCAGGGCAGTATAAATACCCCACATGTGACCCCATTTTGGAAAGAAGACACCCCAAGGTAATCCGTGAGGGGCATGGTGAGTTCATAGAAGATTTTTTTGGCACAAGTTAGTGGAAATTGATTTTTCATTGTTTTTCTCACAAAGTCTCCCTTTCCGCTAACTTTTGACAAAAGTTTAATTTTTCATGGACTCATTATGCCCCTCAGCGAATACCTTGAGGTGTCTTCTTTCCAAAATGGGGTCACATGTGGGGTATTTATACTGCCCTGGCATTTTAGGGGCCCTAAAGCGTGAGAAGAAAAATGCGTAAAAATGCCCTCCTAAAAGGTACTCATTGGTTTAGGGCACTTTGCGCATCTTGGCTGCAAAAGTGTCACTCAGAAGAAGTAGGGCGATGTGTTTTCGGGTGTATTTTTACATATACCCATGCTGGGTGAGAGAAATATCTCTGTAAATTGACAACTTTGAATAAAAAAATTAAAAAGTTGTCGTTTACAGCGATATTTCTCACACAAAGTATGGTTATATGTAAAAATACACCCCAAAACACATTGCCCTACTTCTCCTGAGTACGGCGATACCACATGAGTGACACTTTTTGCAGCCAAGATGCGCAAAGGCCCTAAAACCAATGAGTACCTTTAGGATTTCACAGGACATTTTTACGCATTTGGATTCTCACGCTTTAGGACCCCTAAAATGCCAGGGCAGTATAAATACCCACATGTGACCCCATTGTGGAAAGAAGACACCCCAAGGTATTCCGTGAGGGGTATGGCGAGTTTACAGAAAAAAATTTGGCACAAGTTAGCGGAAATGGTATTTTTTTTTTTTTTTTTTTTACAGTCTCACATTCCACTAACTTGTGACAAAAAATAAAATTTTGCATGAACTCACCATACCCCTTACGGAATACCTTGGGGTGTCTTCTTTCTAAAATGGGGTCACTTGTGAGGTTTTTGTACTGCCCTGGCATTTTAGGGTCTCCATAATCATTACACGTATGGCCAGAATTAGGAGTTTTGCGATTCTCCTTATATTGACCATACGGGTAATGAGAATTTTTTTCCGTTCAGCCTCTGCGCTGAAAGAAAAAAATGAACGTCACAGATTTTTCCATTCACATTGATCAATGTGGATGAAAAAATCTCTAAAAAATGTGCAAAAAAAGAGGGAAAAGCTATAAAGCTGCGATCGCTAAGGGACCCTAAGGCCTCATTCAAGCGTCCGCAATTCTGTTCCGCAAAATTTTGCGGAACAGAATTGTGGATACATTCAATTCTATGGGGACAGACTTTGTCCCGCTCGGATCCATAATTGCGGATCCGTAGTGGAGATCCGCAAAAGTATAGAACATGTCCTATTCTTGTCCGCAATTGCGGATAAGAAAAGGCATTTTCTATATAGTTCTGGCAATGTGCGGATCCGCAAAATGCGGAAAGCACATTGCTGGTGTCCGTGTTTTGCGGATCCGCGGATTTGCGGATCCGTGGATCCGCAAAACACATGCGGACATCTGAATGAGCCTTACAGGGGGTGATCAGTGACAGGGGGTGACAGGGGGTGATCAGGGGGTGACATGGGAGATCAGGGGTTAATCAGTGACAGTGGGGGTGGTGGGTGGGGGGGTTGTGTGGTGATTGGTGCACTTTGATATTTTTTCTCTGGTGGTCCCAAGCAAAGGGACCACCAGAGAAGCGGGCAGCAAGCAGATCAGACGCTGTTCACAGAACAACGTCTGATCTGCGATTTTTTCTGCCATATACAGCCTGCCAGCGCACGATCGGCGCTGGCAGGCTGTAGTATAACTACATGCGAGCGCGCCGATGGCGCGCATTGCGCATGTGCGGGCGCGTGCTCGCGTCATCTCGCGTCTCGCGAGATAACGCGCCGATGCGTCGGATCAGAAGAGCCCGGCCGCCGCGAGAACGCGATCCTGCGTGCGGCGGTCCGGGAGTGGTTAAAGGGATTCTGTCAACTTATTTTACCCTATAGAGCTGCCGACATGCACGGCTAGATCACCGCTAGCATGTCCGCAATATACCTGTCCCATAGTTCTGTGCTTTTATTTTGTTTAAAAAATGATTTTATTGATATGTAAATTCGCTTGTGAAGGTGCCAAAGGGGCTGGACTAACCGTTCTGGTGCCCAGCCACGCCCCCTGTGAAGCAGCCCAGCGCCGCCTGCGTCCGCCGAATCTCCTCCTTCCTCTCAGTGGGATCGCCATAAATCTCGCGATGCGTGAGATCGCGCATTCAGGGACTTGGGTCAAAAAGAAGGACTGTCCCTCCAAAAGATGGACACTTGGGACTGGTATGCACCTTTTCCAACAAAAAATACCGGCCAAAGGGGAGTGTGGTTGTGGGGGCGTGGCTTAACATGGGGCGTTAAGTACCTATCATACTGTGGCTCCCAATAATGCTCTGCACATTTTTCCGAAAACACAGAAAACATCTCGAAACCCCACATATCCCCATAAATAATACATCCTTGGATAGCTCTGATCTGGGCGAACAACATATCCAAAAATAACCCAGATCCAGAATTCCAATGAAGTCACATTTGACCGACCGGAAGCATGGCTTTCCTGCCCCGAACAGTTCCACAGATGTAGGGCTCGTTTACACGAACGTTTTTTGCTTTGCGTATACGGGCGTTTTTTTGCGTTCCGTATACTGTCCATCCTTATGCATTCCGTTTCCGTCTTTCCGTTTCACAACATTCGTTTCGGGTCTTATTATTGTCCGCAAATCATATTCAGTGGCTCCATTCAAGTCAATGGGTCCGTATAAATAACTAAATGCATAAGGAACACATGTCCATATGTCATCCGTGTTTTGCGGATCCATGCTGTAGAAATGCTATGCCCAGCCCATTTTGCACATGTGTTTGCTGTTTGCAATGATTACAAAGTTCCTGTTTTTGCGGAAGAACGGAAACAAAACGGAAACTCAACAGATCCAAAAAACTGAACAACGGATCAGTAAAAAACGGACCGCAAAACCATACGGTCGTGTGAACAAGCCCTTAGGTTGTGTGGCCGATCTACCTTCTCCTATCTACCTTCTCGCCACAATCGGCCTTGTATTCTAGTCCTTAACTGTTTCTTCTTGACGTCAAAGTATGGCAGCTGTTGTTGGTCCCAGCATATTTTGGCTAGTTAAGGAGGGTGGTCTCATGACAGGCAGTCTGTATGATATAGGAGCCCCCAAAGACCCCCTGGTTTTGCTGTGGAATAAAATTCAGCAGGGTATAGAATTAAGGCTAGTTTCACACTAGCGGCAAGGAACTCTGGCAGGCTGTTCCAGACTACCGCTCCGGCCCCATTGATTATAATGGGGGCAGGCCGGAGTTCCGGTGGCAGCACGGCAAACAGTTTTATTCCGGCCGCCTCTCGGCATGTTTGCCGTGCTGCCGTCGAAACTCTGGCCTGCCCCCATTATAGTCAATGGGGCCAGAGCAGTAGTCCGGGGGCAGGCGTGTACTAGCGGCAGCACAGATCCGACAGGCTGTGTACCCGCTGGAACAGCCTGCCGGAGTGCCTTGCCGCTAGTGTGAAAGTACCCTAATACACAGCGACCGCACAGATGAATGGCCGTCTGCAAGAGCTGCTGTCAGTAGTTGTCCGATAACCCTTTAGAGGAGCTCTCACCTCTTCTGACATGTCTGTTTTACTACAGTATTGTGTTCCCTGTAATACATTTTTTCTGGTGTGGTAAAGCTCGTGAAAGGGTTAATACTAGTAATATCCTTGGTGGTCTAGAGTAGTGAAGGGGGTTAATGTTTTATACCTGATGTCCAGTGAATCCGCTTCTCACCTTGAATTAAAAAAAAAGGTACTTTCAGTGTTTTGGTATCTGAGTAGTAGTAGTTTGTTATAACCACTAACCAACAGTAGTACATTGTGTATCTGGTGGTTAGTGGTACATTCAGTATCAGAGAGTCAGTGGTACATTCGGTGTCTGGTGGTCAGTGGTACATTTGGTGTCTGGGGGTCAGTGGTACATTTGGTGTCTGGGAGTTAGTGGTACATTTGGTGTCTGGGGGTCAGTGGTACATTTGGTGTCTGGGAGTTAGTGGTACATTCGGTGTCTGGTGGTCAGTGGTACATTCAGTTTCTGGGGGTCGGTGGTACATTCAGTATCTAGTGGTCTGAGGTACATTTAGTGTCCAGTGGTACATTTAGTGTCTGGGGGTCAGTGGTACATTCAGTGGTTGGTGATCAGTGGTACATTCGGTGTCTAGTAGTCGGTGGTACATTCTATGTCTGTTGGTTGGTGGTACATTTGGTGTCTGCTGCTCAGTGGTACATTTGGTGTCTGGGGGTCAGTGGTACATTTGGTGTCTGGGGGTCAGTGGTACATTTGGTGTCTGGGAGTCAGTGGTACATTTGGTGTCTGGGAGTCAGTGGTACATTTGGTGTCTGGGGGTCAGTGGTACATTTGGTGTCTGGGGGTCAGTGGTACATTTGGTGTCTGGGGGTCAGTGGTACATTTGGTGTCTGGGGTCAGTGGTACATTTGGTGTCTGGGGGTCAGTGGTACATTTGGTGTCTGGGGGTCAGTGGTACATTTGGTGTCTGGGGGTCAGTGGTACATTTGGTGTCTGGGGGTCGGTGGTACATTTGGTGTCTGGTGGTCGGTGGTACATTTGGTGTCTGGGGGTCAGTGGTACATTCGGTGTCTGGTGGTCAGCGGTACATTTGGTGTCTGGGGGTCAGTGGTACGTTTGGTGTCCGGTGGTCAATGGTATATTCGGTGTCTGGGGGTTGGTGGTCAGTGGTACATCCTGTTTCTGGGGGTTGGTGGTCGGTGGTACATTCGGTGTCTGGTGGTCAGTACATTGAATGGTATGTGTACTTTACTCCTCGCTGGGTGCTGTATCTGTGCTGTCAGCCCCAGCACTAGAGCTGATGAGTAGGGTGCTGGAGACAGTAGACAGGAGAATTGTGTAATTTGCTGATGTCAGGCTCGGTGAAGTTTCCCCCACAATAGTGGGATGTCACACGTGGGATTAACAGCGATTGTTAACGACATGATCTCGTTAAGTGACAATGAGTGTGAAGAGTGGGACACGGCTGAACTCCTAGGGCGATGAATAGAGCGCAGTGTGCGGAGGGGTGGGGGCGGTATCATCCTCATTGTGTCATCTGACTGATCACTGTGTAACTACTGCTAGCAAAGAAAGTACAGATGATGGGTAATAGGGTCAGTGCCATGGGGCCCTGATATTATACTGGGGATATGGTGATGTGTGAGGTTATATGGCAGTATACTGGTTATCTGGTGGTGTGTGAAGTTATATGGCAGTATACTGGTTATGTGGTGATATGTGAGGTTATACGGCGGTCTACTGGTAAGATGGTGATGTGTGAGGATATATATCGCAGTATACCAGTTATATGATGATGTGTGAGGTTATATGGCAGTATACTGGTTATCTCGTGATATGTCAGGTCATATGGCGGTATAATGGTTAAATGGTGACGTGTGAGGTTGTATGGCAGTATACAGGTTACATGGTGATGTGTGAGGTTATATGGTGATGTGTGAGGTTGTATGGCAGTATACAGGTTATATGGTGAGGTGTGAGGTTATATGGCAGTATACAGGTTATATGGTGAGGTGTGAGGTTGTATGGCAGTATACAGGTTATATGGTGAGGTGTGAGGTTATATGGCAGTATACAGGTTATATGGTGATGTGTGAGGTTATATGGTGATGTGTGAGGTTGTATGGCAGTATACAGGTTATATGGTGAGGTGTGAGGTTATATGGCAGTATACAGGTTATATGGTGATGTGTGAGGTTGTATGGCAGTATACAGGTTATACGGTGTGTGAGGTTGTATGGCAGTATACAGGTTATATGGTGAGGTGTGAGGTTATATGGTGAGGTGTGAGGTTATATGGTGATGTGTGAGGTTATATGGTGATGTGTGAGGTTGTATGGCAGTATACAGGTTATATGGTGATGTGTGAGGTTGTATGGCAGTATACAGGTTATATGGTGATGTGTGAGGTTGTATGGCAGTATACAGGTTATATGGTGATGTGTGAGGTTGTATGGCGGTATACAGGTTATATGGTGATGTGTGAGGTTGTATGGCGGTATACAGGTTATATGGTGATGTGTGAGGTTGTATGGCAGTATACAGGTTATACGGTGTGTGAGGTTGTATGGCAGTATACAGGTTATATGGTGAGGTGTGAGGTTATATGGTGATGTGTGAGGTTATATGGTGATGTGTGAGGTTGTATGGCAGTATACAGGTTATATGGTGATGTGTGAGGTTGTATGGCAGTATACAGGTTATATGGTGATGTGTGAGGTTGTATGGCAGTATACAGGTTATATGGTGATGTGTGAGGTTGTATGGCGGTATACAGGTTATATGGTGATGTGTGAGGTTGTATGGCAGTATACAGGTTATATGGTGATGTGTGAGGTTGTATGGCAGTATACAGGTTATATGGTGATGTGTGAGGTTGTATGGCGGTATACAGGTTATATGGTGATGTGTGAGGTTGTATGGCGGTATACAGGTTATATGGTGATGTGTGAGGTTGTATGGCAGTATACAGGTTATACGGTGTGTGAGGTTGTATGGCAGTATACAGGTTATATGGTGAGGTGTGAGGTTATATGGTGATGTGTGAGGTTATATGGTGATGTGTGAGGTTGTATGGCAGTATACAGGTTATATGGTGATGTGTGAGGTTGTATGGCAGTATACAGGTTATATGGTGATGTGTGAGGTTGTATGGCAGTATACAGGTTATATGGTGATGTGTGAGGTTGTATGGCGGTATACAGGTTATATGGTGATGTGTGAGGTTGTATGGCGGTATACAGGTTATATGGTGATGTGTGAGGTTGTATGGCAGTATACAGGTTATATGGTGTGTGAAGTTGTAGGGCAGTATACTGGTTATTTGGTCATGACACAATCTGGCACAATAGAAAACGGATCTGTCTTGGCTATGTCAAAGATAATACAAACGCATCCATTCTGAACTGATGCAGACGGCTGTATTATCCAACCAGAACCGTCCATGACGGATCCGCGCAAAACGCGAATGTGAAAGTAGCCTAAGAATAGGCTTCTTTCTGGCCGCTCTGCCATAAAGCCCAGATTGGTGGAGGCTGCAGTGATGGTTAACCTTCTGGAGGTTTCTCCCATCTGTACACATGATCTTTGAAGGAGCTTGGCCAGAGTACCATTGTTTTTTTGGTCACTAAGGCTTTTTCCCCACCGATTACTTAGTTTTGCGGGGCAGCCAACTCCAGGAATAGTCCTGGTTGTCCTAATTTTCCATTTAAGAATTATGGAGACCACTGTGCTCTTGGGAACTGTCAGTTCAGCATAAATCTTTTTGTGCCCCTCTCCAGATCTGTGCCACCACACAATCCTGTCTCTGACCGCTGCAGCCAATCTCTGGCCGGATAAGGATACAGCAATGCAAGTCTGGTTTTACATGGCTGCCTTTGTGTTACAGCCAGAATGCTCCATCTTTTTATTGGCGTTACCGCCGATCTTGGATCCCCTTATAACCCTATGGTGGTGTAGGTGCACAATGTAGATCCTAAAACGTAGCTGTGTTACAGACATGTAGGTGACCTGTGCCCGAGTAATGTAGATATTTGCCATCAGTTTACAGCTTCTTTAATATGAACCGTGTTTGCTGTATCCCAGAATCACTTTCTGCTTAGTAGACATGGCCCCCGTAGCCACGAGCGCCTTCCTACACCCCCTCTGTTTCCATCCCACCTTGTCCCCCTCCATTCATCCACTTCCTTCCTCTTTTTCCACGTTGTATTATAATTTGTAACGGCTGCACATGTTTCCATGGTAACAGGTAAGAGGCTCCAGGAAAACAGTACAGATAGTGCTCAGTCTGATCCGCCGGAACCGCTTATGGTGCGTACCAGAATAGACCAGAGTATCCGAATGAGAATGAGTAGGTGGTAGCGGGAGGGGAGCTGCTGTGCTCTGCCAGGGAGCTGCGGACAGAAAGACCCCAATATATGATGTATTGCAATGCGGAAACATGTCCGAGCCTCCGGGCGCTGATAGCGCAATGTCCACATTGTATCTGATTGATACGTATTTATGAGATCAGACCCTGTGGATCTATACAGTAATATCTGTAATACAAAATGGCGGCATTTTATGCAAAAAGGAAAATATTTGATGTGTTTTTTATTACTGACACAGCTGATGGCATACGAGGAACAGGAATACCACCATAGCAAGTTGTATCCGCCATCCCTCTAATATTCAGGACAAGGTTTTAAAATGGCACCTGTATTTTTTACTCTGTTCAAATGAATATTTGAAGAAATTCAACCATTGATCCCTATGATAACACTGACATGGCACGACACACACCATACCTCCCAAAATGTAAAGGAGGACACTTTGCCACGTTTTTTTTACATTGTCACACCTCTAACCCACTCCTTATCCATATACACCCAATCCCACCCAGTATCCTTTGTGCCCTCCATACACTAAGCTCTTAAAGAGGTTTTCCTGTTACTGACAATGGGGGCATATCGCTAGGATATGCCCCCATTGTCTGATATCTGCGACACCTACACCGAGAACAGAGTGGGGAAAGGTGGTGGAGGGCATTCTGCGCATGTGCAGCCGCCCTCCATTCATTTCTATGGGGCCGCCGAAAATAGCCGTGCGCTGACTCGGCTATTTCCGTCGGCCCCATAAATGAATAGGAGCGGTGGCCGTGTAAGCCCAGTGTGCTCCCATTCACTTGTATGAAGAAAGCGCTTGGCGGTGGCCGGACCCTGGGAAACCCGGGGTCCTCCAGCTACCGCTCTCCCCACTCCGTTCTCGGTGTAGGTGGGACCTGCATCTATTAGACAATGGGGACATTGAGTCACAACACAGTAAGAATGTCCTCCTAACAATTGCACTGCGGTTTGCTGCTTTTCTGGGTTATTCGGGTCTCTGGGAACCTGATAACCCGGAACAGGATGGTGATCAGTGGTGTGATAATACACCACCAATCACCATCCTGCAATCCTGAGAGGTAATATCACCTCTCAGGATCGGCTCTCATTGGTCGGCTGGGCGGGCCATTCAAATTACTGTATCGCTCCTCTCCTCTTCCTTTTGTGCTCAGGAGCCGTCGATCTCCAGAGATGCAGCCAGCACCCCCATCTGTGCCCAGCACCACCTTCACCCAGGTATTTAGGGACAGGTTAGGTTAGGCAGGGATATTCAGGGAAAGTTAGTGAAAAAAAAAGAAGCCAGTTTTTGTTGCATCACCCTAAAATCGGGTGTCTGGAGTCCACAGCACAGCTGTGTGACCCTAGACCCCCCCCAGGGGTGCTGCAGCTTGCCCCCCTGCCCCCCCCCCCCAACTTTTTTTGGTGTGCAAGCAGTTTTTTTTTTTCTGCGTACGCTGACTGTGGCCGGCACTCTTAGTGTCCAGCCACTGTTAGCGCATCACACACCCCACCGCTGATCAACTTCAACTAATCAGCAAGTTTGAATTTTTATTTTTTCACATTTTTTGTGCTTTTTTTTGTCTGTTAGATTTAGGGTATGTTCGCGAACACCCGTGCCCCCACACACATGCACACCAAATAAAGTTTATCACGCACACACACACTCCCCTATGGCCTGCCGGATGTTCTCGGCCGAGGAGGCATACGCCCAGCTTGCCCAGAGCCCCAGTGAGGACGAGGATGACCTCACTTGCCTTTTGTCATCCGCATCCTCCTCATCATCTAGCGATGATGATGAGCCCCCAAGGCGGCGGAGACACTGCCAGGCGGCGCAAGGGGGCCACCATGCTAGGTACCCTATGGCCCACACTAGAACAAGCAGCTCTGGGGCTCATACTAGTTTCCGGCCCACCAGATAAGTCCACCTGAGCCCCCTACCGGTGAACTTGCATGGTGTACCCCAGAGCATTTTGAGCCCTTGATTCCTGATTTTGTAGGCCAACCAGGAATCCAGATTTCCACAGTGGGCTTCACTGAATACGACTACTTTTAGTCTTTTTTTTTTCAGTGACCACTTTGTAACTCTAATGGTGGAGCAAACAAACCTGTTTGTCCAACAGTTTGTTGCTCAACACCCAGGCTCCTTTTTGGCTAGGCCCGGTGGCTGGACTCCAGTCAGTGTAGCTGAGATGAGGACATTTTGGGGCCTCGTGCTGCACATGGGCCTAGTCAAGAAACCTTAGTGTCAGGCATTACTGGAGTGGGGACGTCCTCTACCAGACCCCACTTTACAGTACGGCCATGACACGCTCCCGGTTTGAGGCCATCCAGAAATGCCTGCATTATGCAGCTAATGCAGCATGTACCCCCAAGATGATCCTGCCTATGACCGCCTGTACAAAATCAGGCCGGTCATCGATCACTTTGGGGCAAAATTTGTGCAGGCCTATGTACCTGGAAGGGAGGTCGCGGTTGATGAGTCTCTCATTGCTTTCAAGGGGAGACTCATTTTCCGCCAGTATGTTCCCTTTAAGCGGGCGAGGTATGGCGTGAAGCTGTACAAGCTTTGTGAGAGTACCTCAGGGTACACTTACAAGTTTCGTGTGTACGAGGGGCGAGATTCCCGTATTGAACCCCCAGAATGTCCCCCCACTCTGGGTGTTAGCGGGAAACTTGTGTGGGACCTTATGCACCCACTTCTAGATAAGGGTCACCACCTGTACGTGCATAACTTTTATACTAGTATCCCCTTGTTCCAGTCCCTCGCTGCCAGATCTACGTTCGCTTGTGGGACCGTACGGAAAAATCAACGCGGCCTCCCTGTCCTTGTACTGTCCACAATTCACGGTAACGGCATCACCGCTGTCCCTGTGTGAGTTACTGCGGCAATAGGCCTCAAGCCCGATTGTATCGTCGACTACAATCAGTATATGGGAGGAGTTGATCTCTCTGATCAAGTCCTCAAGCCATATAATGCCATGTGCAAAACCCGGGCATGGTACAAAAAAGTTGCGGTCTGCTTAGTGCAGGTTGCCATGTACAACTCTTTTGTGCTGTCCCGGAGCGCTGGCAACACAGGGAAATTCCTCCAGTTCTATGAGGCAGTCCTCAAGGACCTGATCTTTTCTGACCGGGAAAGAGCAGGCCGGAGTACCTCAGGAACTGGAGGCGCCCGGATCGTCCCTGGCCAACACTTTCCAGGAGTGGTCCCCCATACTGGAAAGAAGGGACGAACCAAAAAAGGTGCAGAGTGTGTCACATGAGGCGGATACGGAAGGACACAACCACTCAGTGTGACACATGCCCCGATCATCCGGGCCTCTGCATTATTGGTTGCTTCAGGGAGTACCACACTTCCATTGAGTACTAAATGTATTATCCCCTTTTTCATGTAGCCACTGACGATCGGATAAAAACTATGGTTCTCAGACTTGAGACACCCAGATTTTTTTTTCAAAAATGATAGTTTATAAATCTCAAATGATTAAAAAAATAATAAAAAAAAGTAGACAAATTATGTATCGCCGCGTCCATAATAATTTGCCCTATAAAAATACCCCATGACCTAACCCCTTAGATTAACACGGAAAAAAATAAGGTGCAAAAAAAGGAATTTTTTGGTCACCTTACATAACAAAACGCGTAATAGCAAGCGATCAAAGTCATATGCCCCCCAAAATAGTGCCAATAAAACCGTCCTCAAATCCCGCAAAAAATGAGCCCCTACCTAAGACAATCGGGTAAAAACTTAAAAAAAACTGACTCTTAGACTGTATACATAGTTGCATTTTTTTAGTTTGTTTCAAATAGGATAATATAGTGTTAAACCTAAATAAATTTAAAAAAAGTAGAAAAATTATGTATCGCCGCGTCTGTAATAATCTGCTCTATAAAAATACCCCATGACCTAACCCCTCAGATTCACACGGTCAAAAAAATAAAATAGAAACTGTTCCAAAAGAGCTATTTTTTGGCAAATTTTCCATTTTGATCCATTTTTTCCAGTAACAAAGCAAGGGTTAACAGCCAAATTAAACGTTAAATTTATTGCCCTGATAATGCAGTTTACAGAAACACCCCATATGTGGTGGTAAACTGCTGTATGGCCAAACGCAGAAGGAAAGGAACCCCATATTGTTCCTGCAAGGCAGATTTTGATGGCCTTTTTTTTTTACACCATGTCCCATTTGAAGAACCCCTGATGCACCCCTACAGTAGAAACTCCATAAAAGTAAACTATACCCTCAAGGTATTAAAAACTTACTTTATAAACTTTGTTAACCCTTCCTCAAGAGTTTATGGCTAGAGATGAGCGAACTTTAAAAAAAAGTTTGGCGTTCGGCGTTCGGGTTGTGGTAACTCGCGCATCCCGTTATGGATTCCACTATCGCGGCATATGGAATCCATAAGGGGCGGCTTCCACGAACCCGAACTGTTGAACAGCCAAAGGACCTGGGGTGACGTCACCGTCATGTGATCAGTGCAGGGGGCGTGGCTCAGCACGGGATCAAATCCCGAACGCCGAAATTACCACAACCCGAACGCCAAACTTTTTTTTAAAGTTCGCTCATCTCCATTTATGGCAAATGAATATGACATTTCAGAATTTCTATTTTTTGGAAACTTGCGTCACAAGAATGTAATATAGAGCAACCAAAAATCATATCTACCCTAAAAATAGTCCCAGCAAAACAGCCTCCTTATCCCTTAGTTTCCAAAAGGGGGTCAGTTTTAGGGAGTTTCTACTCCGGGGGGGCATCAGGGGGGCTTCAAATGGGACATGGTGTAGATAAACCAGTCCAGCAAAATCTGCCTTCCAAAAACCACATTGCGCTCCTTTCCTTCTACGCCCTGCCGTTTGGCCATACAGTAGTTTACGACCATATATGGGGTGTTTCTTCGAACTACAGAATCAGGGCAATAAAAATTGGGTTTTATTTGGCTGTTAACCCTTGCTTAGATAGTGGAAAAAATGGATTAAAATGGAAAATTTGTGAAAACAAATCAAAATTCTGAAATTTCAGCCCCATTTCCCATTAACTCTTGTGAAACACCTAAAGTGTTAACTACATTGGTAAAATCAGTTTTGAATACCTTGAGGGGTGTAGTTTCCAAAATGGGGTCACTTTTAGGAAGTTTCTACCCCAGGGGGGCTTCAAATGGGAGATGGTGTAGATGAACCAGTCCTACAAAATCTGCCTTTCAAAAAAACCCAAGGCACTCCTTTACCAGTATGCCCTGCCGCGTGGTCATACAGTAGTTTCCGACCACATATGGGGTGTTTCTGCAAACTACATAATCGGGGCTATAAGAATTGGGTTTTGTTTGGCTGTTAACCCTTGCTTAGTTACTGGAAAAAATGGATTAAAATGGAAAATTTGCGGAAAAAATCGAAATTCGGACATTTTAGCCCCATTTCCCATTAACTCTTGTGAAACACCTAAAGGGTTAACGACATTTGTAAAATCAGTTTTGAATACCTTGAGGGGTGTAGTTTCTAGAATGGGGTCATTTTTGGGTAGTTTCTATTCTAAGCCTTGTAACATCCCCAAAAACTAAAATGGCATTCCCAAAATGATCTATACATGAAGTAGTACATGGAAAGTTTTCCAAATTTTGGGTAAATTTGGTATTTTTTCATAAATAAAAATGAACCTTTTTTTACTCCATTTTATCAGTGTCAAGAAGTACAATATGTGACAAAAAAAACTGTCTCAGAATGGCCTGAATAAGTAAAAGCGTTTTATAGTTATTCACACATAAAGTGACACTAGTCAGATTTGCAAAAAATGGCCTGGTCCTTAGGGTGAAAACGAGCCCTGTCCATAAGGGGTTAAAAGTTAAAAGTAAGTGGTTGCCGAGAACCAACATCACAATCATTGCAGACTGGGCCTGGAAAAGAGTCCCGGCCACCTGAGAAGAGTCCTGGTTATTCCTGAATTCCTGCCCTCCTGCCCACCTGCTGGTGACTGACAGGCCTATACCTAGTTTTCTCCCTTTCTCTGTAGGAGAGAACTGCCAATGATCAGCAGATCGGGGAGAGCAGGGGATTAGGAAGAACCAGGACTCTTCTCAGGTAGATTTGACTCTTTTCAAGGCCTGGGTTGCAATGATTATGGTTCTCGGCAACCACTTACTTTTAGCTCATGAGTGACACACCGCTGAAATCAGCATTTCTGTCACTATTTTATGCTGCCCTCAGTGGTGACTGGTTCGCTTTAACTTATAAATGACAGACAGCTGAAATCAACTCACCTGTCTATACTTCATGCTGCCGTTAGTATGGGCAGCATAAAGGTGATGACAGCTTCCCTTTAAATACATAGAAATACACACGTTCAGCAGAATGTCTCCCGGCTCTTTGTCCCTGAACCTGACTACTATGTTGTTCTAGACACTACAATTGGTGCTGTCCACTTTATCGAAATAGTACTTTGACCCATTTATTAGCTGATTACAGAAAGCACTTCACGTAAAAATAGTGCAGCGACCAAGCATTTAGACACCAGTCTTAATTACCGTAAGCCCTACACCTGGCGGTGGTTCTAAATGTAAGACAGTTTCCTAGTTGTCTTACATTTAAAATTTTCTACGCCTAAAAAACAGGTGTAAAAATGGTAAATGAGACGGGCCTGCCGGCCCTCCCCCGCCCACACTTTTAGACCTGACATGAGTGGGGAGAAGTCGCAGTCTGCGCCTGAAATATGCCTAATTTAGGCATATTTCATATTGATAAATGACCCGCTTAGTTTAGTTGTAAGATACTTGGGAATTGCTGTTTAAAGGGGTATTCCGTATTCCAGTTAGCCTCTAATGATATAGACTTTGATTGTCATGGCCTGTGTGCTGAGAGATCCCCACAGATCAGTAGCAAAAAAGAAGGACTTTGATAAGAGAGGTGATTAAGAAGCCAATGGTCACTCTGGCTGAGCTCCAAAGAATCTGTGTTCCGATGGGAGAAACATCCAGAAGGTCAGTTATCACTGCAGCCTCCACCAATCTGGGCTTTATGGCACATGAAAGCCACCTGAAGTTTGCAAAAAAGAAAAAATAAATCACCTCAGGACTCAGACTGTGAGAAAAAAAGATTCTCTGGTCTGATGAAACCAAGATTGAATTTTGTGGCCTCAATTCTAAGCATCATGTTTGTAGGAAACCAGCCACTGCTCATCACCTGCCCAATACCATCCCTAAAGTGAAGCATGGTGGTGGCAGCCAGGCGCATACATACAGGGGTCGCTGCGGTCGCCTGTGGACCCCTGCAGTAGTGCTGTACCGGGGCCCAGTGCCGGGGCTCTCACTGGGGTGCCAGAATGAGCGCTGACACCATACTGCGGCAGGGCAAGGGAGCGCATAGTTCCCTGCCCTGCCGCCGGTCACCGCTATAGGCTTCAGGCCTACTACTGTGTGGGGGAAACTACTGTGTGGGGGGCAGTGTGTGGGGAAACTACTGTGTGGGGGGCAGTGTGTGGGAAACTACTGTGTGGGGGCAATGTGGGGGAAACTACTGTGTGGTGGGCAGTGTGGGAGAAACTATGGTGTGGGGGAAACTATGGTGTGGGGGAAACTATGGTGTGGGAGAAACTATGGTGTGGGGGAAACTATGGTGTGGGGGAAACTATGGTGTGGGGGAAACTATGGTGTGGGGAAACTATGGTGTGGGGGAAACTATGGTGTGGGGGAAACTATGGTGTGGGGAAACTATGGTGTGGGGAAACTATGGTGTGGGGAAACTATGGTGTGGGGAAACTATGGTGTGGGGAAACTATGGTGTGGGGAAACTATGGTGTGGGGGAAACTATGGTGTGGGAAACTATGGTGTGGGGAAACTACGGTGTGGGGAAACTACGGTGTGGGGAAACTACTGTGTGGGGGCAGTGTGGGGAAACTACTGTGTGGGGAAACTACTGTGTAGGGAAACTACTGTGTGGGGGCAGTGTGTGGGAAACTACTGTGTGGGGGCAGTGTGTGGGAAACTACTGTGTGGGGTGCAGTGTGGGGAAACTACTGTGTGGGGGCAGTGTGTGGGAAACTACTGTGTGGGGGGGCAGTGTGTGGGAAACTACTGTGTGGGGGCAGTGTGTGGGAAACCACTGTGTGGGGGCAGTGTGTGGGGAAACTACTGTGTGGGGGGCAGTGTGTGGGAAACTACTGTGTGTGGGAAACTACTGTGTGGGGGCAGTGTGTGGGAAACTACTGTGTGGGGGCAGTGTGGGGAAACCACTGTGTGGGGGCAGTGTGGGGAAACTACTGTGTGGGGGCAGTGTGTGGGGAAACTACTGTGTGGGGGCAGTGTGGGGGGAAACTACTGTGTGGGGGGCAGTGTGTGGGGAAACTACTGTGTGGGGGCAGTGTGTGGGGAAACTACTGTGTGGGGGGCAGTGTGGGAAAACTAACAGTTTCGCACCGGGGCCCCATAGATTGTGTGTACAAAAACTACTGTGTGGGGGCAGTGTGTGGGGAAACTACTGTGTGGGGGGCAGTGTGTGGGGAAACTACTGTGTGGGGGGCAGTGTGTGGGGAAACTACTGTGTGGGGGGCAGTGTGTGGGGAAACTACTGTGTGGGGAAACTACTGTGTGGGGGGCAGTGTGTGGGGAAACTACTGTGTGGCGGGCAGTGTGTGGGAAACTACTGTGTGGGGGGCAGTGTGGGGGAAACTACTGTGTGGGGGGCAGTGTGGGGGAAACTACTGTGTGGGGGGCAGTGTGGGGAAAACTAACAGTTTCGCACCGGGGCCCCATAGATTGTGTGTACGCCACTGGTGGCAGCTTCATGCTGGGGGAGTGTTTTTTTTCTAGCGGCTGGGACAAGGAGACTGGTCAGAGATGAGAGAAGTGAATAGAGCACAGAGATATTCTTAATGATAACCTGATCCAGAGCGCTCTGGAGCTCAGACTGGGACGAAGCTTCACCTTCCAATAACCCTGGGAACACACCTAAGCGTTTTTCAGCGCGTTCAAACGCGCTGAAAAACGCACAACAAGTGAAAACCCATGTATTCCAATGGACATGGTTCACACTTGAGCGTTTTACAGCGCGTTTGAACGCGCTGTAAAACGCCAAACGCAAACGCTTGTGCATGAGCTTCTTTGGGGCGTTTGCCCAAGCGTTTGCACCCATTGAAAAGCATGGGAACGCGCATATAAGAAAATATGCGCGTTTTCCGCTTCAAAAACGCGCATATGATCGCGCGTTTTTGTAGTAAAACCCAGCAGAAAGGCAGAATCTCCACCCACCTTTGCTGGGTGGGGATTCTTTTTTTCTGCAAACTGTAAGCTGTCAATCAAAAAACGCCCCAAATATGTGCGTTGCAAAAATACAAAAACGCCTTAAAAAACGCGCGTTTTCCGCGGAAAAAACGCTAAAAAAAACGCCTGATCCAAAAACGCCTAGGTGTGTTCCCAGCCTAAGAGCACACAGCCAAGACAACACAGGAGCGGCTTAGGGACAACTCTGTGCATGTCCTTTAGTGGACCAGCCAGAGCCCTGACTTGAACCCAATCCAACATCTCTTGAGACCTGAAAATGGCTGTCCACTGACGGTCGTCATCCAACCGGACAGAGCTTGAGAGGATCTGCAGAAAAGAATGGCAGAAAATCCCCAAATCCAGGTGTGCAAACCTTGTGGCATCATCCCCGAGAAGACTGGAGGCTGTAATCACTGCCAAAGGGGCTTCAACTACGTCCTGAGTAAAGGGTCTGAATACTTATGTCAATTCAGGATATTCGTTTTTCATTTTTAATTAATGAACAAAGATTTCTCACATTTTGTTTTCCCTTTCTCATTATGGGCCATTGAAAGAGAACGATAAGGAAAAACCTTAATTTTTTTAATTTTAGCACAAGGCTGGGTAAGTGATGCAGCACCTTCGCCCACTTGGAGGAGCCTGAGAGCGGCGGGCATGGGCAGCCACTGTAACCCTGAGCCTGTAGATCCTGCACTCTCCTAGGTTGCATGCAGGACTTATTTTTTTCGTGTAAAATAACAGATCTCAGACGGAAATGGCTAAAACGGATACCAAATGTGCATAACGGATGCTTTCAATACAGGATTAGTTTTTTTATTTTTTATTTCTTTTTCTCTTCTGCCGGATCAGAATGGAAAAATAAACGGTTATGCAAACCCGTCCTAAGCTGGAAATACATTTTTAAATGTCCTTGAAGTTCCAATTTAGGCTCTTCTCATTTTAACCGCCTGCCGACCGCCTAACGCAGGGCTGCGTCCAGGCGGCGGCAGGTTTGTTCCTCCTTGACGCGGCGACGTCCTCCTTGACTGCAGCCTGCCAGCGATAATCAATCAATTTATTTGTTACCAGCGTCTGATATACCTGCTACCTGGTCCTCTGGTGGTCCCATTTGCTGGGATCGACCACCAGAGGACCAGGTAGCTATGTAAAGTAGCACCAAGCACCACACTACACCCCCCGTCACTTTTTAACACCTTATTATCCTCTGATCACCCCATATAGACTCCCTGATCACCCCCCTGTCACTGATCACCCCCCTGTAAGGCTCCATTCACATGTCCAGATGTGTTTTGCGGATCCACGCAAAACACGGACACCGGCAATGTGCTTTCCGCATTTTGCAGATCGCACATTGCCAGAACTATATAGAAAATGCTTTTTCTTGTCCGCAATTGCGGACAAGAATAGGACATGTTCTATATTTTTGTGGAACGGAGGTGCAGACCCGGAAGTGCGGATCCGCAATTCCGGATCCGAGTGGGACAAAGTCTGTCCCCATAGAAATGAATGGGTCCGCATTTCCGTTCCGCAAACAGAATTGCGGACGTGTGAATGGGGCATAAGGGTCCCTTATCACCGCCAGTTAGTTAGCTACTTGTTAGGTAGTTAGCGCCCAGCCCACCACACCGCAGTCTGATTTTGGCAGTGATTTTTTACCCACTTTGATCGTTGCGAATGAAGAAATCTGTGCCGTTCATTTTTTTTTTTTTTTCAGCCCAGAGGCTGAACGGAAAAAAAAAATCTCATTACCCGTATGCTCAATATAAGGAGAATCGCAGAAACTCCTAATGCTGGCCATACGTGTAATGATTGCGGAGACCCTCAAATGCCAGGGCAGTACAAAAACCCCACATGTGACCCCATTTTAGAAAGAAGACACCCCAAGGTATTCCGTGAGGTGAGTTCATGCAAAATTTTATTTTTTGTCACAAGTTAGTGGAATATGAGACTTTGTAAAAAAATCCTGTGAACTCGCCATACCCCTCACATAATACCTTGGGGTGTCTTCTTTCCAAAATGGGGTCACATGTGGGGTATTTATACTGCCCTGGCATTTTAGGGGTCTCTAAAGCGTGAGAAGAAAAATGCGTAAAAATGCCCTGTGAAATCCTAAAGGTACTCATGGGAATTTGGGCCCCTTTGCACATCTTGGCTGCAAAAAAGTGTCACACATGTGGTATCGCCGTACTCAGGAGAAGTAGGGCAATGAGTTTTGGGGTGTATTTTTATATATGCCCATACTTTGTGTGAGAAATATCGCTGTAAACAACAACTTTTTAATTTTTTTATACAAAGTTGTCAATTTACAGAGATATTTCTCTCACCCAACATGGGTATATGTAAAAATACACCCCAAAACACATTGCCCTACTTCTCCTGAGTACGGCGATACCACATGAGTGACACTTTTTTTCAGCCTGGGTGCGCAAAGAGGCCCAAATTCCAACGAGTACCTTTAGGTTTTACAGGGCTGCTCACAATTTAGCCCCACCCAAAATGCCAGAACAGTAAACACACCCCACAAATGACCCCATTTTGGAAAGAAGACACCCCAAGGTATTCGCTGAGGGGCATAGTGAGTCCATGTCTTCTTTCCAAAATGGGGTCACATGTGGGGTATTTATACTGCCCTGGCATTTTAGGGGTCCTAAAGCGTGAGAAGAAAAATGCGTAAAAATGCCGTCCTAAAAGGTACTCATTGGAATTTGGGCCCCTTTGCGCATCTTGGCTGCAAAAAAGTTTCACACATGTGGTATCGCCGTACTCAGGAGAAGTAGGGCAATGTGTTTTGGGATGTATTTTTACATATACCCATGCTGGGTGAGAGAGATATCTCTGTAAATTGACAACTTTGTATAAAATGTTTTAAAAAGTTGTCATTTACAGAGATATTTCTCTCACCCAGCTTGGGTATATGTAAAATACACCCGAAAACACATTGCCCTACTTCTCCTGAGTTCGGCGATACCACATGAGTGACACTTTTTTGCAGCCAAGATGCGCAAAGGGGCCCTAATTCCAATGAGTACCTTTAGGATTTCACAGGGCATTTTTACGCATTTAGATTCTCACGCTTTAGGGCCCCTAAAATGCCAGGGCAGTATAAATACCCAACAAGTGACCCCATTTTGGAAAGAAGACACCCCAAGGTATTCCGTGAGGGGCATGTCGAGTTCACAGAAAAAAAAAATTTTGGCACAAGTTTGCGGAAATTGATATTTTTTATTTTTTTATTTTAGTTTTTTTCAAAGTCTCATATTCCACTAACTTGTGACAAAAAATAAAATTTTACATGAACTCACCATACCCCTCACAGAATACCTTGGGGTGTCTTCTTTCTAAAATGGGGTCACTTGTGGGGTATTTATACTGTCCTGGCATTTTAGGGGTCTCTAAAGCGTGAGAAGAAGTCTGGAATCTAAATGCGTAAAAATGCCCTGTGAAATCCTAAAGGTACTCATTGGTTTTAGGGCCCCTTTGCGCATCTTGGCTGCAATAAAAGTGGCACACATGTGGTATCACCGTACTCAGGAGAAGTAGGGCAATGTGTTTTGGGGTGTATTTTTACATATACCCATGCTGGGTGTGAGAAATATCTCTGTAAATGACAACTTTTTAATTTTTTTTTATACAAAGTTGTCAGTTTACAGAGATATTTCTCTCACCCAACATGGGTATATGTAAAAATACACCCCAAAACACATTGCCCTACTTCTTCTAAGTACGGCGATACCACAGGTGTGACACTTTTTTGCAGCCTGGGTGCGCAAAGGGGCCCAAATTCCAATGAGTACCTTTAGGTTTTACATGGCTGCTCACAATTTAGCCCCGCCCAAAATGCCAGAACAGTAAACACACCCCACAAATGACCCCATTTCGGAAAGTAGACACCCCAAGGTATTCACTGAGGGGCATAGTGAGTCCGTGGGAGATGGTTTTTTTTTTTGCCAGAAGTTAGCAGAAATTGAAACTTTTTTTTTTCTCAGAAAGTGTCATTTTCCGCTAACTTGTGAAAAAAAATGAAATGATACATGAACTCACCATGCCCCTCCGCGAATACTTTGGGGTGTCTTCTTTCTAAAATGGTGTCATTTGGGGGGTATTTATACTTTCCTGGCATTCTAGCACCTGAAGAAACATGACAGGCGCTCAGAAAGTCAGAGCTGCTTCAAAATGCGGAAATTCACTTTTTTGCACCATAGTTTGTAAACGCTATAACTTTTACCCAAACCAATAAATATACACTTATTGCATTTTTTTATCAAAGACATGTAGAACAATAAATTTAGAGAAAAATGTATATAGAAATGTAGTTTTAAAAAAAATATTTACAACAGAAAGTGAAAAATGTCATTTTTTTGCAAAAATTTCGGTCATTTTTGATTAATTGCAAAAAATGTAAAAATGTCAGCAGCAATGAAATACCACCAAATGAAAGCTCTATTAGTGAGAAGAAAAGGAGGTAAAATTCATTTGGGTGGTAAGTTGTATGACGGAGCAATAAACGGTGAAAGTAGTGTAGTGCAGAATTGTAAAAAGTGGTCTGGTCATTAAGGGTGTTTAAGCTAGGGGGGCTGAAGTGGTTAATAAGCTGTCATTAAGTCACCAATGCCATTTTCTTATATGAGTAAAAGCAAGTAAAATGGAATCTGTCAGCACATACCTCAATATTAAACGAAGAGCACTGTCAGACACCTTCTGTTCTGCTGAGTCAAAGGTTTCTGCCCCATCCAGATCGGTGGCTCCGTTTCAGAGAAATCATATGCAAATGAGCTCTTTGGTGCAACCCTCGCACCTTGTCGCACCAAAAGCTCTGCCCTGTATCGTGGATGGCAATGCCCCCTCCTCCCCCAGTTGTAAGTGACAGGCCGGAGATGAAAGCTCACTTGGCCCTGTGTTCTCGCACGTGCACGCTTTCTCCAGCAATTGGAGCATGTGCAGTACAGCCCTGGCTACACAGTACAAACACCAGGGCTGTACTGCGTGTGCGCCAATTCCCAAAGCAATGGTGCAAGAACACAGGATCTGGCAAGATTACATCGCCAGCCTGGCCCTGTCACTCAAAGCTGGGCGAATGGGGGGGGCTGCTTCAGGAAATGATAAAGGGGCTGTATATGGAAAGGAGTTAGATCAGTGGATGTGATAGGCCGCCCTAAAAATATGTGTTTTGAGGAAGCCCCTAAAACTGTATGTTGTGGTTTAACCTAATTTCTTGGGGTAGGGCATTTCAGAGAACTGGTGCAGCTCGGGGGAAGCCTTGGAGCCAGGAGTGAGAGGATCGGATTATGGTGGAAGTCAGTCTTAAGTCATTGGCTGAACGGAGAACACAGGTAGGGTGGTAGGCATAGGTGAGGGAAGAGATGTAAGGGGGTGCAGCACTGTGGAGAGCTTTGTGGGTGAGGACAAGCTTGTCTGCATCCAATCCACATTTTTGTCAGGTAGGATTCTGTCCGCATCTGTTGCAATTTGTCGACCACAAAACTATCTATGGTCTTGTGCATGAGCCCTAATACTGAGGCATGTTCCCTCTAAAGGGCATCTGTCAGCAGATTTGTACCTATAAAACTGGTTGACCTGTTGCAGGGGCGTAGCTATAAGGGAAGCGGCTCCTTTGGGGCCCAAACTGAGAAGGGGCCCACCCAGGAGGAGGACTGAAATTTTTTATTTTTGTCAGGGCCCCCTCAACAGTAGTATACAATGATATTATATACAGTGACACTGTAGGAAACGGACAGAGCAGCTGCTGGGCCTGGTCTGAGAAAGCGATCTTGACTAGTCACTGGAGTGGGGGTAACACTGGAGGAGGGGGTTGCAAAGAAGTTGCAGGGGTGGGGGGCCTGTACAAAAAATTTCTGCGGGGCTCAGTTATTTCCTAGTTATACCACTGACCTGTTACATGTGCCCATGGCAACTGAAGCCATCTGTGTGGGTCCCATGTTCATATTAGAAAAATGCTTTTTTTAAAATTATATGCAAATTATTCTCCTGGAGCCACAGGGGCGTTGCCATTACACCTACAGTGTTTGTTCTCTCTGCAACTGCACCCTCTCCATTTTGATTGACAGGGCCAGGCAATGTAAATGTCATAATGCCTTTCTCTGTCAATCAAAATGCAGAGGGTGCGGCAGTTGCAGAGTGGGCAGAGCCTCTAGATGTAATGACAACGCCCCCATTGTTACTAGAGGCTTATTTGCATGTATTACATTTTTCGGAACTTTTATATTGATGACCTATCCTCTGGATAGGTCATTAGTATCAGATTGGTGGGGGCCTGACACCCAGGACCCCTGCTGATCAGCTGTTCAAGAAGGCAGTAGCACTGTGGCCTTCACGCAGCTTTCCCTAGGCCAAGAGACGTCACGTTCATTGGTCAGGTGGCCTAGGCACAGCTCAGCCCCATAGAAGTGAATGCGATACCAAGCACAGCCACTATACAATGTATGGCGCTGTGATTTGTGAGTCTTGGTTGACTCACAGGAGCATTGGTGCTATCTCAAACAGCTGATCGATGGAGGTGTTGGACCCCCACCTATCAGTATTTAAATCTCAGAAAAACCTTTGACACAGTGAAAGGTCTGTTGGTTGATGGGAGGTATTTTCAGCAAGGTGAGGTCAAGCACCAGGCCGGGCTTTGCGGACGGCCAACTAGAGTGTGGAATATGGCTGTCTGTGTTAAGGTATGAGGCTTGTGCCTGGATGAAGGTTTGTGATCTGTTCTCGGAAGACAGGACGACTAAATCCTGGACTTGAACTTTGGCGGGGACCTGTTGGCAAAGTGTGAACACACGCCTGGACTTGGACTCTTTATGCAGAACCTGCAGCATGGTGTGAATGAACACCAGGACTTTCAACTTAGGGTACTTTCACACTGGCGTTTTTGTTATCCGGCATAGAGTTCCGTCCTCGGCGCTCTATGCCGAAAAAATCCTGATCAGGATCATCCCCATGCATTCTGAATGGAGAGAAATCCGTTCAGGATGCATCAGGATGTCTTCAGTTCATCCTTCAGCAAAAAAATGCTGCGCTTTTTGTTCCGTCCAAAAATCCGGAACACTTGCCGCAAGGCCGGATTCGGAATTAATGCCCATTGAAAGGCATTAATCCGGATCCGGCCTTAAGCTAAACGTCGTTTCGGCGCATCGCCGGATCCAACGTTTAGCTTTTTCTCAATGGTTACCATGGCAGCCAGGACGCTAAAGTCCTGGTTGCCATGGTAAAGTGTAGTGGGGAGCGGGGGAGCAGTATACTTACCATCCGTGCTGCTCCCGGGGCGCTCCAGAGTGACGTCAGGGCGCCCTACACGCATGGATCATCATGTAATCCATGCATGTGGGGCGCTCTGACGTCATTCTGGAGCGCCCCGGGAGCCGCACGGACTGTAAGTATACTGCTCCCGCGCTCCCCGCTCCTACTATGGCAACCAGGACTTTAATAGCGTCCTGGCTGCCATAGTAACCTCAAAGCATTTCGAAGACTGATCAGGATCCTGATCAGTCTTCTAATGCTTCAGGCGACTTGCGTTTTGACGGATCTGGCGGGACGGAAGTGCCTGCCGGATCCTCAGAACGCAAGTGTGAAAGGACCCTAAGGCCCCTTTCACACGGGCGAGTTTTCCGCGCGGGTGCAATGCGTGAGGACGCATTGCACCCGCACTGAATCCTGACCCATTCAGTTCTATGGGGCTGTGCACATGAGCGGTGATTTTCACGCATCACTTTTGCGTTGCGTGAAAATCGCAGCATGTTCTATATTCAACGCAGGCCCCATAGAAGTGAATGGGGATGCGGGAAAATCGCAAGCATCCGCAATCATGTGCGGATGCGTTGCGATTTTCCCGCATGGTTGCTAGGATACGATCGGGATGGGGACCCGATCGTTATTATTTTCCTTTATAACATAGTTATAAGGGAAAATAATCGCATTCTAATTACAGAATGCAATGTTCCCGGGCTTTAAAGGGTTGAAAATAATAAAGAGTTAACTTACCTTCTCCCATTACGCGCAGAGCCCCAGAACGTTTTCTCTCTTGATAGTTTGGATGCTTGAGGACCTGTGGTGACGTCACAGGGTCACATGGTCCAATCATAGAAGCATTTGAGTGGACCATGTGACCCATGTGATCCTGTGACATCACGGCAGGTCCTTTATCCAACATCTGTTGGATGAAGGACCTGCCGTGATGTCACAGGATCACATGGGTCACATGGTCCACTCAAATGCTTCTATGATTGGACCATGTGACCCTGTGACGTCACCACAGGTCCTCAAGCATCCAAACTATCAAGAGAGAAGATGTTCTGGGGCTCTGCGCGTACAATGGGAGAAGGTAAGTTAACTCTTTATTATTTTTAACCCTTTAAAGCCCGGGGAACATTGCATTCTGTAATTAGAATGCGATTATTTCCCCTTATAACTATGTTATAAAGGAAAATAATTACACATACAGAATACTCATCCCGAAACCGGACTTCAGTGATGAAGTCTGACTTCAGGTCTGGGTACCAAGCATGCGGATTTTTTCACGCGCGTGCTCAACGCACTACAAACGTTAGCACACGCGCGGAAAAATCGCGGCGATTCCCGCAACGCACCCGCATCTTATCCGGGCGTCAAACATGACGCCCGTGTGCAAGAGGCCTAAGGTAAAGTTATTTACTGGTTCTGTGTTTGTTCTGAATTCTTGCCACATCCACATAAATTTCATCTTATGTAGGATGTCCATTGTGGTACTTGTAGTCCGTTGCTGGCATCATCCATTGTATGCATTTTTTGCTGGTGATTGCCATTAGCAACGGACTACAAGTGCAGGATGTGCTCCCCTATAGAAATGCACAACTGCATATGGGTATGAGCGCATCCTGCTTTCTTATCACCACATTTTTTGATGGTTTATAAAGTTATTTACTGAACTGTTAAACCTGCTTGTGTGAAGAAAACACTGCAGTTTGATCAAGAACTGTTTATATGCCTCTGGTCTGCGCCCGCTCACCCTGCCTACCAGAACGAATCGCTATACCTTTAAAACTTCATGTTTCTCAGCAATGCGGGCACATATGAACATGGGACCAACACAGATGCCTTCAGCTGCCAAGCGCACATGAAACGGTCATGTTACTTTCCCCGCACGGTGAGCGCCATAAAAGAATAAAAATAAAAACTATGATAAAATTTTAAATTTTGCCCACCTTACTTCCCAAAAAAGGTAATAAAAGTGATCAAAAAGTCATATGTACGCCAAAATGGTACCAATCAAATCGGCACCTCATCTTGCAAAAAATGAGCCCTACATGAGACAATCGTCCAAAAAGTAAAAAAACACAGACTATGGAGACACTAAAACATATCCCCCCCCCCCCCCCATAAAACACTGTTAGGCCCCTTTCACGTTTTTCACGCAGCCCTGCCCCATAGAAGTGAATGGGGATTCAGTGAAAAACGCATCGCATCCGGAAGCAAGGGTGGGTGCGATGTGTTTTTCACTGATGGTTGCTAGGAGATGTTGTTTGTAAACCTTCAGTTTTTTATCACGCACCTGAAAAACGCATCAAAACGCATTGCATCCGCGCGTTAAAAACTGAACAACTGAACGCAATCGCAGGCAAAACTGAATTACTTTGCCTGTGAAATCGCACAGTTTTCACCGAACGCATCCGCAACGCATCCGGACCTAATCCGGACACGCTCGTGTAAAAGAGGCCTTAATGTGTTAAAGTAAAATACATTTTAAAAAGTATACATATTATGTATCGCCACGTCCGTAAAAACCTGCTATATAAAAATATCACATGACTTAACCCCTCAGGTAAATACCGTAAAAAAGAATTAAATAAAAACTGTGTAAAAAAAAACATTTTAAACATCATAAACAGTGTAATAGCAAGCGATCGAAAAGTTATATGCACTCCAAAATAGTGCCAATCAAACCGTCATCTCATCCCGCAAAAAATGAGCCTCTACATAAGACAATCACCAAAAAAAAATAAAAAAAATATGGCTCTCAGACTATGGAGACATTAAAACATGATTTTTTTTATTTATTTTTATAATAAAAATGATATTAGTGTGTAAAACTTAAATAAATAAAAAAAAGTATACATATTATGTATCGCTGCATCCATAAAAACCTGTTCTTTGAAAATAACACATGACCTTAGCCCTCAGGGGAACACAGCAAAAAAATAATATAAATACAGTGTCAAAAGCCATTTTTGTCACCTTACATCACAAAAAGTGTAACAGCATGCGACCAAAATGTCATATGCACCCCAAGATAGTGCCAATCAAACCGACATCTCATCCCGCAAAAAATGAGCCCCTACATAAGACAGTCGCCCAAAAAACAAAAATATGGCTTCCAGAATGTGGAAACACTAAAAAAAATCATTTTTTTCTAAAAAGAATTTGGGAAAATTTGCCAAAAAATCTAACTTCTGAAATATCATCTCCATTTGCCAAAAACTCTTGTAGAACACCTAAAGGGTTAACAAAGTTTGTAAACTTAGTTTTGAATACCTTGAGGGGTGTGCTTTCTTAGATGGGGTCACTTTTTTGGAGTTTCTACTCTAGGGGTGCATCAGGGGGGCTTCAAATGGGACATGGTGTAAATAAACCAGTCCAGCTAAATCTGCCTTCCAAAAACCACACAGCGCTCCTTTCCTTCTGCGCCCTGCCGTGTGCCCGTACAGTAGTTTACGACCACATATGGGGTGTTTGTATAAACTACAGAGTCAGGGCAATAAATATTGAGTTTTGTTTGGCTGTTAACCCTTGTTTTGTTACTTTAAAAAAAATGGAATAAAATAGAAAATTTGCCAAAAAAAAAATCGAAATTCTGAAATTTTATCTCCATTTGCCATTAACTCTTGTGGAACACCTAAAGGGTTAACAAAGTTTGTAAAATCAGTTTTAAATACCTTGAGGGGTGTAGTTCCTAGAATGGGGTCATTTTTTAATTGGTTTCTATTATGTAAGCCTCACAAAGTGACTTCAGACCTGAACTGGTCCTTAAAAAGTGTTTTTTTGAAAATTTCAGAAACATTTCAAGATTTGCTTCTAAACTTCTAAGCCTTGTAACATCCCGAAAAAATAAAATGGCATTCCCAAAATGATCCAAACATGAAGTAGACATATGGGGAATGTAAAGTAATAACTATTTTTGGCGGTATTACTATGTATCATAGAAGTAGAGAAATTGAAACTTGGAAATTTGCACATTTTTTAAAATTTTGGGTAAATTTGGTATTTTTTTTATAAAATGATTTTTTTTTACTCCATTTTACCACTGTCATGAAATACAATATGTGACTAAAAAACAATCTCAGAATGGCCTGCATAAGTAAAAGCGTTTTAAAGTTATCACCACATAAAGTGACACTGGTCAGATTTGCAAAAAATGGCCTGGTCCTTAAGGTAAAAATGAGCCCGGTCCTTAAGGGGTTAAGGATAGCATAAACAGGGCCATGGTCAGACCATGTAATAGGGCAGGGATTGCCAACCTGCAGCCCTCCAGCTGTTGTAAAACTACAACTCCCACCATGCCCTGCTGTAGGCAGTCTGGGCATGCTGGGAGTTGTAGTTTTGCAACAGCTGTAGAGCCTCAGGTTGGCCATCCCTGTAATAGGGCCTACCTCTGTGTCTCGGAATAAACTGAGAGCTATTAAATTGGCCAAAAAATAGCATATTCAAGTCTGTGTTTGAGGATAGGAAAATAAAGATTGTTTCCCATTGGCTTTGGCAATTTGCTAAGGGTCGTACAACTGATACTGATGGATCAACTGATGGAAAGATGGGGTTGTATAGGATAATGATAGACTTGGGGTGGTGACTGTGAAAAGGTAATCAACTCATAATTTCAATCACCATCTACTATAAAGGGAGCATTGCACAAAGGCAGTGTCGGACTGGGGTACCTAGGGCCCACCAGTAAAATTTATTTTGGTGGCCCCCCGTATGGATACATTCAAATATGATAAGTAATTTTACATGTTTTTTATATGAACCTAGGCTGGTTGAGGTGCTGTACATTGAATATATGTATGTAGTGCAGTAAATCTAATGTGTCATGTGCCAATAGTGCAGGGGGTGGGAGACTAGGGGCCCACCGGGGGATTCCTCTCTACCCCTGTGGGCCAGTCCGACCCTGCACAAAGGGGCCGGGTGCTGCATCACACCTTTCAGGAACGACATCAAGCCCTCGTTGGGTGCATAAACATTGCAGGGTGTTTAAAGGTCTGCCCGGATGGTGAGTATGAAGTATTATGTAATGACCAGCATTAAAATAAATTGGGCAATCTCTAAGGGGCAGGATCGTGAGAGCGAAATTGCAACACCCGCTTTCTTCCATTTCATATGGATCAAAAGTATTTTTTTTTGTCTAGAATGAAGCAATGGCTTGCTAAGTAAAAGGTATCTAGTCCTACAAGACATTGTGCCTGGTTTATCAGTGATTTCCCTGGTGACAGATTCCCTTTGAGTCCCCTAATGTCACATGTGAGTAATAAAGGTCACATGAAAGGTTCTCTGACTCATCCCTGCAAATTGCTACAGAAGTATCCGGCAGGTGCCATAGAAATCCAGCAGAAACCCATAAGCAAAGTCATAACCACATTCAAGGTTAAGGATCCCATACTGCGCCAAAATGTCAGAAACCTTTCAGCAGATGAGTCTGCTGTGCTGCATGACTTGTGAGGTCTCATCCAGAACATGGTGCTCCTCAGGAGATGACATTAAGGCTGGGAACACACCTAAGCGTTTTGCAGGCGTGCGTTTTTTCAAGCGTTTTTACGCGCGACAAACGCGTGATTGTATGCGCGTTTTTGTCATTAATGAACGCGCGTTTTTCGCGCGTTTTTGTGATTGACAGGTGCTAGATCCACTAAAAATGCAGGCCTACCTATATGAAAGGTGTTGCTTCACAGCCTGCTTCCTCCATGCTTGGGCCTAGGATTCTGTCTTGCACCTGGGAGTGGCCTTTTTCAGCTGGTTGCCTAGTAAAAAACACGCATTTCTTCATCTTTGCGCGTTCTAATACAATCCTATGGACGGAAACGCGCGCAAAAACGCTGTAAAGAAGCTCAAGTAGAAGCGACAGCGTTAGGCGTTTTCCAGCGCGTTTAAACGCGCTGTAAAACGCCCAAATGTGAACCATGCCCATAGGGAAGCATGGCTTTTCACATGTTGTGCGTTTTACAGCGTGTTTGAACGCGCTGTAAAACGCTTAGGTGTGTACCTAGGGTAAATAAGTTGATCGATCAGATGGGGTCCGACACCTTGCACCTCCATCGATCAGCTGTACCATAAGCTCTGATTGTGGAAGTCAGGGCTAGAACTATACTACTGCTACTATCAAGAAATTGCATACATTGCAATTCTGTAATACCAGCTTCTCACTGTAGCTCCTGACAAATCAGATGCTGGCTGCACACTCAGTAGCTCAAGTCTCTTGCCCACAGACTAGGCCCCCACCCATCAACTATCTCTAGGAGGCCAGGGTATTAACCCTTAACTCCCTGTATTCAGCCTTTGGGATGCAAACATTGTATACCGCACAATTTAACCACTTAAGAAGTGAACTACTGGGTCACGCTGCAAGAATTTTACCAATATAATACTGCCCTCTATGTATAAGAATATAGCTATTCTAAGAATACAACTACTATAATATTGCCTCCTATGTACAAGAATATAACTACTATAACACTATGTCCTATATACAAGAATATAACTACTATAATACTATGTCCTATATACAAGAATATAACTACTATAATACTGCTCCTATGTACAAGATGTGGGGAGTCGCTCTGGTAGACAGCGGTGCGGGTGCAGTACTGAGGCAAAACAAGGAGTCCAGAAGGTGCAGCAAACAGTGTTTAATTCACACTTGCATCAAAATAACAGCAGAAAGTCAATTGGTGTTAAGTCACACCCATCAGCAAATGAAGGGGAAAACAAAAAGTCCAAACACAGGTTCCATTCACCTGGCAGGTTTGATGTGCGGGTTCGCACCTGGCTCTCAGCCCAGCCGCAGGACAATCCTCCTTCAGGGTTCCAGGACGGCTGCACGCCTCCTTGCTGGGCACGTCCTTCCAGCCCAGAAAGCTCCACAACACTAGCAGCAGCTTCCAAGACAATCACTCTCACAGCTGCTAGTGCTGGCTGAGTTTTTAAACCCAGCCCAAAACCAGGACTGGGTCGTGGGAGCAGCCACCCACCCTACACTTTAGCTGCTCCCGGTAAGAGCCGGCCCGGATCGGCTTTGCAGCCATGCTATCTAGCAAATGTGTCAGTAGCACTACCTGCTACTGACACCAACAAACGGCTTTTACCTCACCGAGGCTATGAACCTCGGTGACACGTACCTGCCATCTAGGACGGCACCCTGCACCTTACCACATACCCCCCTTTGTTCAACCCTGAGGGGTGGACACACGACAAACAGTGTACCCGGGAGAGCGCGTCTGCGTTTTTAACAACCGGCCCGCTCTGTGTTTCACCGTGAATTTAAAATTCTGTAGGGACAGAAACCACCTGGTGACCCGGGCATTCCTCTCTTTGGCTTGGGACATCCACTTGAGTGGGGAGTGGTCGGTCACCAGGCGAAAGCTTCTGCCCAACAGGTAATAACGGAGGGCCTCGAGTGCCCACTTGATGGCCAGGCACTCTCTCTCGACTATGCTGTACCTAGTCTCGGCTGGGGTGAGCTTGCGGCTGAGGAAGACAACGGGATGCTCCTCCCGTTGACTTCCTGTGATAGTACCGCACCAAGGCCAACCTCAGAGGCGTCGGTCTGGACTATGAATTCTTTCCTGAAATCGGGTGTCACCAAAACCGGGGACCCACACAGGGCCGATTTCAAGGCGGAGAAAGCCTTTTCCGCCTGCTCATTCCAGCGGACCATCCCTGTCTTACGCCCTTTAACAACTCTGTCAATGGCGAGCGATAGTAGCAAAGTGGGGCACAAACCTCATGTAATACCCCACAATCCCCAGGAACGACTTTACCTGCCTGGTGGTGACCGGTCGGGGCCAATTCCGTATTGCCTCTACCTTATTTACCTGAGGTTTGATGACTCCCGCCCAATGACATATCCCAGGTATTTGGTCTCTTCAGCCCAGCCGCAGGACAATCCTCCTTCAGGGTTCCAGGACGGCTGCACGCCTCCTTGCTGGGCACGTCCTTCCAGCCCAGAAAGCTCCACAACACTAGCAGCAGCTTCCAAGACAATCACTCTCACAGCTGCTAGTGCTGGCTGAGTTTTTAAACCCAGCCCAAAACCAGGACTGGGTCGTGGGAGCAGCCACCCACCCTACACTTTAGCTGCTCCCGGTAAGAGCCGGCCCGGATCGGCTTTGCAGCCATGCTATCTAGCAAATGTGTCAGTAGCACTACCTGCTACTGACACCAACAAACGGCTTTTACCTCACCGAGGCTATGAACCTCGGTGACACGTACCTGCCATCTAGGACGGCACCCTGCACCTTACCACATACCCCCCTTTGTTCAACCCTGAGGGGTGGACACACGACAAACAGTGTACCCGGGAGAGCGCGTCTGCGTTTTTAACAACCGGCCCGCTCTGTGTTTCACCGTGAATTTAAAATTCTGTAGGGACAGAAACCACCTGGTGACCCGGGCATTCCTCTCTTTGGCTTGGGACATCCACTTGAGTGGGGAGTGGTCGGTCACCAGGCGAAAGCTTCTGCCCAACAGGTAATAACGGAGGGCCTCGAGTGCCCACTTGATGGCCAGGCACTCTCTCGACTATGCTGTACCTAGTCTCGGCTGGGGTGAGCTTGCGGCTGAGGAAGACAACGGGATGCTCCTCCCCGTTGACTTCCTGTGATAGTACCGCACCAAGGCCAACCTCAGAGGCGTCGGTCTGGACTATGAATTCTTTCCTGAAATCGGGTGTCACCAAAACCGGGGACCCACACAGGGCCGATTTCAAGGCGGAGAAAGCCTTTTCCGCCTGCTCATTCCAGCGGACCATCCCTGTCTTACGCCCCTTTAACAACTCTGTCAATGGCGAGCGATAGTAGCAAAGTGGGGCACAAACCTCATGTAATACCCCACAATCCCCAGGAACGACTTTACCTGCCTGGTGGTGACCGGTCGGGGCCAATTCCGTATTGCCTCTACCTTATTTACCTGAGGTTTGATGACTCCCGCCCAATGACATATCCCAGGTATTTGGTCTCTTCCAACCCAATCGCACACTTCTTTGGATTGGCGGTTAGACCGGCTTTCCTCAGGGCATCTACTACCGCCTGCACTTTGGGTAAATGGCTTTCCCAGTCGGTGCTGTGGACGATCACATCATCTAAGTAGGCCGAGGCGTACCGACGATGTGGTCGCAGCACTATGTCCATTAACCTTTGGAAGGTGGCGGGAGCGCCATGCAGGCCAAAGGGTAACACCTTGTAGTGATACAGGCCCTGCGGGGTAACAAAGCGTTTTTCCTTAGCCGACTCCGTTAAGGGTACCTGCCAGTACCCTTTAGTGAGGTCCAGCACAGAAAAATAACGGGCTTGTCCTAAATTCTCCACAAGCTCGTCTACCCGGGGCATGGGATACGCGTCAAACTTGGACACTTCATTTAACTTGCGAAAGTCGTTGCAGAACCGCAACGTCCCATCCGGCTTGGGTATTAGGACTATGGGACTGGCCCACTCACTTTTCGACTCCTCAATGACATCGAGCTTCAACATTAATTTCACTTCCTCCGCGATGGCTCGTCGCCGAGCCTCGGGTACCCGGTATGGTTTTAACCGGATCTTGGCCTGAGGCTCAGTGACTATGTCATGTCGGATGAGAGACGTGCGGCCAGGGAGGTCCGAGAACACATCCGTGTTCCGACTGAGGAACTTCCTGAACTTGTTTGGAAGACAGGCTGTCTGCAATTCTTACCGTGGTTACGGCTTTACAGGCCTCGAACGGTGGGGCTGGACCCTTTTCACCTAGAAGCCCTGGCCGGGGGCTGTGGTCGTCGGCCGTGTCCCTATCTTTCCACGGCTTTAGTAAATTCACGTGGTACACCTGCTCCGGCTTGCGCCGCCCTGGCTGGTGTACTTTGTAATTTACTTCCCTACTTTCTCGATCACCTCATAGGGGCCCTGCCACCTAGCTAGGAACTTGCTGTCAAGGGTGGGTACCAGAACCAACACCCGATCTCCCGGCTTGAAGCCCCGTACTCCGAGCCTGACGATTGTACACCCTACTCTGGGCTTGTTGCGCTGCCTCCATATGCTCCCGGACCAGCGGCAACACCTTTTCCATCCGTTCCTGCATCTGGGTGACATACTCAATGACACTTTTGTGGGGGACAGGCTGTTGTTCCCACGCTTCCTTGGCGATATCCAACAGGCCCCGAGGGTGTCTGCCATAAAGCAGTTCGAAGGGCGAGAACCCAGTAGAGGCCTGGGGTACCTCTCGCACTGCGAACATGAGATAGGGCAGAAGCAGGTCCCAGTCCTTCCCATCTCTAGACACCACCCTTTTTAACATATTTTTTAAAGTTTGGTTAAACCTCTCGACAAGACCGTCCGTTTGTGGATGGTAAACGGACGTCCGCAATTGCTTTATACGCAATAACTTACACAGTTCCCTCATAACTTTGGACATAAAAGGGGTCCCTTGGTCTGTCAGAACCTCTTTTGGCAGGCCCACACGGGAAAACATTTCCATTAACTCTTTGGCAATGAGTTTAGCTGAGGTATGTCGCAGAGGCACCGCCTCCGGATACCGAGTGGCATAGTCGAGAACTACCAGAATGTGTTGGTGGCCCTGGCAGACTTTGGTACAGGCCCAATTAGATCCATAGCGATTCGCTCAAACGGGACCTCAATAATTGGAAGCGGTACCAGAGGACTACGGAAATGTGGCTGGGGGCTATTTATCTGACAGGTGGGACAGGACTTACAATAATTCTCTACCTCCTTGAACACACTGGGCCAATAAAACCGCTGCAGTATGCGGTCCTGGGTTTTCTGCCACCCCAGGTGTCCCCAAGAACATGTTGGTGGGCAAGCTCCATGACAAGCCTGCGATACGCTGTGGGCACCACCAACTGTTCAACAGGTTCACCCCAGATTTGGTTCACCCGATACAACATATCCTGAAGGACAATGAATCGCGGAAACATTAATTCAGCCCCAGGTTTCTGGGGTTTACCATCAATTATTATGACACTTTCCCAGGCTCTGGTTAGGGTTTGGTCCCGGTGTTGTGCGGTCCCAAAATTTTCCCCGGAGACATTGAGGTCTGCCAACTCAGGTCCCGGTGGCAAGTCCTCCGTGTCTCCCACCATTACACTCAGTGGGGTTGTCTCCCCTCTACCGCTGGAGCAGTGGTCACCCCTACCGCCGGCCCTTCAGACTCGGGCTCCCAGGGCTCTGGCCTTCCAGTGGTATCAGGCCACTCTGCTAGGGTTACCCCTGTCTCAGGGCTATTAGCCACTTTCACCTCAGGCCATAGTGACGGAAAACCAGGAAGTCTCTCCCAATTATTAGTTCATAGGGTAGCGTTGAGGAGATCGCCACTTCACAAGTCCAGGTGCCGGCCGCCGTGGACAGAGACATTACCGCAGTGGGATAGTCCTTTAAGTCTCCGTGTATGCAGACCACACCAACTTTCCGGCCCGTATACTGGGTGGGCTGTACCAGGGCAGCACTTACCAGGGTTACTAGGCTCCCTGAGTCCAACAGCGCCACGGCCAGGTTATCCCCGACTTGCACCTGGCACAGATGATGATTGTCTATCGTCTCGGGGTGCCGGTCGCACACAGTCTCCGGGCATACATGGAAGCCCGGTACCCATAATTAACCTCCATGGGTTCTCCCCAGTGTGGACAGTCGGCCCTTACGTGGCCAGGCTCGTGACACCGCCAGCAGACTATCGGGGCCGGGTCTACAGGGGTACACCCCGAGCAGGTTTCTCGGGTACCAGTCGTCGGGACTGGATGGGAGTCCTCCGGGGTTTGACCGGCCCCCTCCCAACAACACCCCCCTTCAAGTTTTGGGTGGCCTCATAGCGCTCCACCAGGTCGACCATTTCTAGAGCATTGGTGGGTGATACCTGGCCGATCCAGTGCTGAAGGGGGTAAGGCAAGGCCCTCCAGAACATGTCAGCCAGCAGACGGTCCAGCATAGCAGTCGGACTTAGAATGTCAGGCTGCAGCCATTTTTGCAACCTGTGCAGCAACTCATAGTACTGCGGCCTGGCGGGTTCAGCCGCTTTAAAGTGCCACTGGTGGACCCGCTGAGCCCGGACCAACACGTTTACCCCCAGTCTGGCCAGGATCTCCCCCTTCACCGTGGGATAGTCAGCAGCCTGGTCATCTGCTAAATCAAAAAAACTTGCTGGGGTCCGGATGCCAGGAACGGAGCAACCACCTCGGCCCACTGGTCACGGGGTAACTTTTCCCTCACGGCGACCTTCTCAAAGACCGCCAGGTATGTCTCAACGTCGTCTGCGGGGGTCATTTTTGGGATCGCCGCACGGACCGCTTCCGGGCATCATGGACGTGGTGGGACGCTCCTGCCGCCTGTAACGCCATCACATGTTGTAGCAGTAGCTGGTTGGTCTCCCGCTGCTGCACGTTAGCCTCTATGAGAGCCTTCACAGCAGCCTCCATGTTGCCAGAAATTCCTGCTTGCAACTTTGCTGGCTTAATATATTCCATGCACTCGTGCTTAGCAAAAAAACTTCGGCGTTCACGCCAGCCTCACTGCGCATGCCCGCATCCGACACCAAATGTGGGGAGTCGCTCTGGTAGACAGCGGTGCGGGTGCAGTACTGAGGCAAAACAAGGAGTCCAGAAGGTGCAGCAAACAGTGTTTAATTCACACTTGCATCAAAATAACAGCAGAAAGTCAATTGGTGTTAAGTCACACCCATCAGCAAATGAAGGGGAAAACAAAAAGTCCAAACACAGGTTCCATTCACCTGGCAGGTTTGATGTGCGGGTTCGCACCTGGCTCTCAGCCCAGCCGCAGGACAATCCTCCTTCAGGGTTCCAGGACGGCTGCACGCCTCCTTGCTGGGCACGTTCTTCCAGCCCAGAAAGCTCCACAACACTAGCAGCAGCTTCCAAGACAATCACTCTCACAGCTGCTAGTGCTGGCTGAGTTTTTAAACCCAGCCCAAAACCAGGACTGGGTCGTGGGGAGCAGCCACCCACCCTACACTTTAGCTGCTCCCGGTAAGAGCCGGCCCGGATCGGCTTTGCAGCCATGCTATCTAGCAAATGTGTCAGTAGCACTACCTGCTACTGACACCAACAAACGGCTTTTACCTCACCGAGGCTATGAACCTCGGTGACACGTACCTGCCATCTAGGACGGCACCCTGCACCTTACCACAAAGAATATAACTACTATAGGGGGCGGAGCTTGGGTGCCTAGCTGAATGGCTGCCTGTTGCTGAGCTCCTCCATCTGACTGGTGATTAACCCCATCTACAGCACCTTTTAGAGGCACAAATGGGCAAAGTGGGGTGAGACCGCACCAGGGACCCTGCAGAGCCCACCCAGGTCCGCTCCAAACAGCCAGATATGGAGCAATACCTGAAAAAACGGCCCAAGACCCCTGCAGCTGAGACTCCCAAGATGGCGCCGGCATCCCAACAATCTGAGGGAGAAGATTATTCTGAAGCAGGAAGCGCACCTGACGTCTCTGACTACAGAGCCCGAAAACAGAGTGGAACACTCTCAAAGAAGGCCCTTCGGGAGGTCCTGGACTCCGCTCTGGCTCCCCTGGGACAAGACCTGGCCGAGATCAAGATAGAGCTGCGCAACATGGGACAGCGGGTGGCCGCGCTGGAAAAAAATAACCATTTAAAGGATCCACCAGGCTTTGAGACCCAAGCCTAAAGGCTCTGACCCGCCGAGAGACGTCATCTGTGGCCTCCTTAGCTATGTGGACACTGCGGCTCTGCTGAAAGCAAGTAGAGAGGCGGACCGCCTTGAATTTGAAGGCACACCGATCTTGTTCTTCCAGGATCTAGCTCCTTCCACGTTGGCGAAACGCCGAATTCTCCGCCCACTACTAGAAGCCCTCAAGGCCTCTTCCATCCAGTTCAGATGGCTTTACCCATTTGGCCTGGCCGTTATGAAAAACGGGAGACAGATTACTATACAGTCCCCTCAGGATCTTCATGCTGCATGGGAATGCATGGGTATTTCACCTATGGAGATACCGTCCTGGATGCCTGCTGATCAGGGAACACCTATACCCTCGCCTCCAAGCACGGATCAGTGGCACACTGACGCCTCGGGCAAAGCACCCAGACCCAACCGGGAACGCCAACCTCCCGCCAATTCCGAACTTCCGCCGCATCGCTGAGAGGATATGTCATTTGTGGGACACTAATCGACCTACATCCCTTTATTAGTGCACATCTTTCCGTGGTCACGCCGTTTGTGGCCTCTGATGACACCCTGATGACGTCCCTCGTTACAGCGCATGAGAGACTTTCCCTCTACGTTCTATATGGGACCGACCGCCGTCATGAGAAAGGATCACCTCATCATCTGGCGCTCTGTGGAGCTTTCATTTCTATGTGTTTTGTTTTGGCTGCTGCATTTCACTTTCTGTTTCTTTAATTGCAGATGTTTTTTCCATTTTGTCTTTGTCCTCCCTCTTCCTGATGTGTTCTCCCCTCCCTCTTTCACGCTCGATTGGTCTATAACGGTTGACATGCGACGCACACCACCTCTGCCTTGTGATGGCTGAAGTCATAGTTTCTTCCTTCAACGTCAGAGGTCTGAATGAGCCATGTAAGAGATCGCAAATCCTATCTCTACTGCAAAAAGACAAAGTATCCATTGCATTCTTCCAAGAGACCCACTTCCGAACGGGTAAGATACCTAACCTCCCACCCAAAACTTTTTCGCAATGGTTCCACAGTACACATGGCTCAGCTAGCAAAGGCGTTAGCATAGCCATTCACAAACTCCCCTTTGTAGTCTTGGCTTCTTCTTTAGACCCCGAGGGTCGGTACTTGTTTGTGAAGGGCACAATTGCTGACACCCAGATCACACTAGCCAATGTGCCCGCTCCGAACAGGGGACAGGTCCAATGGCTAATTCAGACCCTCTCACACCTATCCTCCTTCAAAAAAGGTATTGTCGTTTTAGAAGACTTTAATGTATCCCTAGACCCTAGCTTAGACTCCTCCTCTGGGAAGTCGGCTATTACGCACATACGTCTAAGGCGTTTGAAGCTAGCCTTGAGAAAATTGGGTGTGTTTGACACATGGCGCACTCTGAACTCCGCAGGTAGAGATTACACCTTCTTTTCCCATGCCAAGTCCTCCTACCATAGATTGGACCACTTCTTTCTATCCTCCAACCACGCCCAACTACTCCTACAAGCCAGGATAGGTAATATTACTCTGTCGGACCACTCCCCAATTTTCCTATATTTCTCATTGACTGCCCTCCCGAAAAGGGAATGGAACTGGCGCCTCAACGATACCCTAATTTTGGACCAGACCAATTCCCAGAAGCTAGCCTCTTCGCTGACCAACTTCTTCCAACGGAACAATGCTGGACACACTCCTCCCTCGCCACCCATTGTCTGGGAAACCCATAAAGCGGTGATCCGTGGTGAACTTTTCACCCTTGGCTCCCACGTTAAAAAACAGCGCTCCCCTGCTATTGCCACTCTTTTGACCCAAATTGGGTCGCTCGAGCTGGTACACAAGCAATCACAGGTGCTTAGTTGTGCTGCTGAACTTCGTGATGCCAGAACAAAGCTTAAGAACTTACTTAATGTAACTTCGGCCAAACTTCTCCTACGCTCCAGGTTTAGATCATATGCCCATGGCGATAAAGGGAATAAACTTATGGCAGCACTAGTCAAAAAACAATACTCAGACTCCTTTATTTCTACTATCAAAGATGCTAAAGGGACCCACCTAAAGTTCACTTCTGACATTGCGAAGGCCTTTAGTACCTTTTATAAGGAGCTCTACAATCTCCCACCCCCCTCAGGTCAGTCACTTCACACCCTCACAGATGCCACGGAAAAATTTCTCTACTCCTTGCGTCTCCCTAACATCACCCAGGCCCAAGCTACTCACCTAATAGCCCCAATCACAGACACGGAGGCGCGGATAGTACTGGCCTCTATCCCCTCAGGGAAGAGCCCTGGACCTGACGGCTTTTCCATTACTTACTATAAAAACTTTCAAGATATCCTAGTGCCTCACTTCCGCTCCATGTGTAATCACCTCCTACATGGGGGCCAACTCCCTCCACAATCACTATTGGCCCACATTACGATTATTCATAAAGAGAACAAAGACCCCCTAAACTGTGGTAGCGATCGCCCAATTTCACTCCTCAATACAGATGTGACATGGTGGGCCAAGATCTTGGCACAGCGGATCCAGCAGATCCTCCCTGAAATCATTCATAGGGAGCAAGTTGGGTTTCTCTCTGGCAGACAGGGGAGCGAAAATACGGTCCGCCTCCTCCATCTCATGAATTGGGCGCGGAGCACTTCCACTCTGCTAGCTTTACTCAGCACTGATGCGGAGAAGGCTTTCGACAGGGTCAGCTGGCAGTATATGTCTGCGGCTCTGTCAAAATTTGGCTTCCCTGATCAGTTCATTGCAGCTATCTTCTCCTTGTATTCGTCCGCCTCTGCCAGGGTCAAGGTCAACGGCACTCTCTCACCTACCTTTGCCATATCTAATGGCACTAGACAGGGTTGCCCCCTTTCCCCGTCCCTTTTTGTCATAGTGATGGAGACCCTACTATGCAAGATCAGACAAGATCCAGATATTGAGGGTATCAAGATGGGCTCTTGCACCCATATCACCGCAGCGTTTGCCGATGATCTGCTAATTATGACCACCAACCCCTTGATTTCCTTTCCACGGCTCCACTTTATGTTTGAAGAGTTCGGATGGATTTCTAACTTTAAGATTAATTATGGCAAATCTCTGGCCTTGAATGTATCTTGCAAATCCTCTGTAGTCAAGAACCTTAAACGCACCACCTCCTTTGCTTGGGCACCCCACAATATCACGTTCCTAGGCATACGGATCTCAGCCAACCATTACGACCTATTTAGTCTCAACTACGCCTCTTTACTCGGGGATATTAGAACACGCCTGCAGTCCCTCAAACTCCCCTTTATCTCCTGGATAGGCAGGAAGAACTTCCTTAAAGGGGTATTCCCATTTGTGTATTTCATACTTACCTGCTCCCGGCGCGCCGTCCACTTCCTGGTTTCGGCAGGGGGCGGGATCCTTCTTGATTGAAGTCTTCTCTCTGCCGGGCCGCGCGCTGGACTGAACGCGCACGCCGCCGCGCATGCACCCTGGTGACTTCTTCTTGGCAAGTATACTATACTGGCCAGGAAGAAGTCATCATAGCGCATGCGCGGCGCTGGCGTGCGCTTTCAGGAGTACGCGCGCAACCCGGCCAGGAGAAAAGAAGTCATCTGCGCAAGCGCGGCCACCGCGATTCCGGAGAAGAGCGGTGGCCGTAACCAGGGGAGATGGGAAAACAACAATCAGGTAAGTATATGTTAATTATCTTCTAAGGGGTGGGAATTAGTTAATTCATTATATTTAGAAAAATGATCACTGTTAAATCATTAACAGATTTAACAGTGATCATTAAAGTGGGAATACCCCTTTAATGCCTTTATAGTACCCAAACTCCTGTATTTAATACAAACACTGCCAATTTGGCTACCCCGCTCCTTTTTCATGGAGATATGCCGTATGTTCTCATTGTTTCTGTGGAGTTTCCTCTAGGATAGCCTACTCAACATTGACAAGGGAAAAAAGATTTGGGGGCTTTGGATGCCCGACATCAAAAACTTTTATACAGCGTCGCTCCTAAGCAGGTGCTTTTCTCTCCTCTCACACCATCCCCCGAATCTTTGCGTACAATTGGAACATGCCCTTATCACCTATAAAGAAGGTCTTATTCTGTGGGGAATCCACACATGTACCCCAAATAACTCATATGCCTCCCCCATTTGGAAAGGCATGTTGGTGGAATGAGCTAAACTATATAAATCCCGACACCTTAGGTTCCCCAACACTCACCTCCCCCTACACCTACTACAAAATTACATTCACCCCGACATTCTCAGACCGTCTGGAGCCTACTGTCTCACCTCACCTTAAAAGACATCACTTCCGCAACTGGGGACTTGGCATGGGATAAGGTCCTTACTCTGCCGAGGGTCAAAGCCCTCTCCTTTCTCTCAACCGGGGCATTTAGCCGAGATATTAAGGCTCTTTGCACATGGCTATATACTGTCATATATATTGGTCTGGACCTTCTGCACTTTCAATAAAAAGAATTTTGGTTAAGAATATAACTACTATAATACTGCGTCCTATGTACAAGAATATAACTACTATAATACTGCTCCTATGTACAAGAATAAAACTACTATAATACTGCTCCTATGTACAAGAATATAACTACTATACACCTCGAACAAACGCAGGACGCCATGTTGACTCATGCTCTCAGCTCTAACCTAAGCGCCTATGCAGGTTCCCTTGATTATGCCTTTGCTCTGATTGAGGACCAAGAAAACAGAAGCAGGCGCAAAAACATTCGCATCCGAGGTCTTTCGGAAAATATTCCCCATGAGGCGCTACCTGAGGCAGACTTAGCCATCTTTGCCACATTGCTTGGGGAGCAGAGAGCCCTCGAAGTTGCCATAGAGCGGATCCATAGAGCTCTTCGACCAAAGCCTAAGGCAGATGAGAACCCCAGGGACGTTGTCTGTGGCCTCCTTCGGTACACTGATACCGCCAACATTCTCAAGGCCTCTAGGGAAATGAAAGAATACCTTTTTGAAGGGTCCCGAATCCTCCTGTTCCAGGACTTAGCTCCCTCCACCTTAAACAAACGCCGGGCGTTACGGCCACTAACTGATCAGCTGAAACATGACAAAATTCTCTTTAAATGGCTGTTCCCTTTTGGCCTCACTTTTTCCAAGGAGGGTAAGAGATGTACCATCCGGAGGCCTGAGGACCTACCTGCAGCGTGGGAACTGCTTCAGGCCACACCACTGGATATTCCGTCGTGGCTACCTTCAGCAGACCTGGGCGCACCTCTACCAGACCTCCCGGCCGTTCATCGTTGGAGCAAGGTCCGCGGGAAAAAGAAGAAAATGGCCTCCACTTTGAGGGACACTTGAAGACAGGTTTCCTCCTTAACTCCTGCTGAACTCTCATGAGGCCTGGTGGTTTGCTAACTATGGGCCTACGACAGGTCCTGGACTCGTTGCCTTTACCGCAAGTATAGTCCAGCCTAGTCCCTGTTTACATCCCCATACTTGTTACCTTTGTTTTGCTCGTCGAGCTTGACAAGAGTGTCCCGCTCTCACTTATTTTGTCCTATTGATGTCTCACTCAGTTATGATATATGTTAGTTACTATATGTATGTCTCCCTGAAGGGGTGAGGGGGTTGGCATGGATGCCAACCCACACTCCCCACCCCGTCTACACTACCCCACCAAGGGTTGTCATGACACCTTCTTGGGTGTCACTACTTGTGGAGCACCCTGGATTGCTTTCTGACCTCCTCCTTTCTAATGTTTGGAGACGGCGATCCATGGTGCTCTATCTTTTTGTGGTTTATTGTTCACAGGCTTTTTTCCCCGTGGGTTTTGCGTTTCCCTGGTACCGCACGCACCTCCTTGTTATATGCATGTTTGACGATTGCCTTTTGAGTAGTCATGTCTAAGATCAAATGTACTTCCTTTAATGTACGCGGCTTTAATACCCCGCAGAAAAGGTCACAAGTAATCCGTTTGCTTAAAACTTATCATACGGATATTTGCTTTCTCCAGGAACTGCATCTCAAGGTAGGGCGCGTCCCTGCGCTCCCTAGACACTATTTCCAGCATTGGTTTATTAGTTCCCACACTCAGGCGACTAGGGCTGCGGGGATCGCCATATCCAAGCGTGTTCCCTTTGTGGTCTCCAACACCCAATCGGATCCAGAAGGCCGTTTTATGTTTGTAAAAGGGATGTTGGGCTCACAAATGGTGACGCTGGCGTGCCTCTACAGCCCCAACAGGGGGCAGCATAGGTGGATTACTTCTGTCCTTAAACTACTTGCCTCGTTTGCTGAAGGGTTGTGGATTGTAGGCGGGGACATGAACATCACTCTGCACCCGGCCCTGGATGCTTCTGGAGGCTCCTCACTCCTCACTCAAAGGGCATTAGGTAATATCAACTCCCAGCTATCAAAGTATAGACTGACTGACACGTGGAGACTGCTCCATCCGACGGAACGAGACTACTCGTTCTATTCTGCGTCCCACGATAACTTCAAACGGTTAGACTACATATTTGTATCTAGCGCTTACATTGACAGTGTAGACAGCTCTGTTATTGAGGCCACGACAGTATCTGATCACTCTCCTGTGTCAACTACGCTTCATTTTGCTAATCTTCCTCCACGCACAAGACAATGGAGGCTGAATGAAACATTACTCGGAGTGTGATGTTAGGACTTTGGATCAGAAACTCAAAGATTTCTTCACAGACAACACCACTGCAGGTATGCCTTTCACGACAGTCTGGGAAACGCATAAGTCGGTCATCAGGGGGGACTTTATTGCCCTGGGTAGCAGAGGAAAGAAAGACAGGCAAAAATCCCTTGACTCTCTGCTCCAGCAAATTGCTAGTATAGAATCTCTGCATAAGAGATCTCAGGCCCTACAGGCTAAAGACGATCTATTTCGTCTGAGGTCGGAACTCAAAGATTTGCTCAATAAAGCCCATGCCAAGGCCTATCAATATTCCCAGTTTCAATTCTATGCCCACGGTGACAAGGGCACAAAGGTTATGTCCAGGCTGGTCAAGCAGAGGCAAGAGCAGACGTTCATAGCGGGTATCAGGAAAAAAGGGGGGGTAGTCGTTTCCAGAACTACAGATATTGCTGGGGAATTCCAGAAGTTTTACCAGTCCCTCTATGGGTTAGGGGATCCACTAAATTCTTTAGGCACGCCCGCTGATGAGGAAGTTGATGAGTTCTTAGCCACAATTCAATTACCCCATCTATCCCCTGAGGAGCGTGCCCAACTATTGGCCCCAGTTACTGAACATGAGGTCTGCTCTATTCTTAGTTACATCCCTTCTGGGAAGAGTCCGGGCCCGGACGGTCTGCTGGCCAGATACTTTAAGAAATTCTCCTCCACGCTAGCCCCGCATCTTGTTACCTGGTGCAATTCTCTGCTCACAGGCTCCTGCCTCCCCAAGCAAGCACTGGAGGCAACTGTCACCGTGCTGCCAAAGGCAGGGAAAGACCCCATGGACTGTGACAGCTACAGGCCTATATCCCTTTTAAACGTTGATGTTAAAATTTGGGCTAAACTTCTTGCCAATCGTTTGAAAGCCTTCCTCCCGAAGCTAGTCCATACAGATCAGGCAGGCTTTGTCCCCGGTAGGGAAGGGAATCACAACTCCTGTAGAATATTAACATCTATTCAATGGGCATCTACCAAAGGTCTCCCCCTTGTGTTACTGGGATTAGATGCGGAGAAGGCCTTTGACAGGGTCAGCTGGCTGTATATGAGAAAATCCCTGCAGAAGTTTGGGATCCCTGAGCAATTCCAGCAGGCCATTATGACACTTTATAACAACCCCAGCGCAAGGATCCGGGTGAATGGGACTCTCTCCCCGTCATTTTTGATCAAAAATGGTACTAGACAGGGGTGCCCCCTTTCCCCCACCATCTACATCTTAGTAATGGAATCATTGCTCCAAGCTATCAGGGATCATCCCGCTATTAGAGGAGTGGGTGCTGGGAGCAATCATCCCAATTATGTCAATGCAGACTTTGCTGATGACCTATTGCTTTTGGTGTCTAACCCTGTCGAGGCCTTCCCGCATCTTTTAAGCCTTCTGGACAGATATAGTCGAGTATCTAATTTTAAAGTGAATCACACCAAAACTGAGGCTATGAATATCGCGGCCCCTCGCTCAGTCATCTCAGCCTTGAAGGCTTTGACCCCTTTTAAATGGCAAGACTCCCACCTAACTTACTTGGGCGTGAAGGTCCCCTCTAAGCTCAATCAGCTATTTCAGCTTAACTTTGTGCCCCTCCTCAAAGACATTCAACTTCAGCTTTAATCCCTTAAGACTCCCTATGTCTCCTGGATGGGGAGGAAGCACTTATTGAAGGACTTTGTCCTGCCCAGGGCACTGTATGTGCTACAAATGCTCCCGATTCATGTCCCTCACTCGTTCTTTACCCAACTCAGGAAGTCTTTCAGTACTTTTCTGTGGGCTGGGAAAAGGGCTAGAATTGCTCATCACAAGTTAATATTAAAGAAGCCATATGGGGGTATGAACCTCCCAGATGCCCAATTTTACTACAAGGCCATCCATCTCAAGAGATGGTTGCAGCTGAATGTACCAGCCTATGGGACTCCGGGAAGGGAACTAGAATTGGCACAACTTACTCAAGCTCAGAGGGCAGGGTTGTGGGGTTTGACCAATTCCACGTTTGAGAGACAATTCTTGCTTAAGGGCACATATGTGGTTTTCAAACAGCGGAATGCTGACGGTAGTTTACTGCCTAGGCTACCCCTGACCCTACCCGCAGATCTGACCCCCTTTCTTGTCGAACCCTTGGCCAACCCCCTACATCCTGGGTGGACCAAGCTCAAACAGTATACTTTACAGGAGTTTAGGGATTGGTTCTCTGGGTCCCTGGATCCCCAACACTCCCTGAGCCGACTTATGCAGAAATCCCACTTCTTAGAAGCTAGGGAATTTGGTTCTGTTGGCAAAAAGTTGTTTGCTGGAGAGCGACCTTTGGCTGACAAAACTTGGTTTGAGAAAATGATGGACCACGAGGTCCTCCCAAAGAAATCTATTTCTTTACTGTATCTGACCCTTACAATGCCCCTGGTGCGTATAACCCCGCACTACTTGAGGACGTGGGAAGCTGAACTTAACACGTCTTTTATGGAAACTGATGTCCTAAGGATCCATGCCCATTCCCATGGGTTTTCTAAATGTGTTCGGGTGCAAGAGCACTCATACAAAACAATGACACAATGGTACCAGACGCCTAGGCAACAGTTCCTCAGAGGCCTCAGGTCTAATGATCTTTGTTGGAGGTGTTCTTCAGGTATAGCAGACCTTACTCATATTTTCTGGTCCTGTCCCGTTATTAGACCATTTTGGGATCAAGTTTTGACCATTGTCAATAAGATAGTAACGCCCCTGCTTTCGTTGACTCCTGAGCTGGTGCTTTTATGGCTACCTACTCCTTTTACTCCCTCCAGACACAATCTAGCCACTCACCTGATTCAGGCAGCTAGACTCCTGATACCGGCCCGATGGCTTGATCCTGAACCACCTGCAGTCTCTCACTGGGAGAATAAGGTTGACCATATCTGTCGTATGGAGGAGCTGGCTAGTTGGGAGGCACGGGACCATGGGAGATTCATGCGATTATGGGCACCTTGGTTGAAATACAGAGGGAAATATGGGCAACCTACCCCCTCTCTCCCAATTAGTGGAGTGCAATAACTGGATATCAGATCTGGACATGTATGTTCTTATTGATCTACGACCATTTTTGTTTGACATGCAAATACAGGATTGCTTTTTTCCTTGCCTTGAACCTTTGTGTTATAGGTGAGTGAGACCAGGAGGGCTCAAGAGACAGTTGTCCCTTCCTAGGTTGCTGGGTCTTCCCCCCCCCCCCCCGTTAATGCCTGACTAGCAATGTCCGTCTTTATATTTGTCACTGCCAAGTCGTGTCTTTTCGGTGAAACGGGCGTTATTTATTTTTCTTTGATAACCTCTGTACTCATATGTATCTATTTCTGCCTTTGATTCCTCTGCTGAGGTTGTCAAGGCAGTGTTGTAACCTATTTGCTTGTTTGTCTCAATAAAAAGATCATTGACAAAGAATATAACTACTATAATACTGCCTCCTATGTACAAGAATATAACTACTATAATACTGCTCCTACGTACAAAAATATAACTACTATAATACTGCTCCTATGTACAAGAATATAACTACTATAATACTGCACCTATGTACAAGAATATAACTACTATTCTACTGCCCCTATGTACAAGAATATAACTACTATAATACTGCTCCTATGTACAAGAATATAACTACTATAATACTGCTCCTATGTACAAGAATATAACTACTATTCTACTGCCCCTATGTACAAGAATATAACTACTATAATACTGCTCCTATGTACAAGAATATAACTACTATAATACTACTCCTATGTACAAGAATATAACTACTATAATACTGCCTCCTATGTACAGGAGTATATATACTATAATACTGCTCCTATGTACAAGAATATAACTACTATAATACTGCCTCCTATGTACAAGAATATAACTACTATAATACTGCGTCGTATGTACAAGAATATAACTACTATAATACTGCCTCCTATGTACAAGAATATAACTACTATAATACTTCCCATATGTACAAGAATAGAACACTGAAGATGATGTTAATAGGGAATTGAATTGTTCATTATAAGACTCGAGGGTTTTCCTAGCACAGGTTTTTTTGCCTAGCTGCACCATCCCCTCCATGTCTCTTTATGTCCCTGTGGACATGATCTGTCCACTCAGTGCCTCAGGTTTACAGCACAGATGCAGCTGATCAGTACAGAGCCATGTACACACTTCTTCTTCTGTACATGAGCCTTTCCTGCTTCCCCTCTTACACAATGCAGCGCACCCTCTCCAGCTGCCGTGTTCTGCGTCGCCCTGAGTCTGAACAGACGATCTGCAGCGCTGACATAGCTCCCTCCCCTCATCCTTGTTTTCCTTTTTTCTTCATTTCCGACTCACAGATTTTACACTCCGGCTTAGTGTTTAATATGACAGATCACGGTGGTGACACATCGATGTAATACCTGTAGCCCACCCACTTGTCACACACTGCCGGTGACATCAGCGCTCGGAGCCCCGCAGCCCTTATATGGTTTCTGAGAACTCGGGAACTGAGCCAAGAGATTATGTTCAGCATTTCTGCCAGTGGGAGTCTGTGTGAAGTAACGTGGATGGAAGAGTCACCGCTTAAATAATACACTTCCATCTTCAAGATCTTCTTTTGACGCCAGTCAACCCGATTGTATTGTTATAAATGATGTAAATTCATGTTTTCTTCATCATTGGCCGACCTTGATGTTCGATAACAACCATTGCAGTGTTCATTAGAGGTCATCCTCCAACGTTCTTCCAGTTCCGCACGCCATATATGTCCGCTTTGTTATCCTTTCTCCTATTGAGGGTCAATCTTTTCTGTAGTTCTTGCATTTTATTCATGAAACAAGGGGCTGAGGACTAATAGTCAAGGTGGTTTTCCAACCAATTACATTTTTTAAAGGTTCAGAACGGTGGAAAATAATAAAATTAGTCATGCCTTACCAATCTCTCGACGTTCCCATTCTGACACTTCAAGGTCCCACGCCGGTCCCCGCTTCCTGGTTCCTCTCGACACACAGTAAGTGATCATCTAGACAAGCACTGGTTGAGGTGGGTCACCACTGAGACCAGTGATGGGCTGAGAGGATATTTCCTATTTATCAAGAAGGTACATAAAGTAGAGACTGGTGAGGGACCAAGAAAATTTTGGAACGGGAACATCCAGAGATCGTTAAGATATGACCTATTTTATTATTTTACACACTTCCCATCCCTTTAATAGGCCCCTAGATAGGGCAAGGTAACGATTAGAGGTGATTTTCATTAGTGACGATATTGCACCACTTACTGCAGTTTGTGGGGCCAAACAGCCTACCAGATCAACAGAAACCATGAGGAGAGTAGTGCTGTGTGGTTCTCGGAGACTGTATCATACCTGGTGAGCTTAAAGGGTTTCGTTCATCACTAGGTTATGCCATCAAAGTCAGATAGGTGCAGGTCCCACCTCTGGAATCCACTCCTGTCTCCAGAACGGGGCACACCTTACTGATATTGATGGCATACCTTCAGGTGGACATACACTTTTAATAGCTGGTGGCCAAATGCTCGCTTCCTGCACCCCCATACACATAAGTGCTCAGTTCAGCCATGTTTTCCATGGGGAGGGAGAAGAAAGCCACTGCCAGACTTCTTTAGAGGCTTATCTCCCGGGAGAAAAAAAAAAGAATAGAGTGTTGAAATGTAATGTGCCCGATCCTTCTCTCCCCAACATCATCTATAGAGGAGAGAGTCGGAAGCCCTCCATACACATATAATTGTGGGCAGATGGTATCACACATAAATGGCTTAGGTACACCAGCTCTGCATACTGTATCACACATAAATGGCTTAGGTACACAAGCTGGACAGATGGTATCACAGATAAATGGCTTAGGTACACCAGCTGGGCAAACGGTATCACCCATAAATGGCTTAGGGACACAGCTCAGCAGACAGTATCTAGAGTTTACAATCTAGAGGACTCAGGCTATAGCATCATAGATGGCTTAATGGGATCTAGGTCAAGTTACAAATATGAGAAAAATATATAGATTATGAGGAGCGAAGTACTGTACAATGCAGCACCGCAAGGTGAATAATTGTAATGGGAAACTCAGTTGCCATAATCCCTGGCATTCACTGGTTTAGCTCCATAATCCCCGGCATTTACTGGTTCAGCGCCATAATGCCTGGCGTTTACTGGTTTAGTACCATAATTCCTGGTGTTCACTGGTTTAGCGCCATAATCCCTGGTGTTTAATGGTTTAGTGCCATAATCCCTGGCGTTCACTGGTTCAGTGCCATAATCCCTGGCGTTTACTGCTTTAGTGCCTTAATCCCTGGCGTTTACTGGTTTAGTGCCATAATCCGTCGCGTTTACTGGTTTAGTGCTATAATCCCTGGCGTTTACTGGTTTAGTGCCATAATTCCTGGCATTTGCTGGTTTAGTGCTATGATCCCTGGCGTTCACTGGTTTAGCGCGATAATCCTTGGCGCTCATTGGTTTGGCGCCATAATACCTGGCTTTCACTGGTTTGGCGCCATAATACCTGGCGTTCACTGGTTTGGCGCCATAATACCTGGCGTTCACTGCTTTAGTTCCCTTCTTAGGGTTGTTCAGTGATATAGTTCTGCTAACTCTGCTGTTTAGTGTCGTAGGTATTCAATCATTGGTGTTGGGGTTGTTTAATCATATCATGGCGTAAACTGATTTATTTCTCCAATATATCCAGTGCCAGTGGTTTAGTGCCTCAGTTTCTGCCGGACAGGGGTTTAGTGCGTCAGATTCTGATGGCCATTGGTTTAGTATCTCAGTTCCTGCTGGACAGTGGTTTATTGCCTCAGTCCCTCATGGCTATTGGTTTAGTGCCTCAGTTCCTGCTGGCCATTGGTTTAGTGCCTCAGTTCCTGCTGGCCATTGGCTTAGTGCCTCAGTTTCTGCTGGCCATTGGTTTAGTGCCTCAGTCCCTGCTGGCCAGGGGTTTAGTGCCTCAGTTCCTGCTGGCCAGGGATTTAGTGCCTCAGTTCCTGCTGGCCAGGGGTTTAGTGCCTCTATTACTACAGGTCAGTGGTTTAGTGCTTCAGTTACTGCTGCCCAATGGCTTAGTGTCTCCATTCCTTCTGGCCAGTGGTAAGTGCTTCAGTTCTTTCTGGACAGTGATTTAGTGCCTCAGTTCCTGCTGGGCAGTGGTTTATTGCTTCAGTCCCTCATGGCCATTGGTACAGTGCCTGAGTTCCTGATAGCCTTTGGTTTAGTGCCTCAGTTCCTGCTGGCCTTTGGTTTAGTGCCTCAGTTCCTGCTGGCCTTTGGTTTAGTGCCTCAGTTCCTGCTGGCCTTTGGTTTAGTGCCTCAGTTCCTGCTGGCCTTTGGTTTAGTGCCTCAGTTCCTGCTGGCCTTTGGTTTAGTGCCTCAGTTCCTGCTGGCCTTTGGTTTAGTGCCTTAGTTCCTGCTGGCCTTTGGTTTATTGCCTCAGTTCCTGCCAGCCTTTGGTTTAGTGCCTCAGCTGCTGCTGGTCTTTGGTTTAGTGCCTCAGCTACTGCTGGTCTTTGGGACACATAAATGGCTTAGGGACACAGCTCAGCAGACAGTATCACACATAAATGGCTTAGGGACACAGCTCAGCAGACAGTATCACACATAACTGGCTTAGGTACACCAGCTCAGCAGACAGTATCACACATAAATGGCTTAGGGACACAGCTCAGCAGACAGTATCACACATAAATGGCTTAGGGACACAGCTCAGGAGACGGTATCACACATAAAAAGCTTAGTTACACCAGCTCAGCAGACGGTATCACACATAAATGGCCTAGGTACACCAGCAGGGCAGACGGTATCACACATAAATGGCCTAGGTACACCAGCAGGGCAGACGGTATCACACATAAATGGCCTAGGTACACCAGCAGGGCAGACGATATCGCACATAAATGGCTTAGGTACACCAGCTCAGCAGACGGTATCACACATAAATGGCTTAGGTACACCAGCTCAGCAGACGGTATCACACATAAATGGCTTAGGTACACCAGCTCAGCAGACAGTCTCACACATAAATTGCTTAGATACACCAGCTGGACAGATGGTATCACACATAAATGGCTTAGGTACACCAGCTCAGCAGATGGTATTGCACATAAATGGCTTAGGTACACCAGCAGGAAAGACGGTATCACACATAACTGGCTTAGGTACACCAGCAGGGCAGACGGTATCACACATAAATAGCTTAGGTAGACCAGCTCAGCAAGCAGTTTCAATGGTAAGTTTAGACACACTGGTCCTGCAGAGAGTGTCACTAATGATGGGCTTAGATACACTTGTACAAAGTCCCTGGAATTCCTTTTCCAATGTCGGCAGGCAGGTTTTACATCTCTTGCTGAAATTGACTGCTCAGCCTCAGCATGCCGTCAGGTCCTGCTGTAAATACCACAATATCATAGCCAAGGGCTGCAGATAATAGCGCTCTGTATTGGCCACCGATGCTGCACGAAATTAATGTTGATGCCAAAGACAGGATTGTGAGTTGCAATGGAAGGGATGTGCTGCTGTATGCAGAATGAGCACAAAAGGAAGAATACAATGAAAATTGACCATTTTAGCAAAAATAAAAGTGACAACCTTGACTGTGGGAGTTTACAATCTAGAGGACTCAGGGCTATAGCATCATAGATGGCTTAATGGGATCTAGGTCAAGTTACAAATATTAGAAAAATATATAGATTATGAGGAGCGAAGTACTGTACAATGCAGCACCGCATGGGGAATAATTGTAATGGGAAACTCAGTTGCCATAATCCCTGGCGTTTACTGGTTTAGCGCCATAATCCCTGGCGTTTACTGGTTTAGTGCCATAATTCCTGGTGTTCACTGGTTTAGCTCCATAATCCCTGGTGTTTAATGGTTTAGTGCCATAATTCCTGGTGTTCACTGGTTTAGCGCCATAATCCCTGGTGTTTAATGGTTTAGTGCCATAATCCCTGGAGTTCACTGGTTTAGCGCCATAATCCCTGGCGTTTAGTGCCATAATCCCTGGCGTTCACTGGTTTAGCGCCTTAATCCCTGGCGTTTACTGGTTTAGTGCTATAATCCCTGGCGTTTACTAGTTTAGTGCCATAATCCCTGGCGTTTACTGGTTTAGTGCTATAATCCCTGGCGTTCGCTGGTTTAGTGCCATAATCCTTGGCGTTCATTGGTTTGGCGGCATAATACCTGGCGTTCACTGGTTTGGCGCCATAATACCTGGCGTTCACTGCTTTAGTTCCCCTCTTAGGGTTGTTCAGTGATATAGTTCTGCTAACTCTGCTGTTTAGTGTCGTAGGTATTCAATCATTGGTGTTGAGGTTGTTTAATCCTCATATCATGGCATAAACTGATTTATTTCTCCAATATATCCAGTGCCAGTGGTTTAGTGCCTCAGTTTCTGCTGGCCATCGGTTTAGTATCTCAGCTCCTGCTGGACAGTGGTTTATTGCCTCAGTCCCTCATGGCTATTGGTTTAGTGCCTCAGTTCCTGCTGGCCATTGGTTTAGTGCCTCAGTTCCTTCTGGCCATTGGTTTAGTGTCTCAGTTCCTGCTGGCCAGGGGTTTAGTGCCTCAGTTCCTGCTGGCCAGGGGTTTAGTGCCTCAGCTCCTGCTGGCCAGTAGTTTAGTGCCTTTATTACTACAGGTCAGTGGTTTAGTGCTTCAGTTACCGCTGCCCAATGGCTTAGTGTCTCCATTCCTTCTGGCCAGTGGTAAGTGCTTCAGTTCTTTCTAGACAGTGATTTAGTGCCTCAGTTCCTGCTGGGCAGTGGTTTATTGCTTCAGTCCCTCATGGCCATTGGTATAGTGCCTGAGTTCCTAATAGCCTTTGGTTTAGTGCCTCAGTTCCTGATGGCCTTTGGTTTAGTGCCTCAGTTCCTGCTGGCCTTTGGTTTAGTGCCTCAGTTGCTTCTGGCCTTTGGTTTAGTGCCTCAGTTCCTGCCGGCCTTTGGTTTACTGCCTCAGCTGCTGCTGGTCTTTGGTTTAGTGCCTCAGCTCCTGCTGGCCTTTGGTTTAGTGCCTCAGCTCCTGTTGGCCTTTGGTTTAGTGCCTCAGCTCCTGTTGGCCTTTGGTTTAGTGCCTCAGCTCCTGCTGGCCTTTGGTTTAGTGCCTCAGCTCCTGCTGGCCTTTGGTTTAGTGTCTCAGCTCCTGCTTGCCTCTGGTTTAGTGCCTCAGCTCCTGCTGGCTTTGGTTTAGTGCCTCAGCTCTGCTAGCCTTTGGTTTAGTGCCTCAGCTCCTGCTGGCCATTGGTTTAGTGTCTCAGTTCCTGATGGCCAGTGGTTTAGTGCCTCAGTTACTACTGGACATGGTTAAGTGCTTCAGTTCCTGCTGGACAGTCGTTTAGTACCTCAGTACCTGCTGGCCAGTGGTCTAGTGCAGGGATTGGCAAACTACGGCACTCCAGCTGTTGCAAAACTACAACTCCCATCATTCCTGGACAGCCTACAGCTATCAGCCTGCAGAAGGGCATGGTGGGAGTTGTAGTTTTACAACAGCTGGAGGGCCACAGTTTGCCTATGCCTGGTCTAGTGCCTCAGTCCTTGGGGGCAGCGCCTTAGTCGGTAGACTAGAGGTTTAGTGTCTCATTCTCTGGTGGCCAGTGTTTATTTCCAAAATTGATGCGCTGTGGTTTTGTGCCTCAGTCCTTGGTGGCTTGTGGTTCAGTGCCCCAACCTTTTTTTTCCTTCAGTCTCCTCTGGTGGCCAATGGTTTACTTCGTCAGTCTCTGATGTCCAGTGGTTTAGTGTATTAGTCTCTGGTGTTCCGTGGTTTAGTGTCTCAGTTCCTGCTGGCCAGTGGTTTAGTACCGCAGTTCCTGCTGGCCAGTGGTCTAGTGCCTCAGTCCTTGGAGGCTGTCTTGGTCCCTTGTGTTCGGTGATTTAGTATCCTAGACCATGGTGTCTAGTGGTTTTGTCTCTGGTTCTGAAGATATCCACTAATATAGCTTCCGTGATCTAAGGATCCTTTTTATGTCAGTGTTCCCCAGTGACACATCAAAGGGCAGCATTGAGATTTAGCCAATCCAGTTGAGCAATCAAGTCTCTTGTTTAAGAAACTCTTCAGCGGCACCGCCACTTTAATTTTCAGGTTCTTTCCGCCCCATGTTCTTCTTTTAAAAACTCTCTATGTATCTCACCCCCTCAATTTCTCCTCCCAAGTTTGTGGACTTCGTGTGCCTCCAACAGTATATACACAGTCCTCTGCTGGAGCATTAAATGAGTCTCACGTTGCGACTGACAACCCACACACCACAGTAGCACACGTACAAGATCTTTTATATAATCCCTGAAGTGAGGCTGAAAAAATCTTGAATCCTGTTCTCATAACTGTGCAGATTTATTACTGCAAACTAATAACTGAGCATTTCCTCCATGTGTCTCCTGATATGTAATTATATATGTACAGCTGGTATAAGTTATACATCTTCCTGTATATAGTGATACGCAGTGATGTAACTAAAGTTCTATGGGCCTCAGGGCAAACTGGTTGATTATTTAATGATGTCTGAAATCGGGGTGGGGGAGGAGGGTACGGGGGGGAGGGGTGTGATGGCAATAATGATGATGGCATGGAATGATGGATGGATCATCAGTGGACGGCAATACATTATCCACCCCCCCTGGTCTGAAACAAGTATGTGCCACTCCAAATATTAAAAAGAAAATCAATAAATACCTAGTACACTAGTTGAACTTTTAAAACAGTGTGCGGCTGTGGGCTTCAGTTCGGTGACGCCGTGACTGTAAACGTTCGTGCACCTCATTCCGGCTGTGATCCCGCGAGACCCACCGCGGGAGGTCACAGGTCTCGCGGGATCACTGAGTAATTCCCCAGTGCAGCCGGCAGCCGCACTTATAGGGAGGGAAGGGCCCGCTGCCGCCACCCTTAGAAAAAAAAAAGCACTTGAGTCCGGGTTGTGGGCCCCCAAACACCCCCACACCCAGGCAATGTGAGTCATTGACAAATCAACTGATTGCACTGCCAGCCGCACTTATAGGAAGGGCCCACTGCCACAACCACCCTCTGCGACCGCGATCGTTACGCCCCTGGTGATACACACCATGCTGGTATAACCTGGGCATCTACTGTATGTAATTATATATGTACAGCTGGTATAAGTTATACTATCTTCTTGTATATAGTGATATGGACCATGCTGGTATAACCTGGGCATCTCCTGTATTAAATTATATATGTACAGCTGGTATAAGTTATACTATCTTCTTGTATATAGTGATATAGACCATGCTGGTATAACCTGGGCATCTCCTGTATTAAATTATATATGTACAGCTGGTATAAGTTATACATCTTCTTGTATATAGTGATATATGGACCATGCTGGTATAACCTGGGTATCTCCTGTGTATGATCATATTTGTGGTCATGGCTCCTGATGCCAGGAAACCCTAGGGAGATAACACCAAGACTAAACCTAACCTAACTGGACATATCTTTTCTTGGCTAACCTGACTGAAGGGCTGATGGTGTGCACATTGCCATTGCCGTGGGTAGGCCTATAAGGGGGCAAAAACTAAGCCATGTAGTATAGGAATTAATTTATTGGCATGTACAACGAAATCACAAAGCCAAACTGCGAAGAGCAACAGAATTCTCTGCATGGGGGTTCGGAATGTATCGGGCAAAACAAGAAGAACGCTGACGTCCCATCTTGCAGATGACGAGGCCTGAGACATGATGTTTTGAAGCTGCAGATGCTACCCCAATGTGGAACGAGTGATCTGAAATGGCATTGGGTTGAAGCCTGGCCTGGCCACTAGGGAACGGACGTGGGAAAATTGAGATGAGGTGATGGCTTGGACTTTGAACAAAGTAGAGGGCTATCCGGGTCGGAGACACCAAGAACCCACAATAATCTATAGGAAAACCTTAACTGGGCACAAATCATAAACAAATACAGTGTAAAATGGTCATTGCGCCATACTACCTGGCCCTTGGTAAGCTTTTGGTTCTATCGGAAGTACTAGTGAATTCCTAGCAGGCGAAATTAACCATGAGCCTGACAGACGTGTCAGGTGAGACTTAAACTAATTGAAAAAAAAGTAACCTGGCTGACGTGGCAGGTTAACCCTAACAGAATTAAACTACGTGGCCTGAATAACGTGACAGGTGGTAATCATTAAAAACGTAACCTGACTGACATGGCAGGTTGGTCGGTCAGGCGACAGACATTAAAGATTGATAAACGTGAACCTAAATAAATTACCGGGCAACAGACATTGACGTTGTAATAAGCGTAAGCCTGAAAACATGACAGGCGGCAGCAACAATGATAATTTGAAAACATGAGCCGGATGAATCTACCAAGTGATGAGAACTGATCAAACGTGCCCCCCCAAACACCCCCCCACCCGAATCTGGAGGGGAAAGAAGACCGAACCTCGCCAGAAACCCCAAGTGTGTAAACTTGTTTTTTTAAAGAGACTGTACTCACATTCACGGACTGCCAGACTGCCACCCTGACAGTGGCAAAACAATGTTATTGAGCCCTACCGCCTGCTCCAACTTGAGACAGACTGCAGACTAAGATACCAGTCATTTCTGTTGGCCAAATGGTCGCTAGCTGGACTGGAGTGGTAACAGGGGAGCGACGAAACTAGTTTCTCCTGCAGCCCTCGTACTGGTAAGGGTCCCCAGGGGAGTGGCGCCGGCCTGAGTACCGGTAATGCGGGAACGGGGAGCAGGCGATCTGGAATGGCGGATTCTATGGCGGAAGTACCAAGTCTGGAGCAGGAGCGGCTGGGACTGGAGAGGGATTGGCCCCATCTCTCGGAGGAGTGGCCATGGTGAGGGGAAGAGTTTGCGTGTGCCCGGAGAACGGCCGAATCTGCCAGGAGAGCGGTACCATGGCGACAAATCAAGCGCTTCACAGCAGCGCCGTGCATCACAGGCCCTATAAAGTGACATCAACACGCCCATCTCCATCTTACTACAACCGTGAGCGGGCTATGCCCGACATCCTACAGGAAACTAACATTAGCGAATAAGAGTGAACCTGAAGCGCATGGCAGTCAAAAACCCAGAAAAAACGAAGTAAGCCCTCCACAGCCTGTATTTTCCCTTTTTTTTTTTACTGTGAAAACTAAAATCCAGATGTAGATAGGAGAAGACAAATTTCATTTTTGCTAATCATAACCCTTAATCAAGACATACAAAGTAAAAAGTAAAACTTCCTTATACATAGTAGGAACTCACTCCTATTGTCTTATTGGCCACAGCTGAAGTAAATCAAAGCAAATTGTTTTGGCTAGCAAAGGCAAAGAGACCAATCTGAGTGAATACGAACCAGAGGCAAGGAGACCAATCTGCGTGAATATGAACCGACGTATGAATACAAAACAGTAACACAAAAACCAGCTCACCCAAGCACCACAGACTGCTCTTTTATTTTATTTTTGTAACAGGACCGGTCTCCAGTAAAATAGCTATGCTTTAACAGAACTGTTGCTATCCCTCCATTATTCCTCCTGGCAGTGCTGGTACAACATGGCAGCTGGGTGCCAGACATATGGATCCAAGGGAGCATGGCCAGTAGGGTAGAGAACGTTGGAGGCAGACACCCCGTGACCGCGACACTATAAGCGGTGAACGAGAGACCGGGTTGGCGAACTAGCAGACAGACGAAACAGCCACACCATGCAAGACCGTGAGCGTGCCGCACGTGCAAGGAAGCCGACGGCGTGGCCGCGAGTGCAGGTAAGGAAAGCTCAAGGCGAGGGGGGGGAGATCAGGAAGATCCGTGTGCCTGAAGCTGCGAGAGCCCTACCCGACCTTCAAGTCCGGCCAGAAAAAAAAAAACTGAGCGGCGGTTGTCCTTGAGCCCGAGTCGTGCTTGACGTAAGAAACTTTGGCTGGCTTAGGGCACCACGGTCCATGCATACTTACGTGTCGAGCGCACTTCAGCATAGCTGAAAACACATTTCGCATTTTTTGTATATACAGTGCACTCGCATTTCACTTTTTTCACATTTTGCTATGCTGAGGCCTTGTTCAAAAATAAAAATAAATATTAAAATGTTTTCCATCAATATGAAAACAGAAGGTCAGAAATCTTTGCTAATTTATTGAAAAGGAAAAACTTAAATATTGCATTGACATAAGTATTCAGACCCTTTACTCAGGACTTAGTTGTAGCACCTGACACGAGGTTTGCACACTTGGATTTGTGGATTTTCTGCCATCTTTCTCTGCAAATCCTCTCAAACGCTGTCAGGTTTGATGGGGACCGTTGGCCATTTCCAGGTCTCCAGAGATGTTCGATTGGGTTCAAGTCAGGGCTCTGGCTGGGCCACTCAAGGACATTCAAAGGGTTGTCCCTAAGCCGCTCCTGTGTTGTCTTGGCTTTGTGCTTAGGGTCATTGCCTTGTTGGAAGGTGAAGCTTTCGCCCTCTCTTAGGTCCAGAGCACTCTGGATCAGGTTTTTAATAATAATATCTCTGTACTTTGGTCTATTCAACTTTCCCACCCCTCTACAACATGAAGCTGCCACCACCATGCTTCACTGTAGGGATGGTATTGGGCAGTTGATGTGCAGTGGCTGGTTTCCTACAAACATGATGCTTAGATTTTAAGTCAAAAGGTGCAATCTTGGTTCCATCAGACCAGAGAATATTGTTTTTCACAGTATGAAAGGACACAGGATCTTTGGAGCTCAGCTAGAGCCAGTTCTTGGTCATCTTTCTTACCAAGGCCCTTCTCCCCTAATTACTTAGTTTGAAGGGGAGGCCACCTGTACAAAGAATCCTGTTTTACAAACTTCTTCCAGCTGCCAGTTGTGAGATCTTATATAGTGATGACAGATTTTATAAAACTCAGCAGTTTAAAAATTCAATACCATTTTTTTCTGCACGTATGCTCTCAGCATAACATAGGAGATTAGGCTTACATAGCTAAGGGTACTTTCACACTAGCGGCATAGCTATCCGGCAGGCTGTTCCAACGGGTAAACAGCCTGCCGGATCCGCCATGACGCCAGTACCCGTGCACTGCCATGCTGCTGCACCTGTGTTCACCTCTGAGTATGGGAAAGTGTTGTACTGGAGTGGGGAGGGAATGGCAAGTCCCACTACCGACACCTACCAGAGGGACTAGCTTTAGAGGAATAGATACTGCCCACAACTTATGTATTTAATGGCGTAAAAATCCAGGCCCATAAAACACTTAAAATGGGACAGTGCAAGTATGGGGGGGGGGGGGGCGGGGTTGATATCACCGCAGCCAATCACAGGGCTCAAATATAATAGGTGTTATAGATTTCAAGTGGCATAGCAAAGGGTCTGAATACTTATGTCCATGCAAAGTTTTAGTTTTTCCTTTTTTAATAAATGTTTAAATGTTCTAAAATTCTGTTTTCAATTTCTGATTAAAAAGGAGTGAGCGCTGATTTATGGGGAGAATTTTTATATTTTTTTGCAACATAACAAAATGTGAAAAACATGAAAGGGCCTGAATGCACTGTAATTATATAGTGTATGTACAGCTAGTACAAATTAGGAAATTTCTTTGAGTCTGGTGAATAGGGCGCTGCCAACATAATGCAGTACAGAGCATTTTCTTGTAACAAGTGGCATTATGCACATTGACACCTGCTGCGACATTTCCCGACCTCCATATAATAGTCTTATTACAAACAAGACTTGCATTGGATTACACTTCCTGTTGATACTTGTGCTGTTGTTATTTTGTTACATTGTCTCAGTTACAATAGATCCGCTTGCAGCTGCTGTCTGGAACACTGAGTTCTGAGCTGTTTAATTAGAAGGAGAGATGAAGAGAGAGAGGGCGATATTCGAAGTAGTGCAGAACACAGTGGTGTGTATCAGGGGATTAGGGAAGGCTATAAAAACTCCAGGCAACAATAAGATTCTCTAAGAAAAAAGGAAAACAGTGAGAAAAGGTGGGGCAGATTATTACAGTGTCGGACTGGGGTACCAAGGGCCCACCAGTAAAATTTATTTTGGGGGCCCACCGTATGGATACAGTCAAATATAATAAATAATTTAACAAGTTTTTTTGTATGAACATAGGCTGGTTGAGATGCTGTACATTGAATATATGTATGTAGTGCAGTAAATCTAATTTTTTATGTGCCACTTGTGCAGGGGGTGGGAGACTAGGGGCCCATCTTGCTCAGGGGCCCACCGGGGGATTCCCCTGTACCCCTGTGGGCCAGTCCGAGCCTGGGCAGATAGTTTGTGGGCTTGGAAGTGATACAGCATAGAGCAGGGGTCAGCTGCTGTGAAGCTACAACTCCCAGCATGCAAACACTCCCTGCTGTTCTTCTAATTCCTATAGAAGTGAATGAGGCATTCTGGGAGTTGTAGTTTTACAGCAGCTGGAGTGTCGGAGGTTGTTGATCTCTGTCATAGAGGGCAGGGAAAATACAGATCTACATGGTACAAAATAGCAAGTTACTGTATAAAATTAAAGGGGTTTTCCAAGACTTTTATACTGATGACTTATCCTCTGGATAGTTCATTAGTATGTGATCAGTGGGGGTCTGACACCCAAGATCCCCGCTGATCAGCTGTTTGAGAAAGAAGGGCGCCGTGGCCTTCTCTCTGCTCACCAAGCACAGTGCCATACATTGTATAGTGGTTGTGCTTGGTATTGCAGCTCAGCCCCATTCACTTCTATGGAGCTGAGCTGTGCCTAGGCCTCGTGAACGATGAACGTGACGTCACAAGGCCTGGGGGAAGTTGCAAAGAAGGCCAATGTGCTACTGCAAGCACCAGTGCCTTCACAAACAGCTGATCAGCGGGGGGATCCTGGGAGTTGGACCTCAATCGATCAGATACTGATGACCTAGCTAGAGGATAGGTCACCAGTATAAAAGTCTCAGGGGGGGAAAAGAATTCTTGAAACCAGTGGTAATGGTCTTCTGATATGCCATCGATGCAAGTAAGATCAAACTAGTGAACTGGTTATCTTGAACCACCATTAATTTCTGTAATGAAAAGCCACTATAGAAAAAACTAACCTTTCTGACACCACTCAGAGATTTTTATTTTCTGAAATCGGATATAACTTTCTGAAGAAGTTTTCGTTGATTTGAATGGACATTTGCTTATATCTTAGCAGAAATGGCAAGCACCCGACTGTATAAGGAGGGTGCTCAGGGACTGATGGTCCCCCCCCCCTCCCCCTTTTTCCCCTTAGGGCTTTAGGGTGCTGGCCCCTTCGAGTTAATGGTAAAGTAGATGGCAGAATAGGACCATTAAGAGGTTAATTCACTGGGGAGCTCCTTAGACAGGATGTGGGCGGGGCAGAGAATCCTGGAGGCTGCATATACTCACTCCATATTCTGGCACTTCCTCTTGCCAGTGGAAGCAAATTGGCCCTCCCTCCCTCCCTTTGTGGATATACTTGGGAGACTGGTCAAGATACAAGGTTTTGATCGGTTATGGATACTTGTTTTATTCTGCTTTGTTTTCAATTTTTAGGAGCCCTGCTGGAGTCCAGAGGTTTGGATATCGCTCTGATGATTACGGCTTTTGAGATACGTGAATTCTGGTCCAGTTTATCAAGTCACAGCTGGCGGCATTTGGGTGCAGCGGAGATATGGTGGTACAAGATGGCGTAATTGCCCGCTGGGAGTCCAGCGGCCGGCATACCGCTCTTGATGATTACGGTTTAACTTGCCCGCTGGGAGTCCGGCGTTTGGCATACCGCTATGATATTATGGTTTATTAAGGTTTGCCGCTTTAATAAAGAAGCTGTGGCCGATCACCATCCAGCAATAAAGTGACACAGTTGTCAGTGTTTTTGTTATAGGTCAAGTTTGGGTGAAGGGGCCAAGCGGGAGTTAAAGGTGATACCCCACCCTGTTTCCCTGGATACCAGCAGTCTCAGTAAGCAGTGCCAAACAAAAGTGTTTTTTAGAGGCTGTTCATTTTGGAATTCAATTGTGGTCTCAGATTGTACCAGTGAATTCTTCTCATGTGTCAAGTAGAGATAAGCGAATCTATTTTCTAGACGAATAGGATTGGTTAAGAATTTCACAAAACTTTGTCTGCCATACGAATCCAACGTTTTTTCACATTCGTTTTGGATGAATCGCATAAAAATGCCATCCAGCGCCACTTAACTGTGAATATTGGCGGAGAAAAACCATGAGGGAGATAGAAGATGTAGAATCACATGACACAGGGAAGAAGTGTGGAGGAGGACATGCCCTAATTGCCTCAGACTTGAGAGTCAGGCAAATCTAGATTCCGCTCGATCCCGAGGGGGATGAAGACAGAAGGAGAAAAAAAGGGGGGCTCAATAGGGTAGTAAGTTCGATTAAAGATAAAAGGAAAGAAAAGGCGGATGTGCTCACCTTCTGGAGTTGTGCTAATGATAGCCACAACCCTATTATAGACGTGTATACAGATAAGACCTTTGAGCAGGACTGCAGCCCCAGAAGAAGGTTCTTTGGGACCGGATGCCCAAACCCCCAAAGGATGCTTGCAGTGATGAAGGTTCTGTTCAGGCGCAAAATCACTGGCGGACATGGTCTTAGTGATCAGATATAATTCTTTTATTTTAGCGCAGGTGCATAAAAACAACACGTTTTGGGAGATTCAGGCCCCCTTCATCAGGTTTTGACCTGATGAAGGGGGGCCTGAATCCCCCGAAACGTGTTGTTTTTATGCACCTGCGCTAAAATAATCTTCACTAATTGCCTCAGAGTCCGAACGATAGCCTGATCAGGGAGCAGTAAGAAGGCAGATCCCTATGCACAGAAAGAAAAATTGCCATTCTGTCTTCAGCTTGTGACCTGGAAGAGAGTTATGTAGCAGAGTCTGACAAAAAGCTATTACAGAGACAAGCCACAAATCTAGTGTGATAGTGACCCAATAGTATAGCAATAAACTATAATCTTGGACTCATAGCAATACATATATACGCATGCCTATATTTTTTTCTTATCTATCACTCGGCATAGACTACACTATTTACTTCCTTACTCATATTATATGGTCTAAATCATTTTGTAATCCCAGATATCCAATATATGCTGTCTGTTATATTCTTTTCAGACCCTTTGATAAAGGTCGTTATCCGACCGAAACGTTGGGACTATTTTCATGGCCTCTTAAATTGATGTATATTCTGGATGGAAACTGTGTACAAAATGATGTGAAATTGCACATTATGTATTAAAGCATCACTTGAAAAGAATTCCTTGGTGTGCCATAGATTTCTCCATTGATACAGATTGACATTTGTCTTCTATGAGCACCCACCATTGAAGGGTGTGCAGGTATCATCCTCTCCAAATGTTCTATACCATAAGACTGCTACTACCATCATGCCACTGTCACTGTCTGCCTGACTATCCTCGTGTTCCGTTCCGTATGGCTGCTGCTGCCGCCATCGTGCCACTGCTGCTGTCTACCATCATGTTCTGTACCATGTGGCTGCTGCCACTACCATTACTTCCCCAACACAGCTGCATACACATCTACTTGCTGCTATGTCTGTTCGATGCTGTGCTACTAATACTGGCACTACTATTGCTTCCACTATTACCCTTCTATGTTACTCTTTCCACTTTCACACTGAACTGCTACTGTTCCCAAATAAAAAAGAGAATTCTTCCAGGCTAATTCAACTCCAGAACAAGCCACTGTTTCTTATGACATTAACGTGTGTGTGTGTATAAAAGGGCAGGTCTACCCCTGTGAAGGCATAGTTTTTTGGATGCTCCGTCCCAAACACAAGACCCTTCTTTTATGACTGGTGGGCGCCTTAGTGGTCAAACCCCCACCAATCAGACGCTTTTCTCCTATCCTGTGGATTGTTTATCCTGTCTTGGCTCTTGTCCATGTGTTTTTGCTATTGAATTTAACCTTGATTCTGACCTTAGTCTTGTTCTTGACTATGCTTCTGCATGATCTTCTGGATTGTGTGTATGGTGCCTCCTCCTTGGTGTTGTCCTTGACTGAGTCCCTGCCTCATCCTCTGACCTATCACACTCTCCTTGATCTTCTGGTGACGATCCTTAGGTCTGTTCCTGAGCACACCCCATATCCATCATTGCAACTACCACCAACCCATGACTATTTTGGGGACTGTGACCAGGGAACCTTTCTCCAGTAAGGTCTGTACCTCCTTGTAGAGGGTAAAGGACTAACTCCAGAGGATTCCTTAGAACCCAGTCTAGCCAGTATCCACTGGATTGTGGTTTAAAGTCTCCACATTCTGGTATCTGACCAGATACATAGTGACATACCATGGTCAGATAAATAAGGGCAAACAACATCCAGATGGTGTCTCATACTGTCCAGATAAATGGTAACATACAAAGATAAATTAAATAATGTGTACAGCATTGAGATAAATAATGCATACAGTGTTCAGATGCATAAAAGATACAGCTCTCAGATAAATGTCATAGAGTGACCAGATAAATAGTGACATATGGCATCCAGATGACATACAGTGCTCAAATAAATAATGATATGCGGCATCTTATCATGAAACTAGAGAACTAGAACCTATTGCTCAGGCACCCTTCCACAGAGGAAAATGCCATAAGCATGCCAAGGTGGCCAGACATTGGCTGGGGAAGATTTAGGGTACACATGCCCTTTAAGAGCCAGAGGTTGATTGCGTGTGTCCGACATGCCAGAGGTTGATTGCGTGTGTCCTACATGCTTAGCAGGAGACAGGCCTCGGCTGGCATGGAGGTGAACAGAGCAGTTGTACTGCAGCGGCTGGGCCTCCTGGGTAGGAGGAAAGAAGAAACACTAGCAGTTCAGAGCTGTCAGAGCTCAGGAGCAATGGAACAAGTAAGCAGCGCTTGTGCCCACCGGCGGCAAAGTAGAGGAGGTGGGCACAGACCGCCACCATAACAGTACACAAGTTTTTTTGGGGGGAAGGAGGGACAAGTTATTTCCAGGTGGAATAATCCCACAAAAATCATCCTCCATGTTATTGATAGAAGTTACAGCTCTACTATACCACCACATAGAAAAGCAGGGTTTGTACAATGCTACTTGGAGGGACGGCAGTGATTTTATGTCGATTTCATGGTGTTCTTCATTAGATTTAATAGGACAAAGCATTATGGATCTCTAGCACTAATGATCACAGTGTTCCCGCTCTGTCCACATGTCCCATCCAACCATCTGCTCTGCTTTCTTCCAATTAGATTGCAAGCTGTCATGACGGACTGACCTTTTGTATAATTGGGAGCCTTAATATTAATTGTTCAAAAAACTTTTAAAAGTAATTTCACTTGTAAAAAAGTTTGATGCGTCATGGCGACATTTGAAAGGTTTTGATCGGTGGAGGTCTAAACTGTGGGAACCCTGACAGTCACTAAAGGGGGGAGTTAGAAGTTCTCAGCTGAGTGATGTCTCTCCTCACTTCTTATCTCAATAGAAAGTCTACTGTTTTAGGCTACTGAGGTTTCAAAGTGACTGCTTTTGCCTGTTCTGCTGCGCTGCTATGGGTCACTGGGAAGCTACTCCCTGCCATAGCCTGCCCTGCTTATATGCCACTCCTGGGTTGGACTGTTATATTTCATGGATACCCTACTACCCAAACCTGAGACTGTGCAGCGCGTTTGTCACGCATGCAAGAGCTCTAGTACACCACATCATGGCTAGCACAAGTCCAGACCATGTTCTTATCACACAGGGGTATCGACTTTTAACTCTTTCCCGCAAAATAATAACTGTACATTACGATTGCTAGTGATTTGGGTTCAGGAGCTGAGTGTAGGGGTATCAGACCTGATGTATAGTGGACAGCTTGCTGCAACTGCCAGGATTGGAGTTACCTCCGATGCCACGGTCAAAACCGATGCCATGGTCAAAAGCGAGTGTGACAACGGGCCAGCATCCTTTAGGGACAATAGAAAAAACACTTTGTGTGTTACAAAAGGCCAGCATCCTTTAGGGACAATGGAAAAAACATTGCGTGTGTTACAACGGGCCAGCATCCTTTAGGGACAATGGAAAGAACACTTTGTGTGTTACAAAAGGCCAGCATCCTTTAGGGACAATGGAAAGAACATTGCGTGTGTTACAATGGGCCAGCATCCTTAAGGGACAATGGACAGAACACTGTGTGTGTTACAACGGGCCAGCATCCTTTAGGGACAATAGACAGAACACTGTGTGTGTTACAACGGACCAGCATCCTTTAGGGACAATAGACAGAACACTGTGTGTGTTACAACGGACCAGCATCCTTTAGGGACAATGGAAAGAACATTGCGTGTGTTACAATGGGCCAGCATCCTTAAGGGAGAATGGACAGAACACTGTGTGTGTTACAACGGGCCAGCATTCTTTAGGGACAATAGACAGAACACTGTGTGTGTTACAACGGACCAGCATCCTTTAGGGACAATAGACAGAACACTGTGTGTGTTACAACGGGCCAGCATCCTTTAGGGACAATGGAAAGAACATTCCGTGTGTTACAACGGGCCAGCATCCTTTAGGGACAATGGACAGAACACTGTGTGTGTTACAACGGACCAGCATCCTTTAGGGACAATGAAAAGAACATTGCGTGTGCCATAAAAGGCCAACATCCTCCAGGGACAATGGATGGAACACTGCATTGGGCCAGCATCCTCCAGGGACAATAGATGAACCACTGCATGTGTCACAATGGGCCAATATCCTTCAGGAACAATGGACAAAACACTACAAATTTGACAATGGACCAGCATCCTCCAGCGACAATTGACAGAACACAGCACATGTCACAAGGGGCTAGTATTCTCTAGGGAAAATGGCCAGAACTCTGTGTGTGTTACGATGGGCCAGAATCCTACAACAGACAATGGAAAGAACACTGAGCATATCACAATGGGCCAGGGACAATGGACAGACCGCTGGTTGTGTCACAAAGGGCCAGTATTCTCCAGGGACAATGGACAGACCACTGGTTGTGTCACAAAGGGCCAGTATCCTCCAGGGACAATGGATAAAACACTTTGCATGATACAAAGAGCCAGTATCCTCCAGGGACAATGGATAAAACACTTTGCATGATACAAAGAGCCTGCGTCCTCCCGGAACAATAGACGGAACACTTTATGTGCCACAATGAGCCAGCATCCTGCAGGGACAACGGATGAACACTGCACGTGTCACAATAGGCCAGCATCATCCAGTTGGTTCATACTTGCTGATCTGTAACAAAGGCCAGTACTAGCTGTGTCCTTAAAGGGGTTCTCCAGGAATTTTTCAAAATGGCTGCCAGCAACCTGTCCTAGAATGTGAGCAGGACTAGTGGCCTCCACATGTAGAGCTGCCTAGGAGGGTGAGGGGAAAGGACCTCACTACACCCTACACTCCAGCACTTTCATAAACTACACATTGATACATTTTCCTGTCAGGCTGCTCAACCATGATGGCATATCATAGGCAGGATCTCATCATTACCATCCATTATAGAGGAGTACAGTGTAGTGAGGCCTGGATCCCTCAACCCTTTAGGCATCTCTGCAAATGCTGGCAACTAGTCCTACTCACATTCTAAGGCAAATTACTGGTGCCCATTTTAAATCATTCTCTGAGAACCCCTGTAGGAGGTATTGCATAAATCAACAGCACAAGAAAAATGACCTTTACTCTACTTTTCAGCACGTTCTTCTGCTCCTCCTGTCTTCTGGACTGATCGTTGACCCTTCAAGGGGTTTTGCCATCACATACAATGGTGGCATATCGCTAGGATATACCCCCATTGTCTGACAGGTGGGGGTCCCACCTCTGGGACCCGCACCTACAACAACAATGGAGCGGGAATATTAATGGAGGGCGCACTGCGCATGCGCAGCCGCCCTCCATTCATTTCAATGGGGCCGCCGTCTGCCCCATAGAAATGAATGGGAGCAGGTGCGTCGCATGCGCGGTGCGCTCCAATTCACTTGTATGGGAGCAGCGGCGACAGCGTTTGGTGGTGGACGGACCCCAGGAAACCTGGGGTCCTCCAGCCACGGCTCTCCCCGCTCGGTTCTCTGTGTTGGTGTGGGTCCTGCACCTATCAGACAATGGGGGCATATCTTAGCGATATTCCCCCATTGTATGTGATGGGAATACCCCTTTAATTTACAGCTAAAAGCTACCTTTATAGAGGAAAACTGCTGTCAGCTCACTTAGGGATCAGGCTACATGCTGCCCATAGCAGTCTATAGGGGTGGTCTTAACCCCTGGATTACGAGCAGTGTATAATGTAATGGAAAAATGAATCAAGCCAGCAAAGGAGGCAATATGGACAATCACAATACATTAGTAAGTGCCTTGTATTAACTTTTTCTACATGATAAATGCCATTTGCTGAAGTGAGAGACAACCCCTTTAACTGTTAGCAGTGATCAGCTGGGTCACTGCACTTATATAATGCTGCAGAGGATAACAGTTCGCACAGATTCCATCTTGGACAAGATGTCTGCATTCAGTCTCTTCAGTCTGTGTCCTTATATGACTGCCACGATTCAGCAGAACATCATTAGTATTCAGGGAGCGAAACAGCAGAAAACTAGGTCCACACTGATCCCTGAAGTGTGTCATTTGAGGAATGATGGGTAATTGGCAGGAGATGAAGGAAACAAGGCTCCTGACTGGTCCCCTAAACGGCATGTCCACACGGATATATAATCTGCAACTAAGTGGAAATTTTATATTGGGGGGATTTTTCTTTTTCATACATGATAAGCCCTGATGACGATGCTCTGTAGATGCTGCACAGACCATGTTTCACTATAGTAATGCCTTTTTCCCTTACGTCCTACCAGCAGCACAGATGGGGTTAACCACCCCCCGTGGACTGGCAGGACCGGTGGAATGTTTAATGAGCCCAAGACTAATAACTCAATTTAACAATTAAGTATCTCCTTAAAAGGAGGAAGTCAACCCCCAGCCCACTGTGTTTTTTTCTGTCCTCCTGGACAGGTGGACTAGGACGCTGTCTCATTCTAGAGCAGACTCTACCAAGAAAGCCTACTCTTGTATTATGAGGATATTCTCATTCTGTTGTACCTCAACTGAGGTGGCGTCTGCAGATCCGCCCCTCTCCGCTATCCTTCAGTTCCTGCAAGACGGCCTTGATAGAGGCCTTGCCCTTCTACTCTGAAGGTTCAAGTTTCAGCCATCTCAGCTTGCCTTAACAGGCTTTTTTCTCAGGACCCGCTGATCAAACGGTTCCTTAAAGGAGCTGAAAGATTAAAGCCTACAGTACTGAGACCCCTTTTTTTCAATGGGTTTTTCAGTAGTTCTCAGGGGGTTAGCATCTCCCCCCTTTGAACCGTTAGAGGAGGTGGACATCAAGTTCGTCACTTGGAAGTTTGTGTTTCTCCTTGCAGTGACTTTAGCCAAGAGGGTCTCTGAGCTTCAAGCTCTCTCAGCACATGAGCCCTATACCATTTTCTTACATGACCGGGACCTTCTTAGATTCCTCCCGTATTGTAGGCCTAAAGTTCCTTCCTTCCAGAACATCAACCAGGTGATATTCCTCCCGGTTCTGTCGACATCTACCACCTCCTCCTAGGAACCTGCTAGACATCCTATGGACGTCTCGAGATGTCTCCTGATCTATGTGGATAGATCAAGGAGTTCAGGAAAGATGAGAATCTGCTAATCCTGTTGCCGGTAAGTTTAAAGGCTATAAGGCATCCAAACCTTCCATCAGTCGGTGGATTGAGGAGGCTATTAAGGAATCCTTTGTTTCCACAATCTCTGGACCCTCCGGGATTCGTGAAGGCCCACTCTACTAGAGTTGTGGCTACTTCTTTTGCCGAGAGGAGTCTTCTGCCTCTCAACATGATTTGCAAGCTGCCTCCTAGAGCTCTGAATCGACATTCATCTCCCATTATAGACTAGATGCCAGTCTAGCTGAGTTTCGGCCTTTAGGCAGACTTTTCTTAGTTCTGCCAGGCAGGAAGGCCCTCCCTAGGGGTTTCTTCTTGCTATCTCCCCATCTGTGCTGCTGGTAGGACGTAAGGGAATCGTTAATTTCTAACGATAATTTGTTTTCCCTTAGTCCTAACAGCAGCACACAAATTTCCCACCCTAGTAAGTCTAGTTTTTTTCTTGCTATAAACACAGTGGGCTGGGGGTTGACTTCCTCCTTTTAAGGAGATACTTAATTGTTAAATTGAGTTATTAGTCTTGGGCTCATTAAACATTCCGCCGGTCCTGCCAGTCCACGGGGGGTGGTTAACCCCATCTGTGCTGCTGTTAGGACTAAGGGAAAACAAATTATCGTTAGAAATTAACGAATTTAGGACGATGACTACAGTGGACCATCTGTATCAACAGTTGATTATAGGGACATCCATCATCATCAATTGATCAGAAACATTTCAGGAAAAACCTTTTTTTTTTTTTAATCTTCTTTTCTTCATTTTTGCCTGGGGTGTTGGCTGATCCACCCCTAGCCCGCCCCCCCCCCCCCCCCCACACACACCCTGACACCCAAAAGACTTAAATGGAGACCTATCACTACTGAAGGCAGAGTATATGAAGATAGATGTTGGTACTCCAATAGAGCAGCAGAAGGGGGATCCCACTGGTGGTGGTATGTGTCAGCTACGTATTCCCCCACCCCACAAAACAGAATTACCTTGTATTGTTCTGCATTGAGTCCTGTAGACACAATCATGTGTCTGACAACAATTTCCATTTCTGTGTCAGCGTCTTTCTTGTTACAACCTACTTTTAAAGGTTTCAAGGAATTTTTCGATGTGTCGCGTGCTCTGCTCACCGAGAAGTGCAGGAAATTGTTATTTTGGTGTTCAGTGATCTGTTGAGTCATTATCAAAAGGTTAGCAGTTTTTCTACCGCCTCTGCTCTCTGTCACTCATTACACCGGTTACCTGTTTCGAACAATGTTCTCTGTTTAGCTAGTGAACAGAGCAGTTGGGACCTGGGCGCTGTTCCTTCTCATTTCACACTAGCGCTAAACTGTTTCGGCAAGCTGTTTCTTTCCACTGGTTTTGTGCCGTTCACCGGTGCATGCGCAGTAGTTAAAGCAATGCCGTGCCCGCAATGGGAATCACAGTTCGCATGCCCCAGACCGGCAAGGCAGTGCGCAGGCACGGGATCTTGGCCGGACCGAAGGATGACATGAGGGGAATAGGCAGAGGCTGGGGCGGGGAAACAATGAAAAAAGACGGAGCAGCCTGGGCTCCAACACAGTGAACTACGCCCCCTGGGCACTTGTGAGGGCTCATTTGCATATGAATTAAACTTCATTTTTCCAGCTTCTGCAAGTGTAAAGAAAAAGACTAAGGTACCATTACATTCATCTATAGGTGTGCTATAGGACAATGTAAGCGCTGTATATGGCCATATGGAGGTGACAGACTCCCTTTAATTAAATGTTGTGATTTGATGTAAAAACACTTGTCTTTCTACGCACTCTGTAACAAATAGCAGCATATAATCAGAGTATGTACAAAACAACTGAAAGGTGGCATGAAGCAGGATGTGCTCAACCCAAAAATGCAGTTGTGCATATATATACAGGGGAGCAGATCCTGCACTTGTGGCCCGTTGCTAATGGCGATCCCCAGCAAAAACGCATACGGTGGAGGATGCCCACAGCGGACCACAAGTACCACAATAGACATCCTACACAAGATGGCAATTGTGTGGATGTGATAAACAATATAGCAATAACAAATGACAAAACAGGTGCACACTGCGGTCTTACTAAGCCCTCCAACTGAGGTAGGTGAGTGTTGGGTCCTGAGCTACTTGAGAAACCTTGGCGCGGTGCTCGGGCTTAGACATGTCCTCCACAGCAGGATATGTTGACCAATCTCTCAATTTTAACATCGGTTTGAGGGCTTAGTAAGACCGCAGTGTGCACCTGTCTTGTCATTTGTTATTGCTATATTGTTATAATCATAGTATGGCCTCTTGCACATGGACGTCGCCCTGCCATGGCCGTATTATGGCCCGCATACACTTGAATGGGTCCGCAAATCCGGAGATGCGGTGCGGAATGGAAGCACGGAACGGGACCCCACGGAAGCACTACAGAGTTCCGTGCTTCTATTGCGAAAAAAAATAGAACATGTTCTATCTTTTTGCGGAACGGACGGATCGCGGAACCCATTCAAGTGAATGGGTCCACGATCTGCATGCAACCGCGCCATGGTCGGTGCCCGTGCATTAGCGGTCCACAGCACAGGCTCGACCAGCACACGGTTGTGTGCAAGAGGCCTATCCCTGAGGAAAGAGAGAACTGACATCTTAGAAGGCCTAGAACCAACGGGACTGTGCATTGCATTTAGACAGCAAGGTTTTGTGTTTGTTTATGGCAGAAAGGCTTTGCTGCTGTGGAGAGGGTATATTTCTTTTGCACCCCCCAACTTTGAGACGGATTGGCCATCCGGATCTATTAGCATGTATATATGAGCATCTGTAGTGTCCCACTACGTATGGGTGGGCACTGCACAATGATGTTATGGTCATTGTATTCAACATGTCGTTCCATGTACCTTGTATTATGTCATAATTGCATATAAATTGCAGAGAGTTTCCTTGGTCCAGGCCTGTCAGGGTGTTAGTACTCCCCCAAGCCACTAGAGGGAGCTAGGGACCGCCCTGTAGAGATATAGACAGATCTGGGTCTAGTCAGGGAGTTGGAGTGTGGTCCTCCTGAAGTGAGGAGGCTAGTCAGCCTGCAGCTACTAGTGGTGTAATTTATGTAAAGCAATCTTCCAGCAAGAGAATATATATTTTCAGAGGAGCCTTCCCCAAGGATAAAGCAACCCTTTCTGCATTTGGCAGAATCTAGGTGCAGGAGTCGGATTATTAACCCCTTAGTGACCAAGCCTGTTTGGGACTTTATGACCAAGCGTTTTTCGTCCTATTTTCATGGTCTCGTTCCCAGAGCTAAAACTTTTTTATTTTTCCGCCTATATAGCAGTATGAAGGCTTGTTTTTTGCGGGACAAGTTGTAGTTTTTAATGGCGCCATTTTGGGGTACACATAACTTTCTGATTAACTTTTATTAACTCTTTCTAGGACGGAGATGGGAAAAAATAGCAATACTGCCACTGTGTTTTTACATTATAAATTTTACGGGGTTCATTTTTCGGTAAAAGTAACATAATATTTTTATTCTATGGGTCAGTATGATTACAGTTATACTAAATACATATAGTTTCTTTATGTTTTACTACTTTTTTGCAATAAAACCCCCTTTTTTAACCAAAAAAATTATTTTGCATTGCCACTTCCCAAGACCCATAACTTTTTTTTTTTTTTTTCTATGGAGTTGTGTGAGGGCTTGATTTTTGCAGGCCGACTTTTTTTTTTTCATTGGTATCATTTTGGAGCAAATGCCGCTTTTTGATCGCTTGTTATTCTGGGTTTTTTCGGTGGAAACTAAGAATAAATTAGAAATTCTGGCTTTTTTTTTATTGTTTTTTTTTTATGGCGTGTACCATAGGGGATAATTTATGTAATATTTATGTAGTACCGGTCGTTATGGACGTGGCAATACCAAACATATAGGGCATAATTATTTTTTTTGCAATTTTTTTCATTAAAAAGCGTATTTTCAAAGGGAAAAAAGCATATTTTTTTATTTTATGTAATTTTTTTATTTAATAAATGTGTATTTTTTTCTAATTTTTTTTTTACTACTTAATAGTCCCACAAGGGGACTATAAGATACAGTATTTTGATTGCTTTTAAAATGTAATGCATTATATCTATAATGCATTACATGTTAATAGCAGTGCTATTCCAACTCTGACCAGCAGGCTGCGCCAGAGAGGCACAGCCTGCTGGAGATTACTGGAGGACAGGCTCGGGGCCCTGCTGGAAGCCAGGTAAGGTTTCCCAGCACATCAGCACCCCGCAATTGGATTTGCGGGGTGCTGATGGGTGACAGAGGGAGTCCGCTCCCTCTGTCAGCACTTTACATGCGCAGGCGCCATTGCGCCCGGCATGTAAAGGGTTAAACAGCCCAGATTGGCACTCCTGGGACCCGGCTCTCATGGGACCCGTGCAGCGCTTAGACTGGGCCGCCGTAAAAATGCAGCGGCCCAGCCTAAGGCCCCTTAGTGACCGCCGTAAAAAGGCCTATGGGTGGTCACTAAGGGGTTAATCACCGCACCAATACAGCTACTGAGTTACCAGGGATCAAGTCAGGTCCTGTCCAGTAAGCATCTTACCCTCTGTCTACCTTGCTAGGATTAGCCTATTCTTTACCAGGCCTGCATACCAGGAAAATCACTGCATTTATACCATTTGTCTTCAAAACGGAATTACATAAGGAACTGTATATAATTTGTCGTTCAGTAAAGAAGTTAATGATCAACGGAATCCGTTGTACCTCAATTATTCCTGCTGCAAATCGGTTGTGCCATTGTAAAAGGCACTGGCGTCATAAATTGCAAGGGACCTCGCCACAGGCACGTTAAACCTTAACATCAAGGGCACCTCACATACCACCTGGCCTGTGTCCCTTCATCCAGAGAGTGCCCCAGAGGACCTACATGCTGACCTCTCCATCACTGACTGCACGCCTGCCCAGGGACTTTATAACTGAGTACAAATCTCATCCTCTCGGTCTGCCTGCCTATGTCTGTGACCTCACAGGTTGCTTACCCTGAGGACTGGCTTACTGCACATCCCTCAGCCAGGAATTGCAGAAAGGGTTAACAAGAACAGAATAGCATGCCTATGGTTGTTCAGAGAGACTGCAAAGTGTCCTTAGAGAGAGAGAGTCAGGGAGTACTACTACTACCACCATCATTGTTGCTGCCTATATACTGCTATTGGGTGAGGATTACATTGTGATATACTTTGGAACTGTGCCTTTTCTGCTACATTATTATTATTATTATTATTATTATTATTATTATTAATTATTATTATTGCAACCAATGCACCTCATTATTGTCTCCACAATCTGCTGGCTCTTACATCTGACCCTTTGCACCATCATCAAGGGCACCTCAACTACCACCAGGCTGGAGACCCAATACAATGGTGTGCCCCGAGGGAAGAAAGGGTGCACCCTCCATTCACTGCACAACCCAGGGAGCACCATGGAGAGGACTGCCACGTGAACTTTGAGTACCATTAACGCCACCAGAGCCACTGCCATTCCTCCCATCCTCCCCTCCGGCTCAGTGACATGCTCTATGATTGTGCAAGAGTGCCTCACCAGTGTTCTGCACAATCATTAAAGGGGTTGTCTCACTTCAGCAAATGGCATTTATCATGTAGAAAAAGTTAATACAAGGCACTTACTAATGTATTGTGATTGTCCATATTGCCTCCTTTGCTAGCTGGATTCATTTTTCCATCACAATATACACTGCTTGTTTGCATTGTTACAACTACCCTGTAATCCATCAGTGGTGGTCGTGCTTCCACACTACAGGAAACTCGGTAGTGCGCACAGTCCAGCAGTTTTTCTATAGTGTGCAAGCACGGCCGCCGCTGATGGATTGCAGGGTGGTCGTAACCATGGAAACAAGCAGTGTATAATGTGATGAAAAAATGAATGAAGCCAGCAAAGAAGGCAATACGGAAAATCACAATACATTAGTAAGTGCCTGGTATTAACTACCAGGCTCTACCCGATAACTGGCGTTTGGTGAGGTAGGACAACCTCCTTAAAGGCATTGTCTAGGCAATAAATTTATTAGAAAAGCCTCCAAATGGCACAACAAAATGAAAAAAAAATTATATTCTCTTCACTGATCCTACTTCCATCAAAGCTTCCTGGTCCTCAACTCTCTACTTCCTGTTGGCTCTTGGCAAGCAGGAAATGTCCACTCAGCCAATCAATGGCCATAGCTAAGCCCTCCTCAGCCAGTGATTGGCTGAGCCGGAATTTCCTGTGTGTCAAGAGGTACCAGGAAGAAGAGACTGGAGAGGGATAATTCAGGCATGACTTTTTTTTTTGTTATGTTCTTCTGAGGCTTTTCTCAATCGATTTTACTACATACTACAACTCTCAGGAACTTTTAGCTGGCTCATGGCTGTGAGTGGCAGTCAGGGGCGTAACTACCACAGTGGCAGACCATGCGACTGCTATGGGGCCCAGTCTTAGTTGGGATTATCTCCTCTTCAACTGGAGGTGACCCTCTAAAGAAACTAGTTTTAGCAAATGAGGCAGTGGAAAAATGGCCCAAGAGGCATTGAAAAGGGTTTAGGCAGAAACCCTTCTGTCCTGTGTGGGGGGCCTGGTTTGATCCTTGCTATGGGGCCCTTACTTCTCTATGTATGCCATATCAGCTGGAGAGTCACAGGTTGCAAACCACTGACAGTATGTGTGATATTATCCATATAGTACAGATAAGAGTGGGATCTCAGATAGAAGAATGTCTCCTGTGTCTCGTGTTGTCACGGAGATATCTGAGCCCGACTCCGTAGAAAATGTGAGATTTAGATGAGAACAATGTGTGCCTCTGCTTCTTGGTTGATATAAATAATATGCACTTTAAACTTTTCTAGGCAATTTCAGTCACGACTCTAATGAGCTGAGCGGTGTGATGGCGGAGTATATGGCGGAATGTGACTAATAATACCCTGTATGCATCAGCCACCTGCTCCAAGGTGTTAACGGCCTGATCAGTCTTCTGTAAATAAACTTCTACCACTTGATGACTACAAAACTTCTGTTTTTACACTGCCGTGATCAGAACTTCTATATTTCTGCAAAGCTTCGTCTCACACCATCCCACCGAAGTATTCATATACCGCCCACTGTGACCTAACTTCAGCTGGAGAAACAGGAGGACACATAGAATAGAGATATGTTACTTAGCATGGAATCCCACACCACTGCCTCTGTTTAACCAACATACAACGGCTTTGTCCTGTAATCACCACTAGGGGGGGGCTCAGTGCATAGAGATTTTTATAACTTCCATTGAGTTGAGAACTATATAAATTCTTATGTACTGAGCTCCCCCTTGTGGTGGCTGCAGACAGACAGTTTTATAATATGCAGTGTGAAGGGAAGCAGGAGACATAGAGAAGTATTGGGGAGATTTATTAATGTTTTTCTGCCAGTTGTAATTACATAAAACAGTTTGGTGTTCACAATGAGCATCATATTTATAAAGTACCTGTTCCACTAAAAGTCAAGTAAACTGCATGAAGGGGTAACTTTTTTTATTAAATCATTCTTCCATGAAACAAAAAAAAGATTGTAAATTCATCAGAAATTTCACTGGAGGCCCCTTACTAAGTTTTGCTATATGGCCCTATAAAATCTATGTACACTACCGTCTGCAGGATTGAGAAAGCGGCCAATAGGAATGAGAGGGAGGGGCATGTCTCGTTTACAGCAGAGAAAGATAGAGGGACTTAAAGGGGTGTTTTGGGATCACTATAGTATTTAACAGATAAGCTGATGTAGTTGCTTACCTCATGTGCAGTGGCCAGGTTTGGGGTGGCCCCAACGATACGCTGGGTCCCCCAGATACTGTCAAGGTGTCACCACGTGTTGTTGCTCTCCGGAAGGGAAGGCATGGTGCACCCCAATGAGAAATAAGTCCAGAGAGCCAGGGTCTGCAGTAAACCAGTGTGCTTCTTTATTGGAGGATGTCGGGTACGATACAATACAGGCGAGGCATAGGGCTGGCTTTTCCAGTCTCCTCCCTGGCAGAAGAAGGGTTTGAGGCAGAGGAAGGGCCTGAGCTAACTGTCCCTTTCTCTCTCAGAAGGCTGGTACCCTGTCCAAAGGCTGGAGGCCCAGGGTCTGTGGAAGAGTATCCCCATCTCAGCATCTTCTTCTTCTGGTCACTCAATAGTCCGGCAGAGTCTCCTCTTCTAAGCACTGATCCCTAACTGCAGAACACTAGGGGCTCTGACTGCTATCCTTATATACAGTTTCTAGCTGAACTAGAACCTTCTAGTGGGAGGAGTGGAGAAACTTAGCCCAAACAAATACAATATGACAACTGCCGTCTCTCAAAGACTTGTAATAAAGCTTCAATGATACTCAATGGCAATGACACAGCAGTTTTTCCAGACAGAAACAGGTTTTCAGACATAACATTGCTAAACCAGACATTTAAAAGGTCAGTCTGCCTGGTTTTGGTGGTAAACAAGTCAGGATTTTTTTCTTCCAAAACATGCTCTTTAAACCGTATGGTAGCTGTGGAAAATTACAAGCTTCTCATTATTAGGTAGAAAGTCCCAAAAGTCTCTCGGTATCCATTAACCTTTTCTACAGTGCTGTGCAAACACAGTTCAAATGAACATGATATATATCACAACATACATATAAAATGCAGTTACAAAGTGTTAAACAATGTAAGTCAGTGCAAGTTAACCCTTTAAAGTAAAATAAAGCAAGGAGTTGATGACTTTGCAAAGGGGAAACAAGGGTAAATGTCCTGACTTCAAAGTACCCCTGCTTCAGTGTACTACACATGTTTTACATCATGGTTCTTATTTAAAATGTGTACTCTCCTGACCCGTTTTTACCATCCTGTAATAACATCCGTCATGGATAAACTGAGGGTTTTCTAAGAGATGTTATTCTGGAGTATCTCAATGAAAATAAGCATATAACGCGGTATCAGAACGGGTCTATAAGGGATCAGTCACCTCAGACTAATTTAATCAGTTTCTATGAGGGAGTAAGTTTTAGACTTAGCCATAGTGAGTCAATGGATGTCATATGTCTTGACTTCTCCAAAGCACTTGATACTGTGCCACATAAAAGGTTAGTACATAAAACGATAAGGCTTGGACTGGGGAGAAATGTCTGTATGTGGGTAAGTAACTGGCCCAGTTATTAGAAAACAGAGGGTGGTTGTGGAGCTCTGAGAAGGACTTGCTCTGTTTCAGCGTCCTCTGTCTGCAGTTGTACGCAATCGCTGAAGGACCCGTGATGACGTCAGTAGGCAGAGCTCAGCAGCTGAAGGACTTGCAATGACTTCACGTCCATGTGATTAGTGGATGAGGAGGCGGAACTTAACAGTAGTGAGAAGGACCTGCGATTGAGTCATTGTAAGAGGCTGAGAGCGTGGGATATGCTGGGAGTTGTAGTTCTCTTTTACTCTCTCCCTGCTTGGAGGGGGACAGTGAGGTTATTTACCTAGAACTGTAGGTTTGAAGTGAGGGGAGTGGTGTTTTAAAATTAGATTGTATATTGCAGGCAGCTGGAGGGAGGGAATTATGCTATTTACATGGGACTGTTGTTGGAAGGGGCTGGAGAGAGGGAGTGATGTAATTTACATGGGACTTTGCACTGGAGGAGGCTGTAGATAAAGAGTGATGTTATTTACATGGGACTGTGTATTGGAGGAGGCTGGGAGAGGGAGTGATGTTATGTACATGGGACTGTATATTGGTGAAGGCTGGGAGAGGGAGTGATGTTATGTACATGGGACTGTCATACCAACCAACTGTCCGAGATCCGGCGGGAGATTTCTGAATTTCAGTGGGTGCCCCACATTCCCTGAGTGGCTGAGGTACAGGGGGCATATATATACTGCACTGCACAGAGTGGCGGCAGAGAAGTTTTATATACTGGAAATATGGGGGAGCTATATAATACAGGGAACACTAGAGGAGGGGCATTATAAATATTGGGTTCACTGGTGATATTAATACTACCCAGGATACTGTGGGGGCATTATTATTACTACACAGAGAGACCTTGACGCTGGTGCCCGAGGCTTAAGACATGTCCTCCTAGTAAGATATGTCGAACTAACCTCTCAATTTTTAACATCAGTGTGAGGGTTTAGTGTGACGGCAGTGTGCACCTATCTCTGGTTCTGTGTTTGTTTTGAATTCTTGCCACATCCACATAAATTTCACCTTATGTAGGATGTCCATTGTGGTACTTGTAGTCCGTTGCTGGCATCATCCATTGTATGCATTTTTTGCTGGTGATTGCCATTAGCAACGGACTACAAGTGCAGGATGTGCTCCCCTATAGAAATGCACAACTGCATATGGGTATGAGCGCATCCTGCTTTCTTATCACCACATTTTTTGATGGTTTATGCATTATTATTACTGGACACAATACAGTCATGTGAAAAAATTAGGACACCCTTTGAAAGCATGTGGTTTTTTGTAACATTTTTAATAAATGGTTATTTCATCTCCGTTTCAACAATACAGAGAGATTAAAGTAATCCGACTAAACAAAGAAAACTGAAGAAAAGTCTTTTCAAGATCTTCTGTAAATGTCATTCTACAAAAATGCCTATTCTAACTGAGGAAAAAGATAGGACACCCTTGCCCCTAATAGCGAGTGTTACCTCCTTTGGCTGAAATAACTGCAGTGAGACGGTTCTTGTAGCCATCTACCAGTCTTCGACATCGGTCTGAGGAAATTTTACCCCACTCCTCAATGCAGAACTTTTTCAGCTGTGAGATGTTTGAGGGGTTTCTTGCACGTACAGCCCTTTTCAAGTCACCCCACAGCATCTCAATGGGATTCAAATCTGGACTTTGACTTGGCCATTCCAGGACTCTCCATTTCTTCTTTTTCAGCCAATCTTTGGTTGATTTACTAGTATGTTTTGGGTCATTGTCATGTTGCATGGTCCAGTTCCGCTTCAGCTTTAATTTTCTAACTGATGGTCTCACATGTTCTTCAAGCACCTTCTGATACACAGTAGAATTCATCGTGGATTCTATGATGGTGAGCTGACCAGGTCCTGCTGCAGCAAAGCAGCCCCAAACCATGACACTTCCACCTCCATGCTTCACAGTTGGTATGAGGTTCTTTTCTTGGAATGCTGTGTTTGGTTTACGCCAAACATGTCCTCTGCTGTTGTGTCCAAATAATTCAATTTTGGACTCATCTGTCCAAAGAACATTATTCCAGAAGTCCTGGTCTTTGTCAACTTTATCTCTGGCAAATGTCAGTCTGGCCTCGATGTTTCTCTTGGAAAGCAAAGGTTTCCTCCTTGCACACCTCCCATGCAAGTTAAACTTGTACAGTCTCTTTCTGATTGTAGAGGCATGTACTTCTACATCAACAGTAGCCAGAGCCTGCTGTAGTTCTCGAGATGACACTTTAGGGTTTTTGGAGACCTCTTTTAGCATCTTGCGGTCTGCTCTTGGGGTGAACTTGCTGGGGCGACCAGTCCTGGGCATGTTGGCAGTTGTTTTGAAAGCCCTCCACTTGTAGACTATCTTCCGGACAGTGGAATGGCTGATTTCAAAATCTTTGGAGATCTTTTTAAATCCCTTCCCAGACTCATAGGCTGCTACAATCTTTTTCTGAAGTCCTCTGACAGCTCTTTTGCTCTCACCATGGTGCTCACTCTCACTTCAACAGTCAGGAGCACACCAAACTAAATGTCTGAGGTTTAAATAGGGCAAGCCTCATTCAACATGCAGAGTAACGATCTACTAATTATGTGCACCTGGTGTGATATACCTGTGTGAGATCTGAGCCAATTTAAGAGGGAATACATGTGAGGGTGTCCTATCTTTTTCCTCAGTTAGAATAGGCATTTTTGTAGAATGACATTTACAGAAGATCTTGAAAAGACTTTTCTTCAGTTTTCTTTGTTTAGTTGGATTACTTTAATCTCTCTGTATTGTTGAAACGGAGATGAAATAACCATTTATTAAAAATGTTACAAAAAACCACATGCTTTCAAAGGGTGTCCTAATTTTTTCACATGACTGTATAAGAGGGCATTGCTTCTAATGGGGCAGTTGGGGAGTATTATCACTATTGGGGGCACTATTGCTAATGGGGGCAGTCTGGGAGCACTATTACTATGTGGGGAGACTCTCTGTATGGTAGTGTTATATCTGACAGTTTAGTGTTTGTTGACATGGGGCAAAGTACTGGGAGGAGCAGCAGGATGACAGTGGCCTGTATAAATTCGGGGGCTGAGCTGGGGTCTGCACAGTATAACTTTTGGGAGCTGATTTACAGAACCTGTAACAGTCCCCCATGTTCTATATAGTAATACTGGTGCAGAGGAGGCTGCACATTCCTGACCAAAGATGTCTGCTTGGGATGGTCTGGACCAAATGGAAAGAAAAGGGAAGTGAACAACTGAAACCCGTGGGGACGTCACCTGTAAGTCACTGGATCTGCCCTTCACTGCTTCTTTTTAACCTTTTTGTTAGGAAGTAATGTCACTTTTAATTAATTTGGGAGGCGGGGATGCAATTTGCCTACTCTGCCTAAGGCGCTGAAATGCCTTGTCCCGGCCCTAGCCAATCTTGTCCAGTCCCTTTGTGTCCCCATACAGCAATTATTCCCCCTTAGTGCTACTGCATAGTAGTTCTGCCCCCTTAGTGCCCCCACACAGTAGAATGCCATCTTAGTGCCCCCACACAGTAGAATGCCCTCTTAGTGCCCCCACACAGTAGAATGCCCTCTTAGTGCCCCCACACAGTAGAATGCCACCTTTGTGCCCTCACACAGTAGTGAAGCCCCTTAGTGTTAATAAAATAAAGTATTATTTACCTAGCCCCGTTCCCCTGATGAATGGAGCACACCATGCTCTCTCCAGCAGCAGGCGCAATGTGGTGACATCATCGCACTTGCTAAGCTGAGGAAGAGAGTGTATAGGGCGAAACATGGCGATTTTTCACACGCGCGTGCAAAACGCATTACAAACGTTTGCACCCGCGCGGAAAAATCGCGCATATTCCCGCAACGCACCCGCCTCTTATCTGGGCGTCAAACATGACGCCCGTGTGAAAGAGGCCTAAGGCTGGATCCCGAAGGGCTGTGGTGATGTGTAGGACTGAAAAAGCTCTGCATGTCCTCCATCAACAACACATCTGTAAATCGTCCAGTCCTTGCCGCCGTGGTAGGAGGAGGATTACATTCACCTCTTCCCCTGTTAGATTCCCATTGTGCTGTGAGATCCCCCTTATAAGCTGTGTAAAGCATATTTTTTAGTTTGGTTTTGAACTGCTGCATCCTTCCGACTTTCGGTAATTTGGTAACATTTCGGCCACTTTCTGCTTATACCGGGGGTCTAGTAGCGTGGCCACCCAGTACAGGTCATTCTCCTACATCCTTTTTACACGAGGGTCCCTCAACAGACATGACAGCATGAAAGACCCCATTTGCACAAGGTTGGATGCAGAGCTACTCATTTCCCGTTCCTCGTCCTCACTGATGTCATTGACGGTCTGTTCTTCCCCCCAGCCACGTACAACACCATGGGTCCCAGATAGGTGACAACAACGAGCACACTGGGGTGCCTGCTGTGGTTGGTCTTCCTCCTCCTCAAAGCCACCACATTCCTCCTCTGACTCCTCTTCCTCATACTCCTCTTCCAGCGTTGCCGCAGGTCCGGCAAGCGATGATGACAAGGCTGTTTCTGGTGGTGATGGTGACCACAACTCTTCCTCTTCACGCTCATCTACAGCCTGATCCAGCACTCTTCGCAGGGCACGCTCCAGGAAGAAAACAAATGGGATGAGGTCGCTGATGGTGCATTCAGTGCGACTGACTAGGTTTGTCACCTCCTCAAAAGGACGCATGAGCCTACAGGCATTGCGCATCAGCGTCCAGTAATGTGGCAAAAAAATTCTGTCCTAGCTCCCCGGTCATACAAATACTCGTTGACGGCTTTTTCTTGTTGGAGCAGGCGGTCGAACATTAGGAGTGTTGAATTCCAACGTGTCGGGCTGTCGCAAATCAAGCGCTTCACTGGCATGTTGTTTCGCCGCTGAATATCGGAAAAGTGCGCCATGGCCGTGTAGGAACGCCTGAAATGGCCACACACCTTCCTGGCCTGCTTGAGGACGTCCTGTAAGCCTGGGTACTTAGACACAAAGCGTTGTACAATGAGATTCAACATATGTGCCATGCACGGCACATGTGACAACTTGCCCAAATTTAATGCTGACAACAAATTTGTTCCATTGTCACACACCACTTTGCCGATCTCCAGTTGGTGCGCGGTCAGCCACTGATCCACCTGTGCGTTCAGGGCGGACAGGAGTGCTGGTCCTGTGTGGCTCTCTGCTTTCAGACAAGTCAACCCCAAGACAGCGTGACACTCTCGTATCCGGGATGTGGAATAGCCCCTGGCGAGCTGGGGGGAATCAGTTGATGTGCAGCCAGACGCCGCAGCAGAAGAGGACTCAGCCGAGGAGGATATCGAAGAGGATGGAGTAGGAGTAGAGGAGGTGGCAGTAGGCCTGCCTGCAAGTCGTGGCGGTGTCACCAACTCCGCTGCGGAGCCACGCATTCCATGCTTGTCAGCCGTCAGCAGGTTGACCCAATGCGCAGTGTACGTGATATACCTGCCCTGACCGTGCTTTGCAGACCAGGTATCAGTGGTCAGATGGACCCTTGCCCCAACACTGTATGCCAGAGATGCCATGACTTCCTTTTCAATAACATAGTAGAGGTTTGGGATTGCCTTTTTTGAAAAAAAATTTCGTCCGGGTACCTTCCACTGTGGTGTCCCAATAGCGACAAATTTTTTGAAGGCCTCAGACTCCACCAGCTGGTATGGTAAAAGCTGGCGGGCTAAGAGTTCCGTCAAGCCAGCTATCAGTCGCCGGGCAAGGGGGTGATTCTGTGACATTGGCTTCTTACGCTCAAACATTTCCTTAACAGAAACCTGACTGTGGGCAGATGAGATGGAACTGCTGAAGGTGAGAGGCGGAGTGGCGGTTGGTTGAGAGGGGGCAGGGAGGAAAGCAGTGGTTGACGTGGCTGAAGATGCTGGACCAGGAGGAGCATGCTGGCTTTGAGTTTGTGTGCTGCTTGTACGCATGTGTTGATCCCATAGGCGTTTGTGATGTGAGATCATGTGCCTTCGCAAAGCAGTTGTACCGAGGTGGGTGTTGGACTTCCCACGACTCAGTTTCTTTTGGCACAGGTTGCAAATGGCATTGCTGTTATCAGAGGCAGACACACAAAAAAAAATGCCCCACTGTTGAGCTTTGCAATGACGGCATTCTGGTGGTGGCAACAGCATGCGTTGACTGGCGTGCTGTATGGCTGACCCCAGGTGCCGATACATGCTGTCTGACTGTGCCACTAACTCTTTGCGACGACCTCCCCCTGCTTCCAACTCGTCTCCTCCTTCTCTCTGTCTCCCCTTCTGAACTTTCCCCCTCTTCTTCTTTTCGAGCAGGCACCCACGTGGCATCCGTGGACACATCGTCATCACCAACCGCTTCACTTGTATCTGACACCTCAGCAAAGGAAGCAGCAGCGGGTACATCATCATCATCATCATCATCACACTGTACATCCATGTGTGTAATCCTGCCTGACTGAGACATATCCCTGTAATCTACATCATCTGGCAATAATGGTTGCGCGTCACTAATTGCATCCAACTGATGTGTAAATAACTCCTCTGACGGATCAAGTGAAGCGGCTGTGGTGGCTGTGGTGGTAGGTGGCGGCGGGCGGGAGCGTGGTAACGTGAGAGCAGTGTGTGTGTAGCAGGTGGGCCTACTACACACACACTGGCCGGCAGGCAACTGAAATTAGATTAAAGTGTACAGATAAAGTGCCTTATTTTAGGCAAAGTCCTGTGCCGCACGGTATGATTGATCGGCAGCACTGGCAGAGGGCACACTACAGTCTGTAGGCCTGCAGCTCCTCACACACAGGCAGGCCAGGCAACTGCAATATATATATATAGAGAAAAAATAAATAAAAGCAGACTAATGTAGCAGCCCTAAAAAGGGCTTTTTGGGGTGCTATCAGGACGCTGTCCTTACAGCAGAGATCAGATGAGTCTTTCAGGACTGGAATGGACACTGTATACACTAGCCTAGCTATCGATTACCCTTTTAAATCAGCAGCAACTACAGTGTCCCTCCTCTCACTAAGACTGCAAATTCCGAATGAATCTAAAATGGATGCTGTCCAGGAGATGGGAGGGTCTGGGAGGGAGGGTATGCTGCTGATTGGCTGGAATGTGTCTGCTGACTGTGAGGTACAGGGTCAAAGTTTGCTCAATGATGATGTATAGGGGGCGGACCGAACATCGCATGTGTTCGCCTGCCGCGGCGAACGCAAACAAGCTATGTTCGCCGGGAACTGTTCACCGGCGAATAGTTCGGGCCATCTCTTCATATAGTGAGAGTGACCCTGGTATATAGAGATCAATAGTACTGTGTATTATCTACAGATGTATAATAAGAACATAAAGTTACCCCGGAATATAGAGATCAGTAGTACTGTGTATTATCTACAGGTGTATAATAATAGTATAATGAGTGACCCTGGTATATAGAGATCAGAAGTACTGTGTATTATCTACAGGTTGTGGGGAGTCGCTCTGGTAGATAGCGGTGCGGGTGCAGTACCGAGGCAAAACAAGGAGTCCAGAACGTGCAATCAACAGTGTTTTATTCACACTTGCACAAAAATAAACGACAAACAGTCTCTTGGTGTTAATGCACACACATCAGAAGTATTAAGGCAAAACAAAACAGTCCCGTACAGGTTTCAGTCACCTGGGAGGTTTTAGGTGCAGGTTCGCACCTGGCTGTCAGTCCAGCCGCAAGACAGTCGACGTCAGGTTTCCGGGCCGTCTGCACTCCTCCTTGTTGGGCTCTGGCTTCCAGCCCATGGAACTCCACATAGCACAGAATGGATCAGAACTCCCAAACTCAAATGACTCCACAGCCTAACAGCAGCTCCAGGACAATCACACCCCTCAGCTGCTGAGGAGGCTGCCTTTAAAGGCCCGGCAAAAGTCCGGCCTGGACCGTGGGGAGTAGGCACCCACCCAACTCTTTGCCTACTCCCAGTAAGAGCCGGCCCAGATTGGCTTTGCAGCCAAACTAACTGACAATGTCAAACAGCACTAGCTGCTGCTGACACATAAAAAACCCGGCTCTCACCTCACCGAGGCCAGGAACCTCGGTGACACGTATCGTCCGTCCATGACGACACCTTGCGCCCTCTTACACACCCCCCCCCTTTGTTCAACCCTGAGGGGGTGAACACATGTGAGGCAGTGGACGCGGGACAGGGCATCTGCGTTACCCTGCAAGCGGCCTGCCCTGTGTTCGACAGAGAACTTGAAGTTCTGCAGGGATAGGAACCACCTGGTGACCCGAGCATTCCTCTCCTTGGCCTGGCTCATCCACTTGAGAGGGGAATGGTCGGTCACCAGACGGAACCTCCTCCCTAACAGGTAGTAGCGGAGAGATTCGAGTGCCCACTTGATAGCCAGGCACTCCCTCTCCACTATACTATACCTGGACTCGGCGGGACTGAGCTTACGGCTCAGGAAGACAACGGGATGTTCTTCCCCGTTGACCTCCTGAGACAGCACAGCACCGAGGCCTACCTCCGAGGCGTCGGTCTGTACGACGAACTCCCTGTTGAAGTCGGGTGTCACCAAAACCGGGTACTCACACAGGGCCGACTTCAACGCGGAGAAAGCCTCCTCCGCCTTTTCACTCCAGCTAACCTTTCCAGACTTTCGCCCCTTCAACAGGTCTGTCAACGGCGCTGCTATTGTGGCAAAGTGGGGCACAAACCGCATGTAGTACCCTACCATTCCCAGGAAGGACTTTACCTGCCTGGTGGTGACCGGTCAGGGCCAGTTGCGTATGGCTTCTACCTTAGTTACCTGCGGCTTGATGACTCCCCACCCAATAACATATCCCAGATATTTGGTCTCTTCCAACCCAATCGCACATTTCTTTGGATTGGCGGTTATTCCAGCTTTCCTCAGGGCATCCACTACCGCCTGCACTTTGGGCAAATGGCTTTCCCAGTCGGTGCTGTGGATGATTACATCATCTAAGTAGGCCGAGGCGTACCGACGATGAGGTCGCAGCACAATATCCATTAACCTTTGGAAGGTGGCGGGGGCGCCATGCAGGCCAAAGGGTAATGATACAGGCCCTGCGGGGTAACAAAAGCGTTTTTTTCCTTGGCCGACTCCGTTAAGGGTACCTGCCAGTACCCTTTAGTGAGGTCGAGCACAGAAAAATAACGGGCTTGCCCTAAATTCTCAACAAGCTCGTCTACCCGGGGCATGGGATACGCATCAAACTTGGACACTTCATTTAACTTGCGAAAATCGTTGCAGAACCGCAACGTCCCATCCGGCTTGGGTATTAGGACTATGGGACTGGCCCACTCACTTTTCGACTCCTCAATGACATCGAGCTTCAACATTAATTGCACTTCGTCCATGATGGCCCGTCGCCGAGCCTCGGGTACCCGGTATGGTTTTAACCGGATTTTGGCCTGAGGCTCAGTGACGATGTCATGTTGGATGAGAGACGTGCGGCCAGGGAGGTCCGAGAACACATCCGTGTTCCGACTGATGAACTCCCTGACTTCCTGAACTTGTTTGGAAGACAGGCTGTCTGCAATTTTACCGTGGCTACCGCTCGCAGGCCTCGAACTGTGGGGCTGGACCCTTGTCACCCTAGAAGCCCTGGCCGGGGCTGTTGTCGTCGGCCGTGTCCCTGTCTTTCCACGGCTTCAGTAAATTCACGTGGTACACCTGCTCCGGCTTGCGCCGCCCTGGCTGGTGTACTTTGTAATTTACTTCCCTACCTTCTCGATAACCTCATAGGGGCCCTGCCACCTAGCTAGGAACTTGCTGTCAAGGGTGGGCACCAGAACCAAAACCTGATCTCCCGGGTTGAAGTTCCGTACCCGAGCCTGACGATTATACACCCTACTCTGGGCTTGTTGCGCTGCCTCCATATGCTCCCGGACCAGCGGCAACACCCTTTCCATCCGTTCCTGCATCTGGGTGACATACTCAATGACACTTTTGTGGGGGACAGGCTGTTGTTCCCACGCTTCCTTGGCGATATCCAACAGGCCCCGAGGGTGTCTGCCATAAAGCAGTTCGAAGGGCGAGAACCCAGTAGAGGCCTGGGGCACCTCTCGCACGGCGAACATGAGATAGGGCAGAAGCAGGTCCCAGTCCTTCCCATCTCTGGACACCACCCTTTTTAACATATTTTTAGAGTTTGGTTAAACCTTTCGACAAGACCGTCTGTTTGCGGATGGTAAACGGACGTCCGTAACTGCTTTATACGCAACAATTTACACAGTTCCCTCATAACTTTGGACATAAAAGGGGTCCCTTGGTCGGTCAGAATCTCTTTTGGCAGGCCCACACGGGAAAACATTTCCATTAACTCTTTTGCAATGAGCTTAGCCGAGGTATGTCGCAGAGGCACCGCCTCTGGATATCGAGTAGCATAGTCCAGAATCACCAGGATATGTTGGTGACCCCTAGCAGACTTCGGTACAGGTCCGACCAGATCCATGGCAATACGCTCGAATGGGACCTCAATTATTGGGAGAGGACCAGGGGACTTCTGTAATGCGGCTGGGGGCTATTTACCTGACAGGTCGGACAGGACTTACAGAACTCCTCTATTTCCTTAAACAAACCGGGCCAGTAAAATCGCCGTAGTACGCGGTCCTGCGTTTTCTGCCACCCCATGTGTCCCCAAGAACATGTTGGTGGGCAAGCTCCATAACAAGCTTGCGATATGCGGTGGGCACCACCAACTGTTCAACGGGCTCACCTCGGATTTGGTTCACCCGATACAACATATCCTGAAGAACAATAAATCGTGGGAACATTAATTCAGCCCCAGGTTTCTGGGGTTTACCATCAATCATTACAACACTTTCCCAGGCCCTGGTTAGGGTTTGGTCCCGGTGTTGTGCGGTCCCAAAATTTTCCCCGGAGACATTGAGGTCTGCCAACTCAGGTCCCGGTGGCAAGTCCTCCGTGTCTCCCACCATTACACTCAGTGGGGTTGTCTCCCCTCTACCGCTGAAGCAGTGGTCACCCCTACCGCTGGCCCTTCAGATTCGGGCTCCCAGGGTTCGGGCCTTCCAGTGGTATCAGGCCACTCTACTAGGGTTACCCCTGTCTCGGGTCCATCAGATACCTTTATTGCCGGCCACAGCGCCGGAAAACCTGGGAAGTCCCTCCCAAGTATCAGTTCGTGTGGGAGTTTAGTAGCGACAGCCACCTCGTGGGTCCACTTACCAGCCGCTGTGGACAAAGTCACTAGTGCAGTGGGGTAGTCTTTTAGGTCTCCGTGGATGCACAGGACCCCGATTTTACGGCCGGTATACTCCACAGGCCGTACCAGGGCAGCCCTTACCAGGGAGACTAGACTCCCGGAGTCCAGCAGGGCCACCGCCAGAGAATCTCCCACCTCTACCTGACACAGATGGTTATTGTCCTGCACCTCACGGGTGCCAGTTGCACACAGCTTCCGTGCATACAGGGAGTGGCGATAGCCGTAGTTCCCTTCCATCGGCTCACCCCGATGCGGACAGTCGGCCCTGATGTGGCCTGGCTCCTGACACCTCCAGCATACCACGGGAGGCGGATCCGCAGGGGGTACATTCCGTGCAGGCCTCTCTGTCGCCGGACGTCGGAACTGGGGTGGAGGCCTCCGGGTTTGACTGACCCCTTCCCAGCAAGACTCCCCTGCAGGTTTCTGGTGGCCTCGTAACGCTCCACCAGGTCGACCATCTCCAGGGCACATACCGGAGATGCCTGGCCGACCCAGTGCTGGAGGGGATAAGGCAGGGCCCTCCAAAAGATGTCGGCCAGCAGACGGTCCAGCATAGCAGCCGGACTTAGAACCTCAGGCTGCAGCCACTTTTGCAACCTGTGCAGCAACTCATAGTACTGCGGCCTGGCGGGTTCAGCCGTTTTAAAGTCCCACTGGTGGACCCGCTGAGCCCGGACCAACACGTTTACCCCCAGTCTGGCCAGGATCTCCCCCTTCACCGTGGGGTAATCACAGCCTGGTCATCTGATAGGTCTTCTCCCTCACGGCTACCTTCTCAAAGACCGCCAGATAGGTCTCAGCATCATCCTCGGGGGTCATCTTGGGAATCGCTGCATGGACCGCTTTCCGGGCATCATGGTCGTGGTGGGACGCTCCTGCAGCCTGTAAGGCCATCACCTGCTGTAGTAGTAGCTGGTTGGTCTCCTGCTGCTGCTTGTTGGCCTCCCGCTGCTGCAAGTTAGCCTCCACAAGGGCTTTTACAACCGCCTCCATTTTGTCCGGGAACACAGGCTGCAACTTTGCCGGCCTAATATAGGACATCCAGTTGTGCCCAGCAAAAACAAAAATTTTCGGCGTTCACGCCAGCCTCACTGCGCATGCCCGCATCCGACACCAAATGTGGGGAGTCGCTCTGGTAGATAGTGGTGCGGGTGCAGTACCGAGGCAAAACAAGGAGTCCAGAACGTGCAATCAACAGTGTTTTATTCACACTTGCACAAAAATAAAGACAAACAGTCTCTTGGTGTTAATGCACACACATCAGAAGTATTAAGGCAAAACAAAACAGTCCTGTACAGGTTTCAGTCACCTGGGAGGTTTTAGGTGCAGGTTCGCACCTGGCTGTCAGTCCAGCCGCAAGACAGTCGACGTCAGGTTTCCGGGCCGTCTGCACTCCTCCTTGTTGGGCTCTGGCTTCCAGCCCAGGGAACTCCACATAGCACAGAATGGATCAGAACTCCCAAACTCAAATGACTCCACAGCCTAACAGCAGCTCCAGGACAATCACACCCCTCAGCTGCTGAGGAGGCTGCCTTTAAAGGCCCGGCAAAAGTCCGGCCTGGACCGTGGGGAGTAGGCACCCACCCAACTCTTTGCCTACTCCCAGTAAGAGCCGGCCCGGATTGGCTTTGCAGCCAAACTAACTGACAATGTCAAACAGCACTAGCTGCTGCTGACACATAAAAAACCCGGCTCTCACCTCACCGAGGCCAGGAACCTCGGTGACACGTATCGTCCGTCCATGACGACACCTTGCGCCCTCTTACAAGGTGTATAATAATAACATATAGTGAGAGTGACCCCGGTATATAGAGATCAGTAGTACTGTGTATTATCTACAGGTGTATAATAATAACATATAGTGAGAGTGACCCCGGTATATAGAGATCAGTAGTACTGTGTATTATCTACAGGTGTATAATAATAACATATAGTGACCCCGGTATATAGAGATCAGTAATACTGTGTATTATCTACAGGTGTATAATAATAACATATAGTGACCCCGGTATATAGAGATCAGTAGTACTGTGTATTATCTACAGGTGTATAATAATAACATATAGTGAGAGTGACCCCGGTATATAGAGATCAGTAGTACTGTGTATTATCTACAGGTGTATAATAATAACATATAGTGAGAGAGATCCTGATATACGCCCTCCTGTGAAGGAGCCCAGCACCGCCAGCGTCTGCCGAATCCCCTCTTTCCTCTCAGTGAGATTGACGTAAATCTCGCGATGTATGAGATCGCGCATGCACAGTTCCTTCCCTGAGGCTGATGCCAGCACAGGAAAGGAACACTATGTCGGAACTGCGCATGAACGATCTCAAGCAGCGCGAGATTTACGGTGATCTCACTGAGAGGAAGGAGGAGATTCGGCGGACGCAGGCGGTGCTGGGATCCTTCACAGGGGGGCGTGGCTGGGCACCAGAACGGTTAGTATCGCCCCTTGGGCACCTTCACAAGCGAATTTACTTGTGGTCAGGGCTACATGACATGTAGCAGTCTACCTGCCTACCTAACTAAACTAAGCGGCTTGAGTTGTGCCATAACCACTGCGTAGAAGGAATGCCTGAAGGGGGCCAAAAACCAACAACTAAATGATACACAAAAGTACATAGCAACAACACTAACATGACCAATCTCTGGAATGCGAGAACACCTCTCGACTAGGCTGAGGTATGAACCTATGGAACATGCAGGGTGCCTAATTTCCGGATAACATGGGCCAGAACTTTTGTTCCCAGAGGCAGCACATACTGCACCTGACCTGAAGGAAAGGCCCGATAGCTGTCGGTTTCAACCCTAAAATTGGACACTGGCATACGGACATGCCGCGTAACTGAGAGGAGGTGAGTGGTGTCGTGAGGACCGCAACGGCGTACTTTCAAGGTCTGTTACTGAAACGGGCACCCTAAATGGAACGACGGAAAGAGAATGATTATATTGGGGGCCAAAAATGGCAACGAAACCAGTGCCAGCAACAACACTAACATGACCAACCTCTGGAACGCAAGAACGTCTCTCGACTAGATTGAGGTATGAAACTAATGAACATGCAGAGCGCCACTTACCTAGCTTCCGAATAATATGGGCCGGAACTTTCGTACCTAGAGGCAGCATATGCTGCACTTCACCTGAAGGAAAGGCCCGATAGCTGTCGGTTTCAACCCTAAATTGTACACCGGCATATGGACATGCCGCACGACTGAGAGGTGGTGAGTAGTGATGAGCGCAAAGACCCACATTCGCCCTCGCGACATCCGACGGAGAACCCACATCACATTCGTCACACATTCGCGATTTAGCAATATTCGCTATTTCGCATTCAATATCATGACTTGCGATTAATTCTTTTAAGTTATATTCGCGTGCTCATAGAATCTGTTAGTTATTAATAATGTTTAAACAGCTTTACACGTATTGAAAGCTTGAAATGGCAGGAGTCATTTGTGCGAATGGAAGGGCGCGAAAAGACATACACGAATTTTCGCAATACATTCAGCGTACTGGAGTCTGACACGACCTGTTAATGCTAGGTAGGTAAGGGAATATAAACCGCGAATAGATTAATGCGATTTTTTCAAGTGACGAACATTCACAGGACAGTTTTACCTATTAAGTCTTTACTCTGACAGGAATAGTGGAAACTGTTAAAGAAGTAACTAAGGTTGGGGAAACTGTCAGAATTTTTTTTTTTTTTTTTATATTTCAAGATACATTTTCCCTATCACTCACTATCCATCTCAAGAGTGAAAATACGTAACTGCGAATATGGGATCATGTATTCGACATATCTGCAAATCTCGAAATCACTATATTCAAGATCAAACTCACCTTGCGAATACTCGCACCCAACACCAGTGAGGAGTGGGCCGTGGGAACTGCAACAGAGTACTCGCAAGGCCTTGGTCTGTTACTGCTGCCAGTAATTGCTGAAAGATACGAACCAGGCACCCTGGATGGAAAGTCGGAAAGAAAATGATTACATTGAGGGCCAAGAAATGACAACAAAACCAGTGCCAGCGGAAGCACCAGAAAAACCAAATAGTTCAAACCGCCGTGACCTGAGCGACGTGTTCGGTTTGACGTTGTGATACCGCAAACTGATGAAAACGTGACTTACCCAACACTCTGCACCTATAGCAGTCTTTGAAGAAACGTCAAGTAGCGAGTTTGTAAGCTGATAAAGTTTTATATATTCTTTATTTTTCATTTAATTTTTTTGTTGAATTTTTTTTTTTTTAAATGCCCCTTTATTTTTTTTTCTCCTGCTACCTTAGCAAAAGATGTAATTGACCACACCAACTGAGAATGGCGAGCTGTGACGTGACCTGAAAAGCAAAATGACATGCAATGAATGATCCTGCCTGTGGTAGTATGCCGACACTGACATGAGACCTGCAGGCATTAGAACCAACAAAATGGTTGAAACCCGCCGAGGCCTGAGTGACGGGTCAGGTCTGATGTTGTGAGACCGCAAACTGATGAAAAAGTGACTTACCCAACCTTCTGAACCTATAACAACTTAAAAAATAAAACGTCAAGTAGCAAAGCCTGTAACCTAATGGGAAATCCACCCGTAATGTAACTTAAAATTATTTTTTTTTCTTCTACTACCAAAGCAAAAGATGTGATTAAACACATCAACTGAGAATGGCGAGCTGTGACGTGACCTGAAAAAGCAAAAAATAAAAAATAAAATGACATGAAAAGACAATCCTCACTGTGGTAATATGCTGATACTAACACGAGGCATGCAGTAACATAAACCACCTGCAACACACCACTCTACTATAGGTGAGTACATACAAACGTTGCCACCATCAGCACCTGCACCCTGTTGAGATGTGGGTGTATATGCCGTAAAAACAACTAAACTCAGTTCTTGGCGAAAGCCACGCTCATATCTATTATAGCACAAATAAAGCAACAAAACGAGGCAAAATAACAAAGTAAAAGGTCCTCATGGGTCTCTGCAATACCTTTGTAGCAAGTAGCTCCCCCAGTGTCCAGCTAACACTCTGAACTGAAGATGGATCCCCAGCACCTTGCACAGGTGCTTAAGTACACAAACTCAGGTTTACAACCTTAAAGTGGCACACACACATTTTATATTTCCGAAACAAATGAAACAAGACAAATGAAAGATACCTCAACACAGAGGAGCTTACCATCTGCTTAATATACATATTGCAAAATAGCATTTATACTAAAGAAACAATAAAACTCTGTTAACAGCAACTCTGCTCCACCTGGATTAATCAGCTGTCTGAACCTCACCCTCAATAATGCAAGTAAGGGGATAATGCTGGGTGTCAGTGTGAACAAGGCTTTAGTCTGTCTGCAGAAATAATAGCGGATAGCAAGAGAGGTTAGCTGGCGAGCAGTGAAGTGAAAGCAGACAAGAAATACATACAGATAAGCACAGACAAACTAAGCGAGGTGACCTGTGCAAGACATAGAAACCTGCGAGAAACGAGACGGAGTCACGCTGACCCCTGCTGCCTAAATGTGCTGCTGCGTGGGCGCCAAGCGTGGGCTGCCAGGCACGAGAAAACGAGACGGCGTCACGCTGACCCCTGCTGCCTAATGTGTGGGCGCCAAACGTGGGGGTGCCAGGCAGAATCGCTCCGGCGCAGTGCTGCTCCTCTTCACCAAAGTAGCCGACACACCGCCGGCCGGACTAACCGTGCTGCTACGTGGGGGCCAAACGTAGGCTGCCAGGCAGATCGCTCTGGTGCAACGCTGCTCCTCCTCACCAAAGGAGCCAACACATCGCCAGCCGGATTGTAACAGGACGATGCTGCACGAGCTTGCCGTAAACCCTCACCTGACCGGAACAACCTCAACTGGGATCCTGAACGCCGACTGGGTATGGAAGCTGTAGATTCAGCCCATGTGCTGCAACTGGTGGATCAGACTGCACACAACTACGCAGCACCGTCGACACACCCAGGGGAGGCGCCTGCCTGGTATAAGTGTACTACTTACGCCCCTCCCACAAATACAGGCCAATAAACCGGCCTTCTAACATATCAATAAAATCATTTTTTAAATAAAATAAAAGTCCACAGAACTTTGGGACAGGTATATTGCGGACATGCTAGTGGCGATCTAGCCATGCATGTCTGCAGCTCTATAGGGTAAAATGAGGTGACAGAATCCTTTTAAGAAGGTTATTATCCTACAGCAGGTGGGTCAATAAAGTCAATACAGCACCAGAACCAAGTCCGGTACATATATACAAACACAAGAACCTAGCACAGTACTTAAATATAGCACCAGAACTAAGTTCAGTACATTTATACAAGCAATAGAACCAAGCACAGTACTTGCATACAGAACCAAAAACTAGCTTGGTACATAAATACAACACCAGAGCCAAGCACTGTATATATACAGCACCAGAACCAAGCACAGTACATACAGTTGTGTTCAAAATTATTCAACCCCCACTGAAATTGAGTGTTTTGGCCAGTTTGACATTGATTTTGATCATTTCAGTCATCTTGTTTACAATTAAATCAAAGAGGCGCTTGTAAGTCAGACAAATATAACATAACATTTATAATGAAATAACCACAAATGTCTTTTCTGTGCTCACATCATTATCAGTTTTATTCAACCCCCAAGTGACATTCAATCTTAGTACTTAGTACAACATCCTTTTCCAGTTATAACAGCTTTTAAACGTGAAGCATAGCTTGACACAAGTGTCTTGCAGCGATCTACGGGTATCTTCGCCCATTCTTCATGGGCAAAAGCCTCCAGTTCTGTCACATTCTTAGGCTTGCGCGCTGCAACTGCTTTCTTTAGGTCCCACCTGTACCTGTAGAAGCAAAACAGCCCCAAAGCATGATTGACCCCCCGCCATGCTTCACAGTAGGCAAGGTGTTCTTTTCTTCATAGGCCTTGTTCTTCCTCGTCTAAACATAGCGTTGATCCATGGGCCCAAACAGTTCTAATTTTGTTTCATCAGTCCACAGAACACTATCCCAAAACTTTTGTGGTTTGTCCACATGACTTTTGGCATACTGCAGTCGACTCTTCTTATTCTTTGGAGACAGCAAGGGGTGCGCCTGGGAGTTCTGGCATGGAGGCCTTCATTACGCAGTGTGCGCCTTATTGTCTGAGCTGAAACTTCAGTACCCGCATCTGACAAATCTTTTTTCAGTTCCTCAGCAGTCACACGGGGACTTTTCAACACTTTGCGCTTCAGGTAGCGCACAGCAGACGAAGTCAGCATCTTCTTTCTGCCACGACCAGGTAGTGTTTCAACAGTGACCTTTGCCTTGAATTTGCGAATGATGCTTCCTATGGTGTCTCTTGGTATGTTTAACATCTTTGCAATCTTCTTATAGCCATTGCCCTTCCTGTGAAGAGAAATCACCTCTTCTCTTGTCTTCCTGGACCATTCTCTTGACTTCACCATGTCTGTAAACACACCAGTAAATGTCTAGAAGGAGCTGAGTATCACAGTCATTTTACATCTGCCTAATTGGTGCTTATTATGCTTGATTGCTGCTCCTTGACATCCACAGGGGTTTTCAATACCTGATTGAAAACACTTGAATGAACCTCTGTTACTAAGAGTGGTCGTCTTTAAGGGGTTGAATAATTGTGTCAATGAAGAAATCACAAAAAAAACATTTAATACTGTATTAGAAAAACAATTTATGTCATTTTAGTTGCATTTGGTTCTTTAAAAAGTCCTTGTAAGATTTCATTCTGAACACAATTACTAATGTACACTAAATTCCCTAAAACCCTTTACAGCATTGGGGGTTGAATAATTTTGAACACAACTGTATATATACACCAGCTCAAAAAAAAAAAACTCAATACAGATACCATCTGTATATGTAGCCCCTGACATATAGGTTTGTACAGTGTGAAACTACAGCTTCCAGTATGAATTGAACAAATGTAAAGATTTGCTGTCAGTTGCTGTTACACAGAACAGAATGCTCCCAACCATCATCACCTTGTAGACTATACGTGGCAGAATAAACATTTACATTTAGTCCCTTACAGATGACGTCCCTGTATTTAGTGCCTCTTGCCTGTGTGCCTTTTGCTTGTGCCGCCCTGTATACAGTACCTTTTGCTCTGTGCCCACTTTATATAGTGCCTCTCGCCTTTGCTCCCTGTATATGTTTCTTCTTGTCTGTGTGCCCTGTATTTAGTGCATCTTGTCTGTGTGCCCTGTATATAGTGCATCTTGTCTGTGTGCCTTGTATATAGTGCCTCTTGTCTGTGTGCCCTGTATATAGTGCCTCTTGTCTGTGTGCCCTGTATGTAGTGCCTCTTGTCTGTGTGCCCTGTATATAGTGCATCTTGTCTGTGTGCCCTGTATATAGTGCATCTTGTCTGTGTGCCCTGTATATAGTGCATCTTGTCTGTGTGCCTTGTATATAGTGCCTCTTGCTTTATCCCCTGTATGTAGTGCCCCTTGCCTTTCCCTCCTGTACAGAGGTCGCACTACATTTTTTCTAGAAGAGTAAAAATAATCCTCTTAACATTTTTGAGGAGTATTTATAGCCGAGGAGGAGTACAAGCTTTGCGGTAATTCATATATATAATACATAGGCCCACATAACGTACGTTATGAGGCTGATATTTTTCAGGAAACCATTGCTAGTCTCCCTGCAGAAATAAATGTAGACAATTTTACATTAATCCAGTGCTTCTCAATTATTTTCTGTCATGCCCCCCCCTAGGAAGAAGAAAACATTTCGCGCCCCCCGCGCGACTGTAAATAGTATCATTTATCTATAAAATTGTTATAAGTACACCAATCTCCCCACAGGTGAGGGCCATTAACCCCCCCTCCCCCCCAAATCATGTGCAGGCTCCATTAACCCCCCCCCCCCCCCCAAATCATGTGCAGGCTCCATTAACCCCCCAAAAATCATGTGCAGGCTCCATTAACCCCCCAAATCATGTGCAGGCTCCATTAACCCCCTCCCCCAAATCATGTGCAGGCTCCATTAACCCCCCAAATCATGTGCAGGCTCCATTAAGCCCCCTCCCCCAAATCATGTGCAGGCTCCATTAACCCCCCCAATCATGTACCTCCCTGGAAGCGCTGGATGCAGGCCTCTTCCGGCCTGTGTCCCGCACGGTACTCTGCTCATCGCGCCGCCTGAACCGCTCTGATAGGCTGCGGGCCTTGTGCCGGCAGCCTATCAGAGGAGCAGGGGAGGGAGACGCCTCTCCCTCCCTTGCCGCACAGCACAGCGATCTGTATCGCCCCACTATTTGAGAAACGCTGCATTAATCCAACATCATACACTAAACATAAGACTACTGCTGCCATACACAGCGCCCACCTGACGCTGCCATACACAGCGCCCACCTGACGCTGCCATACACTGTACACTGCGCACACCTGACACTGCCATACACAGCACCCACCTGACGCTGCCATACACAGCGCCCACCTGACACTGCCATACACTGTACACTGCGCACACCTGACACTGCCACACACAGCGTTCATCTGACTCTGCCATACACTGTGCCCACCTGACACTGCCATACACTGTACACTGCGCACACCTGACACTGCCATATACAGCGCCCACCTGGCGCTGCCTTACACTGTACACTGCGCACACCTGACACTGCTATACACAGTGCCCACCTGACACTGCCACACACAGCGTCCATCTGACGCTGCCATACACTGTGCCCACCTGACACTGCCATACACTGTACACTGCGCCCACCTGACACTGCCATACACAGCGCCCACCTGACACTGCCACACACAGCGTCCTTCTGACTCTGCCATACACTGTGCCCACCTGACACTGCCATACACTGTACACTGCGCACACCTGACACTGCCATACACAGCGCCCACTTGACGCTGCCATACACTGTACACTGCGCACACCTGACACTGCCACACACAGCGTCCATCTGACGCTGCCATACACTGTGCCCACCTGACGCTGCCATACACTGTACACTGCGCACACCTGACACTGCCATACACAGCACCCACCTGACGCTGCCATACACAGCGCCCACCTGACACTGCCATACACAGCGCCCACCTGACACTGCCATACACTGTACACTGCGCACACCTGACACTGCCGTACACAGCGCCCACCTGACACTGCCACACACAGCGTCCATCTGACTCTGCCATACACTGTGCCCACCTGACACTGCCATACACTGTACACTGCGCACACCTGACACTGCCATACACAGCGCCCACTTGACGCTGCCATACACTGTACACTGCGCACACCTGACACTGCCACACACAGCGTCCATCTGACGCTGCCATACACTGTGCCCACCTGACGCTGCCATACACTGTACACTGCGCACACCTGACACTGCCACACACAGCATCCATCTGACGCTGCCATACACTGTGCCCACCTGACGCTGCCATACACTGTACACTGCGCACACCTGACACTGCCATACACAGCACCCACCTGACACTGTCACACACAGCGTCCATCTGATGCTGCCATACACTGTGCCCACCTGATGCTGCCATACACAGCGCCCACCTGTAAGGCCCCCCATAGTGCTCTTAGTAGAAATAATGTGGATCTATAAGTCCCTCCTACAGAGCCCCCAGTAGTAATAAGAACGCTTATAATGTCCCCTGGATTTATAATACCCCTACAGTAACTCCAGTAATTATACTGCCCCCTACTGAAATGCCTCCAATATTTATAATGCCCCCTGCAGCTATATTCCTCCCTCCACCATACAGTCCCATGTAAATAGCATCCCTCTCTATCTACAGCCCCCTCCAAAATACAGTCCCATGTAAATAACATCACCTCCTCCCTAGCCGCCTTCAACATACAGTCCCAAATAAATAATATCACCCCCTCCCTAGCGGTGCGGTGGGCGGTGTGGCAGGCGGTGCGGGGGGCGGGCGCGCGGTCCTCTGCCCGGCCCTTCGCTCAATTTCAATAGCCGAGCTTGGCAAGCAGAGTGTCAGCACATTGCTGACACTCTGCTTGTAACGGCTGACATCCGTGCAAGCACGGATGTCAGCCTTTTAACCCCTTCCATGCCGCGGTCCATAGGGACCGCTGTGTGGAAGTGGTTAAGAGGGAGGGAGCTGCTGTGCCTGGTGCAGGCCCCCTTGCTCCAGTCCCCAGCTTCCCTCCCTCCCTATCCTCCACTGCTCTGTTAAAGCAGCAGAGGAGGGTAACCATGGCAACAGGACGCCTTCAAAGGGGTCCTGCTTGCCATGGTAACAGAACTCTGATCAGACTTTTGCTAAAGGCAAAAGTCTGATCAGACTAAGTGTCAAGTAAAAAATACAGTACAGTATATTATATAATGTACTGTACTGTATTATACAGACACCAGATCCACTGGATCTTCAAGAACCAAGTGGGTCTGGATTAAAAAAAATGTAAAAAAAAAGTGAAAAAAGGTGAAAACAAAAAAACACATTTATCACTAATAAAAATAAAATACAAATACACTACACATGTTATATATCACGGCGTCCGTAATGACCTGATCTATAAAATGGGTTTGTTACTTTCCCCGCACGGTGAACGTCATAAAAACAAAACAAAAAATTTTTTTGCCCACCTCACTTCCCAAAAAAGTTAATAAAAGTTATAAAAAAAAGTTGTATCTACACCCAAATGGTATTAATCAAACCGTCACCTCGTCCCGCAAAAAATGATACCTTACCTAAGGAAATTGCCAAAAAAATAAAAAAATTATTGCTCTCAGGCTATGCAGAGATTTTTTTTTTGTTTCAAAAATATGATTGTGTAAAACCTAAATAAATAACTAAAAAGTAGACATATTAGGTATCACCGCGTCCGTAAGAACCTGAACTATAAAAATAACACATGACCTAACCCCTCAGGTGAACACGGCAAAAAAAAAAAACTGTGTTAAAAGCCATTTTTTGTCACCTTACATCACAAAATGTCTAATAGCAAGCGATCAAAAAGTCATATACACTCTATAATAGTGCCTTTAAATTATGGCTCTTAGGTAGAGTTGAGCGAACTTGTATTTTAAGTTCGGCGTCCAAAGTTCGGGTTATCGAAGCATCCCGTTATGGATTCCGCTACCAAGGACCCTAACGGCATTTGGAATCCATAAGGGGATTCTTCAATGAACCCGAACCTTGGACAACACTAAGGACCTGGGGTGACGTCACCGTCATGTGATCAGTGCAGGGGGCGTGGCTCAGCACTGGATTGGATAAGAGGTGATCCAGTACTGAGCCACGCCCCCTGCATTGATCACATGACGTCACCCCAGGTCCTTAGTGTTGTCCAAGGTTCGGGTTCATTGAAGAATCCCCTTATGGATTCCAAATGCCGTTATGGTCCGTGGTAGCAGAATCCATAATGGGATTCTTCGATAACCCCAACCCGAACTTTGGACGCCGAACTTAAAATACAAGTTCGCCCAACTCTACTTTTAGGCTATGCAGACACTAAAACATGATTTTTTTTGTTTCAAAAATTATATGATTGTGTAAAACCTAAATAAACAAATAAAAAGTAGACATATTATGTATCGCCGCGTCCGTAAGAACCTGAACTATAAAAATAACACATGAACTAATCCCTCAGGTGGACACCGCAAAAAACAAATAAAAAATACTGTAAAAACAGCAAGCATTTAAAAAGTCATATGCACCCCAAAATAGTGCCATTAAAACGGTCATCTCATCCCGCAAAAAATGAGCCCCTACCTAAGACAATTGGACAAAAACTTAAAAAAACGGACTCTCAGACTATGGAGATACTAAAATAGTTTTTTGTTTGTTTAACAAAGGATATTATAGTGTAAAACCTAAATAAATTTAAAAGAGTAGACCTATTAGGTATTGCCACGTCCGTAAGAATCTGCTCTATAAAAATAACACATGACCTAACCCCTCAGATGAACACAGTCACAAAAATAAAATAAAAACGGTCCCAAAACAGCTATTTTTTCTAAATTTTCCATTATTAATAATTTTTTCCAGTAACAAAGCAAGGGTTAACAGTCAAACAAAACTCTTTTATTTATTGCCCTGATTCTATAGTCTACAAAAACACCCCATATGTGGTCGTAAACTGCTGTATCGCCAAACGATAGGGCATAGAATGAAGGAAACGCCATATGGTTTTTGGAAGGCAGATTTTGACGAACTGGTTTTTTGACACCATGTCCCATTTGAAGCTCCTCTGATGCTCCCCTAGAGTAAAAAACTCCATAAAAGTGACCCCATATAAGAAACTACACCCCTCAAGGTATTCAAAACTGATTTTACAAACTTTATTAACCCTTTAGGTGTTCCTCAAGAGTTTATGGCAAATGGAGATGAAATTTCAGTATTTCTATTTTTTATTACCTTGTCTCACAAAAATGTATTATAGAGCAACCAAAAATCATATGTACCCTAAAAATTATACCACCAAAACTGCCATCTTATCCAGTAGTTTCCAAATGGGGTCTTTTTTTTGGAGTTTCTACTCTAGGGGTGCATCAGGGGGGCTTGAAATGGGCCATGGTGTAAATAACCCAGTCCATCAAAATTTGCCTTCCAAAAACCATATGACGTTCCCTTCATTCTATGCCCTGCCGTTTGGCGATTAAGCAGTTTACGACCACATATGGGGTGTTTATGCAAACTACAGAATCGGCGCAATAAATATTGGTTTATGTTTAGCTGTTAACCCTTGCTTTGTTTCTGGAAAAAATAGATTCAAACGAAAAATTTGCCAAAAAAAAAAAATCGAAATTCTGAAATTTTATGTCGATTTGCCATGTCCTCTTGTGGAACACCTAAAGGGTTAACAACGTTTGTAAAATCAGTTTTGAATACCTTGAGGGGTGTAGTTTCTAGAATGGGGTCATTTTTGGGTGGTTTCTTTTATGTAAGCCTCACAAAGTGACTTCAGACCTGAACTGGTCCTTAAAAATTGGCTTTTTGAAATTTTCTGAAAATTTTCAAGATTTGCTTCTAAACTTCAAAGCCTTGTAACGTCCCCAAAAAATGACGTTCCCAACATGATCCAAACATGAAGTAGACATTTGGGGAAAGTAAAGTTACAACTATTTTTGGAGGTATTACTATGTATTATAGAAGTGGAGAAATTGAAACTTGAAAATTAGCAAATTTTTCAAAATATTTGGTAAAGTTAGTATTTTTTTATACAAAAAAATAAACTTTTTTGCCAAAATGTTACAATGTCATGAAGTACAATATGTGATGAAAAAACAATCTCAGATTGGCCCGGATAAGTAAAAGCGTTTTAAAGTTATCACCACATAAAGTGACACTGGTCAGATTTGCAAAAAATGGCCTGGTCCTTAAGGTGAAATAGGGCTGTGTCCTTAAGGGGTTAACATTCAGTCCCATGTAAATAACATCATTTCCTCCCACCAGCCACCTTTAACATACAGTCCCATGTAAATAACAATGTCCCCTCAACATTCAGTCCCATGTAAATAACATCACTCCCTCCCACAGCCGCTTCCAACAAACAGTCTCATGTAAATAACAACATAATCCTCTCCTACAGCCGCCTTCAACATACAGTCCCATGTAAATAACATCACTCCCTCCTAGAGCCACCATTAACATACAGTCCCATATAAATAATATGACCCCCTTCAAAGCCATCTCCAACACACAGTCCCATGTAAATATCATCCCTCCCTTCAGCCCTAACATACAGTCCCAGTTAAATAACCACAACTCCCGGCATTGCTCTGCCTCTCCCTTCACTTACCTCTCCTCACGTAGCAGACATCACCACAGCTTCTTCCCCCAGGACTTTTCCTCTTCACTGCTGATCTCTCCTGCACTGGTCAGATGATGGTGACATCATGGCAGGTCCTTCTCAACCACTGCCTGTTTTACTGGTCACATGACCTGTGATGTTATCACAGGTCCTTCAGTACTTCCAGTGCATTTGATTCAATTGTATTGCCATCCTGAGGACAGCAATACAGTTGTATCTAGCAGGCAGGCAGGACATTCAGGGCCTGGGAGAAAACATCAGGGGCCAAGGCCCCCCGAATGTTTTAACCTAGCAACAAAAGAGTTATCGAAGAAGATGGGCATAGATCAGCATAGAGGGACTGTCTCACCACCTCCAGGAGGACAGGAAGTGTCAGATTTCAAGCCCGAATAATATTGGACCCATCTTCAGATATTTATCTTTCGGCCTTTTACGCAGACTAGAGAGATCTTCAGATTTGGTTTGGTTGACCTTTGTAATCTGTTTCTGAATGGAGGGGGGCAGTTTGCTCAACCAGTCTAAAGATGGAGTTAGACTGGCCGAGTGATCCCATCTGTCGGGAAGAAAGAGTTTCTTCCGGACTGCTCATTTAGCGAAGGAGACTGCAAATTTATATGCAGCAATATTCTTCACTGTATGAGGACAGGGGATCACTATAGCAGTAGATCACTGTTTAGACCACACAATCTGCTACTCAGAAGCCATGATCAGTGGTGACTCTGCATGAGCCACAGGATCATCTGATGAACAAGTGTTTAAATCGTTCATCGGGTGATCGGCGGCACTTTTAGACGGCCAGATGATTGACATTGGGGACGGTCGTTCCTGATAATCTGGACGATTATTAGTGCATCCAAATGCACCTTTAGGGAATTAAAGATTTCACAGCAGCTAGGAGATGGGTGATTAGGTTTCCTTTAGACGGATTATATGCAAGACTCTGTTTGGCTAACACTATGATCTACAGGTGAAAGAAAAAAGAGGAAGCTTTTTTTTAAAACCTTCTCAATTTGCAACCAATATGATCTGATTGAGATGTGACTGCCAGATGTGAGCGAGAGAGCCGACATGATCACCACACCTACAGCATGTGTTGGAGTTAGGCCTCTTGCACATGGCCGTTGTTCTCCTGTGGCCGTATTGCGAGGCGCATACAGTGGTTCTGCAATACATGGGGCACTGGCCCTGTGCATTCCGCATCACGGATGTGGACCCATTCAAATCCGGAGATGCGGTGCGGAACGGAAGCACGGAACGGAACCCCACAAAAGCACTACGGAGTGCTATTGTGGGGTTCCGATCCGTGCTTCCGTTCCACAGAAAAATAGAACTTGTTCTATCTTTTTGCGTATAGGACGGATCACAGACCCATTCAAGTTGAATGGGTCTGGATCCGTCCCGGCCGTCGCATGCATGTTGCCCGTGCATTGGGGACCGCAAATTGCGGTCCCTAATGCACGGAACGGAACCACAACAGCCGTGTGCAAGAGGCCTTAGACAACTTATATGCATAAAATAACTCCAGAGTTTTTTACCATCTCATAAGTAGTTTATAATGATCCTCTTGCAATCTAAGGGCTCTTTCACACTTGCGTATTTGTTTACCGGCATAGAGTTCCGTCGTCGGGGCTCTATGCCGGAAAAATCCTGATCAGGATTATCCCAATGCATTCTGAATGGAGAGAAATCCGTTCAGGATGCATCAGGATGTCTTCGGAATGTTGTTTGGCCGGAGAAAATACCGCAGCATGCTGCGCTTTTTGCTCCGGCCAAAAATCCTGAACACTTGCCGCAAGGCCGGATCCGGAATTAATGCCCATTGAAAGGCATTAATCCGGATCCGGCCTTAAGCTAAACGTCGTTTCGGCGCATTGCCGGATCCGACATTTAGCTTTTTCTGAATGGTTACCATGGCAGCCAGGACGCTAAAGTCCTGGTTGCCATGGTAAAGTGTAGTGGGGAGCGGGGGAGCAGTATACTTACCGTCCGTGCGTGCGGCTCCCGGGGCGCATGGGTCGCTCTGACGTCATTCTGGAGCGCCCCGGGAGCCGCACGGACTGTAAGTATACTGCTCCCCCACTCCCCACTACTACGGCAACCAGGACTTTAATAGCGTCCTGGCTGCCATGGTAACCTCAAAGCATTTTGAAGACTGATCAGGATCCTGATCAGTCTTCTAATGCTTTCAGGCGACTTGCGTTCTGACGGATCCGGCATCCTCAGAACGCAAGTGTGAAAGAGGCCTAAGGGCTGTTTCACACGAGCGAGTCCATTGCGTGAATCACGATCCATCCATGTGTGATCATGATCCTCTGTTCTGGACTTGCAGGAGTGCACTCCATTATCATGATTGATAATGCAATCTGCCTCTGCATGACCTTACTGCTACAGAATCATAGTTACAGCTTTATGTCAGATTGATCCTGTAGAACTAAGGTCATGTAGAGGCATACAGTATTATAAATCATGATAGCCATGCGCTCCTGCCGGTCCAGAATGGATGATCACGCTCACACATGGATCGTGATTCCCGCAATAAACTCGCTCCTATGAAAGAGCCCGAACACATGATTAGAACCATGGGCATTATTTAAAAAAAGTTTGGACTTCCGCGTCAGTTAGGGACATGTCGAGCTCTCGCTCCCAGGATAAAATAAATGCAGGCCTAGACATAAAAGGAGGGGTGAGCAAAATAAAATACAGCTTGCCGACCTTCCTGGAGAACTGTGTTTGTCACTAAAAGGTTTTCAACTGTAGTAAGTTGTCTCCTGGGGGGAAAATCATGGAGTAATTGTTCTGCTAAAGTGCTAGTAATGTAGAAATGTCAATAGCATAGGATCAATCAGATTTTGGATGGAGTCCTTAGATGGGATATTATCTGAGGAGAAGAGGTCAAATAAGGGAGCGTAGTCTAATTTCACCCAAAGGTTGGTATAAAGAGGGTAGGTTTTCGTGAGTGCCGCAGGAAATAGGCTAACTGGGAGCAGGGGGTTGAGTGGAGGAGCAAGTGTAATTACGAGAATACCAAACTGTGCACATATCACTAAGAAGATGATCAAAATCTGTTTCTAAAAGTCTAAGGCCCCTTTCACACGGGCGAGTTTTCCGCGCGGGTGCAATGCGTGAGGAGGACGCATTGCACCCGCACTGAATCCGGACCCATTCATTTCTATGGGGCTGTGCACATGAGCGGTGATTTTCACGCATCACTTCTGCGTTGCGTGAAAATCGCAGCATGCTCTTTATTGTGCGTTTTTCACGCAACGCAGGCCCTATAGAAGTGAATGGGGCTGTGGGAAAATCGCAAGCGATTTTCCCGCATGGTTGCTTAGCAACGGGACCAGATCTTTATTATTTTCCCTTATAACATGGTTATAAGGGGAAATAATAGCATTCTTAATAAAGAATGCATAGTAAAATGAAGAGGAAGGGGTTAAAAATAATAAAAGTTAACTTACCTTAGCCACTTGATCGCGTAGTTGCGAACTGTCCTCTCTTTCCCAGCATCAGCTAAGATCTAAAGGACCTGTGATGACGTCACATCACGTGGTCCAATCACATGGTCCGTCTTACCATGGTGATGGACCATGTGATTGGACCATGTGATGTGACGTCATCACAGGTCCTTTAGTTGTTAGCTGATGCTGGGAAAGAGAGGACAGATCGCAACTACGCGATCAAGTGGCTAAGGTAAGTTAACTTTTATTATTTTTAACCCTTTCCTCTTTATTTTACTATGCATTCTTTATTAAGAATGCTATTATTTCCCCTTATAACCATGTTATAAGGGAAAATAATAAATTCTCCAGAAGACCCGAAACCGGACTTCAGGACTGGGTACCAAACATGGCGATTTTTCTCACGCGTGTGCAAAACGCATTACAAACGTTTGCACCCGCGTGGGAAAATCGCGCATATTCCCACAACACACCCGCCTCTTATCCGGGCGTCAAACATGACGCCCGTGAAAGAGGCCTAAGGCCTCTTTCACACTAGCGTTGTGAGGATCCGGCGTGCACTTCCATCACCGGAAATGCCCGTCGGATCCGTCACAACGCAACACACCTGAAAGCATTTCAAGACTGATTAGTCTTTAATATGCTTTCAGTGTTACCATGGCAGACAGGACGCTACTAAAGTCCCGGCCATAGAAAAGTAGTTGAGAGCAGTGGAGAAGCTACTTCCCGCCTGTGCGGCTCCCGGGGCTCTCCACAATGACGTCACAGTGCCACTACGTCGCACGGACGGTAAGTAGCTTCTCCACTGCTCCCCACTACTTTTCAATGGCAGCCGGGACTTTAGTAGCGTCCTGGCTGCCATGGTTACCATTCGGAAAGCTAAACGTCGGATCCGGCGATGCGTCGAAACGACATTTAGCTTAAAGTCAGATCCGGATTAATGCTTTTCAATGGGCACTAATTCCGGATCCGTCCTTGCCGCATGTCTTTAGTTTTTTTGGCAGGAGGAAAATCCGCAGCATGCTGCCGATTTTTCAACGGCAAAAAAACGTTTGAATACTGAACTGAAGACATCCTGATGCATCCTGAACGGATTTCTTTCCATTCAGAATGCATTGGGATAATCCTGATCATTATCTTTCTGTCCTAGAGCCCCGAGGACGGAACTCTAGGACGGAAAGGAACAACGCAAGTGTGAAAGAGGCCTTAGGGTCAGGTGGCCAGAGTGTCTTGTAGAAGTAGGCTTCTGAAGACTGCTTTATTTCTACATCCACATCACAGTGTTTACTAGGGTGGAGAAGTTCCAGCCATCTATTGAGGTGGATTGTTTTCTAGCATGTAAACTACTTGTGTATTATACCAAAACTTCATTATTTGGTGCAATTTGGACCTTAAAATATCTATAATCCGATTATTTATGTGCTAATATTTTAATGGATATTGAAGCGCGAGAAAAAATTACCCCAGGGGCTCCACAAGCTGTAAAAAAATAAAGGAACTTCTACTCACCTAACCAATCCCCCAGGTGGTGCAGAGTAATTATGCTTTGGGCAGAGTTAGAGGTGTGGCCTAGTATTAACAAAAAACTGCTCTTTACGATTTTCAAAAGTTGGGAGCTATGGCAGTGGCAGAGGATCATCAATGGTGAATGGTGACTCAATTTTTATTTTTAACCCTATGCAGTCTTTTTTTTTTTTTTAAAGATCTCTCACGGACACGCTCGGACTGGCCCACAGGGGTACAGGGGAATTCCCCGGTGGGCCTCTGAGCAAGGTGGGCCCCTAGTCTCCCACCCCCTGCACAAGTGGCACATAACACAGTAGACTTACTGCACTACATACATATATTCAATGTACAGCACCTCAACCAGCCTATGTTCATATAAAAAATTTGGTAAATTATTTACTATTTTCAAATGTATCCGTACGGTGGGCCCCCAAAATAAATTTTACTGGTGGGCCCTAGGTACCCCAGTCCGACACTGCTCACGTAAACCCTTTTACCACCCTGTGCCCTATGTCAAAGCATTTTTATGCAGCTCCCATTAAAGGAAAATGTGTTAGTCTGACCCGGAACTGCAATCCAGAAAGTTACCAGCAGAGAACATCTTGTTATGATAACTGTGTCCTGGAGATCCGACATTTGAGCTGTCCTTTCCCTGACAAGGACACACCTCATACATGCTCATAAGGAATTTGAGATACAAATTTGCTTCCAAAAACTTTACGACAGATTTACCATAAGTATATGCCACTTTTGTGTCGTGAAAAAATTGCAAGCTGCATGTTTGTGAGTATCTCAACGGTACTTACACAAAAATATTTGGGCAAAGGCCATTTCTCTGCCAGGCTCACCATTGCCACATTTATCATCCCCTATGCCAGTTTTCTAGAATCTATGCCAACCAGGGGCATTTCAGTTCAGGGACATGGACTACCGGATGCTGCGCCTAATTTATGATGATCATAAACCAGATGCAGCATCCGGAAGCGTGGCAGCATCTGGCATACACAAGGCTACGATAAACCTGCTCCTATATCTCAGGTTGTATAGCAGCTATGTATACGAGCCAGGTCTTGTTTTAAATCTGAGAATCTACGAGTCACAATATCAACTAAGATACAGCCAGAAAAAGAGCTGAGAAGTGGAATCTCCGATTGGATGATATGATTTCTAAAGGTTGTAAGTTGGGCTGTATTGTGGCTAGCTTTAAAACAAGACCTGGCTCATATGTATGGATGCTTTACAGCCTGAAATATATTGGATTGAAATAGCCCCTGTCGCTTTTATCTGTGAGCTCAGGGCAAAGTGGAGGGGGAGAGCAGGGACCAGATGGGACTGGCTGCAGGGATAGGAGGAGAAGTATTGAATAGATTCTCCTCTCCCTGCATAAATGTATATTGCCCAAGGGTGAGAGATAACATGGACTTTTGCTCCATATCAACCTTACCCTTCATATCAATCAAGGAGCATACTTGCCTGAATGTCATGCCTACTTATCAAGAGATGAGTGAATTGGTTCACCTTATCAAGCAGAATTCTGCACCTGTGATGTGGTGTCCCTGAAGTTGATTGACAGGGCTGGGCATCCTGGCCAGCCCTGACAATCTTGCGCCTGCGCCGTTGCTCCAAGTAGCAGCACAAGTGCAGAGGATCTGCTGTCGGGGGGACAGATTCCAGAGGTTTTCCAAGACTTTTATACTGATGACCTATCCTCAGAATAGGTCATTAGTATCTGATTGGTGGGAGTCCAACACCCGCGACCCCCGCTGATCAGCTGTTAGAGAAGGCACCGGCGCTCACAGTAGCACTGCAGCCTTCTCTGTGCTCACCAACTACAGCGCTGTACATTGTATAGCAGCTGTTCTTGGTGTCACAGCTCAGCACCATTCACTTCAATGGGGCTGAGCTGTGCCTAGGCTATATGACTGATGTGCATGATGTCACTGGGCTAGGCTAAGCTGCGAAAAGGCCACTGCGCTACCTCAAGTGGCAGTGCCTTCTCAAACAGCTGTTTGGCTGGGGTCCCAGGTGTCAGACCCCCACAGGTTAAATACTGATAAATACTGATAACCCATCCAGAGGATAGGTTCATCACTATAAAAGTCTCGGAAAATCCCTTAAATGATATCTTGGCTCATCATTAAAGTATTGTAATTCCGCCTCTCACCACTAGTGGTGAGTATTACAATATGTCCCCAATTATGTTGAAATGGTTGGTTCCCTCACCCAATAGATGTTTAATAAATTTACAATTTATTGTATTAAGGATGCTATCACACGGTTTGTCAATAGTGTTTTTCTGCACATTTGCGTTTTTTCTCCGTTTTACGTACCTATGGTTTTGTGGTAACACTGCCAGCTCCAGATGCTAGCTAAAGGTCTATGGGAAATATGAAATGCAGGACACAAGTGTTTTTTGCTACCGGTGTTTTGGTTAATTGGGATGTGTTTTTTTTTTTTTTTTTTTTTTTGCTTCTTTTCAGAAAAGCAGCAGGAGACAGTTTAGCTTTTTTTTCCATATATTTTCATATCACCTTCTCCATAGGGCAGTAGTGGAAAACCTATGGCACATGTGCCAAAGGCAGCATTCAGAGCCTTCTCTGTGGGCACCCACACCCTCGAAAAAGTCTATGGTGTACCAATATGCCTTAGACTTTTCCTGCCATTCATCAGCGCAGGGCGCACTATGAACAGCACAGGCAGCGCACTGAATGTAGGCAGGCTATTATAGCTAAATGATAAAGAACATTGAAGATACACTATACTGGACTGTAAATAAGTACGTTTTGAGTTGCAGTTTGGGCACTCGGTCTCTAAAAGCGTCACCATCGCTGCTATAGGGGAAAAATGCTATGAAGAAAACACCAGTGGTAAGACATGCTGGCCCAGGTTTACTAACCCTGTAGATGGCATAAGCTTAGACAGGCTGTCTAGAACTGCACCAGATTTATGACGGGGGCTCAGGGTGGATGATTAAACTGGTGCGGGGACAGACACTTTTATCTGACTCTATACCACCAATTGGAAGGCTTACTTTTAGACTGATTTTTACTCCAGAATTGTGGTGCAATTTTGGCACAAAATGGAGGAACTTAGGCCCCCCCTCCCACAAAGCTTTGTCCATTTTCCGCTAAGCCTCCCCATTGTTAAGCGTGCCAGAAAAAAGTATAAAAATGTCAGATACACCTAATTGCGCCAATTTTTATATGGATTTTTGGCAGAGACACATTAGTAAATCTGGGACACAGTGTGCAAAGAAGATCAGAAAAAAATTCACAAAAAACACAGGAAAAAAATGCATGCTCAAAATAAACTCTGCAAGGTGCAAAAAAAAAACACTCCAGAAACAAATTTACGTGTGTGTAGTCAATATTTTTTAAAGCCATGCTTAGCCTCAACCACTTTACCCAACTGCTTCGTTCTAAACACTGACAAACACTGACAAATCTCCTTCCCTTCAACACACGAGAAAGCTGGCTGTCTGCAGCCGTCACCAGGGGGAGCTCAGTGCACTGGAATTTATACAGTTTCCATGGCATGCACCGGAAGCTGTAAAAACCTCTGTGTGCTGAGCTCTCACTAGTAGTGACTAAAGCCGAAGATGGTGGATGCAGGCAAGAGAAAAAGGAGTTCAGCACCCCCACGCCATCACGTGGTTTGCCAATGCCTCCATGGTAAGTTCGCTATGGTCCCCATGTATGCATACATTTCAATGGACTTGCTCTTTACATTTTAATAATATGTGGACATTGACATGTCTGTAAAGTGACTCTCGGGGCCTCTGTATGGAGGCCACAGAGGTCATGACTAGCCCCCGCATCCAGCAAGGCAGGGGTCATGTCTGGGTCAAATATTCCAGTGAAACCTAGTTTTGATTCCCCTCACCTTATTGGTCACCCCCCCCCTCCTTAGTTAGTTCTTCAGCACAAAGTGCATTACAGCTTCAGTCTTTTAAGGTGACAAGAACCATGAAGACATGGGACCCTCTGCACTCCCTGCATCATCCCCACCATCTGTGTCACCAGCAAAGTCCAGACGCTCTCATCCACCTCAACGCCTGAGCCCCAGCCCGGTACACAGGACTCAGAGGTCAAGAGGCAAGAAGCCTCCAGGATTTCCGAGTCTGATATTGTCCACACCCCTCCTGTTTCCTTCACATTGCTTGGTATGTCTACTCTGAAGCTAACTGCTACATCCAGCTTTCCCAGAGTCTGATATTGTCCACACCCCTCCTGTTTCCTTCACATTGCTTGGTATGTCTACTCTGAAGCTAACTGCTACATCCAGCTTTCCCAGAGTCTGATATTGTCCACACCCCTCCTGTTTCCTTCACATTGCTTGGTATGTCTACTCTGAAGCATTAATGTCTCTTTCCCTGCTGGATTTATTGAGTATTTGTTTACATTGACTATTTCTGTATCTGGTCCTCCCTTGATTAGGCCATAAGTAGCCCCCTCCTCTTGTTCACACCTGATTGAACACTGAGTGGTATAAATCTAAGTTGTTAGGTCATTCCAGACCTTGGTCATTCCAAAATGCACCATCTTCAAAGTGCAACATTCTAAGTGCTGAGACTGAATTATACCAGAATTGAACCAGAAGGGACCCTAAGGTAACTACAAAAAGTTAATGTAAACAATGTTTCACTTTTTCATCTTACTCTTCCCACTGTTCCTAAACCTCCTAAAATACCCCCACATCCATGCTCCCAGCAAGGAACTATTCATATCTCCCTCCATCTTACCTTCTCATCTGACTGATTGCACAAACTTGTTTGGCAATGTAAAACACTTCCTTCCCAAACACACACAGATACCCCCTACCCTTTCTTTTTCTCACCTACTGACACTTTCTCTGCTTCTCCTTATTGCTGGTGATATCTCCCCAAATCCAGGCCCCCTCAGCAAATCCCCACTATCACCTCTACCTCCTACTACAAATCTCATTCCACAAATTTTTGCAACCCCTTAAACCTAATAACCATTCCTCTGACCCCTGCTCCTTTGGTTCCTCTTTCTGGAGCATTATGGAACGCTTCGCTCTGTCTGTAACAAACTGTCCTACATTCATGATCTCTTTATCTCTCAAAACTTTCCTTTCTGGGTCTCACAGAAACATGGCTGACACCCTCCGACACCTCCTCCCCTGCTGCACTCTCGTATAGTGGATTTCATTTCACTCACACCCCCGCCCTGGCAGCAAACATGGTGGAGGAGTTGGTCTTCTCCTATCAGATACCTGCTCCTACAGCCCAACTCCACTGCCGCCCTCCATTGCACCCACTTCATTTGAAGTACACTCTGTTCGCATCTACTCTCCCTCCAACCTCCAAGTAGCTGTTATTTACCGCCCCCAGGCCCAGCCACCATCTTTCTTGACCACTTTAACACCTGGCTTCTACACTTTCTTTCTGCTGACATCCCCACTATCATCATGGGTGACTTCAACATCCCCATTGACACCTGCCACTCAGCCGCCTCTAAACTCCTATCGCTCTCTTCCTCCTTCGGCCTCTCACAGTGGTCTTCCGCTCCCACACACAGAGATGGTCACACTCTGGATCTTATCTTTACCCGCCTCTGCTCCCTATCTAACCTTTCTAATTCGCCTCTCCCCTATCCGACCACAACCTACTCACCTTCTCTTCACTGGTCTCTTCTGCTGCTCCCTCGGTCCACACACTAACACATCCCCGCCGCAACCTTAAACATCTTGACTTTCGCTTGCTCTCCGACTCTCTTCTGCCGCTCTCCTCAATTTTTTCCCTCCAAGACCCAGATACTGCCACCACCCTATATAACACAACAATAAGTGCAACTCTGGACACTATTGCCCCACTTACACACAACAAAACCAGAAAAATCAACAGACAACCCTGGCATACCGACCTGACCAAAAATCTCAGACAAGCTTCCAGGGCTGCAGAGCGGCGATGGAAGAAATCCCATTCTAAAGATGAATTCACCGCATACAAGCAATCCCTCCTCATTTTCAAATCCTCACTTGCTGATGCAAAACAGGCCTACTTCTCATCTCTCATATCTTCCCTATCCCACAACCCAAAACAACTTTTTAACACCTTTAATTCTCTTCTCCGTCCACCAGCGCCCCGCCCTCTCCTCTCATCTCAGCTGAGGATTTCGCCACATTCTTCAAACAAAAGATAGTCAACATCAGAGAAAGCTTCAACACACAGTCTCCACAGACCCTCCACACTGCTGTTCTGTCCTCTTCTCCCAAAACCAGCTTCTCCGCTATTACAGAAGAAAAACTCTCCACTCTACTCTCCAAATCCCATCTCACCACCTGTGCACTTGACCCAATCCCATCCCACCTCATCCCTAACCTCACCACAGTGTTTATCCCAGCCCTAACCCATCTCTTCAACCTATCACTAACCTCTGGTCTCTTCCCCTCTGCTTTTAAACATGCAACCATTACACCCATCCTCAAAAAGCCATCACTTGACCCATCTTCTTTGTCCAGTTATCGCCCCATATCACTTCTTCCATATGCCTCAAAGCTACTTGAGCAACATGTCCATTCTGAACTGTCCTCTCACCTCTCCTCCTGCTCCCTCTTTGACCGGCTACAATCTGGCTTCCGACCCCATCACTCAACCGAGACTGCCCTCACCAAAGTCACCAATGACCTACTACTTGCCAAAACTAAAAACATTACTCTGTCCTCCTTCTCCTTGACTTGTCCTCTGCCTTTGACACTGTCGACCACTCCCTTCTGTTACAAACTCTCTCATCTCTTGGCATCACTGACCTGGCCCTCTCTTGGATCACATCATACCTCACAGACCGGACATTTAGCGTCTCCCACTCTCACGCCACCTCCTCGCCTCACTCCCTCTCTGTTGGTGTCCCGCAAGGCTCCGTCCTAGGACCCCTGCTCTTCTCTATCTACACCTTCGGCCTGGGACAGCTTATAGAGTCCCATGGTTTCCAGTATCACTTTTATGCTGACGACACACAAATCTACCTCTCTGGTCCAGACATCACCACCTTACTATCCAGAATCCCACAATGCCTATCTCGCATATCCTCCTTCTTCTCCTCTCGCTTTCTAAAACTTAATATGGATAAAACAGAATTCATCATCTTTCCCCATCTTGCTCACTCCCCCAACAGACCTATCTATCACAATCAATGATTGCACACTCTCCCGGTCAACCAGGTCCGCTGCCTTGGAGTGACCTTGGATTCTGCCCTCTCCTTCCGACCACACATCCAAGCCCTTTCCACCACCTGCCGTTTCCAACTCAAAAACATCTCCCGCATCTGCCCTTTCCTCAACTTTGAATCGGCAAAAATGCTTATACATTCCCTCATCATCTCCCGCCTAGACTACTGCAACATTCTCCTCTGTGGCCTTCCATCTAGCTCTCTCGCACCCCTACAATCTATCCTCAACTCTGCTGCCCGACTAATCCATCTCTCCCCCGTTACTCCTCTGCATCTCCCCTCTGCCAGTCCCTGCACTGGCTCCCCATTGCCCAGCGAATTCAGTTTAAAATACTAACCCACACATACAAGGCCGTCCACAATCGGTCCCCTCCCTACATCTCTGAGCTACTTTCCCGATACATCCCCACACGCAATCTTCGATCCTCACAGGATCTCCTTCTCTCCTCTCCTCTTATCACCTCTTCCCACACTCGCCTCCAGGATTTCTCCCGTGCATCCCCTATACTCTGGAACTCGCTGCCCCAACATATCAGACTCTCACCTACAGTGGAATCCTTCAAAAGCAACCTGAAAACCCACCTCTTCAGACAAGCCTACGACCAGTGACACTGCCTCTTCTATACCGCCATGACCAGCTTCACCCTCGCCTACTGTCTTCATCCCCCATACCATGTAGATTGTAAGCCCTCACGGGCAGGGCCCTCTATCCTTCTGTACCAGTCTGTAACTTGTCTCGTTCATGCTTAATGCAATTGCCTGTATTATGTATGTGCACCGCTTATGATATGTACAGCGCTATGGAATGAATAGCGCTCTAAAAATAAATAATAATAATAATAATAATAATAATAATAAGTGGCCTCCGGAAAGGCTGACACTGGAGCACTTCTCCTCCTCCCCTCCACATCAGGTGTAGTATCCCCCCCAACCAGTCCCCACGGGATGGTGAGAATTTTGCAGTAGTTGCAGACACTAAGGCTCTATTCAGACGTCAGTGTTTGTTTTGCAGATCCACGGATCCGCAAAACACGGACACCGGCAATGTGCATTCCGCATTTTACGTACCGCACATCGCCGGCACTCGCATGGAAAATGCCTTTTCTTGTCTGCAACTGCTTGTTTTTTTTTTGCGGACCCGGAAGTGCGGATCCGCAATTCCAGATCCGGACGGGACATAGTGTGTCCCCATAGAAATGAATGGGTTAGCAATTCCGTTCCGCAAAATGCGGAACAGAATTGCGGACGTGTGAACGGAGCCTTATGGAGCCCAGCAGACAGAGCCTGCTGCTCACAGCAATCATCCTCACTCACAGCCCCCCCTCCTGCCTTCCTTCCAGAGCTCTCCTCCTGTGCCCAGGGTTCAGGAGTGCAGGGCCACTCACCAGCCAGCCCACTGCATCCAGGTGCTACCCCCTACACAGTCCTGTCCTTATTAACCCCAGCACTGCCAGCAATAGGCCTGAGGCAGCAGCAATTTACAGAGCCTCTTCTATAGGAAGTCCCATCCTAAGGACAGAAGTGAGCTGTCACTAGTTTCCTCTGTATACTGATCCCCAGACACATCTGATGCCAAGTGCTCCTTTTTTCACCCACCATCTTCAGCTGGTACTCGTATTGCCACCCACCTCCCCACTCTGTGATCTCCTGATGCTGCTGCCACTTCCAAACTATGTTACCTTGCCACTCTGTAGTCTTCTGATGCTGCTGCCACCTCCACACTCTGTCATTCTGCCACTCTGGGGCCTCCTAATGCTGCCGCCACCTCCACACTGTCATTGTGCCACTCTGTGGCATCCTGATGCTGCCGCCACCTCCACACTGTCATTGTGCCACTCTGTGGCCTCCTGCTGCTGCCACCACCTCCACACTGTCATTGTGCCACTCTGTGGCCTCCTCCGGATGCTGCTGCCACCTCCAGACTCTGTCATTGGGCAACTCTGTGGTCTCCTCATGCTGCTTCCACCTTACCACTATGTCATAGGGCCACTCTGTGTACTTCTTATGCTGTTCCCACCCTCTCCACTTCATGACTGGGCCACTATTTTACCTTCCGGCCTGGCTGACATCATCATTTATTTGACCCTTCTTCTGATCTGTCAGAAGGAAGTTAAAATGAGATGCACAACGGATCCCGTATGGTCCCATCAGAATTGGCTTATGATTTGGTAGCCAAAAGCAGGAGTGGGTACAAAACACAGAAGACATACAAATATTCCATTCACGTGTCATCTCTGTTTTGGATCCACTCCTGTTTTTTAGGCATTAGCAATACTGATGGATTACTGACCAAATGCTGACCGAGTGAAGGTGGATGCTCAATAGACAGGATCCGTTTTTTGGGGGTTATTGTTCTGACGGATCAGAGGAAGGGCAAAATAATCAGTGATGTCAACACAAACTTACTGTTGACACCCTCTCCACTCTGTCGGGGGGCTCTACTTGTATAAGTATTTATAAGAACAGGTTCTGTAGACAACTATGTGGAATAAGCTGACAACGGTGTAAAAGGAGTGCGCTCCTGACGCCAACATTGACCTGTAAGGCTGAGTTCATACTTGAGTTATTTGGTCAGTTTTGGCCCTGTGACTGCCCAAATAAGTGAAATGTCAGTGATTTTAAGAGCGACACCTGTCATCTGCATGTCATACGGACTCACAGTATTATTTCACTACCACAGCAGACTCCTTATGCATGTTTCTGCAAAGCACAGTGTTCTACACCACTATAAAGGCTCTCTGCAGCCAGGAAATAGACGTTTTTTAACAAGATTTGCCGCAAATAAATTCGCTCATCTCTAATCAAGACCAGAATTGGTTCATGGCTCAGCAAACAAACCCAGTCTGGCTAATAGACGGGCTGGCGTCCAGGTCCATGATGTCTATGTACCCTTTATAGAGTATATGAATGGGGATGTCTCATTAGATGCTCCTAAGAATCCCCTATAAAACTTAAATTCTTTACAGTTTATTAAAACTTGAGGTAGATTCAAAACAAATAGTTAATACTGTATAAGAAAGAATGAGAGAGGTCATATGAAGCCATATATCCAATTACCCCCCCAATCCATTTCAGCATTGTTAGGATCCATAACATTCTTCTGACCAAAGAATTTTTGGTGAGATTCACACTGTTTCTCGGCGCAAATTAGAATAAATGTGCAGGCCCTGAATTGACCATTCCCAGCCAACATTCTGGAAAAACCGTGCACCCAAATGTTCCACTTTTTTTACGACAGTTTTCTTTGATAAATGTATAACAGTATATAGCATCTTGAATATAGTGGCAGTCATATCCTTGAAATGTGGACAGTAAAAGCCAAAGACTCTACCAAGAGATATTATGCAATTTTCTTTAAGACAATGAGGGAAAAAAAAAGAAGGCCGTTTTGATAGCTCCATTTATACAAGCAGGCAAAGTTTGTGAGCGTTCGCGTGTTTGATTTTTAAGTGTGTGTTTGTATTAAGTGTGTGACTTTAGATTAAGGGACTTTAGAGGGGGGTTGCAGTAAATCAGTTTCTTATCACTGCAATATATTGTATTTTTCTCTTTTATTGTGTAATCCCCATTTAGTATGTGTTCCATTATTGACAGTGCCGTCCAGTGCACATCTTGTCTAATGTATGCAGTCCTGGAACAGCCGTTTGAGGGTGCATATCTTTTTTCAAAATGTGAGCAAATTGCCTGTTTGGAATCGCACATCAAGTATCTAACCTAGCGAGTTTCAACACCTAGAGGCGTTGACAATTTGGAAAAGAGTTTGCTGCTCACTGAGCAAGCACGCTATGGGGTAGATGTGGGGGAGGGTGGTAGCGAGGAGGCTCAGGATAGTGAGGTAGATAGCTGGATAACAGTTAGAAAGCGCTGTAGAGGGAAGAGTGCCAGGGAGGCTATCCCTGATCTGACACACCCCAACAAGTTTGCAAGGTTGGCAGATGAGGGGGATGTCAGTTCAGGGAGAGTACTGATGAAGGCGGACACTTCCTCTGCCAGTCAGGAAAATGTCAGCTCCAGTAAGCAGGAGAGCAGGGCAGGCCAGACAGGTGCTGGTAGTGGGAGACTCAATTATTAGGGGTACAGATAGGGCGATCTGTCACAAAGACCGGGATCATCGAACGGTGTGTTGTCTTCCTGGCGCTCGAGTTCGACACATTGCGGATCTGGTTGACAGACTACTGGGAGGGGCTGGAGAAGATCCAGCGGTCATGGTCCAAATCGGAACCAATGACAAAGTTAGAGGTAGGTGGAGCGTCCTTAAAAATTATTTTAGGGATTTAGGTCAAAAGCTTAGGGCAAGGACCTCAAAGGTGGTATTTTCCGAAATACTGCATGTACCACGAGCCACACAAGAAAGGCAGCGGGAGATTAGGGAGGTTAACAAGTGGCTCAAGAACTGGTGTAGGAAGGAGGGGTTTGGGTTCCTGGAGAACTGGGCCGACTTCTCTGTCGGCTACAGGCTCTATCGTAGGGACGGGCTGCACCTCAATGGGGAAGGGGCAGCTATGTTAGGGAGAAAGATGGCTAGAAGGTTGGAGGAGTGTTTAAACTAGGAACTGGGGGGGAGCGTCATTACGTTATAGGAGGGGAAGATAGTGCAGATAGAGACCAGGGGCGAGGTAGTGTGACTGGGGGAGGAATGGAAGGAGGGACTAGAACAGTTCAGAAGGAAAGGTGTAGGGTAAAAAATATACATAAACCTCTTAAATGTATGTATATTAATGCCAGAAGCCTGACTAATAAAACCGAGAAACTTAATGTACAGGATTACAGTCTGTTTAGAAAGGAACGCCAAAACTGGAGAGGGGGAGGGGTCTGCCTTTATGTAAAGTCCTGTCTAAAGCCCACAGTCCGTGAAGATATAAGTGAGGGACATGAACATGTGGCGTTACTGTGGGTAGAAATACATGGAAGCAAAAACAATAATAAATTACTAATAGGAGTTTATTATAAACCACCTAATATACCAGAGTCCACAGAAAAATCTACTACTAAACGAGATAGACGAGGCGGCAGATCATAATGAGGTCGTTCTTATGGGAGACTTCAACTACTCAGATATAGACTGGGAAACTAAAACCTGTACATCTCATAAAGGAAACAGGTACTTGGCAATAACCAAAGACAATTACCTTTCCCTACTAGTTCAGGACTCGACTAGAGGGACGGCCATACTGGACTTAGTATTAACCAATAGACCTGACAGAACAACAGATGTGCAGGTTGGGGGACACCTAGGAAATAGTGAACATAAAGTAATAACCTTCCAATTATCATTCAAAAGAGAAGGAGGAACAAAAATACCACACTTCAAAAAAGCAAAATTTAGCCAACTAAGAGAGGCCATAGGCCTAACTAACTGGGACAAAGTCCTCAAAAATAAAAATACAACCATAAAATTGGATATTTTTAAAAGCATCCTAAAATCTAATTGTGAGAGGTACATACCTTATGGGAATAATAGGTTAAGGAACAAGAAGAAACCAATGTGGATAAATAGAACTGTAAAGAAAGCAATAAATGACAAAAAGAAAGCATTTAAATCACTAAAACAGGAGGGTAGCGAAAAAGCACTGAAAAACTATAGAATATGAAAGGAAAAAAATAGAATATGTAAAAAACAAATAAAAGCATCCAAACTAGAGACCGAGAGATTAATTGCCAAAGAGAGCAAAACTAACCCTAAAATGTTCTTCAGTTATTATATAAATGGTAAAAAGTATAAATCTGAAGGTGTCGGCCCATTACAGACTGATGAGGGGGGAGTTGCAGAGAGTGAGAAGGCAAAGCTATTAACTATTTTTTTTCTCCACTGTATTCACTGAAGAAAATGAACTGTCAGATGAAATGCAGAATGTAAAAGTAAATTCCCCATTAAAAGTGCCCTGTCTGATCCAGGAAGAAGTACAGAGGCGTCTTAAAAAGATTAAAACAGACAAATCGCCAGGACCAGATGGCATAACAACCGTATCCTAAGAGAATGAAGTAATGTCATAGCCAGACCCTTATTTCTGATATTTATGGACTCTATTCTGACAGGGAGTGTTCCACAGGATTGGCGCATAACAAATGTGGTGCCAATATTCAAAAAGGGTCCAAAAACAGAGCCCGGAAACTATAGGCCTGTAAGTTTAACATCCGTCATGGGTAAACTGTTTGAAAGTTTTCTAAGAGATGCTATCTTGGAGCAGCTCAATTAAAAAAAGCAAATAACACCATATCACCATGGCTTCATGAGGGATCGGTCATGTCAAACTAATTAATCAGTTTCTATGAGAAGGTAAGTTCTAGATTTCACAGCAGCGAATCAATGGATGTTGTATATCTGGACTTCTTCAAAGCATTTGACATTGTACCGCATAAAAGTTTAGTATATAAAATGAGAATGCTTGGACTGGGAGAAAATGTCTGTATGTGGGTAAGTAACTGGCTCAGTGATAGAAAACAGAGGGTGGTTACTATCACTAGTGGAGTACCTCAGGGGTCAGTACTGGGTCCTATTCTCTTCAATATATTTATTAATGATCTTGTAGAAGGCTTGCACAGTAAAATATCAATTTTTGCAGATGACACTAAATTGAGTAAAGTAATTGACATAGAAGAGGACAGTATACTGCTGCAGATGGATCTGGATAGATTGGAGACTTGGGCAGAGAAGTGGCAGATGAGGTTTAACACTGACAAATGTAAGGTTATGCACATAGGAAGGAATAATGCAAGTCACTCGTACATACTAAATGGTAAAACACTGGGTAACACTGACATGGAAAAGGACCTAGGAATTTTAGTGAACAGCAAACTAAGCTGTAAAAACCAGTGTCAGGCAGCTTCTGCCAAGGCCAATAAGATAATGGGTTGCATCAAAAGGGGCATAGATGCCCGTGATGAGAACATAGTCCTACCACTTTACAAATCACTAGTCAGACCACACATGGAGTACTGTGTACAGTTCTGGGCTCCTGTGAACAAGGCAGACATAGTAGAGCTGGAGAGGGTTCAGAGGAGGGCAACTAAAGTAATAACTAGAATGGGGCAACTACAGTAGCCTGAAAGATTATCAAAATTAGGGTTATTCACTTTAGAAAAAAGACGACTGAGGGGAGATCTAATAACTATGTATAAATATATCAGGGGTCAGTACAGAGATCTGTCCCATCATCTATTTATCCCCAGGACTGTGACGAGGGGACATCCTCTGCGTCTGGAGAAAAGAAGGTTTGTACACAAACATAGAAGAGGATTCTTTACGGTAAGAGCAGTGAGACTATGGAACTCTCTGCCTGAGGAGGTGGTGATGGTGAGTTCACTAAAAGAGTTCAAGAGGGGCCTGGATGTATTTCTGCACTGTAATAATATTACAGGTTACAGCTACTAGAGAGGGGTCGTTGATCCAGGGAGTTATCTGATTGCCTGATTGGAGCCGGGAAGCAATTTTTTTCCCCTTAAGTGGGGAAAATTGGCTTCTACCTCACAGTTTTTTTTTTGCCTTCCTCTGGATCAACTTCTAGGAAAACAGGCCGAACTGGATGGACAAATGTCTTTTTTTGGCCTTATATACTATGTTACAATAACGGGGCAAAATGTCTCACCTGGCTGTATGGAGCCAACCACGATGAGACCATAACATGGAGGAAGGCAAGACATCTTTGCTCTTGTTCTGTTAGGAGATAAGACACAACAAGAATGTCTGTAATGTAAACACAGTCTTAATTCTTTCACTCATTCCTTCACTCATTTCTTTCAGTCTTTGCCTGAAACACTTGGAGCCATATTACATATGTCTTGAAAGAAATTCTGTAAAAGGGTCACATTTGTTTCTTTTCCTATCATTCTTCTCCAACTTTTTGAATTTTTGAGTAAATTTATACATAACCTAACGTGAAGTCTTCTGGCCCTGAATGAAAAAAAAATAATCAATGGGGCCCTCGCTGATTGGTAGAATGAAGCACTATCCTTTTAAGTTTGGCTAGGTTCATATGGTGTATGTTTGGCGAATCTACATGCTAAACCATACAGTGTTTTTTTTTCCCTCCTTGCGATTTTAAAAACTGCAGTGTGGAAAAAGAAGTGTCCTGTCCATTCTTAAGGCTAGATTCACAGAGTTTTTCAGCACTGAAAAAAACATGATGCCTAATCCGGCATATTTTTTAACATGATTTTGGGTGAGACTTTGGTGAGAATTTTTATTCCTGGCTATTTTCAATGGAATTCTGGATGCGGATTCCGTATGGAATTTCTGCGGTGCAGTTTTTAAAACCTCATGCGGGAAAAAAACAGCTCTGTATGGATTAACATGCAGATTTCCCAATAAAAGCAATGAGGAAGTTCTGCATGTGTTTTTAGCGAAAAATCCTCACCCCAAGTACTCTGTGTGAACGTAATCTGATGCGGAATCCGTGCCTAGAATTTAATTGAAAATGGCCAGGAATTAAAATTCTCTCCAAAACTGCTCCCACAAAAAAAAAAAAAGGACAAAAAGTAAAAAAGACGGATACTAAGGCCTCTTTCACACGGCGTCATGTTTGACGCCCGGATAAGAGGCGGGTGCGTTGCGGGAATATGCGCATTTTTCCCGCGCGGGTGCAAACGTTTGTAACGCGTTTTGCACGCGCGTGAGAAAAAACGCCATGTTTGGTACCCAACCCGAAGCCGGACTTCATGACTGAAGTCCGGTTTCGGGTCTTCTGGAGAATTGATTATTTTCCCTTATAACATGGTTATAAGGGGAAATAATAGCATTCTTAAAAAAGAATGCTGTGTAAAATGAAGAGGAAGGGGTTAAAAATAATAAAAGTTAACTTACCTTAGCCACTTGATCGCGTCCTGTAGATCTTAGAAGATGCAGGGAAAGAGAGGAGAGATCGCGACTACGCGATCAAGTGGCTAAGGTAAGTTAACTTTTATTATTTTTAACCCCTTCCTCTTCATTTAACAATACATTCTTTATTAAGAATGCTATTATTTCCCTTTATAACCATGTTATAAGGGAAAATAATAGAGATCGGGTCCCGTTGCTAAGCAACCATGCGGGAAAATCGCAACGCATCTGCACTTGCTTGCGATTTTCCCGCAGCCCCATTCACTTCTATGGGGCCTGCGTTGCATGAAAAACGCACAATATAGAGCATGCTGCGATTTTCACGCAACGCAGAAGTGATGCGTGAAAATCACCGCTCATGTGCACAGCCCCATAGAAATGAATGGGTCCGGATTCAGTGCGGGTGCAATGCGTCCTCCTCACGCATTGCACCCGCGCAGAAAACTCGCCCGTGTGAAAGGGGCCTAATTCTTTTTTTTATTATTTACTGCTGGTTCTTGGCTTTCAAAACTGCATCAGACCTGACCGTGTGGTCGTACCCAGAGAGCTTACTTTGCAGCTCTTATCTCTGTTCTCCTATGTGGTTATAAATACTAATTTAAGGGGAATAATGGTCCGTCTTCAAAGATTTCAGTTTATATGAGTGTTTATAACCGCTTAGGAGAACAGAGATCAGAGCTGCAGACTGAGCCCTGGAAACACACATTCGATAGTTGTCAACGGAACTATCCACACCCTACTGTGACATCTCATTTCTAAGGATACTTTCACTCTAGCGTTTCTTGCAGATCCGTCATGGATCTTCAAAAATTCTTCCGTTACAATAATACAACCACAAGCATCTGTCATGAACGGATCCGGTTGTATTATGTCTTATATAGCCAAGACAGATCCGTCATGAACTCCATTAAAAGTCAATGGGGGACGGATCCATTTTCTATTGTGCCAGAGAAAACGGATTCGTCCCCATTGACTTAGATTGTGTGTCAGGACGGATCCGTCTCGCTCCACATCCCAGGATGGACAGAAAAACACTGCGGCATTTTGGTGTCCGCCTCCAGAGCGGAATGGTGACTGAACGGAAGCAAACTGATGCATTCTGAGCGGATCCTTTTCCATTCAGAATGCATAAGGGCGGATCTCACAAACGGAAAGCCAAAACGCTAGTGTGAAAGTAGCCTAATACGAAACTACATTACAAACCTCATTTACATTTTCCAGGACGTCCCCCATGACAGGTTGTCCTTATGGGTCACTGTAGGGACAGGAAGCGAAACAAGTTTGAAAGGCCCCTCCCCACCCCCTTTCTCCAGTGTTCTTCCTTTCCCTTCAGGGATAGGGAGTGAGAAGACTCCCATGTTAGAGACAAGTGGAAGATCCGTAAACTTTCTGAGTGCTTCAGCTGTGTCTGGGGAAGCCCAGTATTTCCTCACAGCTCCTGTGTATAAGCCCTGCTAGCTACCTCTCCCTGAGGAAGCTGACACGATACACGTGTCGTTTGTGTAGGTGCCATCAATCGGGTCTGTACTTTATGTTCATGTGACTTTGATAGTTTCCTTTTGTTAGGAAGGTTAACCACATGGTGATTATTTTTACCCTCCTACATGCACTTTATTACTTTTGGACTAACATTGACCTCTCTTCTTGCTGGTATACTGCTGTGGATGTTTGTCTTTGCCAATTTATATATGTATCAATAGCAAAAAGAAAAACAAAGAGCAACATGCAAAAGTATTGAAAAATTATCAAAAACTTTATAAATCATATAAAAATTACAAATTTCAAAGTTACAAAGTTACAAGAAAGCCTATCGCTTAACTATTGTATTATCAATATGGTATATCAAGCCTTACTAAGGCCTGTCAAAGTATCCGCAAATAAAGCCATAATAAATAGAAGTGTCTCTGTACATTTGCAATGCGGATATTATGAGGCAACAATAATAACACCAGCAGTGCTAACACAAAACCCAAGAGGGTACTCACCAAAAAGTAAATAGAGATAAGGGACCAGGATGGCGTCAGCCCCGACGCGCGTTTCGGCGAACCTTCGTCCGGGGGTAACACCATCTCTATGGTCTGTAGCTTAAAAAGACCCACTATCCAATCACAGATGAAGAGCATTGTGACGTATCACAAGACGTCAGAGGGGCGGAGCATCAAATAGGCGCGAAAGTTGCATATTAGCGGAGCGCCGAATAAACGCCCACCATTGATGTCAGCACAAACGCGCAGTCATGTGATGTGTCACATGACCGGAACTGATCAGCGAACACAACATTAAAGGAATAAGACTACAAAAGACTGAAGTATTCATGGACTGAAGTACCATGAATAATAGCAATTCATGAATGACTGGAGGTGGTATAGACCCGTACTGAATAACGGGAATAATGAGATTTATATATGTATTCTATATTTCGGTCTTAATATTTGAATAAAGATATATTTTGATATACCTTGGGTATTTTCTATGCGGGTGTTGGGGTATTCTCTGTTAGGAGTTGTGTATTATAGGCACCTGTGTTTTTTATATTTTTGGTTGATACTTGGGCCCTCATTTAAAGCTTCCGTTGTGTCTAGGTATGATTGGTTTTCTATAGGACGAGGAAAGGGTAAAACCGGAAGATCCTGATATGCCATTGTCTGAGATACGGAGCTTCCACCCCGTTTCTGTGGTGTTTCCATTAGGCTACTGTCACACGACGACATTTGTCGCGCGACAAATAGGGTACAACTTCACAGCAACATTTGTCGCGTGACATTTTGTCGCACTATTGTCGTGCGACAATTTTTATAATGGGAGTCTATGGTGTCGCATTGCGACATGCTGCGACTGCGACGCGACAGTCGCAGAAAAACCCGTCTTGAATGCGCACGCCGTCTCCCCGTACAGCTGATCAGCAGGGGTGCCGGACCCCCACCAATCTGATATTGATCACCTATCCTGAGGATAGTTCATCAATATTAAAAAGCCCGGACAACCCCTTTAACCCTTTCGCTACCAGTGCTGTACATGTGCGGTGCTGGAGTGATAGGCAAACATGATGCCTGCTTGCACGTGCAGTGAGCATCATGGCCGGCAGTGAGATCACGGCATCTAAATGGTCAAAAACCCGGACGTTCGGGCTTCCGGGGGTGTTACCGGCATCGTCTGTGTCCAGTGAGGATGCCGGTAATTGATTTGATTGCACACAGCCTCGCAAAAGAGGCTGAGAGCATTCAAACTGCAATTCTTATTTTGTCCACGATAGTAAATGAGCAATAGACAGTAATTAATTCATTTTCAAAATACATGATTGTTCAAAATAAAAACTAAAAAAATAGATTTTGTAGGTTATAATACGAGCTTCAATATCATTGCAAAAAATAAAAAAACAGTAAAAAAAAAAAAAAGTTTAAATCACCCCCCTTTCAGTATAATAAAAAAATAAATACCTAAATAACAAAAAATTTAATCATCATGGGTATCACCATGACCGAAAACGCACGTACTATTAAAATATTAAAAAAATGTTTTCCAATACTGCGAATGGTGTAACGGAAAAAAGGGTCAAAATGGCCAATTTGCCATTTTTTTTATTGCTTCTCTTGCCTCAAAAAATGTAATAAAGTGTGATAAAGTCAGACACACTCCAAAATGGTATTAATAAAAACTACAGATTGTCCTGAAAAATTAGCCCACACACAGCTCAGTGTATATAACTATAAAAAAAAGTGATGGGGATCAGAATATGGTGATGTAAAAAAAATAAAAATTTTTTTTCCAAAGTTTTAATTTGTTTGTACACTAAGTAGACAAAAAAACCTATACATATAAGGTTTTGTTGTAATCGTACTCACCCAGAGAATGAAGGGCATGGGTCAGTTTTGCTGCAAATGGAACGCTGTGGGAACAAAACTCGTAAAACTGTGGAGGAAATGCATTTTTTTTCCAATTTAACCCCATTTGAAATTTTTTACTGCTTCTCACTACATTGTATGTCATATTTAATGGTGGCACTAGAAATTACAATTTAGCCCGCAAAAAATAATCCTTCATACAGCTATGTGAACGGAAATATAAAAAAGTTATGGCTCAAGGAAGATAGGGAAACAAATTGAAAATGAAAAAACCTCTGGTATTCTAAGGGTTAAATGTAAAAGCTGGCAGGGAGCACTTTTCCTTATGTGAGAGCGCCACCTGCTGGCTGTAAAATAAACTGTCAGCCTGCTGGCTGTGAATTTGCCTTGACTGGCAGGAGGGGGTTCATTCGCTTGAATATAAATAAATAAAAAGTGAAAATAAATAAATAATTAAAAAATGAAAAGAGAAATACAAAAAAATTAGCAATAGTATAGAAGACTATGTACACACCCATTTTTTTCATTCATAAAAAATAAAAAAATGTATTATATTTATATATATATTAATAGTTTTACCAATAGTATAGTGGAATTTGTGTATGTAAAATATACAAACATACACACATTTTTTTTGTTTTAAAAATCTACGTATTCGTTTTAGCTTCATTTTGTATACAAACGCACGCATATTTTTTTCATTTAAAAATATTTTTTTTTAAAACCTCTTAAAATGTCCAAATTTCCCCAAGATGAATACCAGGCTTAGGGGAACAACATAAAAAAAAGTCACTTTGAAGAGGCTTATAACATTTTGGCAGTTTTCTGACAGTACCGTGCCATCGAACCAGCAATAGAAAAATGCTCCGCCAAAATGCGCTCCAGTCCTGCGGCGGGCCCTGCCAGTAGATAAATTGCATAAATAGCATCCATTTTCAGGGTAAAAGCGGACGGTAAGGCTGCATTCACACGAGCGTGTCCGGATGCGTTCAGTGAAAACTGAGCGTTTTCACAGGCAAAGCCATTCAGTTTTGCCTACGATTGCGTTCAGTTGTTCCGTTTTTTCAGCGCGGGTGCAATGCGTTTTGATGCGTTTTTCACGTGCGTGATAAAAAACTGAAGGTTTACAAACAACATCACCTAGCAACCATCAGTAAAAAACGCAACGCACCCGCTTGCGGATGCAATGAGTTTTTCACGCAGCCCCATTCACTTCTATGGGGCTGCGGATGCGTTTATACACGCGTTGCAGAAGTGATGCGTGAAAAAAAACGCTCATGTACACAGCCCCATAGAAATGAATGGGTCAGGATTCAGTGCGGGTGCAATGCGTTCACATCACGCATTGCACCCGCGCGGAAATCACGCTCATCTGAATGCAGCCTAAGGCCTCTTTCACACGAATGTGACGGATTGGCTCCGGATGCGTTCAGGGTGCGTTCAGTGAAACTCGCACCATTTTGCAAGTAAGTTCAGTGAAAAACACATTGCATCTGCACTTGCTTGCGGATGCAAGGCATTTTTTACTGAAGCCCCATTCACTTCTATGGGGCCAGGGCTGCGTGAAAAACACAGAATATAGAACATGCTGCGTTTTTCACGCAACGCAGAACTGATGCATAAAAAACAACGCTCATGTACACAGACCCATGGAAATGAATGGGTCAGGATTCAGTGCGGGTGCAATGCGTTCATGTCACGCATTGCACCTGTGCAGAAAACTCGCTCGTGGGAAAGGGGCCTAATGGTTTTAGAAATGTTTTGTCTTAAAACCTTTTGTTAAAATTAGGGAAAAAAAGTTGATAAGAAAGGAAAAGTATTTTTTTTTCTGTGATTTTCAGTTTTCCTTAAATATTACACATCTAATGGCACAAAGGAAAGTGTAAGATGTCCCGTGAAAAATAATATCAAATACATGTAGGCTGGCTCAGAAATGAATCAGTTATTTGCATAGGAAGGGGGATAAACACTCCAGTAATAAAGCGATTAAAAAAAGCACCGTGCTCTGTAGGCCTAGCGGAGCTGAATCTTGAAAACAATAAATGGATCCAGCTTCCATAAAAAATGATGATCTTTATTCTTTCAAATGACAGTAAAATTCGTATAAGGCCTCATGCACACGACCGTAGATGTTTTGCGGTCCGCAATCCGCGGATCCGCAAAACACGGAAGCTGTTCTGCGTTCCGTTCTGCAATTTGCGGAACGGAACCCAGCCTATTGTAGAAATGCCTATTCTTGTCCGCAAAACGGACAAGAATAGGACATGCTATATTTTTTTTTGCAGGGCCACGGAACGGAGCAAAGGACGCAGAAGTTAATGGGTCCGCGCCCGAGCCGTAAAATATGCGGCTCGGATGCGGACCCAAAATACGTTTGTGTGCATGAGGCTTAAGACACATTACAGACATTCAGCTGAGCTGAATGCAAAAATTCGGATGATGTCCGTGTGCATTCCGTATTTTGCGGAGCAGAACAGCTGGCCCCTAATAGAAAAGTCCTATGTATGTCCGTAATGCGGTATTCTATTTTTTTGCGGAACGGACATACAGACATACGGATGGAATGCACATTAAGAGTAACTTCCATTTTTCCATATGGGAGGCGTGGTGACCTCCATGCAGTCATGCACACCTGACTAGTGAATCCGCCCTGTAGGCTGGTTTTAAAGTCAATATAACACTGAGTCTGCTTTATAGAACTTACCAGAAGCCATTTGGTTCCAGGAGAAGTACTAGTGGGCTCAGCATGCATGTTGGTATTTGCATCCCTTGATCTGATGAATGCTGTATGGCACCAGACGGGGTTACAAGCAGAGTGTATCTGGCATGCATGCTGCACCTGCACTCCCTGGGTTTTGTGTGGCTGATATGGCCCATAAAAGGTAAGAATTAATGTTAGGGACCACTCGTAGAGGCAACCGTGAAGTGGTGGGTGGCTTACATAATTTGGCCAAAATATAAACTAATGCCTCATCTAACATCCAGCAAAAGATGACAAGGTTGAGGATGATAGGAAAAGTGGTCCTCCTAGGTCGTTTAATAATTGGCTTGAAGCCTTTTGTATTTACGCGGCAGTTTTAGGGGAAAAATTTCTTGATACATGCTGCGGGTTATTACCCACCATCCCATCTGTTTTTCAAAAGAGCGCATCAGTCTGGAGCACAGCAGCTTGGTTCAAAGGACCTGTTGTCCAAAAGTATGGACTCCGGTGAGGCTGCAAAGAATGCTCCCCTGGCTCGCTCTTTATCCAGACAGAATGAAGGCTCAGCTGCTGTATAATGGGGTTTTCATCTGGTTTTATGGTTCCACAATTCAAAGGTGTGGGCTGTGAGGTTGTTGGGAACTTACCTGAAGTCTGTCGCTTTGTATAAGGAAGTCGTTAGAGAGAAATTGCTTAAGGAATTGCATAGTGATAGGATTGCTGGCCCATTTTCTTCTCCACCTCTTGCAGATTTTAGGTTATCACTAGGGATGAGCGAATCGACTTTGGATCTTTCATCCGAAGTCGATTCGCTCATCCCTAGTTATCACCGTCAGGTGTTGTTCCCCAAAAGGACTCAGGTTATTTCCGTTTAATTCATCGGTTATCCTACCCTGTTAAGCAGTCATTAACCCTTTCTACCCTGGGCCGGTTTTCACCTTCCTGCCCAGGCCGTTTTTTTAAAATCCGACATGTGTCACTTTATGTGGTAATAACTTTCACTTATCCAAGCCATTCTGAGACTGTTTTCTCGTCACACATTGTACTTCACAGCAATGCTAAATTTGAGTCAATATATATTTCCTTTATTTATAAAAAAAAAAATCCCAAATTTACCAAAAATTGTGAAAAATTCACTATTTTCTAAATTTGAATTTCTCTACTTTTAATACAGATAGTAATGCCTCATAAAATAGTTGTCAGTCATCATTCCCCACGTCTGATTTATGTTGGCATCGTTTTGTAAACATCATTTTTTTTTTTTTTTGGGACGTTAGAAGACTTAGGCTACATGCACACGACAGTAAAAAAAAAAACTTCCGTTAAAAACGGACACACTGTCAGTTTTTCATGGCCATTTTGCATCAGTGTGTGCATCCATTTTCTGTCCGTGTGTCCGTTTTTAATGTCTGTTTTGCATCAGTTTTTCATGTCCGTTAAAAACGGACATGAAAAAATTGATTAATTTGATTGGCAGTTATTTTTAGACCCACCTTTCTGAGAACACCCACAGGATGGTAGGCCCCAGCTAAAATAATGTCCCCCATAGTGTAGGAATTTTTTATTTTATTTTTTTGCTGCCCCCAGCTTTAATAATGCCCCCATGTAGGCCCCCATCTAAAATAATTTCCCATAGGGTAGGATTTTTTTTTTTTTACTGTCCCCGGCTTTAATAATAAGCAAAGAAGGGGGTGGCAGCTCTCACCTGTTGAAAATAACGACCATCCAACAAACAAGCATGGACAATGCACCTGACGGCAACTGAGCATAAAGAAGGAAAAGGTCCAGCTCCAGCAGTGGATGGGATAGAATTCAATTCGATCTTTATTGAGCGATTAAAATCTCCAAGTCATATCGACATCATTCATGCCAGTATTGTCAACGCGTTTGTCTGTCATGAGGAAGGACTGTACATATTATCTGGTCCGAATCGGAAAGAAGCGCCATATGGATTTTGGAGGCAGATTTTGCTAGAATGGCTGTTGGGCACCATTTTGTATTTGAAGAGACCCTGACGTACCCCTACAGAGGAAACCCTCAAAAAGTGACCCCATTTTGGATTTACACCCTTCAAAGAATATATTAAGGGGGGTACTGAGCACTTTGACACCCTAAGCGTTTTACCGAATTTGAAAACACTTGGCTGTGAAAATGAAAAGTTTCATTTCTTCCAATAAACTGTTGCTTTAGCCCCAAATTTTTCATTTTCACAAGGGGTAACAGGAGAAAAAGCACTTAGAATTTGTTACTCATTTTCTCCTGAATATGGCAACACCCCATATGTGGTGGTAAACTGCTATGGGGGCACATGGCAGGACTCAGAACGGAAGGAGCGTCATATGGCTTTTGCAGCGCAGATTTTGATGGATTGGTTTATGGGCGCCATTGATTTTTATTTTTTGAGTGATTGTCTTATGTGGGGGCTCAGTTTTTGCGGGATGAGGTGACCTTTTCATTGGTACCATTTTAGGGTACATAAGACATTTTGATCGCTTGGTATTACACTTTTTGTGAGGCAAGGTGATAAAAAAAAGCATTTTTTGGCTTTTTTTTTTTTTACGGTGTTTACTAGACGGGTTGGCTCATTTGATATTTTCATAGAGCAGGTTGTTACGGATGCGGCGATACATAATATGTTTCTTTTTTTTATATATTTTGGTTTTACACAATAGGAGCATTTTTGATAAAGGCTGTTTTGGCGTACTTTTTAAAACCTTTTTTTTACAGTATTCACCTGAGGGAGCATATCATCTGTTATTTTTATAGAGCAGAATGTTACGGACGCGGCAAAACCCAATATGACTTATTTTTATTTTTGTTAAGTTTTACACAGTAAATGCATTTTGAACAGAATGAAATGTTGCCCGTTCTGCCACAGCCACACAAACTAGTGAACCAACTACCTCAAGTCCCAGTACCCGCCAGAATTTACAACGATATTTGGTGGGGCCCAATGCCGTTCTAAGGATGGTAAGGCCTGAGCAAGTACAGGCGCTAGTCAATTGGGTGGCCGACAGTGGATCCAGCACGTTCACAACATTATTTCCCACCCAGTCTTCTGCAGAAAACGCACAGGTGGTGCCTGAAAACCAAGCCCATCAGTCTGTCACATCACCCCCATGCATATCAGGGCAACTGTCTGAGCCTCAAGTTATGCTGGCAGGGTTTCCCAAGGGAATCCACCTAGCCCTTCCCCAGCAGTGGAAGACATAGAATGCACTGACGCACAACCACTTATGTTTCCTGATGATGAGGACATGGGAATACCACCTCATCAGAGTCCGCACGTCTCTGACGAAACACAGGTGCCAACTGCTGCGTCTTTCTGCAGTGTGCAGACCGAACAGGAGGTCAGGGAGGAAGAAAATGATGCAGGGGACGATGAGGTCCTAGATCCCACATGGAATAAAGGTCGTGCCACTGACTTTCACAGTTCAGAGGAAGAGGCAGTGGTGAGACCGAGCCAACAGCGTGGCAAAAGAGGGAGCATGCTACTGGCCACCGCCACCAGGAACCGAGCACCCCAAAGGCAGCTTCAAGGAGTTCCCTGGCATGGCACTTTTTCAAACAATGTGCCGACGACAAGACCCGAGTGGTTTGCATGAGCCTGAAGCGAGGCACAAACGTTCTGAACCTTAGCACAAGCTGCATGACCAGGCATCTACAGTCGTGGCCAAAAGTTTTGAGAATGACACAAATATTAGTTTTCACAAAGTTTGCTGCTAAACTGCTTTTAGATCTTTGTTTCAGTTATTTCTGTGATGTAGTGAAATATAATTACACGCACTTCATATGTTTCAAAAGCTTTTATCGACAATTACATGACATTTATGCAAAGAGTCAGTATTTGCAGTGTTGGCCCTTCTTTTTCAGGACCTCTGCAATTCGACTGGGCATGCTCTTAATCAACTTCTGGGCCAATTCCTGTCTGATAGCAATCCATTCTTTCATAATCACTTCTTGGAGTTTGTCAGAATTAGTGGGTTTTTGTTTGTCCACCCGCCTCTTGAGGATTGACCTCAAGTTCTCAATGGGATTAAGATCTGGGGAGTTTCCAGGCCATGGACCCAAAATGTCAATGTTTTGGTCCCCGAGCCACTTAGTTATCACTTTTGCCTTATGGCACAGTGCTCCATCGTGCTGGAAAATGCATTGTTCTTCACCAAACTGTTGTTAGATTGTTGGAAGAAGTTGCTGTTGGAGGGTGTTTTGGTACTATTTATTCATGGCTGTGTTTTTGGGCAAAATTGTGAGTGAGCCCACTCGCTTGGATGAGAAGCAACCCCACACATGATGGTCTCAGGATGCTTTACTGTTGGCATGACACAGGACTGATGGTAGCGCTCACCTTTTCTTCTCCGGACAAGCCTTTTTCCTGATGCCCCAAACAATCGGAAAGAGGCTTCATTGGAGAATATGACTTTGTCCCAGTCCTCAGCAGTCCATTCACCATACTTTCTGCAGAAGATCAATCTGTCCCTGATGTTTTTTTTGAGAGAAGTGGCTTCTTTGCTGCCCTTCTTGACACCAGGCCATCTTCCAAAAGTCTTCGCCTTACTGTGCGTGCAGATGCGCTCACACCTGCCTGCTGCCATTCCTGAACAAGCTCTGCACTGGTGGCACTCCGATCCCGCAGCTGAATCCTCTTTAGGAGACGATGCTGGCGCTTGCTGGACTTTCTTGGATGCCCTGAAGCCTTCTTAACAAGAATTGAACCTCTTTCCTTGAAGTTCTTGATGATACTATAAATTGTTAAATTGAGGTGCAATCTTAGTAGCCACAATATCCTTGCCTGTTAAGCCATTTTTATGCAATGCAATGATGGCTGCACGCGTTTCTTTGCAGGTCACCATGGTTAACAATGGAATAACAATGATTTCAAGCATCACCCTCCTTTTAACATGTCAAACCACCTAGCCACCCTCGAGCCCTGGGCCTGAATGCCAGTATTTCTAAACTACTGGCCTTTGAAATGCTGTCATTCAGGCTGGTGGACACGGACAGCTTCAAACAGCTGATCGTGGTGGCTGTCCCAGCTGTCACTACTTCTCCAAGAGAGCCGTGCCTTCCCTGCACAACCAAGTATCCGATAAAATCAAGTGTGCACTGAGCAACGCCATCTGTGGCAAGGTCCACCTAACCACAGATACGTGGACCAGTAAGCATGGCCAGGGACGCTATATCTCCCTAACTGCACACTGGGTAAATGTAGTGGCGGCTGGGCCCCAGGCGGAGAGTTGTTTGGCGCACCTTCTTCCGCTGCCAAGGATCGCAGGGCATCATTCTTTGCCTCCTGTTGCCTCTTCCTCCTCCTTTTCTTCCACCTGCTCATCCAGTCAGCCACCTACCTTCACCACCAACTTCAGCACAGTCCGGGGTAAACGTCAGCAGGCCATTCTGAAACTCATATGTTTGGGGGACAGGCCCCACACCGCGCAGGAGTTGTGGCGGGGTATACAACAGACCGACGAGTGGTTGCTGCCGGTGAGCCTCAAGCCCGGCCTGGTGGTGTGCGATAATGGGCGAAATCTCGTTGCAGCTCTGGGACTAGCCGGTTTGACACACATCCCTTGCCTGGCGCATGTGCTGAATTTGGTGGTGCAGAAGTTCATTCACAACTACCCCGACATGTCAGAGCTGCTGCATAAAGTGCGGGCCGTCTGTGCGCGCTTCCGGCGTTCACATCCTGCCGCTGCTGGCCTGTCTGCGCTACAGCGTAACTTCGGCCTTCCCGCTCACCGCCTCATATGCGACGTGCCCACCAGGTGGAACTCCACCTTGCACATGCTGGAGAGACTGTGCGAGCAGCAACAGGCCATAGTGGAGTTTCAGCTGCAGAGCGCACGGGTGAGACGCACTGCGGAACAGCACCACTTCACCACCAATGACTGGGCCTCCATGTGAGACCTGTGTGCCCTGTTGCGCTGTTTCAAGTACTCCACCAACATGGCTAGTGGCGAGGACGCCGTTATCAGCGTTACAATACCACTTCTATGTCTCCTTGAGAAAACACTTAGGGCGATGATGGAAGAGGATGTGGCCCAGGAGAAGGAGGAGGAAGAGGGATCATTTTTAGCACTTTCAGGCCAGTCTCTTAGAAGTGGCTCAGAGGGAGGTTTTTTGCAACAGCAGAGGCCAGGTACAAATTTGGCCAGCCAGGGCCCACTAATGTTCACAGCGGGGTGGCACCCAACGCAGCTCGGGCCCATCACTGGTGCATGGCTGGGGGGAAACGGAGAACGATGACGATACGCCTCCCACAGAGGACAGCTTGTCCTTACCTCTGGGCAGCCTGGCACACATAAGCCACTACATGCTGCAGTGCCTGCGCAACGACAGCAGAGTTGCCCACATTTTAACGTGTACGGACTACTGGGTTGCCACCCTGCTGGATCCCCGCTACATATACAATGTGCCCACCTTAATTCCTGTACTGGAGCGTGATAGGAAGATGCGCGAGTATAAGCGCACGCTGGTAGATACCCTCCTGAGAGCATTCCCAAATGTCACAGGGTAACAAGTGGAAGCCCAAGGCAAAGGCAGAGGAGGAGCAAGAGGTTGCCAATGCAGCAGTGGCACGGCCAGCTCTTCTGAGGGCAGAGTTAGCATGGCAGAGATGTGGAAAAGTCTTGTCACCACACCACAGCTTACTGCACCACCACCTGATACGGAACGTGTTAGCAGGAGGCAGCATTTCAACAACGTGGTAGAACAGTACGTGTGCACACCCCTCCAGGTACTGACTGATGGTTCGGCCCCATTCAACTTCTGGGTCTTCAAATTGTCCACATGGCCAGAGCTAGCCTTTTATGCCTTGGAGGTGCTGGCCTGCCCGGCGGCCAGCATTTTGTCTAAACATGTATTCAGCACGGCAGGGGGCGTCATTACTGACAAAGGGAGCCGCCTGTCCACAGTCAACGTGGACAAGCTGACGTTCATAAAAATTAACCAGGCATGGATCCCACAGGACCTGTCCATCCCTTGTGCAGAATAGACATTTATAACTACCTCCCCATAACCATATATTCTTGTACTCCAGGGCACTTCTTTATTGAATCCTCTTTTTTTAATTTTACCATTATTTTGCGGGGCAACCCAAAGTTGAATGAACCTCTCCTCCGTCTGGGTGCCAGGGGCCTAAATATCTGAAAGTGGCATTCTCCATTGGTGGGTGACATGAAGCCTGATTTTCTGCTATGGGACCTCTCTCTGGGTGCTGGGGCCTAAATAACTAAAAGTGGCCTTCTCCGTTGGTGAGTGACATGATGCCTCTTTTGCTGCTATGGGACCTCTCTCCTCTGTCTGGGTGCCGGGGCCTAAATAACTAAAAGTGGCCTTCTCCGTTGGTGAGTGACATGATGCCTCTTTTGTTGCTATGGGACCTTTCTCCTCTGTCTGGGTGTCAGGGGCCTAACTTTCACGTACTTGCTTGCTGTCTTGGTGGCAGACATTTAACTCTTTTTGCTGTTTAATGACCTCCCCATTGTCTGGGTGTCAGGGGCCTATATATCGTTTAATCATTTGTTTTCTTGGTGGGAGATATTAAACTCTTTTTACTGTCTAAAGACCGCCCCTTTGTCTGGGTGTCAGGGGCCTAAATTTCATTTACTTGCTTGCTGTCTTGGTGGCAGACATTTAACTCTTTTTACTGGCAAATGACCGCCCCATTGTGTGGGTGCCATGGGCCTATATTTCGTTTACTTGCTTGCTGTCATGATGGTAGACATTTAACTCTTTTCACTGTCAAATGACTGCCCCATTGTGTGGGTGTCCGGGGCCTACATAAATGATAATGGCCTGTTCCATTGCAGATTGACCTGAGACCTGTGTTGCTGTTATGGGACCTCTCTCCTCTTTGCGGGTGCCATGGCCCTGAGTCCGTGAATGAGGCCTGTGGCACTGCAGGCAGACATAAATCCTTTTTGGCTGTGATGAGAACTTCAGCTCCCATAGCATTCCCACCTGACGCCACCCCAACCTCCTATTCCACCTCCTCCTCTTCCAAGTTGCCAATTGATATTGGTTAATTTTAATTTATTTCATTTTTCTGGGCTATGTTACAGCATTTTTAGTGCCCAAAAGTTCAGGTCCCCATTGACTTCAATGGGGTTCGGGGTGAAGTTCGGGTCGAGTTCGGATCCTGAACCCGAACATTTTCGTGAAGTTCGGCCGAACTTCTCGAACACAAACATCCAGGTGTTCGCTCAACTCTAGTTACAATAATACAACCGCATGCATCTGCCATGAACAGATCCGTTTGTATTATCTGTAACATAGCCAAGACGGATCTGTCATGAACTCTATTGAAAGTCAATGGGAGACGGATCCGTTTTCTATTGTGTCTATTGGCTCAGTTTCGTCAAGCTGACAGCAAAACGCTGCAGGCGCCTCCAGAATACATTAGGGCAAAACTGATCCGTTTTGGACCGCTTGTGAGAGCCCTGAACGGATCTCACAAATGGAGAGACAAAACGCTAGTGTGAAAGTAGCCTAAGGCATTTAGTATTATGTTGTCTTAAGTTACCGTATTTTTCGCCCTATAAGACGCACCAGCCCATAAGACGCACCTAGATTTTTGGGGAAGAAAATAAGAAAAAATATATTTTTAACCAAAAGGTGTGTTATTGGTGGGTTTGGAACTAATGGTGGTTTGTGCATGACACTATTACTGGGGATCTGTGGATGCCACTGTTGTGGGGGATCTGGAGATGACACTGTTATGGGGACTCTGTGGATTGCACTGTTATGGGGGGATCTGTGACGGACACTGTTATGGGGGATCTGTGGATGGCACTGTGATGGGCGATCTGTGGATGGCACTGTGATGGGGGATCTGTGGATGGCACTGTGATGGGGGATCTGTGGATGGCACTGTGATGGGGGATCTGTGGATGGCACTGTGATGGGGGATCTGTGGATGGCACTGTTGTGTCATCCACAGACCCCCACCCCATAACAGTGCCATCCACAGATCCCCCCCATCCTGCCGCTCACAGTCCTGCACTATAAAGTTATAAAATGTCTTCTCATTCAATAAAACATACCCCCTCACTTATTACTGTAGTTACCGGTACATAGTAAGAGCTTACGAATAATGCGGGCAGGCCGGCTGGGCGGATGGCAGCATGACTCACTGACGTCACGTGTAGTGATGATCGAATATGCCCATATTCGAATTCGCGATATTTCGAATATTTCGTAAAATATTCGCGATATATTCGCAAATTCGAATATTCGTATTCGTCATCATTTAATCGCCATCTTTTTTTTATAAAATCGCGGATAATCGCATAATGCGTATGATCATGCGCATATTGCGCAAGATCATTGTTACTGGCAGGCAAAGGCAGTATTCGTACAAAATCGATTACATCATATTTACCTAGTGCAATAAAATATACCATCTACATGTTATCTGCTTTTCAATCTTTATTTACCATGTATTAAATAATCGCTAATATTCGCATGCGCATTGCGATCAATATTAATTCGAATGACGCGACCGGCGGACATGACGTCTTTGTATGCGACGTGGCGCGAAGATTGATGGGAATTTGCGCATCTTCTGGGACAGTTGGCTGGCAGAGTTGCAGACAGTAAGAAGATGCGCAGGAAGAATAGCACGTGTGAAAGAAATCGCATCGCTTAATAAAAATCGCATTACGAAAAATCGCAAAAAAAAAAAAAGACAAGGGAGGGAAGTGGGGACGGGGGGGGTCGAGGAATGGATATAAAATGAAGCCTTGTTGAAAGTGAAACTAATGATTGGGGGTGAATGAGAATAAGAAGAGGAAAACACGACGACATATATTCGAATATGCGAATTTTCGAATATATTCGCAATTCGCAGCATGTTCGTATTCGCAAGTTGATGATCGCGACTACCAAGCGCATAGAGTGTGAAAAAAATCGCATTACGGAAAAATCGCATAAAGGCAATATTTCAATTTTCAAGTCAATGCGCAGGCATGTCAGCAAGTGTTAGATATTCGCATCGCTGTCAAAAAAATCGCATTACGGAAAATCGCAAAAAAGGCAGGATTTTGGCTATGGCTTTGAAAAAGAGCCTTGATGCAAAACAACACTTAAATCAGGCATCTCAACTACGGCTCTCCAGCTGTTGTAAAACTACAACTCCCACAATGCCCTGCTGTAGGCTGATACCTGTAGGCTGTTCGGGCATGCTGGGAGTTGTAGTTTTGCAACAGCTGGAGGGCCGCAATTTGAGGATGCCTGCCTTAAATGAATGAAACTCAGAGTCACTCAAACCTATTTATCAACACAAGTGAACTGAAGTTCTTGAACTTATTGTGTATCATCTAATTTAACCAACGCGAATATTCGCAATATCGAATTTATGGCATGATATTCGAAAAAATTGCGAAATCGCGAATATGCGATATTCGCGCGAAATATTCGCATCGCGAATATTCGCGCCCAACACTAGTCACGTGCCTGCACCGCCTGCTTCATTCATAAAGTAGGCGGCGTGGAACCTTATGGAACCTGCTTTTGGACTAATATGACATAGCATTCAGATGTCTCTCTTGACACTCTTTTGTGATTTATTTAAAACGGATTATTTTATTGAAGATGTTAATGTGGTAATGTTGTTTGTTAGTAATTTAATGTTAAAACGTTTGTCTTATTCTTCTATTAATAGAATGTTAGCAGGTGTTTCCTTTTTCTTTAAGCTTTCAGGTAAACCTCCATTTTTAGTTTATTTCCCGATTAAGCAGATGTTGAAGGGTTACAAGTAGAATTTTTCCTTGGTGTGGATAAAAGGCGTCCAATTTCTTCTATTCTATTAAAGGGGTTATCCGAGTTATGGGAAAAAAAAACTCATCAGGACTTACATATACATTAGTTAAGCTTGATTTCTTGAAAAAAGAAAATACACACTTACACCTTTACATAGTTCTGTTACTCTTGCTGTGTTTACATGCTACAGTAAAGCTGAGGGGGCGTGTAACAACAATGACTCCCTTCTCCCTCATGAATATTTGTGGGTGTGAATAATCTGCCTTTCTCCGCCCCCTGCACTGCACAACCTGACCCATCATACAAACAGTCACATGATCATCTCCTAGTTCATACAGGCAGAAGATCTGCACTACACACATCACACGCTGCCTCATATACATCACACGCATGTATATGGTGCAGTATGTAGTGAATGCAGACAGGCTATTATAGCCAAGTGATAAAGTACAGGGAGGATCCGCCATATTGGACTGGATTTTATCACTTGGCTATGATTGCCTGCTGTTAGACCAGTAATGGTTCCCTGCATAAATCACCACTTCTTAGGCCCACTAACTCCAGCGCTTTATATTTCTGTTGTTCTTCTCATCTAATGAAATACTTTTTTTTAGTACTTTGCAGGATAGGAAAGTTCAGTGTATAGAAATATTTATTTACTGATCTAGATCACTATATATACATACATACATACATACACACACACACATATACACCATCTATCTATATAAATGTATATAGAGATATAGATCAGTAAATAATTATATATATATATATATATATATATATATATATATATACACACACACACACACACACACACACTGTATATATCATTTATATATGAGCACTGCTACATCAGAAAAACTGAATTCTGCTACATTTTACAAAGTCAGCACTGCTACACTTCATTTGATATATTTAGATGTCAAACTCATTCAACTAACACTGCCCTCATACATCTGAGCTTTCTTACATCTGACAAAACTCATTTTACTACAGTTGTGCTCTGCTACTAAAATAAAACTCCAGCATTGTCCAATTTGAGGGCCTCTGCCTTGTTACATCTCTGCTACACCTGACAAATCAAGCACTGCTACATATGTAGAACTCAGCACTATGTGTAAAGAACTGAATACCACTACATTTGACAAGGTCTGCTACATCTCAGCTCTCCTACATTACATTTGACAAGCTCAGCTGACAAACTTTGACAAAGTCCACTCTACTAAATCTCTGCACCACATATAAGGATCTTAAAGACACTATATTTGACAAATTTAGCACTGCTTACATCCCTGCTACATTTTATCTGTCCTACATCTAACAAAACACATCTCTACTGCTACAGCTCTGCTACTCTGAAAACAAACCTTCAATGCTCTGAAATTTGAATCTCATCCCTCACAGCTGTGTGCTTTGTGTACATAGCATTGTGTGTCGTCACACTGTACTAATCTGTGTGGGACAAGTGACCGCTCACTGTGCTGACTGCACACAATACTGTATTCAGAAGAGAGTCCATGTAGTGAGAGCTGTCAGTAATGAGATCTATATCGGGCTTAGGCCCCTTCCAGACGAGCGTTTGTCACGCTGCGAGTCCGCAGCGTAGCTCCCAGCCTGACCTCGCAGCACTGATGGGGTCACATAGCATTATATTGATTTATGATGTTATGTAACCCTTACAGTTCTGGAACGTATTGGATAACACTGGCAGCATTATGTCAGTGTTATCCAATACATTCCAGAACTCGAAGGGTTACATAGCATCATACATCAATATAATGCATTGTGACCCCCGTCAGTGCTGGGAGGTCAGGCCGGCAGCTGCGTTGTGGACGCGCAGCGCGACAAACGCTCGTCTGCAAGGGACCTTATAATGCCATGTTCTGACTGTAGATCATTGCACTAACGCTATCAGTAGAAATATCTGTTGCTGTCCACAAATAATGGACTTTCTACAGAATGGAAAGTGAGAAACAGATCTGCTGATTACAAGCCGTCTGTATGGAAGTGGCTGATAGCTGTGCAGCTATGATCTATGTAACAGGATGTGGGTTTGGGACAGCAGAGCTTGTGCATGTGAAATCCACAGGAACGCCCACAGAGTTGAAGAGACGTGAGAAACAGTGAGTGAATCTCATAGAAGAGCATTTCTGAGAGCATGTGAAGCAAAGCTGATACCAGTAAACTAACAAGTGCAATTTTATTATGTGCTGCATTACAGTAAGATATGGCGTTATTGATTTTTAGTGCACAAAGGTGTCCATAGCCTTTAATAAATTCCCGCTACACCTCTCTCTCACACACCTCTAGGTGGCGCTCGCTGCAGTGAGAGCATATAAACCCTTCTTCTTTCGGCTGCTTCTAGATGCAGTTGCAGGTCAAGAACGTTATCATTTGATTGAATGGTTGAGTGAAGGGAAGCAAGGTGGTCCTGTACAGACCCATAATTATGTATGTGCTACTACTAATCCCTGCTGCCATTAGCGAGCCACCAATTAATCCAGGAGACTTCCCTATTAAAAGATTATTAAACACTTTTAATAAATATTAAAGTTCAGAAATCTTTTTTAAAATCTTTCTTTTGTTCTGATCTCCGATCACTTGATATTACAGGCCTAAAGCCAGAGGCTGCACTACTGAATTATTCTGATCACATACTGTCAGATACATTGTTGTCATAGTGAGGTTGTGTGGGTCTAGACTTCCAATACATTGATGTCCCCACATGTACACACATTACTGGTGAGGGTCCTATTGAGGACAAGCAGGATGTACGGTAAATGTAAATCTCACACACAACATTTTCCATATGTTGTGAATGAGTAAATGTGAGAGCGGTGGCTGATATGATGTCAGAGAAATTAATTACTCCCAAGTAAGCAAATGAAGTGTAATAGTGTACTTTAACGGGATTTTTAATTAGCCCATGTAGCATGGGGCAAATGAAGTGTAATAGTGTACTTTAACGGGATTTTTAATTAGCCCATGTAGCATGGGGGACTTTATGAAAAAATCTGGCTCACTTGACTCCCACTACTCCGTTCCAGTGCCCTGGCTCTATTTGGCAATCTACTGGTCCTCCGCTGGGGTATGGAAAGGGTCATGTGCTCTGCTGCAGCCAATCACTGGCCCCATCGGTGACATGTCCCTGGACGGCACGTCACTGCTGGTTCACATGCTGCTTGGAGACTCCTCACTGCTGACGCCAGTCATTGGCTGTAGTAGTGTACATGACCACATTGATGCAGGAAGTTTACATGTGGGAACCAGAAGTCCAGCAAAGACAGCCCAGGAGCCACAGAGCCCATATGGAATGCTGGGAAGCAGGTAAGGATAGTTCTCATCACAAGTCCTGCTGGGAAAAGGAGGCAGTATAAAAAAAAAAACTAGACAACCCCTAAAGCATTTTGCAGGTGTTCCGCTGTTGCCTCCTGCACAACCTACGCTGTGCTACACACTTGCTTTATTACTGTCACGTAGGTAGGGAACAGTGCACCCCCTAGTCTCCACCCAAACCACTGCCCCTATCTACTTGTACGATCCGCCCTAAATGGTGGCCACCAACTGGTCGACAGTTTATAGCTTAACTAAGTGCAAAGGGCTTAGCCAAGGAAGAGGGGAACAAACCGACAAATACAGAGTCAGCAAAGTTAAAGCCAAGAGAACACATCAGAGACACAGCAGTGGTCAAGAACAAAGTTTAATAACAGGCAGGGTCAGTCAATCTTTTTTCAGAACATGTCCTCTTTTTGGGACATAAAAAAAAAAAGTCTGGCTGGGATTTTTAATTTAGCTAAAATGTCCAAATGTCCTGGATTCTCAAGGTGTGTGTGGAGGGTAGGTTAATTAGTACATAGGAGTAGCCAGGAGCCCGCTGTGCATTCTCCCATACAGAAGGTTGAGATTTCGCAACCCGGTAGTAACAATTTAAAAATAGAGCTTTTATACAGTTTAAATATACAGGGGAATCCCCATACACTGTCACAAATTATCAAGTGTTTAATAAGAGCGAGCACTCCTGACACCTGTAACCATATAGTAAAGAATTTATTTATAAGACAAAATATGAAAAAAAATAAAAAAATAATCAATTGATTATATCCAATTATACATAATAGATAATACAGGATACTAAAAACTAGTTAAAATTAATCCATATGTGTACCAGAATATAAATACTGCATTAAGGACCAGGCCCGTATTAATTATATAGATTGTCCTAATAAGGTAATACCAGTATGAAAGATATTGGACTGTAAGATAAGGTCCAGTGTTGATACTTGTTGGTTAGTAATGTTGGAAACTGTTCCGCAGTCTCTTTAAAAGTAGATCCACAATATTATGTACTTGGCTCCAAAATGTTACAGTGGTAAAGTTGATATGAGGTTAGTGTTGTAAATTGTATCAAGTTCTTACCCCGTTAGGCCCAAAGTATCTGGCAATTCAATTCTATGGGGGGCGAGCAGCACGGGAGTAAGCTCCGGCGTCTCCATCTCCGGTTGGCGGTATCAATCTATCGCGGGATTTCGTGTGAATGAAAAAAAAACAAAAAACTACACATAAGATCTATAAAAATGAACACTGACGGAATTGTTTTTGCCATCTCTCTTCCCAAACAAATGGAATAAAAAGACATCAAAAAGTCATATGTACCCCAAAAGAGTACCAATAAAGACTACAGCCCATCTCGCAAAAAACATGGCGGAAAAATAATAATGTTATGGATGTTCTTATATGGCGATGCTAAATATAACTTATTTTTAATAAAAAAAAGTGATTTTATGGCGCAAAAGTAGTAAAACATGAAAAACTATATAAATTTGGTGTCTCCATAATCGTATCGACCCACAAAATAAAGTTAGCATATCATATATACCTAGGGTGACCACTTGGTTCACCCCCAAACGCCAGACACTCTAGCCTCGTCCTGACACCGCCAAGTCAGGCCCCCGATTCTGCTAAGCCATACCCCAATCCCGCAAAGCCACACCCCTGCTGCCATCGAAGGGGAAAAAAGGAAGAACATCTGGTGAACTGCAGGCAGGTGAGAGTGCTTCTCTCCCGCTCAGTCAATCACAGAGTGACTGGTTCGCCAGCTCTGAATGGCTGACAGGCTTCTCTCACCCCCAGTCAGTCACTAGTCTGTGCTGGCAGCTCATGTTCAGACTGCACACTTACACTGGGTTCAGACCTGAGCGTTTTGAAGCCTAGCGTTTTCTGAGCGTTCAAGACTGGCGTTTACGCGTGTTTTTTTCTAGCGTTTTGGTAAATAGTGTAGGCGCGTTTGACGCGCGTTTATGTGATTGACTGCATAGTTGGCCAATGACCAATGATATAGTTTGGCCAATCTGAGTGCTTTAGAGGTGTGACATTCCATGGTGGCTGATCCAGCATGTTGCAAACTTTGAAAAACAAACTTTGGCACCAAACGCTCGAAAAACGCCCGAATTAACGCGGACATACTTGCTTATGCGTCGGACGTTTTTAGGCGCATTTGAACGCGCATAAAAACGCACAAGTGTGAACCACCCCCATTGGAATGCATGGTTCCTGTACTGTTGTGCGTTTTTTTGCGCGTTCGAACGCGGCGTTTTACGCGAAAGTGTGAACTGAGTGTCACGCTGTCTGAGTGTGAGCCACTGAAAAGGAGGACATCCGCGCTGGACGGAGGACAGGCAGCCAGAAAACCGGACTGTATGGACTAAAACTGGACGTCTGGCCACCCTATATATATATTTCACGGTGAACTCCATTTAAAAAAAAACTGACAGAATTGCAGTTTTTGCCAAACTCACTCCCAAAAATCAAGTAAAAAACTATCAAAAAAGTGACATGTACCCCGAAATGCTAAATGCTCTGCAAAAAAACAGAACGGACGCGGAAAGAAAATACGTTCGTGTGCATGAGCCATTAGTGATCGGTTGCTCAATTCTGTAGAAAAAATATTTTTAATCCATATGTAAATGAGCAGTTAAGTGCACCGAGGGTGGGCCCTAGGCACTCTGTGCACCCTTGCTCCTTCTGCCAGCCCTTTCCCTTTCAGAGCCTGGTTCCTGCATAATTATCTTATCTGGTTCTGTCAATAAAGAAAAAGGAGAGGCAGTGAGGGAGGAGGAGCAAATGTGCACAGAGTGGCTTTAGGCCGCCCTAGGTGCACTTAACTGCTCATTTGCATATGGATTAAAAGTTCTTTGTTCGCCACAATGAAGCAACGGTTCACTAAGTGAAAGGTATCATTACATTCAACTTAGCTAGTCCTACAAGACATTCTACCTGGTTTAACAGTGAATTTCTTGGTTAAGGTTCTCTTTAATAAATTCCCTGGTCTCAGCCGGTCCCCAAAAAAATACAAGCCATCAAACAGTTACGTTGGTGGAAACATAAAAATGTTAGTATATGGCAATGCCAAATATAGCATTGTTAAAAAAGTGATTTTATGATGCAAATGTGTTAAAATCTGAAAGATAATATATGAATCTGGTATCGCCATAATTGTATCTACCTGCAGAATAAAGATATCATATCTTATCTACAGTACCGCATGGAGAATCCCATAAAAATAAAAAAAGCACTGAAAAACACTAGAAAATCCAGATGCTGCTCATTCCCTTCTGAATGCCTCTGTCTCCAAACAGCAGTTTTATGACCACATATGGGGTATTGTCGTACTCAGGAAAAAATGCATAACAAATTGTGGGGTGCGATTTCTCCTGAAACATTTGGGGCTAAAGCAACATTTTATCAGAAAAAATTTAATTTTTGATTTTCACAGCAAAGTGTTTCTAAATTCTATGAACCACTTGTTGGGTGAAAGCACTCGCTGCACCCCTTCATAAATTCCTTGAGGGGTTTAGTTTTCACAATGGGGTCACAGTTTGAGGGCTTCCTTTCCAGGGGTACCTCAGGGCCTCTTCAAAAGCGACAAGGCACCGAAAACCATTCCACCAAAATCTGCCCTGCAAAAACAATATTGCGCTCCTTCCCTTCTGAGCCCTGCCATGTGCCCATGAAGAGATTTACCACCACTTATGGGGTGTTTCTGTAAACTGCAGAATCAGGGTAATACATATTGTAGTTTGTTTTGCTGCTACCGTTGTTGTGTTACAGAAACAAAGATTGCAATGGAAAATCTGCACAAAAAATGAAATGCTTAAATTTTACCTCTATTTACCTCAAAGTGGAAAGGGCGTGGCAGTTTTAGAGAGAGCAGAGCCTCTAGGTGTAATGGTAACGCCCCCGTTGCTTACAGAGACTCATTTGCATATATTAAAACCTAATTTTTCTCAGCAATGCGGACACATATGAACCTGAGACCAACACAGATGCCTTCATCTGCTAAGCACACATGTAACAGGTCAGCCAGCTTCAAACGTACAAATCTGCTGACAAATGCCCTGTAATTCCAGTCGAACACCTAAAAAGGTTAACAAAGTTCCAAAAATCAGTTATGAATAATTTGTGGGATTTAGATACTAAAATGTGATCATTTATGGTTGCTTTCTATTACGTAAGTCCCACAAAGTGGTTTCACAACTGAATTGGTCCTCGAAAAAGTTTTGACCATTTTCTTGATAATTTTAAAAAATTGCTTCTAAAATTCTAAGGGCTCTTTCACACTAGCGTTTTTGTTTTCCGGCATAGAGATCCGTCGCCGGGTCTCTATGCCGGAAAAATCCTGATCAGTTTTATCCCCATGCATTCTGAATGGAGAGAAATCCGTTCAGGATGCATCAGGATGTCTTCAGTTCAGGACCGGAACGTTGTTTGGCCGGAGAAAATACCGCAGCATGCTGCGCTTTTTGCTCCGGCCAAAAATCCTGAACACTTGCCGCAAGGTGGGATCCGGAATTAATGCCCATTGAAAGGCATTAATCCGGATCCGGCCTTAAGCTAAACGTTGTTTCCCTGCATCGCCGGATCTGATGTTTAGCTTTTTCTCAATGGTTACCATGGCAGCCAGGACGCTAAAGTCCTGGTTGCCATGGTAAAGTATAGTGGGGAGCGGGGGAGCAGTATACTTACCATCCGTGCGGCTCCCGGGGCGCTCCAGAGTGACGTCAGGGCGCCCTACACGCATGGATCACGTGATCGCAAGGATCACGTGATCCATGCGCATGGGGCGCTCTGACGTCATTCTGGAGCGCCCCGTGAGCCGCACGGACTGTAAGTATACCGCTCCCCCGCTCCCAACTACTACTATGGCAACCAGGACTTTAATAGCGTCCTGGCTGCCATAGTAACCTGAAAGCATTTCGAAGACTGATCAGGATCCTGATCAGTCTTCTAATGCTTTCAGGCGACTTGCGTTCTGACGGATCAGGCGGGACGGAAGTGCCTGCCGGATCCTCAGAACGCAAGTGTGAAAGAGGCCTAACTGTAAAAAAATGTAATGACATTTACAAAATGATGGTGACATTAAGTAGACCTAAGGGGAATGTTAATTAAAAACCATTTTGTGAGGGATCAACATCTGTCTTAAAAGCAGAGGAATTTAAATTTAGAAAATGGTAAATTTTTCAGAAATTTTTTGCATCACGATAAAAAACAATGTCAGAAGGGCTTGGATAAGTAAAAGCGTTCCAAAGTTATTACCACAGAAAGTGACACGTGTCAGATTTGAAAAATGGGGCTTCGGCGTTTGGTCCAAACTGGCTTTTGCAGGAAGGGGTTAAAAAAAAACTCCCATCTCACACACAACAATGACGGTGCATCTTCTTTCATCACTTTACACTATTAAGCCTTAATCACTCATACCAAACAGTTTTTTGAAGGAAAAAAGGTCGCACTAGGATACGTGAGGTCAGAAGAGGTGCACCTAGCTGGTGAGGCACACCCCCTTAACCGAAGAAAAATATTAAATATAATGTAGCTGGGCACACTCAGGAGAGCCGGACCATAGAGAAGTGTGGATAAAATCTATAAAATTTATTACACTCAATAAACATCAATAATAATGGACATTATTAATAAGATACACAACGTTAATATAACGGATTTGGCTGCAATGACCGGAAAAATTGTGATCAATAATGTAGGTGACCGTAATTGATGAATAATGATCACTAAAAACAGACTGATAATGTCTCAATCTAGTATGCATGCATATGTTCAATGGTTGATCACTAATTGTATAGTAATAGTTATCTAAATGTTCCTTATAATAAAATGTGATAACTGTTAAAATAATCGCAATTAGAAAAATCGCAAGTTCATTGGATGGGACTGCATTGATATATTCAATTTTTCACTGAATAATTAAATTCCTTCAGTGGCTTTATAATATTCAAAGTTTCTTTACACTGATAAGGAGTATTGTGCTTTCAATGATTCTGCAGACTGGCGAATACTGTGGATAAGTTGAGGCAGTACATATCTCGAGCGGCGTCCCGCTCCTCTTTAGCGAGTGTCGGCGTCCCGACACTAGTGTTAAAACATAAAATTGCTGTGAGCTATTAAGCAGGGTAGATCTTACCCGATTAGAGGGTAGCTGTACTCCTTTCGTTGTGGTATTGCTCCCACCGCGATCTCAGGAGTCTCCTTCTGTAATGGCAGGTCAGCGGCGTATCTTTCGGGTAGCACGTGCGGCTCCTCTGTTATCAGCGTTTTTTCGCTGTATCCCCGCTTGATCTTTGCGCGATTTTTTACAGAGTGGAGAAATTGTACCCCCTTTTAATGTTGATCGATTTTTTATCAATTTCAATGTCCAGTCTCAGTTTTAACAGGGAAATTTCACCAGACGCGTTTAGGGGTTTGTATTTCACCCCTTCCTCAGTGGCGGCCATTTCCCTGCATGTATCCCTCCTATATAGGGGTTACTGTCTCCTCAAAAATCTGGACTGGATAACAGGACTCATTACTATTCCAAAAGGGTCTAACTTTACACAGAGCTGCTGATTTCTTCTTTCCACAATTGATTTAAGTATATTTATTGTCCACAAAGATTCTTCCATGAAAAGTGTTATAAAGTATATATAGCAAAGTTTGGTTTTAAAACGCTCCCATCCAGTGATCATTTGCGATCTTCTCATGTTAAAATGGTAAAAAACGTAATTTGGTCAAAGGTGCGTTTTCCGTGCGTTTTTAATGCGTTTTTTCATAAATTAAAATTTTTGGGGATTTCTTTAATATTTATATTCAATACATTTCATAAAGCCATGAAAAAGTAGATCTATCTCTTCAATAAGTAGAGTAAAATTAAACATTATGAAAAACAGTATAACAACAGTTCAAAAAGTGAATATATCGATAAAGGAAGGGGAATGCATTCTTCATAAATTCCACAGGGTTACCATGATTTCTGTAGGATAGGGGTGGGGGCCTGTATGCCAAGGACAAACGGACTGCGGTACAACACACGTCCGGTTGCACGTCGGCACACAGGCTCCCACCCTTTATAAAAATCCAAACAGTTCAAATTCTGAATTTAGACCCTGTGGCATAAGTGTATCCAATTCGAAAATTCTCTTTGTTTCTAGCCTTGACATTTTTTCGACATGATTACCTCCCCTCCAGTCTTTATTGACTTTATCTATTGCAAAAAATTTAATTCATGTGGGGTCCTGATTGTGTTTCTTTTTAAAATGGGATGATAATGAGTGATTTTCAAAACCTTTTCTGATATTTGAAATATGTTCTCCAATTCGTTTTTTTAGGGTCCTCGTAGTCCTCCCCACGTACTGCCGATTACACGGACATTGAATCACATAGATGACGCTCTCAGAGGTACAGGTGAGGAATTCAGTAATCACATGTTTATAATTATTTGATGTCGCTGTAATCTCTTTTGTAACTTTCTGAAAGGATGTGATTTTACAATTACCACATCTTCCACATCTGTGGAAACCTTTTATATTTGCCCAATTGGTGATATTATGTCTCTTCAAAACAGGTTTCTTTACAGTAGGGGCTACCAACAGTCCTATGTTTGGGGCTTTTGTAAAATTAATTTTGGGGGTATCAGATAACATTGGACCTAAAATTTTATCTCTCTGCAGCAAATGCCAGTGTTTTGTGACGATATAGCGGATTTTTTTATAATCGTCGCTAAACGGTAAGATAATCCGAATATTATCCTGTTCTGATTCCGTTCCAACCTGTATTAATCGCATTGCGAATTTAACTTAGAGCTGGGTTCCTAATGGTTGTATTGCTAGAATTGACGAATATAACGAATATAGCGCTATATTCTCAATCTTCGGTATATTCTAGCAATACAACCATTAGGAACCCAGCTCTAAGTTAAATTCGTAATGTGATTAATAGAGGTTATAGTAATCGCATTGCGATTACTACTACTAACACTGCAGCTTCAGAATGAATCTAAGATGGATGCCATCCTTGCTTTTTGATAGGAGGTGGGAGGGTCTGGGAGGGAGGGTATGCTGATTGGCTAGAATGTGTCTGCTGACTGTGAGGTACAGGGTCAAAGTTTGCTCAATGATAAAGTATAGGGTCAAACGCGAACATCGCATATGTTCGACCGCTGCGGCGGGCGCGAACAAGCCTTGTTCGCCGGCAAATAGTTCGGGACATCTCTAAGTAGTTATGCCAGATATGTGCCTCTCACAGTAGTTATGTCAGATATGTACCCCCTTACAGTAGCTATGGGCAGATATGCACCCCCTCACAGTAGTTATGCCAGATATGCGCCCCCTCACAGTAGTTATGCCAGATATTTCCTCCCTCACAGTAGTTATGCCCAGATATGTGCCCCCCTCACAGTAGCTATGGTCAGATATGTGCCCTCCTCACCCTAGTTATGCCAGATATGTGCCCTTCACAGTAGTTATGCCAGATCTGTGCCCCATCACTGTAGTTATGCCCAGATGTGCCCCTCACAGTAGTTATGCCAGATATTTCCTCCCTCACAGTAGTTATGCCCAGATATGTGCCCCCTCACAGGAGCTATGGTCCCTCACAGTAGTTATGCGAGATATATGCCCCCTCAAAGTAGATATGGCCAGATATGTGCCTCCTCAGTAGTTATGCCAGATCTGTGCCCCCTCACAGTAATTATGCCCAGATATGTGCCCCCTCACAGTGGTTACTCCAGATATGTGTCCACTTCAGAGGAAGTAAAAAATACAGTAAATTCTCAGCTAGTTCCTTTAATGCTCAGAGCTCAGATGCCAACGCTCCACCAGTAGCAGTAGCAGGAAATTACCAGATGGGGAGTGCTGGTAGCTGAATGGTGAAGCAGGGAGCAGACAGCTCTCTGCTTCACCATTACAATCAGCTGTATTTGCGACCTATGCAGAGACAGCTGAAAGCAGGACATACCTCAGCCGTTCCGGGACCGCCACTGAAATTTGGAACTGTCCCACAAGATCCGGGACGGTTGGAAGGTATGTACAGTATCATGTGTGATACTGTTTGTTGAGCTGGTGTATTATCCAAACCTATAAAGGAGTGAACCTGCTATTCCTATTCCTTTTACCAATATACTCACCACCAAACCCCCATCAACCTTTTATAACACAGTAAGTATCCCCAGCCCCCATCACCTTCACCAAATTGAGTGTCTATGCTGCTTCCCCTTTTCTTCTTCCGCTCATCCCCTGTAACATCAGTAGTGTAGATACAGACAAGGACAGTGAGGCCCTGAACTGCAATCACCCACTGTCCCTAGCTACTTGCAGTACAAGCCCTAAATAGCTAGAATGCAGCTGGTCGACGGTCCCTATTCTATAAAAGTGCAGACACGGACGAACACACACAGACAGATAAACACAATACCAGAGTCGTCAGAGATGGGTCAGAACCAGATGGGCTACACAGTACCAAAACGTGAGAAAGAGTGGTCAGAAGATAAGCCAGGGTCAGAGAGACAGAAGAATCAGTCAGCAATGCAGTAACAGTAAACCTAGCTAGTGAGCCAAACAAAGACTATCACTGACAATGGTAACATGCAGTTAGGAGATTTGAATAGAGTGTCAGGTCCCTGGATCAGAACCTGATAGGTGTATTGACTCTGCTCCATTAGTCAGAAACGCAAGTACACAGTCATAGAGCAGTTGAGCTATCAATCAACCCACTGCTAATCTCCCCCAACGCCTGCTGTGAGGAAAAACAGAGAATTGCATCCTGTAGTAAGGATGCAGTTGAATCATCAGAGGGCTTGGCTTAGCAGCGCATCTCTCCCGGCACGGTCGTACTAAGGATCAGGATCGCGCCTGCTGCATCCTGGACAGGGGAGTTTATTACACCCTCTTTCCTTTAAGAATTGTGCTAAAGTATTGAAGGCCTTCAACATAATATCCTGCTTGGGTCCTCTCTCATCCCTATCTGATGACTCATAGTCAAATGAATCAGGGGACAACTCACCCATGTTGACATTAGCATCCGCTTGTTCTTGTTGGGCTTCTTCAGCTCCTCTTGCCTCGTCCCTTTCACTGCTATTCTCAACAGCTTGATCCCTGGAAGAAGAAAAGCCAGTATCCACAATTCTGACTTTGCTCCCAGTTGTATTACTCTTGCAGAGGCAAACCTCTTTCCCCCCTACTTCTCGCTGTTTGCCTCCATTTGTGGGGTTACAATGAGTTAAGGTTCCCAAATGAACTGGCATGTGTGGGCTAGACACCCTTGAAGGCCCACCTCTTGCTCGCTAAATGTACAGTTTAGGGGCCCTGAAAAAAAAACTAAAAAAAAAACAAAAAAAAAACACACAAACACACCACATACCAGGGTTACCAAATCACCCATAACTGCTGTAGGGGGACGGGCTTTGCTGCCACATCTGGACTGGCATGCCCGCATATTGCTGAAATGGTCCCTGTTCATGATCCCCATGTTATGTGGCTAGTTGTCTCATGCAGGGTGAAGATGAACACTGGCCTCCATTTCCTGACCAACTGGAGGTGCTGTACAACACTGCAGGGAGCGGAGGCATGGATGACGGAGGAGTAGTGAAAGACTAGTGTGGCCACCAGGGGCGGATTGGCCATAGACCTTTTTCTCAGTGGGCTGAGGCCCAGGGGGCCACCTGAGCCCTACTAACAGCCATCCAGAGGAAGTTTTTGGGGATGTATTTTGTGCTGATGGGGGCAGTATTTTGTGATGGACTGTGGTATTTGGTTCTGTTAGTGGTATAATGTGCTGCAATATGGAATTGCTGGCCTTGCCTTCCATCAATTTGGACCAGACTACAAAATGGGACCACTTTTGGTATCTTTTCCAGGGCCACTTTAAGTTCCCAGTCAGTCCCTGGTGGCCACAGCATAATTATAGGTATGGAGTTAGGAAAGGGTTTGGAAATTAGGTTTTAAATGTGGCTGTTTTACCCAGTGTCAACAGTTCAGCAGCAATTGGAGCAACTTCAGGTTGGCAATGTTCATCATAATCTGGTCTAGATGTCTTGTAGAACCACATGCGGCCTCAACTGGGCACAATTACATGTTGGCATTCATGGTTCCCTCAATGAACTGTAGCTCCCCACAGCTGGAAGCACTTGCAGCCCCAAACCATGACACTCCTACCACCATGCTTGACTGTAGGCAAGACACACTGGTCTTTGTACTCCTCACCTGGTTGCCACCATACACACTTGACACCATCTGAATCAAGTTAGTTTATCTTGGTCTCATCAGACCACAGGACATGGTTCCAGTAATCCATGCCCTAGTCTGCTTGTCTTCAGCAAACTGTTTGCGAACTTTCTTGTGCATCACCTTTAGAAGAGGCTTCCTTCTGGGGCGATAGCCATGCAGACCAATTTGATGCAGTGTGCGGCGTATGGTCTGAGCACTGAAACGTTGCCCTCCCACCCCTTTAAACTCTTAAGCAATGCTGGTAGCATTCATGTCTATTTTGAAAAGCCAACCTCTGGATATGACGCTGGGGACGTGCACTCAACTTCTTTGGTTGACCACGGTGAGGCCTGTTCTGAGTGGAACCTGTCTTGTTAAACCGATGTATGGTCTTTGTCAACACCCTGAAACTGAGCTGTAGCACGTTGGCCATCTTCTTATAGTCTAGACCAGGGATGGGCAAACTGCGGCTCTCCAGCTATTATAAAACTACAACTCCCACCATGACCTGCTGTAGGCTGATAGCTGTAGCCAGACTAGGCATGCTGGGAGTTGTAGTTTTGCAACAGCTGGAGAGCAGCAGTTTGCTCATCCCTGCTCTAAGCCATCTTTATGTAGAGCAACAATAATTTTTTTCAGATCTTCAGAGAGTTCTTCGCCATAAGGTACCATGTTGAACTTCCAGTGACCAGTATGACAGAGTGTGAGAGCAAAAAGACCAAATTTAACACACCTGCTTCCCATTCACACCTGAGACCTTGTAACTCTAAAGAGTTACATGACACTGGGAAGGGAAAATGGCTAATTGGGCACAATTTGGCCATTTTCACTTAGGGGTGTACTCAGTTTTGTTGCCAGCAGTTTAGACATTAATGGCTGTGTGCCGAGTTATTTTGAGGGCACACCAGATTTACACTGTTATACAAGCTGTACACTGACTACTTTACATTGTATCAAAGTGTCATATCTTCAGTGTTGTCTCATGAAAAGATAGAATCAAATATTTACAAAAATGTGAGGGATGTACTCACTTTTGTGAGATACTGTTCTGGCGGTTGTCATGTTGCCAATGGGTTAAGGGACATACTAGGTTGCAGGTGCATGTGGGCTGTGTTATGTTAGAGAGCCCTCTGCCACTTAAAGGATATCTGTAATCAGATTTGTACCTCTGAAACTGGCTGCCTGTTGCATGTGCGCTTGTCGGCTGAACGCATCTGTGTTAGTCCCATGTTCATATGTGTCCGCATTGCTGAGGAACATGATTTAATAGATAAGCCTCTAGGAGCAACCTCCTAGAGGTACAGCTCTCTCTGAAACTGCCGGGCCCTCTGCACTTTGAATGACAGGGCCAGGCAGTGTAAATGTCTTCACTCCTGGTCCTGACTTCTCCAGGAGTAGAGAGTGTGCGGCAGTTGCAGAGAGAGCAGAGCCTCTAGGTGTAACAGCTACACCCCCGTTGCTCCTACAGAATCATTTGCATATATTAAAACAGATACCTTCAGCTACCAAGTGCACATGTAACAGGTCGGCCAGTTTCATTGGTACAACTCTGCTGACAGATGCCTTTTTAGAGAACAGGTGTGTTATAAATGAGATGTCATAGTTGTGGGGGTGGCTGGTATAGAATGGGCCTTATGTTATGACTGATAAACATGTTTGTTTGATGGATATAGACCATGACACCAACATCTAAACTATAACTGCGGTTTAATGATAATGATACATATATTAGAGCTGAAAGCTGTAACAATGGTTTAGAACATTTTAGAAACTTAACTATTACAAGAAATGTATAACTGGATAATGGGAACATAGACAGGGTCAACAATACTCAGCAGTAATACCCTACAGAATACACTGATCTGAATGGGGCCTCTCCTCAGATGTTTTTTGACCGTTGTTGACCCATTTTTGAAAGATCAGTTATAAACAGATTTTAGTAAAGAGTAATTCCACCCATCTCCAAAAATATTCTCATGTTTTTTTTAACCATATTGTAGAGCAACCATGTTGTAACCCCTCCTCCAGGGTGTCTGCAATGCCAAAAAAGGCCAACTTTTTGGCTGCTCTGAGAGATTGACGTATACCACCAACCAAGGAAGATGAACAGAGATCTCCTGGCCTGGGTGAAGGACACATGCAACCTTCCATCAACAGATCATGATTTAAATACAAGGTCATGGAGGAATTTTATTGTCCAGGATAAGAAACACATGGCTGCTTTCTTCCAAACACACTACCACAGCAGCCCAGTTCTACTAAGGTGAATGGGGCTGAGTGGTAATACCATATACAACCTGTGGAGAGATGTGGTTCTGCTTTTGGACGAAGCAGCCATGTTTTTCCAATCTTGGACAACTAATCTTTTAACAAACGTTGTATAAATCAATATTACAGGTTAAAATAAGAAAAGTTGTGATGTATCTTTCAGAAAAAAATGTTGCTTTTTCCCTCTATTAGTTCACGCCTCCTTCCCTTGCCATAGCTCACTGAAGGATCAGATTATAGCTGCCAATAGGAGTCTGACAGTCCTCATCATTCTCTCAAGGTGGATTTAGCAAAGAATGTTGATTTAGGAGGAGATGGAGAGAAAATGTTGAAAAGTGTTGAATGAGGCATTTCTCTGATGAAATGCATTACAAAATTTCTTATATTCACATGTACTATTGATTAGTATCTATTGACTGAGTGTGGTAAGTAATAATCCAGTTTTTAGGGTGGCGTTGTAGAGTGGTTTTCTTCTGCACTACTACCTTCCCATGTGTCAGTACACCCCTAAGGCCTCTCTCCATGTATGCATATATTTCAGTGGAGCTGCTCTGTACATTCTATTAATATGTGAACATTAACAGGTCTGTGTAATGAGAATATAACTAGAAGATGATTCTCTAGACTTATCACTTGCATCTTTGGCTTGTATCTCATTTCAAGAGTAATAAGGCACAGATATTTTATCATGAACATTAATTCTAGTAAAGCCGAGAAGCAGTAAAATTATGGAGGACGGCAGTATTCCTTAGAAGGGTACAACCACACAGTCGGGTTTCTGCTTGCAGTTTCAGAATCCCAAACCAGAAGGGAGTTAAAAAAAAAAAAAAAATAATGATAGGAGAAGTTCTATTTCTCCTTTATATTTTCTCGTCTTCTATGATTCACTCCTGATTTTGGCTTCCAAAATTGCATGCAGATACCTGACCATGTGGTCGTAGCCAAAGACCTCCGCCATCTTTATTCTTCCTCTCACAGGCCAAACACATTAGGATTCACAGAGGATTTCAGCAGATCATTTCCAGCTTTGACCAACTGATCCAAGGAGGAACCTGGGAGAATAAGAAACAATCCCTGGTTAGAACCATCAATAGCATTAGATACATTACAACTGACTGACAAAATTGAGTATCTCAAAAGCTGTAACTACAACAAGAATATTGTATTAAGGAGCCATATATATGTCAGTTGAAATGCGGTTAGTATTTCAGCCACCATGGTCTTTTCAATGCAACATCTTTCAAGTGAAACTCAGTGCATATATCGAATTATACCAGAATGTAATATAATGGATATGGAATCCACTTTGTCATCATTGCCTACTATCACACAATTCTCTCCTCTCCAGGTATGTCTGCATTGACCCTAACTGCTGCACCCAACTTTTCCAGAGTCTGATATTGTCCACACCCCTCATCTTTCCTTCTCATTCCCTGGTATGTCTGCATTGAACTATGAATGTCTCTTTCCCTGCTGTATTTTTTTAGTATTTGTTTACATTGACTATTTCACTCTGTATCTGGTCCTCCCTTGATTACGCAAATGTAGCCCCCTCCCCTCTTGTTCACACCTGATTGAACACTGAGTGGTATAAATCCAAGTCCTTAGGTCTTTCAGACCTTGATCTTTTCAATACAACATCTTTCAAGTGCAAATCTTTAACTGCACATACCGAATTATACTAGAATTGAACCAGAAGGGGACCAAAGGTAATTACAGAAATAGTTAATGCATGCAATCTTTCATCTTACTCTTCCCACTTTTCTAAAACCTCCTGAAATACCCCCACATCCATTCACCCAGCAAGGAACTATTCATCTCTCCCTCCATCTTAACATCTCATCTGACCACTTGCACAACCCTGTTTGGAAACACAAAACACTTCCTTCCTAAACACACACAGATACCTCATGCCCTCTCTTATTCTCACCTACTAACACTTCCTCTGCTTCTCTGTATTGCTGGTTATCTTTCCATATCCAGACCCCCTCAGCAAATCCCCCCTATCACCTCTACTTTCTACTACAAATCTCTTTCTACAAATCTCTGCAACCCCTTAAACCTAATAACCATTCCTCTGACCCCTGCTCCTTTGGTTCCTCTTGCAGGAGCATTATGGAATGCACGCTCTGTCTGTAACAAACTATCCTACATTCATGATCTTTTCAGCTCTTCATCTCTCCTTCTGGGTCTTACAGAAACATGGATGACACCCACTGATACCTCCTCCCCTGCTGCACTCTTATAGTGGCTGCAAACATGGAGGACTTTGTCTTCTCTAGGGTTGAGCGAACTTATGTTTTAAGTTTGGCGTCCGAAGTTTGGGTTATCGCAGAATCCCGTTATGGATTCCGCTACCATGGACCATAACGGAATTTGGGAACCACAACGGCCCGTTATGGTTTCCAAATACCGCTATGGTCCGTGGTAGCGAAATCCATAATGGGATTCTGCGATAACCCAAACCCGAACTTCGGATGCCGAATTTAAAACACAAGTTCGCTCAATCCTAGTCTTCTCCTATCAGACACCTGCTCCTACAGCCCAACTCCACTGCCACCCTCCATTACACTCAATTAATTTGAAGAACACTCTGTTCACATCTACTCTCCCTCAAACCTCAAAGTAGCTGTCATTTACCGCCTCCCATGCCTAGTCACCATCTTTCTTGACCACTTTAACACCTGGCTCCGAAACTTTCTTTCTGACTACATCCCACACTATCATGGGTGACTTCAACATCCCTATTGACACCTGCCACTCAGCCGCCTCTAAACTCCTTTCATTTTTTTCCTCCCTTGGCCTCTCACAGCAGTCTTCCGCTCCCACCCACAGAGATGGTCACACTCTGGATCTTCTCTTTACCCACGTCTACTCCCTATCTAACCTTTCTAATTCGCCTCTCCCCCTTTCCGACCATAACCTACTCACCTTCTCTTCACTCGTCTCTTCTGCTGCTCCACCGGTCTACACACCAACGCAGGAACCTTAAACATCTTGACCTTCGCTTGCTTTCTGACTCTGCCACTCTCTACCATTTGTTCCCTCCAAGACCCAGATACTGCCACCACCCTATATAACACCACAATAAGTACAGCTCTGGAAATTGTTGCTCCTCTCACACACACACACAACAAAACCCGAAAACAGAAAACCCTTTCCACCACCTGCCGCCTCTAACTCAAACATCTCCCACTTCCATGCTTTCCTCAACTTTGAGTCTGCAAAAATGCTTGTACATGCCCTCATCTCCTGCCTAGACTACTGCAACATCCTCCTCCGTGGCCTTCCATCTAGCGCTCTCGCACCCCTTCAATCTATCCTCAACTCTGCTGCCCACCTAATCCACCTCTCACCCTGTTACTCCTCTGCCTCTCCCCTCTGCCAATCACTTCACTCGCTCCCCATTGCCCAGCGAATTCAGTTCCAAATACTAACAAATACATACAAGGCTATCCACAACATGTCCCCTCCATACATTTCTGAGCTACTTTCCCGATAAATCCCCAAGCGCAATCTCCGATCCTCACAAGACCTCCTTCTCTCCTCTTATCACCTCTTCCCACAATCGGGGCCAAGATTTTTCCCGTGCATCCCCCTTCACTCTGGAACTCTCTACCCCAACATATCAGACTCACCTACAGTGGAATTCTTCAAAAGAAACAAAAAAAAAAAAAAAAAAACACCTCTTGAGAGAAGCCTACAATTAGTGACCCTGCTGCCTCTATAGCACCATGACCAACTTTACCCTCACCTACTGTGTCCTTCTCCCTAGCATGTAGATTGTAAGCCTCACGGGCAGGGCCCTCTCTCCTTCTGTACCAGTTTGTAACTCGTCTTCTTCATGCTTAGTGAAATTGTCTGTATTATGTATGTATACCCCCTTTTCATATGTACAGCGCTATGGAATAAATGGCGCTTTAATAATAAATATGCAGTAAATACAGCTTGGTAATGGAAAATTTCCCTTCACCAAAATGGCGTCAAGAAGAATTTTCAAATATGAAATGCTCATCTGTAGCTATGCATCTAAAATAAAGCAAAAAGGAAGCAACTTTACAGGCAGTGTTATTTAAAAATCTCTTGTTTTGTGCATAAAGCTCCTTTGCAGACACGTGCCCATGTGTAAGGTCTGGATCTGCATTCCCCTCTGCTTTTTCTTTTTTAGCCTATAGAGTACAAGATCAGACTACACATGTTTTGCAGTGTGTTACCTTGAAGATGCATATTGTAGGTCTGTATAGGAAATGTAACAGTACTGTGCAAAGGTTTAGGGAAGTGTGGAAAAAATGCTCCAAAGTGAGAATGCTCTTAAAAATAAAAGTATTAATAGTTATAGTGCTTGAAAAAGCACTGTATAAAATTTTTTATCCTTAGGCCTTATTCACACGTCCGCAATTCTGTTCCGCATTTTGCGGAACAGAATTGCGGACCCATTAGTTTCAATGGGGACAGGCGATGTCCCGGCCGGGTCCGCAATTGCGTTCCCGAAAAAAATAGAGCATGTCCTATTCTTGTCCGCAATTGCGGACAAGAAAAGGCATTTTCTATGAGAGTGCCGGCGATGTGCGGTCCGCAAATTGCGGAACGCACATCGCCGATGTCCGTGTTTTGCGGATCCGCGGATCCGTGGATCCGCAAAACACGACGGACGTGTGAATTAGGCCTTATATTTATAGTGCTTGAAAATCACTATACTGTTATTCCTCATATTCTCATATATTTATTATTCTCCGCCAGTCTTCTGCAATCAATAAAGATTAGCGAAGTATTGGAGAATTTGATTTGGCTGCTTTGCTGAATTTTACAAAAAAATTAGCTTGAAGAACATTTCTTTGTAAGTAGTGGGTGCAATGACAGGTAGTGGCGATTGCACCGCCCCCCGTCATTGTACCCCTTAGGAGCCACATTCATACATGATCAAGGCATTTGATAGCCATAATCCGGTGTAAAATTTTTTTTTTAAATTAATAAAATCATACCCTCATCCATTTGATCGTGAAGAGCCGGCCGCCGCCATCTTGAATGAAGATCTAGCATGAAATCTTGCGCGGCTCTTGATGTCATCTCGCTGGTGTGGTGACGTCATAGGTCACCGCGCATGGGATGTCGTGTGATATCTTTAATCAAGATGCCAGCGGCCAGCTCTTTGCCATCAAATGGATGAGTAAGGTATGCTTTTTTGTTTTTTACACCATTCCAACTAAAATTGATTTGTTACCAAGAAGCATGAGGAAATTCTGCTTCGTAGCGAATCTAATTTTTCCTGAAATTCAGATCGAGGAGTTCGATTCGCTTAACACTAGCAGTCATTACAACCCACACTGCTTAAAGGGGTTCTCCGGGAATTAAGAAAATGAAAATACTTAATTTATTATAAATATATTTCCAAATACCTGTCATTAGATAATGGCTCGTTTTGTCTAGGGAGCAATTAGGAGAAATAAAATGGCCGCAGTCCTATAAGTGCAGACAAAACCTGTCCTAATTACACAGCAGGACAAGTTACTTCAGAGCTAAAGAGCCGCCTCATCCTCTCTGCTCGGTTTGTCAGTATACAGCTGATAAGATCTTCATCTTAATCTCTGTAAGAATGGAGTTCATCAGGAAACATGAAGTACAGAGGGGAAGGTGTGGATAATGAGCAGCCGCTATTATATGCAGTCTCCATTTCCACAGCCCACAGTCTGTCCTGTCTGTACTTCATGTCTCCTCATGAACTCCATTCCTACAGAGATTCAGCTGAAGATCTTATTAGCTGTATTCAGGATCATAACCCCTGACAGGTAGAGCAGAGATGGGGCAGTACCTTGTCCTGCTGTATAATTAGGACAGATATTGTGTGTACTAACAGGACGGCAACCATTTTGTTTCAACCGATTACTCCCTAGACAACATGAGCCATCATAAATAATGAAAGGTATTTGAGAATATATTATAAATATGTAAGTATTTTCATTTTCTTAATTCCCTGAGAACCCCTTTAACGTGCAGACTCCATTCAAACAGCATTTCAAAGATCTTGGTGCTTAGAGGTAAGCTATGTATTTGTGGACTCTCTCTATCTCTCTCACACACACACACACACACTTAACTCTTTTCAAGCACTATGCATTTCCTTCAGGAAATGCCATTCTATTTTAAAATGTATCCTGCAGCAGGACAATGACCCCAAACATACAGCCAATATCATTAAGAATCATTTTCAGCGTAAAGAAGAATCAAAAAGCCCTAGAAGTGATGATGTGGCCCCAGCAGAGCTCTGATCCCAACATCATTGAGTTTGTCTGGGATTACGCGAAAAGACAGAAGTATTTGACAACCTCCTTGCTGAGCTCCTTCAAAACCTGTGTACAAGGGTACCTAGGAGAATTGGTGGTGTTCTAAAACAGAGGGTTGTCACATCGACTATTGATTGGATTTGTTCTGTTTTTCTTTTGTGTTTAGATGGAACAATTTACCACAAAAGTTTGTGGCTGTATAAAGATAACAGAGTTGACCCAACCAAACCATAACAATAAGCAATTAACATTTTTTCCAGTTCAAATTTCCTTTAAGCATCTAATATCTCTTTTGTTCCTTCACCTTGCATTTTGTTAATAAAAATAAACTATTAACACTTCTATTTTTTAAAGCATTCTTCGTTTGCAGCATTTTCTCACACCTTCTCACACTGGGCATATGTTTTCAGAAAATAAATATATTAAATTATAGCAAGCAAGCCCATATGGATGGTTCCTGCAGCATGTCTCATCTTTCCTATTGGGATCTTCATTTTTTTATGACTGCCACCATCCATCTTGCTGTTAGTTGCCTCATCCTCTTGCCTCTCTTGATATTTTACTGCATTTTCTCTCATTCACATTTTTTTTGTTTCACCAAAATTTATGGTTGGATCTAATTTTTTAAGAATGGATATGCAGAAAAGCCAACATCTATGGGATCCAGCAGACACTTGTGTACCTTGTTTGGTTGCATCTCATGGCAGCCAGTACGCAAGTGGTATCAGACATTAGGAGCTTAAAGAAAATTGGACTGGAAAAATTGTTAATTGCTTATTGTTATGGTTATGTTGGGTCAACTTGGTTATTTTTATACAGCCAAAAACTTGTGTTTAGATGGAACAATTTACCACCAAAGAAAAACAGAACAACCAGGAGTAGACTATGCTGCAGTTCAGAAAAATGGTCCAAGTGAAGTTCTTGGAAGTCAAGAAACAATCGTGAGGTCATTTTGGGAATAGCCTGCTGCTGAATATAAATCAAATATTTTGGGTGGAAGCTCCTTCCTGACAACTTTGGACTCTTTGCACCTGGAATATTCGGGAAACTAAAACATTTGAAGCTAAAACACTAGGGCTCAACATTAACACATCCGTTTTAGAAACATGTCAAATCTATTTCCAAGATATTACCTGCTTTAGCCTTAAGCCAGGAGATGGCTTTACCTTCCAGTAATTCCCATTCCTCTCTCTGGTCCAGACAAGAAGCATGGAGCCAGATCACCGCCAGGACCGTTGCCCACACTGATGAGTCCATATTCTAGTGAGGAGGAAAATATAAATGAAACCGAAATATATTATCTAAGCACTTGAAGTTTCAGGCCCAAAGCCTGAGTTTGCACTACTGAGAGATCCTGATGACATGTGTGGATGGTGAATGGTTTGAACAATAGGTTCTATACTTTCTATTAAAGGTGGTATCCATCCTATGTAAAGTATTAATGTATTAGATTACCTACAGTTTCCCCGGTGAGCATTCAGTTTGACAAGAAAAATGATATAACAAGAAGAAAACTGGCACACTGAGTTCAGAATTAGTGCGGGAAGCAGTATATATGTGTGAAGGGATTGGATGTATAAATAGTGTAGCGGCTTTATTTGACCCTTCTAGTAACAAAAGACAAACCTGCATATCATTAAAATTCAAAAATAAGAATTCAAAAAGGTAAAATAGAAGGAAAAATAAAATTAAAACGGTCTTGCAATAGAACAGTCTTCCAATAAATAGTACGACCCGCTCGGATACAGCCATACTAACTGTAGACTGACCTCATGAGAAGCGCTTCTCTACCGGACTTTGAAAACAGCTTAATTCACCAGTTGGGACACGCTATACTGCACGAAAGACTTGTCTCTGTAGCTCATGTGGGACGCGCTATATTGCGCGAAAGATCATCCCAGCTTACAGCTTCAAGCTCAGCTGACCACAGTCCGCACTAACATTCCCATGTGAGACGCCAAAGGTACTTCGAGTGCAAACGTGAGGCAACAACCCGAACCACCATTAAGGTAAACGGCTGACATCGCAAACACAAGAGGTGGGACGCCACCGTGAATCGCTGCATTGCCTGGGGTGAGTTCCTCCAAGTGTCCAGTAGGACTTCCAATTTTCCTTTCTCTTATCAGACGGATTGCGGTTTACCTTGTACATCTAGTCGGCATTTGTCCGAAGTCCAACATAAAGATATCATCCAAGCAGGACATTAATCACAATCAATTGCCACGCCGTCATACAGGTTCACTTTCTGGACAATCGATATCAGACCCTGTATGACATCTATTGGATTTGTACTGTATATCGCTGAATACACATTACTGTGGTTTGAATGCCACACATATGCCAGTGCGAGTGGGGAATTAATGATAGTACCAGCCCAAGTATTGTGGATATCCACTAATATTTGCCCTTTCCCCTCTGACATACAGTATACTCAAACCGTGGTTGTCAAACGTGATTGTTCTGTTTATTTTATCTAAGGATTGCTAGTACATTATCATTTGTCCTACTATTTATTGGAAGACTGTTCTATTGCAAGACCGTTTTAATTTTATTTTTCCTTCTATTTTACCTTTTTGAATTCTTATTTTTGAATTTCAATGATATGCTTGTTTGTCTTTTGTTACTAGAAGGGTCAAATAGAGCTGCTACACTATTTATACATCCAATCCCTTCACACATATATACTGCTTCCCGCACTAATTCTGAACTCAGTGTGCCAGTTTTCTTCTTGTTATATCATTTTTCCTTGTTTTCTGGCTGGGTACCAGATATCAAACTTGAGCACCTGGTGTCCCTAACACTTGTGGGTTGAGCAACCTTTTATTTTTTGATCAGTTTGACAAGAGTCATCATTTTCTTAAATTAAATATGATATATGGAGCAATGGTACTGTATTTCACCCAGGTAATGAGAAGCTGTCAACCGAACTCTACCAACTGTAATGTGCCACATGCCTCCCTACCCATAGTTTCGCATTTACAGTACTGGAGGCTTTGTAGAGTGGCAAAGGCAAGGCCTAAATGAGATGTCTATAGCTAGCACCCCAATGTCCTCAAATTAGTACTTGGAAATCAGGGAGCCCATTTACTGCTCCTGAGCAGGAGCTCTCGGCTGTGGGCGTCTCTCCTTCAGTAATTTCTTCTGAAATCACAAGTCTTTTTTCGGTCATGTAGAATGCAAAAAACATATCTGTATCATGTAAGTCGGTGGATAAAAATATATAAAAACGGAGAGTTCTCAATTCTTGATACCTATTAACCCCTGTGAGATTTGCTTGAGATCGGACATGTGTCTCTTTTCATCCAAATCACGCCAACAGTAAAGAATAGGTATAAGCTGACGCAAGGTCAGATTTTTTTGGAAAGGTTGTAAGCACAAAAACAAGACAGCAGCAAAATGATATCCCTGCCTGTCCGCCACTTACTTTACATCACACGTCCCCGTCTAACAGCTGGAGAGCTCCTCTCTGCCAGCTTAACTAAACCACATTTCAGCAACCTTCCTCCCATCCTGGCCATTTTAGGTTCCTAATAGAACTGATGAGGTCCTGTGACCACTGCTGGCAATCACATGTGCAAAAACGGCATATCATTTTATTAACCTTATTATGTGGGTCAGTGCAATTACAAAGATACTAAGTTTATACAGATTTTTGAAGTTTAACTACATTTTCACAATAGATACAAGCTGCAAAAAAGTTTATTTCTTGTGGTAAGAGCTGCTGTTTCCATTGGTGCCATTTTAGAGTTACATGCTGCTTGGGGGACGAGTCACCTCTGCGGCACACATGACCCTCGTCCCTGCTGGAACTTTACAGTCAGGGACTGTAATGGTGAATGCAATGGTGGAATCAAGGGCCTGGAACCAAGCAGCAGGAGGCAAGTAGGTATGCTGCCTTCCGGAAGTCTGGCAGGCAGAGAGCCACATTTTTTTTAGAAGCTGGAGAACCATTTAAAAATGTGTTTATTCTTTATTTTAGTCCCATTCAGGACTAACTTCCCATTGGTGTATTATGACTGCCAATGTAATGCTCAAAGGCATCCATTAGGACCTGTCTCTAGCAGGTTGAAGGCTTCATGATAAAGTCGGCACCTGCAGGTGATGATGTGGACACAGATCCTGGCCCCTAGCCATCACTATGATAAACTAATACATCAATTTGTGGGAAGTACATAGTTCCCATGACATATTGTAATAGTACACAATGGGAAGGAGTTAATGACTAAGTAAAAAGGTGATGATCAGTTAACCATTAAAAGGCATCAACAACTGAGAACTGTAAAGTCTTAGCTTCAATGTTCGATCAGTTAAAAGGTTTTCTGGTCCTTCAATATGGAATGGCCTTTTCTCACCCCCAACAATCAGTAGCTCCAGCACCAGAACTGCACAGCTCTGTTCATTTCTGCAGTGGATGGAGCTGGTTACCATCGAAGTGAATGTGAGCATCACTGCAATAACCAGCTCCAGCCACTACACAATAGATGGAGATATGTAGTTCTGGCACTGCTGGCTTTCAAAAAGTTGCAAAATGGTGTAGTTGCAAACCTGGCATACAGTTAGTACATGTGCCGTAAAGTATATTTGACAGTTGCTGAAATTTCCATGTTGCAGAAGTGCAACATGTTATAATATCTTTGGTCATTTCTTTTATGATCAAAAAATATGCAAAGGTCAGATGTATTGTTTTATGGGCCTTTAAAAAAAAATGTTATAAAAATGTTCAAGAATATTGAATGAAGCTGAGATTATCTATACACATCCATCATACCTGATCTGGATTCTTGTTAATAATGTCCTGCTCAGATATTCCCAGAATGGAGCAGAATTCTGGGGTAAGATTCCAGGAACCATCAGCGTTTTGCAGGGAAATCAACCTGACGAAAGGAGGGATCTTCTGGACTTGAGCTGGTGGTGGTGAAATATCCATGCATTCAGCTTTATAGGCAATAAAAAGTTACAGTTAATGTTATGGAGTGAACGTAAGTATTAATGCCATGTACTAGTGCATCTCAATAAATCAGAATATCAAAAAGTTCATTCATTTCAGTAATTCAATAAAAAAAACTCATCATATTGATTCCTTCCACAGTGATCTATTTCAAGCATTTATTTCTTTAATGTTGAGGATTATGGCTTACCACTAAAACCCAAAAGTCAGTATCTCAGAAAATTAGAATATTGTGAAATAGTTCAATATTGTAGACTCATGGTGTCTAATCAGATAATCAACACAAAACACTTGCAAAGTTTCCCAGGTCTTTAAATTTTCCCTCAGTCTGGTTCAGTAGGCTACACAATCATGGAGAAGACTGCCGACTTGACATTTGTCCAGAAAACAGTCATTGACACCCTTCAAAAAGTGTGGTAGAAAAAGGTGCACAAGCAACAGGGATAACCACAGCCTGGAAAGGATTGTCAAGAAAAGGGCATTCAAGAATTTAGGGAAGATTCACAAGGAGTGGGCTGCGGCTAGAGTCAGTGCTACAAGAGCCACCACAGCCAGACGTATTCAGAACATGGGCTACAACTGTCGTATTCCGTGTCAAGCCACTCATGACTCAGAGACAACGTCAAAAGCGTCTTACCTGGTCTAAGGAGAAGAAGGACTAGACTGTTGCTAAGTGGTCTAAAGTCATGTTTTCAGATGAAAGCTAAATTTTGCACTTCATTTGCAAATCAAGGTACCAGAGTCTGGAGGAAGAGTGGAGAGGCACACAATCCAAATTACTCGAGGTCCATTGTGAAGTTTGAAATCTGCTGGTGTTGGTCCACTGTGTTATATCAAGTCCAAAGTCAGCACAGCCGTCTACCAGAAAAGTTTAGATCACGTCATGCTTCCCTCTGCTGACGTGCTTTATGAAGATGCCGATTTCATTTTCCAGCAGGACTTGGAACCTGCCACACTTCCAAAAGTACCAATATCTGGTTTAATAACTATCACTGTGCTTGATTGGCCAACAAACTCACCTGACCTAAACTCCATAGGGAATCTATAGGGTATGTCAAGAGGAAGATAAGAGACACCAGACCCAACAATGCACATGAGTTGAAGGCCGCTATCAAAGCAACCTGGGCTTCCATAAGACCTCAGCAGTGTCACAGGCTAAACGCCTCTATGCCACGTCGTAACGATGCAGTAATTCATGCAAAAGGAGCCCTGACCAAGTACTGAGTATGTATATTTGTACACGCTTTTTAGGAGGCTAAAATTTCTGTATTAAAATTTTTTTAATTGGTCTTATATAATCTAATTTTGTGAGATTCTGAATTTGTCGTTTTCATTAGCTGTAAGCCAAAATCATCAACATTTAAAGAAATAAACACTTGAAATAGATTAGTTTCTGTGTAATAAACGTAGGGTTGTTGTGCTACCAAAATTTGGATTCGGTTTCGATACCATTAAAAGTACTGCAATACTCTATACCATGCGGAAAAAAAAATACCAAAAAAAGCCACGTGCATTCCGCATTTTATGGAACGTCCGGCCCATAATCAAACAGTCCTATCCTATTTTTTGGGGGGACAAAGTGGTTAGAAAAAAAAAAAAAAAAAAAAAAAAAACACGAATCATGCAGTTATTAATTTTATTTCTGTTACGGAGTTACAGGATTACACTGATGGGGCTCCGATGACAACTGCCACTGTACCACCAATGAAGAGGAGGGGAGGAGACCCATGATTTTAATACTGGGGGTTGAGGGCGCACTGTGCCACCAATGATAATTAACGTCTAAGGCTACATTCACACGACCGTAGTGTATTACGGATCCGCAAATTGCGGATCCGCAATACACCCAGCCGCACCCCCCATAGAAATGCCTATTCTTGTCCGCAGGCTGCGGACAAGAATAGGACATGTTCTATCTTTTGCGGAGCCGTGGACCGGAAGTTCGGGGCCGCGCTCCGCAAATGCGGAAGCGGAGAGCACCTAGTGTGCTCTCCGCACCTCGTCCGGCCCCATAGACAGTGAATGGGTCCGCACCCGTTCCGCAGAATTGCGGAACGGACGCGGACACATTCACGGTCTTGTGAATGTAGCCTTATACAGATACAGGATGCTGGTGCGGTGGCAGAATCACATAGCCGACACCCTTAGGGGTTATGTGATTCTGCCACCGCACCCGCCTCCTGTATCTGTATTAGACGTTATTTTCATAGAGGCCAGAGTGCGCCCTCCCCTCCTCTGCCCCCCTCTTCTCATTGGCAGCGGCAGCACAGGGGGGAGGGAGAGAGTGCCTCCTTCTCCCCTGCACTTCTGAGGAAACATGGCGCGCGCTGAAAGCAGCACGCTCCATGTCCTCTGATACTGGGCTACCCAGTAGCGCAGCCTAGTATCGATAAAAGGCAAATCCCGGTACCGAACCAATACCGGAACAAAAGTATCGATATTTTGATAGTCGAAACAACCCTAAATGAATGAATGAAATAGGCCTGCACAATATATCGCCAAAGCAAACTGTATCACCATATCGCCAATTGGCGGACCCAAAAATGCTACAATTATATTACCGTATTTTTCGCTTTATAAGACACACTATTTTCCCCCCAAAAGTGGGGGGAAATGGCAGTGAGTCTTATAAAGCGATGGTTAACTTTTTATGTGGCCGACACTGATGTATCGTCGGCTGCTATGCTGCACAGCGCGGCCGGCGATACATCAGTTACAGTGCAGGGCAAGGGGGAGGTGCTGGAGGCAAGTCGTTATTTTAATGAACACAAGTTCTTATATCCATTTTATTTATCTGTTCTGTGCAGTGCTTTTAAGAAAATGGCAAGTTTTGTACTTTTGCAGTAATGCAAAGGTGTTATTTAATTTTGTAAAACATATTTTATTTTGAAAAACACTGCATTTCAGTTCTTGTGTTCAGCATAACTACATTTCAGCATTATTAGTAATCTGTGTGCGCTTTTACCTTGAAAATCTAAGCAGATAGACCTCTAGCACAATTCCCTTAAAATATCGCATCACATATCGTTATCACAATTTTGTAGGGCCCTAATCGAAATCGCACAAAATTCCTATATCGTGCAGCCCTAGTGTGTAAAATACAAGTTTAACTCTTTATGAAGTTCACTTTTTGAATTGAATTACTGAAAAAAATTAACCTGTTAATGATACTCTAATTTATGGAGATGCACTCGTATACACTACCGGAAAATGATAAAAGAACACCTGGAAAACCTAATGTGATTGAGCTGAGATTGACAAAGTATAAACCGGTAGTGGTGATTGGTCAATGATCACTCAACCAAGGTGGTGCAGCCTTTATTTTTGAATCTGCAGCAGGATATATGTTGAGAAAGGGTCATACTAATACTGGGTGGCATCTTCCTGCCACTCTGGCATGGCAATGGTCACACAGTTTCTGGATAGTCTTCTGTGGTATGTCATTCCAAACTCTTTTAACTTGAAACCATAGTTGGTTGTTGAGTGCTTTGCATGCAAAATCAGCTGCCCATCCAGTCCCAGATATCCTTGATAGAGGAGGAGAGATCTGGTGATTGAGCTGGTCAGCGATGCTGCTGGATACCCTAAAGAGCATGTTGTGGATACCCTAAAGGGCAGTGTGTGGTAGGGCAGTAGGACTGGTTCTACAATGTCCTGGACATACCAAATGCTGGTCAATGTTCTCTCTACACATACTTGTCCATGGTAGCTAATGACACCAAACACCACGACACCTGGTATTGGCCCTGTGTGTTTCTGCAATATGCATGATGGCAGTAGGCACTCTGCAGCCCTCATGTGAACTCTGTGGCCACCAGCAGTACCAAGGCAGAAACTACTTTCATCACTGAACATTACTGTTTGCCAAGTGCACTTCTGCCTTGAGAACCAATTTGAGGCATCGATTGCAATGATGAAAAGTCAGTGGCAACCATGTGTTGGAGTGTAAATGCAGTCCTGCTTAAGTAGACACTTATGGTTTGAACAGTCATTGCAGGAGCTACTGCAGAAACAGTGTGGGATGTTGTTGCTGTCCTTTCAGATACAGCAGCTCTTTTTATATGTTGCTCTTGGCGTGTATCTGTCTGTCTTGACCATACAGAACCCTGTTGATATGTGTGACTGCCCTCCTCTGACAACTGTGGACACCACTGAGGTACTACATAATCTTCTTATCAAAGTCTTTGAGATGTGACAGGTGGACCATACGACTTCTCGATGTTTCATTATTCAATTTTCAAAGTCCCTTAATGGCACTAATGGTGCACGCATACATCTAGCAAGCATCGTGAACACTTCAACACCCAATCAACTGTCCCATAAGAGAGAAGATGAAAAACTGTGGTGTCAGAAAAAAGTCTGTGGAGGATCTCTGTAAGGTAAGGATCTTGGATCACTACATGTAATGCCCTCCAGGACATATTGTAATAGGAGTTTTATTTTTACTCCTTCAAGTTTTTTTTTCCCCCATTTTCCAGCAGTGTATTTCTCACACAGGATGGGGCACAACAGATGGAAATTTCTCTGCTTTGATTCGGCCTAGTCAACAACTACCAGCCGACACATCCAGAGGATTGCACTGAGCGGCACATCTTGTAATAACTGGCAATTTTTGCAGCAATCGCATATTAATGACATATCTTGCAGTTCATTGAATTCACACAGATGGGTTAAAAAAAGAAAACTTAAAGTATAACAGTCAAATTTTATTTTTTTTTTTTACTATTGGATTTTGGTGATTAATATCACCTTGTTGGCCCCGTTTTAATTTCTGATTGTTTAATAAATAACCCCTAAAAGCCACCTAAAAGTCCCCAGTATTGGCTATTGTTACCTGAGATTAAAATCAGGTTGCTATGCTCCTTCCGTCTACCAGATGACGGAGCTTCTCCACATGCCTGTGCTCGGCAGACACTCCCTTAGCAGTTCTGGAGAATATACAGCTCAGAGAAGATATGGGGCTGCTCAGTGTATAAATGAAAGCCTTATCTGATAAGAGGAGAGCTTGTAGGAGGACTACAGGCTTCAGCCAGACCTGGGAACTTCACTGCAAGACCCCCCCTATACAGAGCTGGTCTTCACTAACTTCACTGCAGGCGTCCTATGGATTAGCCTCAGGGCTGAGGGCGGCCATCTTAACAGAATAGTGAAATTGTAGTTTTATGCAGACTGGTTGCTAAGGGCTGAATCTTATTAAATAAGGGGTAAGTAAGTCTAATAGTTATTGATTCAGGAATATTATCATATTAGTAACTACATATATGAAAACTGAAATTAGGGTCTAAATGTGACAGTTATCCTTTAAAAGGGTTTTGTCACTTCAGCAAATGGCATTTATTATATAGAGAAGGTTAATACAAGGCACTTACTAATGTATTGTTATTACCGATATTGCTTCCTTTGCTGTCTGAATAAATGTTTCTATCACATTATACACTGCTCATTTCCATGGTTACGACCACCCTGCAATCCGTCAGCATGGCTGTGGCTGCGATAGGAAAAAGCACCAGGAAAAAGCACCAGCCTATGTGCGCTCCCACGGTCCCGGTCACAGGAGAGGCCGACATGTTTCCTACAGTATAGTGTGCAAGCACGACCACCACAGATGGATTGCAGGGTGGTCGAAATTCATAGAAACGAGCAGTGTATAATGGGATGGAAAAATGAATACAGCCATCAAAGGAGGCAATATGGACAATCACAATACATTAGTAAGTGCCTTGTATTAACTTTCTCTACATGATAAATGCTACTTACTGAAGTGAGACCACCCCTAGAAGTAGAATAAAGAGAACCTTACCAGAATATGAATAAGAATTAGAAGCTGTGAAAGAAAAAGTAAATGGTTACAGAATATCAGTCCATATACCACACACTAATGTCCACACTGTGATTAATCACTGCAGAGGGGAAATGCATAGAGAAATAGCATTCTTAGCTTATAACACTATTACTATACTAGGATGTGCTATATATATATATATATATATATATATATATATATATATATATATATATTACTGCTCTTTATCTGGTTGCCCTCTGCCCTATTTATCTGGCACTATATAGCGCTGACATATTCCGCAGCACTTTACAGACATTAGCATTGTCCCCAATGGGGCTCACAATCTGTTCCCCATCATTATGTCTGGAGTGTGGGAGGAAAGCAGAGAAAACCCCTGCAAACACGGGGAGAACATACAAACTACATGCGGATGTTGTCCTTTGTCGGATTCAAATCCAGGACCCAGGGCTGCAAGGCAACAGTGCTAACCACTGAGCCACCAGTGCTAACCACTGAGCCACCATGCTGCCCATATATGTGATATTCACCTGGACACTAAATGTGATATTTATCTGGTCACCATATGCTTCATGTGTCTAACATCTTATAATTAAGAAAGAGCTCCCGATCAACTTAATTTTTAATCTCCCGTGTATTTTCATGATGAGTCAAAAGTACCCTATTCTACAATATATCATCTGATCTTCACAATACAAAAACATTACTTACCACAATATGCTATTGGTTCTGAAAAGTATATAAAAAATAGAATTAGAATTTGTGACCATATCCTGCATACAAGTCTGCTACCTTAATGTAATACATTGTTTTGTGTATAGGGGGCAGGACTTCTGATATCTACATGTAATTCTTATGTTCTCAAGCGTCTAGACTTCAGGTTCTCAATCTGTATTGACCATAGCACATCCTATCATCCCCGTTACTACTCTAAACCCGGGCCAAAAAAAACGTAAAATACTGATTCTGCCGCAAATTGAAGTCTATCCTTCTCTCACAGATTTTTATCGTGTCTTAACAAGTTTTTTGTTCAAGTATTGAAGCACGTGTATTATGAAGATATTGTTCGACAAGCAAAATGTTGTGTGATGATAATGTAAGATGAAGATGGTGTTGACTCATGATGTGTTGGATAAGGATAGTAGCGGGTAATGATGGTGTTGGATAAGGATAGTAGCGGGTGATTTTCTGTACATTATGATGTTCTGCAGAATATGATGTTTGCAGTATGATGTTCTGCAGGAGAAATTGAGGTGTGTATTATTAGGCTCTGCAGCATCTGAGGTGTGTATTATGACGCAGCTTAGGGGATATCTATTAGATCGGTGGGGGTCCTACTGCTGTGACCCCCACCAATCACGGGAACTGGGGCCCGTACCCTGTGGAACTCTCTGAAATTGCTGAGAACAGCTCTGCTGTTATTTCTCCCCTGAAGGAACCAAGGCTGCTGCAGCTATGTTTCTATAGAACCTTAGCAGGGCTCCATAGGAGCAGAGTGAAATTCTCATAGACTCTAATGCTAATGCATTGGAGCCTATGACAGAAGCGATAAACACCATAGGCATCACGCACCCGAAAAATGCCCGTACTATAAAAATATTGGAATAGTTATCCCAATTACACAGGAAAAACACTAAGGCTGGGAACACACTTTGCGTGTTCCCAGGGCGCGCCTATGACGCGCATATGACGCGCGCTTCAGCCGCCAAGTGGCTGTTTTATGGGAGCGCGCGTCATATGCGTGCTCCCATAATAGCCTATGGGTTGGATCGCGCGTGCTGCCGCGCGATAGTCACGGCAGCCGACACGACCGGGCAGGGCGTTTTACAGCGCGTTCGTCCGCGCTGTAAAACGCCGACATGTGAACCATGCACATAGGGATGCATGGCTTTTCACATGTTGAGCGTTTTTCAGCGCGTATGAACGCGCTGAAAAACGCTCAGGTGTGTTCCCAGGGTAAAGGATGATATCACACCAACACTCACTATGCTCTTTAACCACTTCAGCCCCCCTAGCTTAAAGACCCTTAATGACCAGACCACTTTTTACAATTCTGCACTACACTACTTTACCTGTTTATTGCTCCGTCATGCAACTTACCACCCAAATGAATTTTACCTCCTTTTCTTCTCACTAATAGAGCTTTCATTTGGTGGTATTTCATTGCTGCTGACATTTTTACTTTTTTTGCTATTAATCAAAAATTACCGAAATTTTGCAAAAAATGACATTTTTCACTTTCTGTTGTAAAATTTTTTAAAAAAACTACATTTCTATATAAATTTTTCTCTAAATTTATTGTTCTACATGTCTTTGATAAAAAAAGTCCAATAAGTGTATATTTATTGGTTTGGGTAAAAGTTATAGCGTTTACAAACTATGGTGCAAAAAAGTGAATTTCCGCATTTTGAAGCAGCTCTGACTTTCTGAGCGCCTGTCATGTTTCTTCAGGTGCTAGAATGTCAGGAAAGTATAAATACCCCCCAAATTACACCATTTTAGATAGAAGACACCCCAAAGTATTCACGGAGGGGCATGGTGAGTTCATGTATTATTTCATTTTTTTTCACAAGTTAGCGGAAAATGACACTTTCTGAGGAAAAAAATAATAATAAAGTTTCCATTTCTGCTAACTTCTGGCAAAAAAATAAAAAATAAAATCTCAGACGGACTCACTATGCCCCTCAGTGAATACCTCGGGTGTCTACTTTCCGAAGTGTGTTTACTGTTCTGGCATTTTGGGCGGGGCTAAATTGTGAGCAGCCATGTAAAACCTAAAGGTACTCGGGTACTCGTTGGAATTTGGGCCCCTTTGCACACCCAGTCTGCAAAAAAGTGTTACTCATGTGGTATCGCCGTACTCAGGAGAAGTAGAGCAATGTGTTTGGGGTGTATTTTTACATATACCCATGCTGGGTGAGAGAAATATCTCTGTAAATTGTCAACTTTGTATAATTTTTTTTAAAAAAGTTGTCGTTTACAGAGATATCTCTCACACAAAGTATGGGTATATATAAAAATACACCCCAAAACACATTGCCCTACTTCTCCTGAGTACAGCGATACCACGTGTGACACTTTTTTGCAGCCTGGGTGCGCAAAGGGGCCCAAATTCCAATGAGTACCTTTAGGATTTCACAGGGCATTTTTACGCATTTGGATTCCAGACTTCTTCTAACGCTTTAGGGGCCCCTAAAATGCCAGGGCAGTATAAATACCCCACATGTGACCCCATTTTGGAAAGAAGACACCCCAAGGTATTCCGTGAGGGACATGGAGAGTTCATAGAAGATTTTTTTTTTGGCACAAGTTAGCGGAAATTGATGTTTTATTGTTTTTTCTCACAAAGTCTACCTTTCCGCTAACTTTTGACAAAAAGTTCAATTTTTCATGGACTGAATATGCCTCTCAGCGAATACCTTGGGGTGTCTTTCCAAAATGGGGTCATTTATGGGGTGTTTGTACTTTTCCTGCATTTTGGGTGGGGTCAACTTTGTATAAAATTTTTTTAAAAAGTTTTCGTTTACAGCGATATTTCTCACACAAAGTATGGGTATATATAAAAATACACCCCAAAACACATTGGCCTACTTCTCTTAATTTTTCAAAAATTATATATTCCCTTCAAACCATCCCTATATTTTTAAAACATACAGATATAACAAACAAAATTTCTATGGCAAAGCAAAAAATAAATAAATTGCACTACAAAAACTAATGTTACCAAAACAGGAAGGAGGAATAAACTTCCCGAATATTCGAAACTACAATATTGCCTGTTTGAGAGGACACATTCTAGACTGGCTACAGGACTCTCAGCACAAGGCCGTTGTTCTGGTCCGCATCCGAGCCGCATATTTTGCGGCTCGGGCACGGACCCATTTACTTCAATAGGGCCACAAAAGATGCAGACAGCTCTCTGTGTGCTGTCCGCATCCGTTCCTCCGTTCCGTGGCCACACAAAAAAAATAGAGCATGTCCTATTCTTGTCCGTTTTGCAGACAAGAATAGGCATTTCTACAATAAGCCGCGTTCCGTTCAGCAAATTGCGGAATGGAACGCGGAGCAGCTTCCGTGTTTTGCGGACCGCAAAACACATACGGTCGTGTACATGAGGCCTTACGCCAACACTCCTTTAGGGCTCATGAACACAACCATATGGCTTTCAGTATTTTGCGGGCCACAAAAAATACGGATGACGTCTGAAATTACTCCTGGAAAGACAGCCCATTATTTAAAGAATGGAAAGAAAAAGGGAATCCACACAGTGGGTCAAACTAATGGATGAATCTGATGGCTTACAGAAAAATAAATAATGAAATATAACCCTAAAAATATCCAGTTCCTCACCTACGCACAAATATCCTCTTTTTTCCAATCTAGATCAAATAATCTAGGTACAGAAGCTGCAGAAACAACATTTGATCTTTTATTGAAAACACCTCAAAATCATCCATCAATTTCAAGCCTACCTGTCTTTTAATATTAATGTTATATTATATATTTATTCTTTTCCCTAGCTTTTATTTATATGTACTGTAATTGAAAATTACAATAAAAATATTTAAAAAAAAAAAAAAAAAACACAAGAAAATCTATATTTAAAAATTAGCCCTTGATCATCTATGTGAATGGAAATCAAAAAAGTTATGGCTCTGGGAAGCCCGAGGAGTGAAAAATGAAAAAAATGGAAATAGCCAGAGGTAGAAGGTGGTAATGTGATAAGCAGTGTGTTATGTAAAAGTAATCATAAAAGTAATGGGGTATGCCGAAGCCACTGCTATAACCTCTTCCTAAATGTGGAGTTAAAAGACAATATTTCTCAGGTAACACATTTGCCCCATTGTGTTGGCCCCACTTGTCACCAATGTGGATATGACTAACGGTTTTCCTGACTTCACCTACTTACGTTGGCCAGGCCTTGTGCCTGTTTGGACCTATCTGCAATATGAGGCCACTTCTAAAGTGACCCTGGAACAATGTAAGTTCCCAATTCACCTGGGCATACTTCTGGGATATACCATCAACTGGGGAGAATGCAAGAGGTGATGGTGTTGAATGAAGGTAGTAGTGGTCATAATAGCACTGGTTGTGCTTATGTTTGGCAGGGATTGCATTACAAGATGTTAGATATGGATGATAGTGGGTACAGATGGGATATGCTGGAGCTGCATGAGGTTGTCTAGAGATCAGTGTGTTGAGTCATTATGATATTTTTAACTTTTCCATAATGTAATAAAGAGAAAAAAAGATTTTACTTACGGGCACCATCTGCCTTCTTCTTGAGAAATGCTAAGCAAAAAAGGAAAATAGAAAAAAAATAATTAGAGCTGCAACTGAACTGAAAACTGTGAATACAATACATCTTAACGGGGTTCTCCAGGAATTAAGAAAATTAAAATACTTAAATATTACTTTATTATAAATATATTCCCAAATACCTTTCATTAGTTATAATGGCTGTTTGAATCTCTGTAGGAATGGAGTTTGAGGAGACTTGAAGTACAGGGAGGACAAATGTTAGCCCAGCGGTACGTGCCGGCGCTGCTGCCCCTACCCACGGGCATGTGCCCCGAGCTTCCTCTTTCCCTCCATGCTGACAAGAGCGGGCAGCAGGTAGCTTAACTGTGTATCTGCGCTCCATGCCAGGGCTTACTTCCTGCTTGAGTCCTGTGCTGTTTGTTAGGGCTTGCATGTGCGTGTCTCTCCTCCCTTGTGAGGCAGCATGTACACACCCTCTATCTCCCCAGCCTATGGCTGGATTGCAGGTATTTAAAGCGCTTCCTGCTCCCGGAAGGCGCCTGAGCAATCTTGGTCACTAGCTTGTCTAGTTCCTAGTGTGAAGGAAGTTTCTGCGTACCAGACCCCACTTCTTGATTTAACGGATTTTGCTTGTTTGCCGCCTGCCTCTGACCTTGGGCTTTTTTTACGGACTTTGCTTGATCGCTGCCTTCCCTCACTCTGGACTTGCTGACCATGCCCTTCCCATCAGTGCTTGCACCAGTATCTCTGAACCCCTGGCCAGCTGCCACTGACTTGGGGACTACTCAGGCTAGTTACCAGGTGCCACTCCAAACGGCCCAACCCTATCCTCACCATCAAAGGCTCTAGTGAAGACCAGGTAGTTACTTAGTAACGCCCTTCCAGGATATAGCCAGTCAGTGGCGTGTGATTAGGACAAGTTTTGTGTGCACTAATAGGACAGCGGTCATTTTATTTCCCCTGTTGATTGCTCCCTAGACCAAATGAGACATTCTAACTAATCAAAGGTATTTGGGAATATGTTTATAATAAATTAATATTTAAGTATTTTAATTTTCTTAATTCCTTGAGAACCCTTCTAAGGGTGGGTTCGCATTCACGTTATTGGATTCAGTTATTGGTTCCGTCTAACAGTTAGAATAGTAGGACACAATGCAAAAATGGAAGCCTTTAAGAGGCATTTCGTTTTGTTCTGTCCCAATACATGTCTATGTGGCCAGATAACGGTTTCGTTTGATTCCGGGCTTCACATCACTGTGCTAAGCGGAGACTTCCGCCTTCAGTGAGGTCACCGGCACAGATGGGAAGTCTATAGCGCTGCCGGAGGCCGTTTTGGAAGCAGGTACTATGCTACTTTGCCTCCAAAACAGCCTAGGCCTCATATATAGTAAAAGAATAAAGAATAGCTTATATCCCGGAGAACCCCCTTTAAATACATGAGCAGCATTTCCTTTAGGATATTGCATACCTGACTTTTTGACTCCCAGACCTCCACCTAAAACAAAATCAGATGAGAATTACAAGAACCAGTCATGAGTGTCCTGGATCCATATATTTAAAAGGGTTGTCCAGGTCTGTGTCAGCTGATGTGGTCTGTGTCACGTGAGGTGGTCTCAGAAATATAGCTGCAGGCCAGTGACAGTGGAAAAACCGCAGTAGACATACTTTTGTTCGAATAAGGCCTCATGCACACGACCGTAGGTGTTTTGCGGTCCGCAATCCACAAAACACAGAAGCTGTTCCGCGTTCCATTCCGCAATTTGCGTAACGGAACGCGGCCCATTGTAGAAATGCCTATTCTTGTCCGCAAAACGGACAAGAATAGGACATGCTATTTTTTTGCAGGGCCACAGAACTGAGCAAAAGAACGCAGACAGCACACTAAGTGCTGTCCACATCTTTGGCTGCCCCATTTAAGTGAATGGGTCTGCGCCCGAGCCGCAAAATATGCGGCTCGGACGCGGACTCAAAATACGTTCGTGTGCATGAGGCCTAAGATAATATGCTACAACTCCTGCTCCATTCAACTCTCCTTGAAGAAGAATCGTAGAGTGGGGATTTTGGAATTGTTCCAGTGCATGGTACAACCTGAGTATTAGCCACAGAGCAACCCTCCATATGTATAATATGAACTTGGTTCTGACATATGTGCTGTATTGTGCTTAGTTCTGGTTCTGCATTGATGTAACAAGCTTTGTTCTGGTGACCTATTTATGTTCTTGGTTCCGATACCATTCCAATTTCTTCCAGCGCACACTTATGGATGACTTTAATATTGTGAGTGCAGGTAGGTAGGGATCTAAATTATCTGCATGCAAGTATACTGCCCATTTTACACAGCATGTAATCAGGATTGTTATAGCCTTATCTGTGGATGTTCTGAACCCCCAATGGGGCTCACAATCTAAGCTCCCTATCAATAGGTCTTTGGAGTGTGGGAGGAAATCGGCGCACCCGGAGGAAACCCACACAAACAGAGGAACAACATTCAAACTCCATGTAGATATTGTCCTTGGTCAGATTCGAACCTAGGACCCGAGCGCTGCAGGGCACCATGTTGCCCAATGTCCACTCCATGGTGTGTGGGATCGTCAATTTACTGTTCTCTTCAGGTTGCAGAAAGGATGGGTCAGAAATAAAGGGCTGATTTGAGGTTTGATGGGGGTCAGAAATAAAGGGCCGATTTGAGGTCTGATGGGGGGAGGGGGTCTGACAGAGGTCCGAGGGAGTTCTGACATGATGTCCTGATATGGGGATCTGATGTGATGTCCTGATGAAAAATATTTTTCCTCCTCTAGGATCTGGGGTGTGTCTTATAAAGCAAAAAATACAGTATATAACCAGACATGTTGCCAAGGTAAAAACAAGCTACAGCGTCTTGATAATGTTTGCAGATGTACCACTCAATGCCTTATCCCTCTGCTGAGCACCATAATGCAATACCAATAATAAACGATATACACATGTCATGTGTACGGGTCATTCTAGAAGGCACAGAAGTAACCTTCATGCCCAAAAAGTTAAAAGTAGTAACACTACTCACCCATTCTTCGCTGAGGCATACTACAACTACTATATGACATTGGCTGGCTATGCATCATACCTGGAGAAATAAATGAAGGAAAACATTTAAAAAAAAACATGATTGTTATGTCATTTCACATGGACAAATAAATAGGCCAATTATCAGGGATTAGTATTTGTAGAAATGCTTATTACTGATAATTGCTCTGTGTAGAGGTGCTCATTCATTGGGTGATAGTCTCTTTTGGCTGGCACCTAAACTCACCATATCTGTGCAGTAGATCGACCCATGTAGACAGGGATCTGCTCCCTAGAATGAATGAATCTGTACAGGGACAAACAATTGCAGTAGTGATCGCTAGTCCTCATACAGTGGAGGTGATTGCTGCATGTAAACGCCATCTCATCTCCCTAATGATCAAGCAGTTATCAGGAAAGAATGGCTCATTCCAGATAATTGCTTATAATTAGAGATGAGCGAATCGAAGCTGACGAAGTGCATTTCGATCCGAATTTCAGGAAAAATTTGATTCGCACCGAAGCCGAATTTCCTCATGCTTCGTGGTAATGAGTCACATTTTTTCCTAAAATGGCTGCTAAGATGGCTGCTACACGTGTGAGGACAACATGGGGCAAGGAACTCTGGGAAGGCAGGATTACCCATAATGCCATGCATGCAGCCAACCAGCACTGATGTCACAGCCCTATAAATAGCCTCAGCTATCTTGTATTCTGCCATTTTCCAGCGTACTTAAAAAAAACCCTGAAAAAACGATTTATAAGTGCAAGGAAAGGATAGGGAGGAATCATTCCACAGCATTTATGTAGAACACGGTTCGGTAGGGGAGGTTACAGCCTGGGTAATAGGAACAATCCTATGCACTGTCTGGGAATCCAAATAGCCATTATACAGCTCTAATTCCAGCAAACCGTTCTTGTTATTGGGGTACAAGGGCTATGTTGAAAAGCCTTTAGTGGCGTATATCAGTAGAATAATATAATATAATAAAATAATTATTTATAATAATATTTATTTATAATATAAATTATAATATAAAAAAATAATATAAATTATAATATAATATAAATAATAAAATATAAATAAAAATAATAAAAATAATAATATATCTCCAGAGATAGGCAGCATGTCCAAAGGGCTTGGCGGGTGCAAAATCCTCAGGAGGACGGACAATCCTCCACACATATATAGATCCCAGAGAAGAGGCAGCACTCCCGAGTTAAATGGTGATGCCCAATTTATTCCAAGGCAACGTTTCAGCCTACTCCATGAGGCCTTTGTCAAGCGCCTATATATCTATATATATTCGCCATTCAGTGCTGCAGCTATATGTTTAAAAGTAGCTAGAACGGGGGGCCACTCAATCTCTAGCAATACATGGATCACTATGAATGCACAAATAGCCCAAAACTTATTTATTCTAAATATAGAAATCTATGGGTATTATAATAAATATATCCCCAATTCATAAATGTATAACCAATAGAACACAGTAAATAATAAAAAGATAGAAAATAATAAGTTAAAAACAACAACCAACTGTCCCCCTGTACAGAAAAATATATTGGGGGTACTGAACTGTATAGTCCCAATTGAATGTATAAACCCCTATTTGTTGGGGTTTAGTCCTCCAGTAAATCTGTATTGGGATACTGGGATAAGCAGTCCCAATTTAAGTGAAAATTCCCGTTATTGGGGTACAGTCCCCCGATATATCAGTCCACCTCTATATAACAGTAAAAAAAAGCTTGTTGTAGCGATATATCAAGTAAGTCTTCTGATGTACCGGTGCCTAGTTTCCGAACCTCATTCATCAGAAAAGCAGTATTTGATTACAGCAGCCTCTGTAGCACAAGCGTGCAGAGATGTACGGCCAATCAGGTGCATGCATGCAAATTGAAACAAAATATAACTTTGTATTCGGTACTTTACCACTCCGCACGTATGGGGGCTGTTCTGTCCTGTATCAAAGCTTCAAAGCTGGAGCCATCCGGAGGTGTGAGGCATTCTTACGCGGTCCGCAAGCCTCCCCGTGGGGTCCCACATTACCGAGCCAATAGAAGTTGACTGGGTCCTAGAGTACGGACGGGACAATTGGCCAGCTGTATCCACTAGTATTAACCAGTAATAACTTGAATGTCCACAAGATGTGTCTGTTGGAGCCACGTCGGCCTAATTATATCTCTCACTGTTCTATACCAGACGCGTTTCGGGCTATAAAGTGCCCCTTCCTCAGTGGTTGAACAGCGAGTGCCATAGGGCTTCCTTTTATAGGGTACATAAGAAATAGAGCAATGTTTGCTGGGACAATGAGAGATCTTCAATATGTGGACCTTGGATTCCAGGACAGCTATAGGTGTTATTAGGGATCCAATTATGTAAAAAAGGCTGACGTATACTGGAGATTCGCATAACTTGTAATGAGGACCTCAATAGTAACTATCAAACGTCCATAAATGCAGGTACACAAACACATGATGTTCTAAAAATCACATAATTTAAAATGTATGTAACATATTTTCCATAAAATGTACATAATTAGAAATGATACACTAATTCCACAAAAATGTAAGATGGCACAAAAAACGCATCTTATTACAAAAAAACGCAATTGCGGTTTCAGTGCGCTTTATGCGTCTTTTGGTTAGAAGACAAAACCCAAAGTATTAAAACACTCTTGATGGGCTGAATAGCCCAGATCTGGGTTTCTCCTCTCTCTTACAATCCTAATATGGTCTTACGTCAGGTGTAACTCCTAAATATAGGTGTGTCGCATATCATATTATACAACGAGACCTTAGAAAGATACATGAGCTGAAAATGTAATATCAGGAGATATTTGCAGGTGAATGGGGGTGGTGACCTACTGGGGAGAAGAGATCGGAGTGCTGGTAAACAGCCTGACTACGATGTCCCATCCCAGATAGACCACCACCCCATAATCTATAGAAATCCAAACCGTTCCATTTCCGCATTTAGACCTCTTGGGATTAGAGTGTCAAAATCAAATATTTTTTTGGACTCCAATCTAGACATATGTGCAATGTGATTCCCTCCCCTCCAAGGCCTCTTGACATTATATATATATATATATATATATATATATATATATATATATTTGGAAAGAATGCAATTCATATCCTTTAATATTTGTCATATGTTTCGTTATTCTCTTTTTGTTTTTTCTGCGTATTGTTTATGGCGAGAACACTAAGAGGTATATGATGTCTGTAGTGTCACAGGTTAAACCTTCTTTGATGTCTAAACTAAATAAATTTTGTGTGGAATGTACTTTTAGTGTTCTCTTCGGAAAAAAGGTATTTCTACAGTTTGAACATCGTCCATATCTATGGAACCCCTTGAATGCTAGCCAGTTCTGTCTAGTGGTAGTTCTCCAATTCTAACCGACGGGGCTCCCTTTAGACCCAACTTCGGAACTATGCCCCGAAACGGGTGTGGTATAGAACAGTGAAAGATCCAATTGAGCTGACGAGGCTCCAACACACACATCTTGTGGACATTCAAGTTATTACTGGTTAATACTAGTGGATACAGCCGCCCAATTGTACTGGCTGGACTCTAGGACCCAGTCAACCTCCATTGCCTTGGTAATGTGGGATGCCACGAGGAGGCTTGCGGACCACGCGAGACGCCTCACAGGTCCTTGCAGCTCAAACAAAAAACACGTCTTCCGAAGGGCTACAGCTATGAAGCTTTAATACAGGACGGAACAGTCACCATACGTGCGGAGTGGTAAAGTACCGGATACAAAGCTATATATCTTGTTTCAATTTGCATGCACCAGATTGGACGTACATCTCAGAACGCTTGTGATACAGAGGCGGCTGTTCTCAAATATTACTTGTCTGATGAATGAGGTTTGGACACTAGGCACCCATACATCAGAAGACTTGATATATCGCTACAACAAGCTTTTTTTCTTGTTATATACAGGTGGATAGATTTAATCGGAGGACTTTACCCCAATAACAGGGGCATTTTCACTTACATTGGAACTGCTTAGCCCAGTATTCCATATAAACATACAGATTTACTGGAGGATTAAACCCCAACAATAGGGGTTTATACATTCAAATTGGGACTATACAGTCCAGTACCCCCAATATATATTTCTATACAGGGGGACAGGTGCTTGATATTGTTTAACCGGCATATAATCAGTAGAAAAGGAAAAATATATTCAGCGTTCAGCGACAGTTATATGTGGTAAAGCCTTTACTGGCGTATTTCAGTAGAAAAAGAATATATTCGGGGTTCAGCACAGCAGTTCTATGTTGAAAAGCCTTTACTGACGTATTTCAGCACAAAAAGCGCCGCAATTACATGTGGTAAAGTGTTTAGTGGTGTATTTCAGTAGAAAAAGAAAGATATATTCGCCGTACAGCGCTGCAGTTATATGTTTATAAGCATTTAGTAGCGTATATGAGTAGAAAAAGAAAAATATATTCAGCGTTCAGCACTGCAGTTATATGTGGTAAAGCCTTTAGTGGCATATTTCAGTAGAAAAAGAAAGATATTTGGCATTCAGCGCTGCAGTTATATGTGGTAAAGTCCTTTTTGCGGTATAGACCGAATTAAGTGATAACATTTTTTATTTCAAACATTTTTGTTTTTTTCGATAACATTGATGGGTGCTTGAAGAGCTCCTTTTGCTGTAAAGACCGAATTACGTTGTCGCGAAATTTTTTATTTAAAAATGGTTTGTTTTTTTCCGGTAAAATTGATGGGTGCCTTTACCATCTATTCACAATTAAATCAAGCACCTTCAGTAAGTTGAAAATATTCATGTGCTTATCTGCTCCGTATGCATTCGATCTCCACAGCACACAAAACATGACAGGAGAACCTCTGCTTTGGAGTCCAGTTTCTTAAGATCAGGAGTTCCTTCACAATTGTGCGCAACATTTTTGCTCCCTCTGCAAAGCCATAACAAAAGGACTCCGTAGGCATACACATCAGAGGAAGCAGAAGGTGGTTGCCCCAATTTTAATTCGAGCAGTAAACAGCAGGAAGCAAATTGAGGTGGCTGAACTCCACTGCTCTGCATCTGTTGCAAAGTCAATGTCTCCAACTATGCCCCTCTCACGATTTACAACAAATACATTATTTTCATGTAGAGATCCAAGAATTATGTTGTAGGCATGTAGTGTATGCAAACCATGTGCGCCCCTCTCATCACTCTCACGCTGTTCTGCACCTGGTTTGCCTGGGCGAACGGAGTCACACAGGGGAGGAACTGCTACGTGTCCTTCGTCAATAAATTGAATACTGGCTTTCTCTGCGGCAACGAAAAAAACGAAACCATGGTTACCGACAAGGGGAAGAACATGGTCTCGGCACTGCGTCAAGAAGGGCTGAGCCATACGCCCTGCATGGCACACGTGTTCGATCAGGTTGTAAAGAGGTTCCTGAAGTCTTCCACCCATCTGCAAGACATCCTAAAAATAGCCAGGAAACTTTGTATGCACTTCAGCCACTCTTACATCGCAAAGCACACCCTCCTTGAGCTGCAGCGGCAAAACGGCATCCCCCAACATAGGCTGATATGCGATGTTTCCACCTGTTGAAATTCCACCCTCCATATGTTGGACCGACTATACGAACAGAGAAAGGCCATCAACGATTTCTTGATGAATCAAGCGGATAGGAGTACTCCCCTGCGCAATTTCGATGTCAGCCAGTGGAAGGTCATGCGTGACACCTGCCGTTTGCTCAGACCCTTTGAGGAGGCCATGTTATTTGTCAGTCGCTAGGACTATGGGAAAATGTCATTCCACTGCATCATGTTCTGGAACAGATCCTGGTAAATCTGGCTGGTCAGGGGACGGGAGACGTGGTGCCTAGATCTCATGGCCACATGATCCCTGTGGGGGCTAAACTGGAGGAGGAGGGGGACATTGTCACTACACATTGCTTGTGGTCCATGGGTGGTTTTTACACAGCTGACAGGAGAGGAGGAGCAGGATCAGCCAGATGAGCTACAGGGCAATGACGAAGACGAGGCAGAGGACCCAGACACATCGTGGCAGTATGCAGTGGAGATGGAGGCAAGCAGTCCCTCAGAGTCACTAGCACAAATGGCCCGCTGTATGCTTGCGTAGTGACAGCCGAATTGTCACCAATTGGCAGAGGGATGACTTGTGGCTCTCCACCTTGTTGGACCCTCACTACCGGTCCAAAATGGGAGCTTTTTTTTTTTTTTTTTTCACCCACCAAGAGGGAGGACAAACTGAACTACTACATACACATTCTATGTAGTCATTGGCCGCTGCCTATCTGCGCCATCGTCCATCCTCTCACAGGTCTGACCCGGGGGCCCCTCTGTGCTTACGTTCCACTGCCATGGCTGCTGGGGAGGAGTGGGGTGGATGGAGCAGTACCTGCTCCATCAGCAGCAGCCCGAGTCTACAGTCTCTGATGAGCAGCTTTCTTCACCCATATAGTAAAGAAACTACTCACCAGCAGCTAGACCTGGGGCAGAACCTGAACCAGCAGGTGGTGGCATACTTAGAGTGCACCCTGCCAGCAGTCATTGAAGATCCGCTGGACTACTGGGCAGCCAAACTGGATTTGTTGCCGCAACTAACAGAGTTTGCCCTGGAAAAGCTGTCCTGCCCAGCCAGTAGTGTGGCATCAGAGCGGGTGTTAAGTGCGGCAGGGGCCATAGTTACCCCAAGAAGAACTCGCCTGTCCACCCAAAATGTGGAGAGACTGACCTTTGTCAAGATTAATCAGGCGTGGATCGGCCAGGACTTCCACCCACCAATTCCTAATGCATCAGACTAGATCATCCATGGTGCCAAAGCAACACTGACAAAAGAGACCGGTTTCTTTTGGCTACCTGCCTCAGCTACTATTCTGATGCTGCCACCCGCCTGATGCCACACATCTGATGCCAAGTGCTTCTTACACCAACCTTCGTCAGCGGGTACTGTTAGTGCCACCAACCTCCCCACTCTGTCACCGGGTCACTCTGTGGTCTCCACATGCTGCTGCCACCTCCACACTATGTTACCTTGCCACTTTGTGGTCTCCTGATGCTGCTGCCGCCATCTCTACACTGTCACCTTGCCACTGTGGCCTCCTGATAATGCCACCACCTCCACACTCTGTCTTTGTGCCACTCTGTGGCCTCCTCCTGATAATGCTGCTGCCGACAACTCCAGACTGTCACTGAGCCACTCTGTGGTCCCCTCATGCTGCTTCCACCTTACCACTATGTCATAGGGCCACTCTGTGGACTTCTCATGCTGTTCCCACTCTCCCGACTTCATGACTGGACCACTATTTTGCCTTTCGGCCTGGCTGACATCATTTATTTGACCTCTCTTCTGATCTGTTAGAAGGAAGGAAAAATGAAACGCACAATTTATCCTGTCTGTGTAGCAGCTGTAAGGCCTGTATGGTCCCATCAGAATTGGCTTATGATTTGGTAGCAAAAAGCAGGAGTGTGGCATTAGCAACACTAATGGATTACTGAGCAAATGCTGACCGAGTGAAGGGGAATGCGTCAACACAAACTTACTGATGACACCCTCTCCAATCTGTCTGGGGGGGGGGGGGGGAGACTACTTGTATACGCGTTTAATAGAGCAGGTTCTGTAGACATCTATGTGGAATCAGCTGGCGAGGGTGTAAAACGAGTGCGCTTCTTGACTCCAACACCAACCTATAAGGCTGAGTTCATACTTGAGTTATTTGGTCAGCTTTGGCCCCGTGACTGCCCAAATACGTGAAGTGTGCAGTGATTCTAAGAGTGACACCTGTCATCTGCATGTCATACTGACTCCCAGTATCATTTCACTACCACGGCACACTCCCTATGCATGTTACTATATAGTTTTGTAACATTATTCGTCGCAAATAAATTCGGATCGAACCAAATCTTTTCAAAAAATTCGGCGAACCAACTGAATCGAGTTTTTGAAAAATTCGCTCATCTCTACTTATTATTAAAGGTCCTTTTACATGGACTGATATTCTGTCAGAATACACAGTGAAATTTCACAGGAAGTCTGAGAAGATCCCCGTTTAGAGGAAACTAATAAACAGTTGCCAATATCATTCTGTGCAGTGTAAGAGTCCTTACTGTTGATGTACCAGAAGGTTTTCACATAATCTTGCTGTACTAGAAAGGAATTCATGGTGTGACATCTGTTGCTGCCCCATGATGCAGGATGGCAGCTAGGTCATACCCAGACAAGAGTCAAAATGATTGGAGACGGTAATGGTGTTCGAGACAACACAATCCTAGTTAAAATTGTGTTAACTCTTAATGTTGGCCTGCACATTATAAGAAGAACGCCCTAATGGAAGTTGGCCATAAAAATGGCTTATAAGACCCATGTTTTGGGACCAGAGCCAGGTCTCTGGTGGTCTTCTCTGTGGGGGCAATGTGTGCACGTATTCTCATTTTTTTATTTGTGTCTCTCAGACTCTTCTTAGTGTAACCCCCTCTACTCTAGGTAAACTCTTAAACCTCCACTGTGAGCCAAGGAATTATTGAAGAGTGCAGATTATCTTTAGCAACATGCAAAACTCCTTCTCAAGAGCATTCAGGTATTTGCTGTAAAATCTTTAGTGTCATTGAGTGAAAGTGTCCACAGCTTTTTGTCCTGCATCAGCCCATTTAACCAAAGGATCAAATACTCAAAGCTCTCTGAAGCCTTTGGTTATGTTGAAAATGACATCTCTTAGAAAGGACTCAGGTTATTGGGGTAGGCAGTGTTATGGTGGCTTCACACAGTGCACATTTGTGTGCAGAAAAGCTGCACCAAAAAAACGTTCATAAATCCACACTATTTATCGCGGTTTTGATGTGTTTTATGCGGTTTCCATCGCTGCCAACTTTAAAATCCGCACAGTAGGTCGATTTCCACTGGGCTGAAGAACTGCGAGTAATCCACATTGTGTGCAGGCACCCTTAAAAGGGTGCTGCCGATATGGTTAGATAGAAGGTTTATGAGAGGCAGTACTATCTGGACACTGTACAGTTCTATTATATGAGCACTGATATGACCAGTACTATTATATGAGCACTGATATGATCAGGACTGTGAAGGTTCTGTGAACACCTTTGACCCCATGCTGGGTATAATGACCTAATTACCAGATGTTGATTCAGTTACATATTTATTCCCAGAGAATTCTTGTACAAGTCCCTCAGAATTGAGAAAGCTCGTTGGAAGAACGAGTGAAACGTTTTCAAGAAATCTACA